>CM061134.1:6554024-7167351 GCA_030789695.1 Scilla litardierei | reverse complement strand
GTTCCTCAGACTATGAAGCGACGCTCGATGTGATCCGCATTTAATATGGGATTTGAACGGGCATGGCCGTTTCCCAAAGACTTGCTAATGTGGCGGAGGCCAATTTGCATTTGGTGGTGTTAGATATTGAGTCAGCCAATGTTAGTTTTGATGATGCGCAACATACTTGGTACTAATAATTTCTTGAGATGTGCCAACAAGATTACATATGTTTCAACATATAAATCAAGTATGGATAAAGCCAACACAAACAATATATTACAAAGGCAACCAAGACAATGGAGGACTAGAGCTTGCAAATTGCATCGTAATATTTTCATTTTGATATAATTTTTGTTTTGAGTCTTGATAGCATGTTAAAATCTTTGTTGAAGCCCACACACAAGTATGAAAACACATAAAATGTTTTAAAAATATTTTGAAATATTTTGAAACCCATTTCCTAAGTTTTAGAGCCGAATCATATGTATCAGTATACGAGTCGACTATCTTTTATATAGAAGCGGGCTACTATTCATTCTGACTCTTGGTTGACCTACTGGAGTTGAAAGTAGTCGACTACAGTTGTTCCGAGAGTCGACCACCACCTCAAGTAGTCGACTACCTGGATAATAGTAGTCGACTACCAGCCAATGGACATCCTACAACGGTCGGATTTCTGCCCGATTTTTTAATCGTTGGAAGTGCATTTTGGGTCAACTTTTTGAACCCAAATGTTCCTCTATAAATATGGGTTTGTTGCTGAAGTTATTCACAACTTTATTGATCAATTTTCTTAAGAGAAAAAAAGTTCTAAATAACAAAAGCTTTTAAGCAACAAAACACTCTTCTTGGCCAAAAAGATTTTCAAAGTTTTTAAACCTTTTCTTGGCCCAAGTTTTGATCTCAAAGAGCTTCAATTCAACTCATTTGGAGACCCAATATAGCCGCACTGCAACACACAAGAACTTCAATATTTGGCTATATGTAAAAGGTTGTAAGTATTACTTTGATGTAGTCTCTTTGGAGACATGTGGTCCATTTTGGATGTGTTTGTTTCGTTGGAACGTGTTTGTAATCCTTGTTTAAATTGAGACGTGTTTTTGTGGATCCTTTGTCACAAGAGTAGACGTGTTGCCGGAGGGGAAGTGCCCCGAACACGATAAATATTGTTGTTTGTGTTTGCTTTTCTCTTGTGCTCATTGTAAACTTGCATTTGCTTTTGCTACTTATTATATTGCAATTATATATTATTGATTAAGTTATAATTAGGTAACACTAATTGATAACTTATACGGTAGATATGATAGAGGATTTTATAATTTTCAAGAACTACATTCATCCTCCATCTAATGTTTTATTTTCCATCCATAGGATTCCAACGCGTGGTATCAGAGCATGGTTAAAGGATGTCGTCAATAAGCAACAATAATACTGTAAGGATCCCTTAACACTAAGCAACACACTAGAGGGGGTGAATAGTGTTTTGGTAATAAAAAATACTAATTAAAAATAATTAAGCAAATGCGGAAATATAATTACAGCACAAACAATAAAGAGACAAAGGCAGTCACAAACACAAGATGTATCCTGGTTCGGTTACACCTACTCCAGTCATATCTTCGTCACCCGAAATGTGGATTTCCACTAATCTCACCCTAAATGTGTACCAAAACTCAAGCAAAAGTTATAATCACTAAACCGGAATATAAAGGAGTAAACCCTCCTTGGTTGGAGTAAACTCTCTAGTATGCTTTCACAACCCGAAAGCTATGTTAAAACGAAATGTAAACGAATACACTCTTACCTAAGCCTTGTAGATGATCTTACCAATATGCAATGAAGGCTAAGATGAATGAAAAACCAAGTGCATGAATGTGCTTGACACTGGGAAGAAAAAATCTCTTTGAAGCTTAACTCTTTTCGAGAGAAAGAGTGAAATAAAACTTGGAGTAAATGCTTTAAAAATCCAGAAAAAATGATCATTAAAGTTCTTAATGAATGCAGCCATCTCCGGCAATTTATAGCGCTAAAAATCGTTGAAAATCGCGGACCAAAATGCCATTATAACGGGTAAATCGACACACTTCAGTAAAATACGGAGCTTTGTTTTTCGGGTTGTTGAAGCAGAAGTAGTCGACTGCAGTTCTATCGGTAGTCGACTATCTCCATAACGGTAGTCGACTATCTATATAAATGTAGTCAGCTATTTTTAGCAACAGTGAAAACGTTTCTTCTTCCCCATACAAAGTAGTCAGCTACTATATAAAAAGTAGTCGGTTATTATATGGTACACGGGAAAGTAGCTCAAAAGAGTTCATAAATATTTTAAATCTTTTTCAAAACATTTTCAAAACATTTTAATTTGTGAGTTTAAAAAGTGATTTAATGTAATAATGTATGCATCTACAAGGCATACAAAGCATCTACGAATAAAGCATAAAAATATATCTTCAAGCTTGTCTTTACTTCATGTATGCATGCGTTGCCATTGCCTTGGGCTAACATTTCTTCGTCTCCCCCTCCCACTTCCACCGTCGCCAACCACCAGTGTTGTACTCCCCTAGCTAGTGCACCTATATCCCTCCCCGCGCCTCCAGCAATCTATCCCCTTCGCCATGCCATCCACTCTTCCTCCTCTTTCCCATCCCCTATCCTTTTGCCTTCTCCAATCCTCTCTTCCGTCGCTGTTGTTGCCGTTGCAACCGCCTCGAGGCGGCATGGTGGGGGCTTCGTGAAGATGGCAATGGCGGTGGTGGAGAAGAAGAAGAAGAGAAAGAGGAGGGACGACGTAAAAGAGTGGGGAAAAATTCAATGGCAAACCTGTAAATAAATGGTCCATGTGTTCAGAAGTTAGGTATGTGTGTATATCAACTCCCTACGGCTAATAACTAAGTTTGAGAACAGTCTTAGTCTAACTAAGATTGCGATAATCATCTACATGTGATGTGGGACGCAACATTTTGAAATATTTCAAAAAAAGTTGTCACTTTCCACAATGTTGTTGTCAACCTGCATCCCTCATCTCATCCCTGCCCTCTCTGCCAGTCTTTTTTCCATAAAGCAAAATTAACTTGATGAAATTACCGAGAAAATGAGATCCCCAGAAAGCATAATAATTAATCACATCTTCACACCAATATAAATACACGCATGCTGTCTGTCCTCTCATCTCATCTCCCCCCCTCTCTCTCTCTCTCAAAATGGGTGTAGTTGATCACCTCTCAGACTTGTGCAGCTTCACAGAAACAGAGAAATCACTCAAAAGAAGAAGAAAGAAGCCAGTACAGGTAATTAGCATACACCAAGATGTTTCCCTTTTGCTCAGCTTGATTTGTTGCCCCCTTTTCTTTTACCGACCATTTTTTGTTTTTACTTTCTTGGGGTGGAAAAAAAAAGACGGTAGATGTGAAGGTGAAAATGGACTGCGATGGCTGTGAGAGAAGAGTGAGGCATGCTGTTAGTTCTCTCAAAGGTTCATCTCTCTCTCTCTCTCTCTCTCTTCTTTTGTTACCATCTTCTCTTATGTCAAAAATAGTGAAGTTGTTTGCTCGTCATATTATGTTTGTGTTTGGTTGTGGTTTGCAGGCGTGACGTCGGTGAGCGTGAACAGGAAGCAGAGCAGGGTGACGGTCACCGGGCACGTAGAGCCCGGGGCGGTGCTGAAGAGGGTGAGGGGCACCGGGAAGCAGGCGGAGCTGTGGCCGTACGTGCCGTACGGCATGGTGGCGTATCCCTACGTCGCCGGAGTCTACGACAAGAAAGCCCCGTCCGGGTTCGTCCGCAAGGCGCCTCAGGCGATGCCCGGCCCCGGCGACCCCCTCGAGAAGTACACCTGGATGTTCAACGACGACAACCCTAACGCTTGCTCCGTCATGTGAATATTGATGTTTGTGTTGTTAGGGCTGTTGATCCATATTTGAGCTGTGTTGTTTGTATTATGCTAATTAGTTATTGGTAGTCTTTTGCATTTTCCCCATCTTTTACTGTTCATATTTGAGCAAGTGTTAGATCGAGGGTGAAATACCATTAGATTCATTTGATTTTTGATGTGTTGATCATCAATGAGGTATACAACGGTCATATAAAAGATTTCAAAAAAAAAAAATAGAAATGTGTTTTCTACACGTGCACAGCTAATTTAGGTTTGCACGTACACAGACCCATTGTTGGGAATCAAACTACCGGCGAAAAACAACGCCTTTGATATCCACGCGGAATACCAACCCTAATAAACCGATCTGAAATCTAGGGCTAGCAAGTGATCCCAAAACACCCAACAAAACACCCAAATGACATTGCAATAGAAAATAGCAAACGAATCAAAGCAACAACAAATAAAATGCAGACACAAGAGGATTTACCCGGGTTCGGTTGTAAACAACCTACATCCAGCATTTCGAGACGATTCCATTATCAGAGAGATCAAACACCTGGGGTTACGATCTTGCTCCCACTCACGTGAGTAATAACTTGTCAAACCGCACAAGCCCTCACAATCTCACTCAAGGAAGAAGAAAACAATGGATGAATAGAGAAGAATAAACTCACCTTCTCTCAAGAACTCCAAAACTCTACAAAAATCTCCAAGGGGGTGGCTAGAGGCTCTCCAAAACTCTAATAATCCAATAGAGTGTTAACCTATGCTAAAACAATAGTTAGGTTTAAATATGATCCCCAAAATCCTGAGAAATCCGCATCTGGCCGCTGGTTGCATCGGCTGGGCCCGCGCTGACTCGGCCCGAGTCGGTCGGCAGCCCGAGCTGGTCGACCCAGCTGACATGAGCTGTTCGACCGAGACTCGATCGTTTCGATCATAGAGCCCAAAGGTGTAAAATATGAACTTGGAAATTAATTGTGTTGGATAAAAATGAATCATCATCATGTGAAGGGCTAAATAATCATATTTTGGGGGTATTTCTCTATTGATTGCGACAAATATCTATAATTGTTGGTGACAACAAGAAATCCAATCATTGCGTTAAGAACTTGTGAAGATTGTCCCCGTAAATTGCGGAAGATGATCTCTTAGTTTCTGATATTGTTTGGTTTTAGGGTTTGGGTGGTCTCTTTCTTTGGATTCGTGGGTGGCTTTAAATTTAATTTCATATCATATTTTCTGGATTGGGTCACCTCCCTGTTGAAGCCTCATCACATATCTAAGGAAATTTTTTTATGTTTGCTGGAATTTAGGTTCAATAAGAAATGTCATGGGGAGATACCTTTCCCTTTTTTTGCTTATGAAATCAGCAAAAATTCGAATTTTGCAAATATGTTTAGGGCCTGTTCTTTTGCTGGAATAGGAAAAATGGAATAGGGGAAAGTTTGTATTCCAAGGAGAGAGAAAATGGAGTTTTGTGTTCTTTTGGGTGGAATAGGATATGGAAAGTGGGGTTTGGAATAGAAAGTGCGGTCCACATTCTATTCTTGTGTTCTTTTGAAATTGTGGAGTTGGTATGAAAAAGTGGAAAGGGGATGAGTTGGAGGGGAGAGATAGAGAGAGATGAGAGAGTGGGGCCCACCATTCCTAAGGATTCCATTGTATTCCAAGCAAAAAGCTTGGAATAGAAAAGTGCTCATCATTACCAAATTGGAATAGCCACGTAGGATTCTATTCCACGTCCAAAAGAATAACCGCTTGGAATACAACCTTAGAATAGGATAAATAGTGCATGAACAGTGTCTATATTCCCATTCCCACCCATATTCCGCGCAAAAGAACAGGCCCTTAGTCCCTTGAATTCAAATATTTTCGTAGTGTCATCATCGGTGAATCATAGGATGACTGCTTTACTGGCCCTTTATCTCTCCTCAAGATCAGTGCTGCATCAATCCCAAAATGAGATGGGGGGCTCCTTATTTTCATATTAATCCATTAAAGTACTTAATTTACATAACTATTCTACCTAGTTCAGTTAAACCGTTAAATACGTGGAATATTCTTTTTCTTCTCACTTAACCATACAAGCTATCATTTTCTCCCTCCAACCATCAATAATTGCTGCCTCCAGCCGTACTCAAACAACCAAATTCATTTTCTTCTGATTAGTGCCTGCGACTAATCTAATTAAAAGGACAAATTCTTAGTAAAGCTTCATAAAATATCAAGATTCTTTTGTAGGAAAGTATGCATTGAGAAAGTTGAGAAGTGTGAAATCTGATGAGAGAGAAATTCGGTATAGTGTGTTCTTTTGTTGGAAAGTGGGGTTGGATTGTGGAGTTGGAAAGTTGAGAAGGGGCCCACTCCGTGTAGAGCGTTCTTTTTGTTGTTGAAGAAAGTTGTATGAAGAAAATAGTGTAGGGTCCACGCGTTGCTATAATTAAATAAGTACTAATTAATTGATTGATTAATTAGTTAATATACTATTTGTTTAATGCTTATTAGAATTAAATGAGTACGAAAAAGTGTAAACAGAAGTGTATATAACATGAGGCCCACTCCATCACGCGTTGCAGCATGCAAAGGAAGCAAAAAGAAAAAGAAAAGGAACGATGCCTTGCGATTGGAGAGGAAGAGAGACTGAGACACACCATGCTTGAGAATCCATTGTAATCGGAGCAAAATTCTCCGATTTCAAACGAGCTCAGGAATCTCTCCTGACACAGCCACGTAGTACAGGAATCCCATTTCACAAATTAGGGAAAAGAACACACACCGAGCAAGCAAAGAAGGAATCCAATAAACAGTGTAGGAATAATGTCATTTAGGGAAATTTACCCCAACTTTCGGACAAAAGAACAGGTCCTAAGACATGAATATTCCTAGTTTGGAAACTGCGACTAAAAAAGAGAAGATGGACCATGAGCACCTCAATTGAGGTGCAAGGAGTTGACGTTTTACCGTAAGGGGAAAAAATTAGGATAGAGACGATGCAAGGTCACCTCATTATCTGAGTTTTTTTTTCATTTTTGGGAGGACGTCACCTCCGTGCAACTCAAATTGAGGTGCATTTAGCTCATATCAAAAATAGAGAAACTTTTGAATCAAACTATATACATTCCATAAGGGGTGCGATTGTCATTTTTTGGCCTAAGAGAGAGTAGTAAATGACTGATGATGTCACGTTTTTTACTATTTGTTGTGCATATAATCATTATATACACTGCAAACGTAGAGATATATAGCAAAATCCATTTTTTTTACCGTCAAGGCTGATGCAAGGAAGTCTCATAGGTAAGAAGGGTCAACATAAAGGGATGGGTCAGAAGAAAGGACACCGAGAAGCAGTCCCTCTGCTTTCACCCGCATCAAGATTTTCTTGCATTTTGGAAAACTCCAAGTTTGGACGTACAATGCGGCGACGTGGATATGGTGCTTATTTTTAGAAGCTGCAACAAGATATCTCATGAGGTTGCAATGTAAAATTGCAGGGTCAAAGAATGTGAAACAAATTTGGTGTGACAATGAATATAGCATTATGAAAAATATGCACGAATTTTTTTTCAGTGCTACTGTATATATACATCATTTCTTTTGTTATTATGTTCTCATATTAGATGTGTTCCACACACTATAGCTGATCAGCGTGCCAAAAATCAAGTGAATTCAACGCTATTTAACCCAATTGGAATAAAATAAAAGTTTCCGGAACAACAAAACTTTTTTGCAACGAGTAAATGTAAGGTTCACTCATATTTGGGGTTTTGTGGTGTTAAAATGTGTATAACAATCTTTAAAAAATTTCTTAAAAAATACAAAAAAAATGGTTTTTTTTGCTATTAGTATTAGCATTGGGAATTTCATGTTCTAATGGCACGTATCCAGTTTCCTCAATTAAGTACTAAAAGTCAAAAAAAGATCTGATTTTTATTTTGGCCGAGGGCTTCTCATTGTTAGGATCGGGGATTGCCTTATGCCACGTGTAGGAAATCCTGGAGATGGCAAGCTAAACACTAGAGGGTGGGTGATTGGTGTTTCAAAAATTTAATACACAAATGAAACTGTAATCCATCTAATTAGCCTAAGTCTCTTAAAAGAGTTACATACTCAAGTACTTAGCCAGCAAAATAATCTAATACTTGCAATGAAATAATGCACGATGCATAACGGAAATGAAACAAGTATGCAAGGAATGGAAATAGAGACAATCACAGAAAACAATCGCAAACACCAGATAATTTATCCGGATTCACCCACACTGGGCTACTCCAGTCCACAACCTGTTGTTATGATTTTCCACTATTTAACTCTCTTAATTAAGAGAGCAAATACCTCCAATGAGGGCTTTAAATAACAACACCTAGCCTCTCTTGCTGGGAATTTTCCGAGTACCACAATTCACCATCAAGTTTCTCAAACTAGGAATTTCCAACACCACCACCTCCTCTTGCTAGGGTTTCAATGTCAAGTGGTCTTCTTCTCTATCAACAATCTCCATCTCACAATGAGGACCTCAACACTTGAGGCTTTTTCTCAACAACCCAACAACATAATCACTCACTTTAACCAAGTCAGGATGAACAAATACAATTCTTAATTTGTTGCAATACAACTTTCTATAGCAAAAATAAATGAAGCATGTGTATGTGATTAAGGCTATGGAAAAATCTCAACTTGATCTCAATTAAAATCTCAACTTAGAGATCAAAACATCTAATTTGTATTCTTATGTAAATGAAGATTAAAGCATAAGAAGAACGCAAAATAGCAAAGCGATTAAAGAGATTAAAAGCTTAAAAGAAATTGGAACCTCTTGCCTGAAGAGGAAATCTTGCTTCTGAAATTTTCAGCTCGTGAAGAATTCAAGCTTTGAAAATTCAAGCTTTAAAAAATGATATTCCTCTTGGAAATATGTTCTTTAAGATGGATGCAAATTTTCCTTATCAAACCCCTTTAAATAAGCCAACAAACATGATCAAAAAAATGAGCCAAAGCCCTCCAGATCGGACAAGAAAACGACTAGAAATTAGACCGTTATGGGCTTGCTGGCAGTAAGTAGTCAACTCCTGTTATACTGGTAATCGACTCCATGTAGAGTTGTGGTCGACTCCCAGCAAAGCTACGGTCCATTCCCAATAGCAACATAGAACAAAATGGTCATAACAGACACAAACGAACTCTGATTTGAGTGATTCAAGATGCTTTGGAAAGATAATGAAGTATGCAATCTAATGAGTTAGGAATGGATGATAAATTCTAAACATAAAAAAATTGGCAGATGTTAGAATGCAAAAAAGCACACAAGACAACACTTTCTTTTCATTAGCCTAAGCTAAGTCTTAATCAACTAAAGGTTTGATCCAAAAAGATAAGAAATGAATTTTGAAAGAAAACAAAACAATTTAAGTCAAATAAATTCATTTTCCTACATGTGTGTGCATGCTTTAAGTTTTTTGCTTTAACATACTAAGACAAACTTAATTAAATGTAAAAACACATCACTCACACTTCTTGGAGCCTTGATAAATAGATTTTTTTTGGGGGGAGGGTGAGGTAGAGGGCGAGATGGATGTGGTGATGTGGGGGGTGGGGCACACCTCAGGGTGGCATTTTGGCCCATAGGCCCGCCGGCCCAGCCCGGGTTCCGGGCCGGCCCGGCCCGGGCCCGGTAGCCAAAACCCGGGCCGGGCTGCGGCCCGGGCCCGGCCCCAGGGCCGGGCTGGGGGAGCCACCCCCGGCCCGGATGCCTGGGCAAATTTGCCCGTTGCCAAACGGGCAAAAATTTGCCCGTTTGGCAACGGCATACTTTTTTTTAATTTTTTTTTGTTTTTTACCTACAAAAATCCCTATAAAAACCCCCCCTCCCCCTTATTTCTTCACTCACAAAATCTCTACACTCCTCTCTACCCTCAAAAAATCTCTAAACTCTAATTCTCTAAAATCCTCTCTTCCCGGTGTTCTACAACTCTCGCGACTACCGTCTATCTCCGTCTACCGTCTCTACAATCGTCAATCTCGCTACTATCGGCTACCGTCTCGCTACTCCAATTCGCTACGTCCGGTCTCTCCCTAATACCGTGCAAGCTTCCCTCGACGGTCGCTAGCTACTACCGGGATCTACAACTCCGGGCATACTCAAACAGGTTTCTGTAGTATAAATTTTAGATTAGCATCATGGCAGGACCGTCTAGGAAGATAAATATGAATTTTAATATAGATGATGAAACTAATACTGCCGATTATGAATATTATGCTGATGTACTACGTGGTAACTATGCTGATATAGCAAATATTGAAACACAAGAACCTGATAACTATGGGGCTAGTAATAATCCTAGCCCCGTCATGCCACCACCTGCACATTCACCTTTCTCGCATGCTGCTCACACGTACACAAGTTCACCGGCACAAACATCAACACCTGTTTCACATATGCCTGCACCTACTACACAAACCCAAAAGAAAGGACCAAAGTCCGGTGTTTGGGATCACTTTACACGTGAAATGGTAAAAGATAATAATGGCATCGAACAAATTCGTGCCTTTTGTAAGATATGTAGAACTAGTTTTGCTGCCGCACATACTGCCGGCACTTCACATCTGCTAAGACACATGAAATCGCATGTTAAAAAAGATGCTAGACAAGCAACATTAAATTTATCTTCATCGTCTTCCTCTCTTACTCCTTTCTCATATTCTGTTGAAAATATGAGAAAAGAGATGGCGAGATTTGTCTTATGCAAAGAACTACATCTAAATTATGCTGAAAGCCCAGAATTAGAACGATTACATCAAAATGCATTTAACCCTGCTTTTAGAAAATTATCTAGGAAAACCCTTAGAAATGATTGTATGACTATTTTTCATGAAGGACATGCAAAATTGTATCAGATTTTTCTTAATTTAGAATGTAGGATTTCATTAACTTCTGACATATGGACTACAAAATGGGGTGCATCATACATGTGTCTTACGACCCATTTTACAGATGATGATTATATCATTCAAAAAAGAATTATTGGTTTTAAGGTTTTAGAGCATGCACACAAGGGACAATTTATTGGTAAGACTTTGCAAAATATTTGTCGTGATTATGATATTGAGCAAAAAATTTTTACAATTACTTTTGATAATGCTTCGAATAATACTTTAGCCATTAATTTTTTGCAACGTCAATGGAACCCAGATCTAGATGGGTTAATTTTTCATCAACGTTGTGCATGCCATGTTTTAAACTTAGTAGTTCAGGATGGTCTTAAACTTGCTTCTGTTTATCTGGAAAAGGCTAGAAACCTTATGCTTTTAATTACCACTAATTCACAAAAAAAGAGGGAATATAGGCAGTTTTGTCGTAGTAACCAACTTCCTTATAGGGCATTTAAATTTAGTGTCCCCCATAGGTGAAATTCAACGTATCTAATGATACGTTGTATGAGACAGAATAGAACCCAACTTAGTGAGTTTGCAAGTGCATACCTTGCAAATGATAGTGATTATGAAATTAGTGATTATGAGTGGCTAATTATAGATGAACTTTATGATTTTTTTGAAATTTTCTACATGACAACAAACAAGTTTTCTAGTATGTACTACTCTACTTCAGTTCTAGGCTTAGACCAATTAGCGGTGATCTCTGAAGTTATACAAAAACATAGAGATAATGACACCATTAGGACTCCAGACCTTAAAGCAATGATAGAACAGATGGAGATTAAACTCCGTAAGTATTGGAATCCTGTTCCTTTACTATACACTATAGCGAAGGTTTTAGATCCCCGGTTTAAGGAGGATGTAGTACTCGACTTCTTAGATACATATTACGAAAACTTGAACCTTCAGGCTGAAGCAGAACAACACAAAGCTAGTTTTAAGAATAGCTTACGATCACTTTTTACTGTATATGAGACACGATATGGTAGTTCTGCACACACATCTAATGTTCAAGCATCTTCAAATGCTCCAAGCAGAGTCCGCCTGCTTATGGGCAAGAAGAAGCAAAGAACATCTGACACGACTAATGAACTGTCTAGGTATTTGTCAAGTTCTTGTCCATTTTCTGAAGAAGAATTGAATAATGAGAGTTTTGATGTTCTGTCATGGTGGAAACAATATAAGAATAGTTATCCAATTCTTTCCATGATGGCTCATGATTTGTTAGCCGTACCCATATCCACTATTGCTTCGGAGTCTGCTTTTAGTGCAGGTAGTCGTGTTCTTAGCAACAAGAGGTCACGGCTGAAGCCAGATATAGTAGAAGCGTCGGTTTGTGCGAAGGATTGGTTCAGGGCTGAATCGAGAACCCAATATCAGACCGACCTTTCTGAAGACTCTGAAGAAGAAGAGGAAGAAGAAGCAGAAGCAGAGACTTGATATATTTACTTGTATTAGTAGTTTATAACATGTATTAGTTTCTTTTTTTTGGCCAATGTATGAGGGGTAAGGCTGGCCAACGTATGTCCCCTCCTCAAAAAAATTTCAATTAATAAAATTTAAAGGTTCAACCCGGGACCTTCGAGAATTTCGGGATTAAATTTTTTGGTATATATTAATTTTTTTGTAAATTTAGTTAGTAACATTAACATATACAATTAAATATATGTTGTTAACGTACCCAAAAAAATATTTTGGTATATATTAATTTTTTGGTATATATATGTTTTTAAAATGTCTGATTTTTTTAGAAGTGTTATATATTTTTTTTGGAATTTTTACATGTTTACAACTATATTTTAGATTTTTAGAAATTAGATTATAAGTTTTTCCTAATTTTTTTGATTTTTGATTTAATTTTATTAAGTTTTTTTAAAAAAAATTAAATTTTTATTTATTTATAAAACCGGGCCGGCCGGCCCGCCTTGGCCCGGCCCGGCCTACCCGGGCCCGGGCCGACGGGCCAGGCTGGGCCTGGCTTTGGCCCACCCAGGCCGGCCCGGCCCGGCCTACCCGGGCCCGGGCCGGCGGGCCAGGCTGGGCCTGGCTTTGGCCCACCCGGGCCGGGCCGGCCCGGCCCGGGTTTCTTTTGTGCCCGGGCCGGGCCGGCCCGGTGGGCCTAAATTGCCACCATGAGGCACACCTTTGTCATAGTCATAGTTTAGCCTCCACCTAGGACAAGTTCACCAATTGTATAATAGATGGCAAATAACCCGTGCACACGTGCACATGGCCTGGATAAAAAACGGTCGGAAAGGGGGGGAGAATAAAAAGTGTGGATGTGTGTGGGTGGATGGTCCATAGGCAAAAATGCAAAAACCAGGGTTGTATATGCAAAATTCCTCACATCCTCTCTTATCCCTCAAAATCTCATCTCATATCCAATTTCTCTTGTCCAAATTCTCTTATCCAATTTCTCTTGATAACATCACTCATTTGCAAAAGCTAGGCCCAAAAACAAATGCAATAGCCTATATGCAGGCTCATAAATTAAATAAAATGTTTGCATGGCCCATAACCCATTAATTAACAGTATGCCCAAATAAAACAATGCAGGTTGCAGGCCCAGTGGATTAATACGTTATAAAAGAAATTTTACCAGGCCCAAGCGAAAAAACAACGCAGGCCCAATCACTGCAACGGGCCAAATCTGTAACCAAGAGCATGCCCAAATGTTAAAAAATTGCATGGCCCAAATGTTAATTGTAAGTATTTTAGGCCCATTAACTCCGACAGGCATGCATGGCCCAAAGCCAATTCGGGCCACAATGATCACAAGCTGAGGTTACTCTGACATCATCAACTCGATCAAATCCAATTGTTTATGTACATAGAGTGGTAAAGATACTGGGGTAACCTGAGTTGGGTCTAGCCTGAACCTCACTAGCTAGAGTTTAAAAAGCATCAATTCGACCACAATTGCAACATTCTGCATGCTATTAACCCTTGTACTAAAACCCTACAATGTGGGCCATTTTTTGTTGGGGTTCATTAAACATGTAATGCATCACGTCATATCATTCCCCCCACAAACTTTTTAGCTAAACAGACAGAAATACGGGGATTCTACACACCCAGCCCTAATTGATGTACACACAAACACAACCCACTTTATACACCGCCAAAAATTTAAAATTTTGATTTTTTTTTTAAACTTTACACAGCCCGTATCACTATATTACGTCCAACTTCCCCACCACTGTCAACCGGTGCCGCATCCAGCAACACCCACCCCGCAACACACGCACACCAAAAGCGGTGGCAAAGAAAACGGAAGTGGTAATGATATTGTCCACTTTGGGTCCTTCACAAGGCCCTGTAAGGTTTTGTTTTTGGGCTCTCGCCAAAAGGCCTCATGGCACTTCAAGGTGTCCAACGGGCCCGGGCTGCCCTTTATTTTTTAAAAAAATAAAAAATAATAAGAAAATTGGTTTAAAAATCTAAAAAATCTAAAACAAATATAAAATTTTTTTAGTTATTTACTAAAAAAATTCAAAATAGGGTGTTTTTCGGGGTTGGTTGAAATTTATAGGGGGTTTTCGGTGTAAAATGTCCAAAATACACCTCCCAAATAGCCGTTTATGACCGTTGGGAGGGGTATTTTTGGTCAAAAACTCAAGAAATGACAAAAACCCCCTTCCCCACAAAAAAACCCCTGCCATTTAATCACAAATATAAAATAAATTAAAATGAGAAAAAAACGGTCAAATGACAGCCTGCGGGCCGGGCCGGCCCGCAGAAACTCCCTCCGGGCCAAGCCAGGGCCCGCGGTCGGACCGGACCAGGGTCCGGAAGCCCGGCCCTGGCCCCGGGCCGGGCCGGGCTTCGGGCCCGGTCAACCCACCCGGGCCCGGGCCGGGCCGCGGGCTTTCGGGCCATTTGGACACCTTGAATGACGCATACCAATGGAGATTCAATTCCAAATTTATTTCCCCACTCAATCCCCTTGTCAAGCTAATGTGGGACTATGTTTGATATCAGGGAGGATGAAGATGATGGAGAGAGGTGGGGTCAGTGACGCACACGGGCGGTGTGCAGATGGAGAGCAGGGTTGCGGAAAAGCTGCTGCGGCAGCATAGAAGGAGAGGGAGAGGGGAGGCAGAAGAGACGACGATAAAAGGAAAATAATTTTTTAATGGCAAACATGTAAATAAATTATCTATGTATTCAGCAATTAGGTCGGTGCGGATAGCAACTCCCGAGATTTACAGTGGTACACATTGACGCATTATTAGCCAAGTTAGGTGCTTGAAAGAGATGCATGGCACTTGTCGCTTACTCAATAGAAAAAGAATGAGAGAGGGAGAGAGAGCACTGAATGGTGAGCGCTGTTGTCACTCCTTTGTTTCTATCTCCCCACACAGAGAGAGAGAGAGAGAGAGAGGACACCGAATTGGTGAGTGCAACTGCAAGGGGCACTACTTAATTTGTTTCTATCCAAAGAGAGATGTTTGTTTCTTCTCTCACCTTTTCAGCATTTTGAGGGGATGAAATGTTGTGTGTGGAATGAGAGTGGAATGAGAGGAATGAGAGGTATACATAACTAGCACGTCACGTGAGTGGAATGGTGTTCATGGTATATCTCTAACAACATGTTCAATGAATATTTTTGATGAGTTACATGCAGAAAGCATAAACTGTAATAAAAGCAAAACAAAACGGCACTCAAGTTTATATATTTACTAGGAGAACCAAAAACAGCTAAACTCTTACCAGCACCCAACAGTTGCCGTAACTTTAACACAATAACACATGTCCACCAAATACCTTTGCATCTTCAGCCAAAACTTGTAGGCCTTACAAAGATATAATTTCAATTTTAGATGCACCCCTCATATCAATTTAATTATACGATGCCAAGAAAATAGCATTAGTAGTAACCCTAGCTGGCTGGCTGGTACATTCTATTGTTGTCTCATATATGAACCATATGTTTGGTATTCGAATGTAGTGCAGTAGCAAGTCACTCACATAACATGAGTCCTAGATGCTAGGGCAATAAGATATAGGGTCCAACTATTACAATGTGATCCTTGTGCAGGTCTAGCTAGCTACCCATCTTTTTTTTTTTTTGCGGTTTCTCCCACATAAATCAAAAGTTCTAAGTCCGTAATTTTACAAAACTCTCTTAAACTTTTATAGAATTTCCGCAACAAAAAAATCTTTAACTTCACAAAGGACTTTGCTAAATGTCCCACATAAATCTCCGTTTATGAATCATGATTATTTGAGTTTTAGACTTCTAAGATTTTTTGAGATTTGGACCAATATTGAATTTTTGAGAACAAAGCCGGAAACTTAAGTACACCAATCTCAATTTTTGAGACAAATACATCTCTCACCTAAAATTTTTGAGAACAAATGAAAGCATTAATATTTCATACAATATGTAGAAATATTTAAACAAATTAAGCTAAAATCCCAGCCGTCAGATCCTCTTCCTACAGCCCCCTTTGGATCCTAACCCTCTATTCTCCCTATCGAGGCACACGCGCTGCAGGTGCGCTTTAATAATCACGCGGACAGACAGCCGGAGCCGGCAATCGCCCATCCGTCGACGGCCATCGCCAAGACGGTGGCATTCGCGTAAATAAGTAATAACTACATGCCCTGTTTCGAACAAGTACGGTGAAGGCATTAAATGTAGGGAGTGACCGCATGCAGAGACGATGACAGAGAGTAATGATGGCAGGCGGAGGGGAGCGAGCGCGTTTTTTTGCGTGCAAACTAGGAACAAAAAAAAAAGTTTTGCAGCGCAAGCCAACAACCACCTTTTCTACTGCCCCCCTAGATTTTACCAAAATTTACATTTTGAGGATGAAAAATGAAAAGTAAAACCGCGCGGTAAAAAAAACAAAAAAGTCCTCTCCTCGAAATCCTGCCCGCTTCTCGTGTTCCGCGGGGTTTCGTAACGCCCGCTAGTCGTTTGGTCAATGGGACGCGATTTTTTTGGGTTTCGTTGGTTATCGTATCGCGAGAAAATTGAGACGGGTGAGGTGGCCGACAAGTGGATCGGATTTGGTTGAAGAAGGTGGATCCTGGTCCGATTCTAGAATTTTTGTGATGTGAAACATCGGCCGCGACTGTTACTGTGTCCGTACAGTTTTGAACCCCGTAATTTGCTTTTTTTCCCTGGATTTTGAATTAATATAATTTTCCAGTCTAATTATGATCATTTAGAGCTAGACTTTTAACTAGAAAAGGTTTAATTCAAATAATTATAATTACCACTGCTGCTTAGATGTGATTTTCTATAGCAATATAATAAACATAATTATTATAAATATGAAATTATCTAAACATATTTCTTCCTTCTCAATGTAGATAAAGATAAACAAGGAAATAAATTGCTTATGTTTAAGTATCTAGATCACAATATTTAAACAACATTCAAGATGTCATACAACTCTTCATCTTCGTCCACCACCATCTAATCCCTCTATAAGATCTCATTGACATCGTTACACTATCTCGTCCACTTTTGTATTGATCTCTGTAGCGGTTTCGGCTTTGACTCCTTCTCTACCACATTTAGGACATGTTCTTTTGGTTGAAGGTGGAATTTGAGAAAGTTAGAGAGTTGTGAAATCTGAATTTGAGAAAGTAAAGCGGGGTCCGTCCCACTTTCTTGTGTTCTTTTGGTCGAGGAAAGTTGGATTGAAAAAGTGGAAATGTAGAGTGTGTTGTTATTAGGTGAGTATAGTGTAACGGTTACCTCTAACATTGTCAAAAAATCCAAGAATGCATCAATATTGCCATGCACGCGAGGAAGCTGCGAGAAGAGGGAGGAGGAGGAAGGCAGCCTCGGGGAGATGAACCCAAGCCAGCGGGACCCACAAGACTCAAGGAATCCAGCGTATTCCGCAGGTTTCACAGAGAAAACGAAAGGAAAATGGAATCCCAACTTCGCCCGCCACGTTAGTTTTCCTTACAACTTTCCCAATCTCGCAAAAGAGCAGACATTCAAGAAAGTGGGAGAGAAAACGAAGCTAGAGGAGTGAACAGTGGGTCTCACCCCACTTTCCACACACTTTCCACGCAAAAGAACAAGCCCTTACTTTTTTATTTCATTTTTAGTCAGGATGCAATTGTGTAATCATCTCGCTTCCTCAAGCTTGCGAATTAGGGCATGTTCTTTTGTAGGAAAGTATAATTGGGAAAGTTGAGGAAGGGTGGAATCTGATGAGAGAGAAATTGACGTGTAGTGTGTTCTTTTGTAGGAAAGTGGAGTTGGATTGTGGAGTTGGAAAGTTGAGGTGGGTCCCACTCTGTGTAATGTGTTCTTTTGGATGAAGAAAGTTGAATGAAGAAAGTAGTGTGGGATCCACTCAAATTTTTTGTGTGCTATTTGTATCTAAACTTAAAATAATTAATTAATTAATATACTAATTAAATAATACTTAAAATAATTAAAAGGCTAGAAAATCTGTTATCAAAGGGTGTACATAGAAGGGGGCCCACACGGTTTCACCTCCCAGCGTCGGAACAAATGTAAAAAAAAAAAACTGATTGCGCGCGTCGAGAGGGGCCCACCGCCGATCGGAATCCTCTGTAATCAGAGGTGTTTGCTTCGATTTTTTTTGAGCCCAAAGAATCCCTCTCGCGATGGCCACGTCGGCGAGAATCTCATCTTCCCCCGTAACCCAAAAGAACAGAGCAATGGAATGTTAAGCCAGAATCCGATGAACAGTATGGAAACAGTGACGAACGGAGGATTCTTGGGCGAGGATCGTCGAAAAGAACAGGCCCTTAATTGTACTTGAAGTGCTTTGTTTATGCACATCTCGACTAATCAAAAAAAAAACGTGTGAATTTGTCGTTACTTTTTCCATTTTCTTTAATTTTCGTACAGTGAAAAGCTTTCACTTGTATTTCTATGGTTCAAGCATTTTTTTTTTCAATAACTTCATATATGTGCATTACAACCAGAGAACGATGGCTTTAAAGTTTAGATATTTTTTAAGTCTTTTATGTTATTGGGAAAAAAAAAGTAGGGGTAATGACTCAAAATACTATTAGCATTTCATTAAAAAATTACTTACTCTACCATTTGCACAATTTCAAGAAGAAGCCTCTCTTCTTCTTCTTCTTCTTCTTCTTCTTATTAGCCATCTTTTTCTTTATTTCGTATCCCCTCTCATTTGATGCCTTTTCCCCCTGTTTTAGAGAGATGTTTTGAAATTTCTTTCCCCGAGTTTCTTAGTTGAATTCATGGAGAAAGAGATGGAGGAGGATGGAGAAAGGTTAAGGGTTTACTTACAGTAAAAATTAATATCAGGAGGGGTTAATTGAAATTAAACATCACATGGAGTCACTTAAAACCCAATCCAAGTGATAAACATGACATTGTCCGAACTTGGGTACAAGTCTAGTGAAATGAATTATATGGGGGGTGGTCTAGTACCTTTGATGGTTCATAAGTTTTTTAACTATTTCATTCTATCTTACTTAGCATCACATATATTGGTTATGATTATTTATATCAAGAGGACAAATTGTGATGGCCAAATATAAACTAGTCTGCCACATTAATTAACATAACAACTTGGGGGTGGCAAACAAGTCAGGTCGGGTCAGGTTTGACCCGACCCGACCCGAATATGGAAACTACCCGGATTGAAAACCTACCCGAATATGGAAACTCAAATCCGACCCGAATTGAATTCGAGTCAGGGCACCAAACCCAATACCCGATACATGTATAATCTGGGTGACCCATACCCGACATGTTTTATCTTGCGGGTCAGATGAGGGTGGGGGTTTGGGTTACATGCATATTTTTTATTTGAAAAGTTTTTTAAAAAAGATCAATTTAAACACTCATGGAAATAGAACCAAGGTAGGGTGAGAAGCAACCAAACAACCAACCACTGACACCAAATACCACTGCCTTTTAGTTATGTAATTTTATATATGAGATTAATGTGTATTAGGTGACATCTGACCAACTTAAATCAGATACGCTGACATGACGGCCTAGCGTTGGCCGCCCATGAAGCAAAAACAACTTAAGTTTTTTAATTAGAAAGGTGACAAGAAACGAATCTAGCGGCATTCGAATCCATCTCATTAATCTACAAACCAAATAACCCAAGATGAGAAGGCTAAACCCTTCACTCCCTCACTCTCAAGTCATGAGAAGAAAAAACGTACACCATTCTCATTCTCATTCTCATTCTCATTCTCACCTCTATACCATGAGTTCTCTTATCACTATAGTTTTATTTTATTCCATAGTAGCATATCTTGTGAGAAGAGAGGGGGAGAGAGAGGGGGGCAAAAGGACACGGAGCTATATTTATTATTATGAGTAGAAGGATGGGGACCCTGTCAAGTCACTGTTACTTGTTTACTAAATAACTTTTTTTTACAGGATTTTGGTCAAATCACATCATCTCATCTCTCCTCTTTCTCTCTCTAACTTTTGGTATGGTTATTTGGTCTCGCCCGTTGGGTTGCTTTTCAAACAGAGGAGGGGAGAGCACTCCCATGTGAAGAAAAAACAACAGTAAATCTTGGAGTTTTATGAGAGAAGAAAAGAGAGCAGTTTATATAAGAGGTTTGAGGAGCAAATGCTCTTTGAGAGCTCTGAAGTAGTGTGACATAATAACACTACTTTGTCCACTTCTCTCTCTGGAAAAACATTCAATTTTTATTTTCTTTCTCTTTGGTTTGTTGAGTTGCTCAGCAGAAACAGAGGAGCAACAGGCAAGTGGAAATGACCAAGGATGAAGACTTTAAGCTCCTCAAGATCCAGGTATTCTCCCTCATCTCTGTCACACTCTCTTTTAAAGGGTTGGGCTTTCTGGGGTGTCATCTGTATATCTCTTGGCTATGTAAAAAGATGTCTTTAAAAAGGTTGGTTTTTTGTTTGTTTGTTTTGTTGGCTTGCAGACCATCATCCTCAAAGTGAACATCCACTGTGATGGGTGCAGGCACAAGGTGAAGAAACTCCTCCACAAAATTGAAGGTGGGCTCTCTTTTTCTTCATTCTCTCTTCTTTTTGCCATTCATTTTTTTGATTGTTATTTCTTGTACATATTTGAGTCTGTAGTTCTTTTGATTTTTCCTTTCTGTAGCTTAAATTTGAGATTGTGATTAAGTTGATTTTTTAAGATATCTGCAGAGGGTGGCCAGAAATCCACAGCCTTTGGCAAAGGATCAGACAATATATCATAAGTTTACAGTGGTTTTTTAATTTTAGTTTTCAATATTTGTTGACAATGTTTGATTTTATAGACTTTGCTTTCAACATAGGATTCTAAGCTTCAGATCATCAGTATCTCATAGTTTCTCTCTTTTAGAAATAAGGAACAACAGTCCTTCAAATTGAAACAATTTCTTTTATTCTCACAACTCTTTGTTATGCTACAGATAGTTTTAGTTTCTATATATCCTTTCTGTTTCCTCATCCCCCAATTTTTTTTTTTGAGGTACCATATCAATATATACACCCTGTTTTATTCTCCCCCCAAAAGTTCCCCTTTCTCTCCTATTTTCTGAACCAAAAAGAAGCTTTTATAGGAGGAAATAAAAGCAATACATATTCCAGATTTCCCCTTTTCCTCCTCGACACTGAACAGTAATAATACTTGCCAAAAAAGAAATAATAATACCATTGTCTCCCTAATTATGATTGCATTTTCTCCTAAAAATCTTCACACTACTACACAAATCTGATATGTTTAACTTTTATCATTCAAATGCAATGGTTCAACTTCCTATTTCACCAAGGAGGGGGAAAAAACAATCTTTTTCATGTTCCTCTTTGATTTCAGGGGTGTACACTGTGAGCATAGATGCTGAGCACCAGAAGGTCACAGTGTCAGGAAATGTGGACTCTGCTACATTAATCAAGAAGCTAGCCAGATCAGGCAAGCATGCAGAACTCTGGCCTCAAAAGTCCAACAACAACAATAATCACCCTAAAGGCAACAACCAACAATCCACCAAAGATGGCTCCAAGAATAACAACAACAACAACAACAAAGGTCAGGCACCACCCAACCAAGCCCTCCTTCAAGGCCTTAAAGCCTTCAAGAACCAACACAGCAACAACAGCAACAAGCATGTTGAAGCCTTCAGCTCCGACGATGAAGATTGTTTCGACGACGAAGATGACGAGGAGGAGGATGAGCTCAAGTTCCTCGATTTCTTAAAACAGGCTAACAATACCCAGGCTGCAGCCGCGGCCGCCGGCGGCAAGAAAAATGGTGCTGGTGGTGGTGGTGCAAATGGTAGCAATGCAGGTGGCAAAAAGGTTAACCAGACACAACCAGTGGCTAAAGGGCCAAATGGGTTAGACCCAAAGGCCACAAATGGTGCACCCAACTCCAAATTGGGCAACCCTGGGCTCATTGGTATGGCTGAGCCCAAGAATGCAATGATGAACTTGGGAGCACCAGGGCTTAACGCTGGTGCTGGGCTTGGTGGAATGAATCCTCAGATGATCAACTTCCAAGGATATCAGAACAATCCCTCAGCCATGATGATGAATCTCAGAGCTCTTGACAACAACATGATGCAATCACTGCAGCAGCCTCATCCTCAGCCTCAGATTGCATACAATAGATCGCCCCAAGTCCCCCCATACACTGGCTACTACTCTCCCTACCCCTACCCTTATCCCTACTATCCGAATCCTTATCTCAGTGCACCTCAGCAGCAGCCAGGGGATGGAGAATGCAGTGCCAATCTCTTCAATGATGAGTACTCTGGTAGTTGTTCTGTGATGTGAATGTTGAAAGTATTATTTAGAGTTTTAGGATTTGTGTTTTAAGTATTTTCTAAAGCACTTGGTTGGTTTTTTAGTTAATGTGCAATATTATTGTATCTTGGGTGTTTGCACTGACTGCTTTTTGTGGTTGGAGTCTGTGCTTTATTGTGTTGTGTGGGCTTCTCTAAGCTCTAATTATCATGGTCATGTGATACTGTGATGTGAATAGTATAGTTTTTTTAATATTTATTTGGATGGATTTGCTCAGAGGATAGAGGGTGGTCAAATAGGGTTTAGTGTGCAGGCTTTGTCTCCCATGACTTATCATGACTTGAATAGAATCTGACAGCAAACCCACGTGACAAGCTTATGTTTAGTCTTTTCTGAGAGTGTGGAGGTATGGTTTTCTTGATCATTATGGACAAGAGCTTTCTAAGCTTAGGAAAACTACTTTATAGTTTGGCATGTTTTAATAAAACCAGGGCAATGATTTCCAGACTAGGTATTTGCTAAACATGAACCGTGATTTTTCCGAAGGGTTCAAAATATTAAAAAAAATTGAATCCCTAAACCCTCTAATTTAATATACGATTAACCATGTTATTCAGTGTGTGCCGACAGAAAATCTGGGCATCACCAATCAAAAAACACATTCTATTCTTTAAAAATTAAAGTTAACTATATTGAATATTAAAAAGCTGAAGTTAAACAGAGCTGCAGTTAAAAATGGTTCAATTTTTGCAAGTAAAGTTTTTTTTTTTGGGAATCAGCTTAAAGTACTAGGTAGTTTTTGTAAATTTATCGGACATGTCCAAGATCAAGTAGTAATAACAAAATGGAAATCATATATGAAGTAGAAATTTGCATGCCTCTGCAGTGTTTTAGTTGGTCTAATTCAATCTGGTGCACATTTTAATGTTTCTGACACTTGGGTCAAAGGAGGGCTAATTCAGTCTAAGGATTAGAGTTGGGCACTAAGGCACTAAGTTGGTTTAAATTTTCATACATACAACAAAATTCATGTCTTCAAGCATGTGTTTTTACATGCTTACAGAGACCGACCCCCCAAGTTAACTAAAGAGGAAACGTGACATGATCCATCCCGAATTCATAACACAAGGGTTCAAATTGGGAGGGTTAATGTTATCATAAAACCCAATGATATTAAAAGAGAAAAATGAAGTTCTATTTCGCTTTGGATCTAGTCTAACATTTCACTCTTCACAAATTTATTTTGACAGTCAGCGCCCATTATATTGATCCACACATCGAACACAACAATAATTTTGCGGTTCTCATATTCTTTCCATACAGATCGATTCCTTGTAAATTTAATGGTTTTAAGGTACCTGACTTTTTCAAACCCGAGATTTACGAACAAAAAACTTGAGATTTACTATATTTTTGGTGTATTTGAGTTATAGAACATCCAAACAAATGATGTTGATTACCCAAAAGTTTGTGAAGTTGACTTTTGACCAGACATACAAGGAATTTTCTTCTTATATTTCTCTATGAAAACGTGCAATAATTCATCATATAGTCCATGATATGTCCATATTCAACTCCTAGATTCCTCTTAGTACTAATATTCAGCAATCTTTTTCATAGAACCCAATTATGTTACTATTAGAAGGAATCCATGATGACATGTGCATATGTCTTCTTCTAATGGAGATAAGCTTTATCCTGCAACTTCCAGCGGATTACAGAAGACTAATATACTGTATACCATAACAGTTTAGATATTTGTGAGTCGCTATAAAATGATATCACAGATCATCAACATTGTTGAAAATGCCAAATTAAATCCACAATCGAAATAAGCTTGATTTTGCAACAGAAGCTATTGCATTTGTAACAAAAGCTGGGTGAAAAATAAGCAACTTGGAAAAAAGGAAAATTATGATATAATTCGGCATAGGTAACTGATAGTATAATAGTTATCAAAAGAGACTAATGTAAATCAAATGGCACATGAGGAGGCCGACGGCCGGCGCACCAGCCAGTACCGATGGAACTCCCCAGGTTCCTTCCAATACCCCTTAACCTCAAAAGTTCATCAAAGATGTAACTAATTGCATTAGAAACAAGACTTCTCTTCTCAGTGTCTAGCACAATTTGTCCACACCTCTCAAAGGGAAAAGGCAGCAGGTGAGTGAGAGGCCAGACTCTACAGAGACTGCTCACCAAACCTCCATGTGACACTCAAACAAGGGGGGTGATGGCAAAAGAAGCTTAACACAGAAAGTAATGATGGAGAGATGAAGCCCACATAACAAAAAGGCCAGAGAAGAATCAAGGGAAAGAATGCCGGATTATCTGATAGAGTGATTAAAACATATATCATCATCAAACTGCTTCAATGAGGTAAAACTTACTTTTTGCACAAGTGATTCGATTTGGTGACACGATCACTCACGACAAAAGTGATGCATTTGAGATCTATTGGGTCCCCACCCTTAACACTGGCTCTCTCTTGCTTTTCTTCGTTGGCTTCTTTATTGAATGTGCAGATGGCTCTTGTATCATTGGATGCTGCGGTAAGCCTCGATGTGCCAGTGGCTCAGAATTTTGGATACACTCCCCTCTGTGCCCAAAAGAAATTCAGTCATTCAACCCAATTGAAAACGAACGGATAAAGTCAAAACTTCACGCATATCTTACAAAATGCACATATATCAGCAAATGCACAGGCAAGATCAAACCAACCTCTCCACCCAAGAAATTTTGAACACCATGATTTTGAGCAGCATTTAATATAGAGATGAAAAGAGAAACATAAAAAACACAACGATATTCATGGTCAGGATAAACCTAGCTTGTGTATTTGGGTACAGCATTCAGAGAGATTCACCGTCACCATAGAGTGAAAAATAGCTGCTTCCCCTCAAACTCCCAATAGAAAATATTGAGTTTATCAACGTCCCCCCAACTTAATACAAGGCAAATATACATTGAGAACACTCGATCATGTACAGTGAAGACTACCCTCTATTTGTGAAGTACACCTATTAATGAATAATCATCTTCCTTTCCCTTGAACCTACAGAGATATAAATCATGGCTCTTTTAACTCGAACTTGATGCTCCTCTCGTATTATCCATTTGTAGTTTCTGACCAACAAAAACATACATATGCACATAGTCCTAAATCAAGGGAATTGAGATTCCATTGAAGACATCTCCTTTCATTATGAATCTTATGCAGAATTTGATTGGACTCAGTTTTGGGAAAAGCATCATACTTCTAACCCCATTTTACTCACTTTAATTAATTTCTCCTTTCACTGGAAGTCTACAAACTAGCAGACGACTCCTCAATGAGTGCAAAGCAAGAACTAAATAAATCTCCACGTTGACTTCATCAACTCTGTGACACATGAAAACTATACATAGTTGTGCATTATTTCATTCTTTGTTCTTTGTTGGATTTACCTCGTTTCCTTATCCATATGTGCCTCACAAATGAACTATTACATCTGTCATGAACATGAGCATATCTGCAATTGGTGTTGAACGGTTGAACCCATGAGACAACATCCCTCCTAACATGAGTTTTCACTAGAAATTTGCACTGGAGGGGCTTTTCTGTGTGCGCGCGCATGCGCGTTGTGCATGTGCGTGTGTTAGGGGTGCAGATAAGTAGGGGCTTGGGGAACACATACAGACACAAAAAGAAGATGGAAGCTGGCTAAGGTTTTGTGATCTTCACATTGTTGGGATGTAAACATAGTCCCACATCGGTTGTGAGACGGGGGAGGGGTCTGGGTTTATAATAGGCTAAAAATCTCCATTGGTAATGAGGTCTTTTGGGGGAAGGCCCAAGAGCAAAACCAATTGGGCCAGTGGGCACAATTGGACAATATCATACCAATGTGGAGATTTGTGTACCCTATTATAAAAATTAACATGGTATCAAAGCCAAACTCTGTACTCCCGATGTTTGATCCTCCGGATTCCTCACTAAAAGATGGCGGGCTTCATGGTGAATGATGCAAGAATCTGTAGTCCTCTATTGGAAAGACGGTGGAGCTCTAGTTGTTCGGTTAACCGAGTTGATGCTCCGTTAGCAACCGGTTAAGCCAGTCCTTCATGGTGCGTATGTTGCCTCTCACACTCTACCCCACACACGGTGAAGAGAGGAGCTACTCTAGGCAATTCACGTAAGGTGTGTGCTCCAACGCAGTGGTAGGTGGAGTTGGTCTTGTAGAGCAAAGCACGGTCTATAGAGGCAAGGGCTCTTGAGCAATATTCGAGCTTGACGTAAGGCGTGCCTCCAACGCAGTGGGAGCTGAATGATTGGCTCAATTGAGCAAGGGCAGATGGATGATCATTCAAGGGAAGGCTCGATGTGTGCCTTTGTTCGAGTGGAGGATTTTTGGGATGTGAACATAGTCTCACATCGGTTGTGAAAAGGGGGAGTCTTGGGTTTATAATAGGCTAGGAATCTCCATTGGTAATGAGGCCTTTTGGGGGAAATCCCAAGAGCAAAACCAATTGGGCCAGTGGACACAATTGGACAATATCATACCGATGTGGAGATTTGTGGACCCTATTATAAAAATTAACACACATCTTGCTAGATATAAGGATGTAATGGTCCTAATGTTTAAATTATAATAAATGTTTATTTATCGAAAACTTGTAAAATAATTTCTAGAAGTTTTCTACCATTTTCCCACATTTTTGGATTTTATTTTGAGTGTTTTAGCTCTTAACCCATTACCCCGCTATCCGACGTGATTACAACCCCGACCCAAATCCCACCAGTTATCACCCTACTCATATAAATTTCTTAACCTTAACTTCACCCTCATTTCATTTCTTCTCTCTCTCTCTCTCTCTCTCTCTCTTTGAGCCGATGCACCTGATCTTCTTTCCTTCACGACTCTCTCCAATTGCATAACTGCCGCCACAACCTCCCCCACTCCCCGACTCTCTCCGATTGTGTGAGTGCGTGTGCACAGTGCGCAAGCGCCGTGTTGTATACATAACGCAATTGGTGTATTAATATTGATGAGAGACATGATACTTTACTTATCACGTGTCACTAACGTTGGATCCCGGTGCACCTTCCTATCACTTAGGCTAGGTACATAATGGCGCACAAATAATCTCAAGTCCCAAATTCCACCGAGTCGTCACCTACGCATAAAACAAAACACCTCACGGACACAAAAGAGAGTTGTCACCAACTACCAACTCCCTCAATGATCTTGCGATAGACAATGTAAGCACACAAATATATTACGAAAGTAAGAGCAACACAAAAGAGACAGAGATTTACACTGGTTTGGTTGCGAACAACCTACATCCAGCATCCAATGCACCCGGTTTCACTAATGATCAAGCAAGACATACACCCCTATCATCTCCTTCTTCCAAAACCACAATGAGAGACAAGCTCTAAGCAACAAGACCTAACCCTAGATCTCTTACCAAGCTCACACACTCTTTCAACGAAGTGGAAATCTAATAAAGCCTCTACAACATGTAGAGCTCCACAAGGGACCAATCTCACACCTAGCTAGATCACTCCTTGGTAATATAGCTCCAAACTAGGAAAGCTATCCAAGGGACTCAAGATCTACAAGCTAGAGGAAGAAGAACACTCACCATGGATCTCACACAAGAAAAAGCTCTCTTGGCTCTCTAAAAAGCCCTAGCTTTCTTCTCCTCCAATCTCAGATCCAAGTCTTCTTGGCTCTCACAAAAAAAGAATGGCCGCAAGCTTTTTTTTTTTGCTCTCTGGAAATGTGAGTCTAAGGAAATAAGGGTTGCCCCTCTGTTTTTTTTGTTGTTGCCCTCAGTCGGTCACAAAGAGAAATGGGTTGGCTACCCATTAAGAGCCAACAACAAACTTAAAGTCTTGGGGCCCAGCAATAAGATTTTGCAGCATATTAAAAACAACACTCTACCCTGCTGAAAAATCCACACTCACTTCAGCACAGCTCCAGCTTCAGCTTGCACTCCATCGTGTATGAACTCACCTTGCCTTGATCATCGGACATGTGAACCTCCATCATGTGCATCGGAAATCGTGCCCTCTGGCGCCTCATTCCTCCGAGAGAAATGCCAAGCTCAGAAGTCGTCCGAGCCTAGCCTCACACATCTCCGTCTCGTCCACCGCCATGTCTGCGATGAAGTCATCTGTCTCTGAGGATAACCATGCGAGCTCTGACTCCATGAACGAATCAAATGACGTCGTGCCAGCGTCCAATGAGTCCTCTGTCGATCCATGAACATCCCTATCATCACCCCACGGGTCCGCGAGCAACTCATGCTCGCCATGTCCATCATCTATGAGAAACACGTCATCTTCTCTACTGATCTGCAGACTGACCCTAGCTGGGTCATATCGATACACCGTCTGTATCTGCTCTGTCTGCTGATACCTGTCATCAAGAATCGTCGTCCACTAGCTCTGCATCTCAACTGACTATGCCGACGACTCAAGACACGAATGCGCACACACAAGCGCCAAATTGTCAGTCTGACCAATATCTAGCCTTTGAAGATTGTCATCACCTGTCATGCCATGTGATGAACTCGCCAAAGGGGAGACATGATCGCACACTGAAGGACCTACTCTCAGCTCTGCATCCTCCCTATATCGAGCGAGAACGCACTCGATATGTGGCATCCTAACTCTCAGCTCCATGTCCCTAGTGACAACTCCACATGGGACCACTATCCCAGTCTCCACACTGTCGTGGGAGTCTCTACGCTCCACCACGCTATCAGATTCCCTGCTCCTTTGCATCTCCACCGATTTGGCCTCCAAAGTATCAGAAGATGCGCCTGATAAATTACCCCTAGCCAAACGAGAGACATCACATGTGCACATGCTGTGAAGACTGATCTACTATGCACAGCGAATGCTCTACCCTGATGTCAAGCTTCTCAGAAGACCTCTCTACCCTGAAGCTGCAAACCTTAACACGCTAGTCCTCATAAGCAATCAACTCATGCGTGCTAGAAACGTGAGAGACCTCCGTCTCCTCACCCACTGCAACCTCTGGCATCGGTGCGAAAACCAACTGCCCTACTCCTCCATAGATCGACGGCTTTACCTCGAAGCTAAAGATGCATACCTCAGCATGCTGTGTCTCCTAAGAGCACCCACAACGTGCATGCTGGAACTGTAAGAGACATCTGTCTCCTCACACACTACAACTGACTGCATCGATACGATGATCGACTGCAACGCCTCCTCGTAGACCACTGTCCTTTGCACCTCCAACTGAACAGAACCTAAAGCTACATCGTGAGATGATGGCTGATCATCGACACTGACCACATCGGATGAACTCTGCATCCTGTCCGTCTGCACACGTGTCTGATCACCTGCCTGAGTCAGGATCTGAATCACCTCATCCTCTCTATGGACCGGGATGTCCTCTGTTCTCTGCATACCGTCATGAGTCTGCTCCATCCTAAGCACTGTAGACTCGTCAATCATGACATGTCGTCTGACAATCACCTCGCGGGTAATAGGACATCATAACATTTACCCTCTCGCACCTCCACCAGCGTACCTGACTAGGACACAGTCATGCATGTGATGTCCTACATCGTCATCGTCTCTCTCGTGCGGCCGCACTGGACATCCAAATGTACGCAAGTGCGAGAAGTCAACTCTGCCCGTCCATAACTCCTCGAAAATAAAACTACCTGCGACTAGTGACGGTGTTCGGTTGATGAGGTATGCCGCAGTAGTAATGGTCTCCGCCCATAATTCCCTAGGAAGGCCAGATGGTCTCAATAGCCCCAATGTCTTCTTTACCAACATCCTGGTCATATTGTCTGCTACGTCACCGTGGGGGTCTCCATCAGGAATGGTGTATCGGCACACGATCCCCTCTGACTTGCAAACATCCCGTATCTCTACGTCGTTGGTACGGATCTCTCCTACGGGTCTACCCATTCGCCTCTCGACTATGCTCCTCCATAGATGCACCTTCTCATAGATATCCTCCTGAGATCCCATAAGAGTAACCATGACTCTCCTCGAGAAGTCATCTATAAAGTCCACGAAGTACATCGCACCTTCCAGGGAAGGAAGTAGACATGGACCCCATACGCTGGCATAGAGGCACTCCAAGGGCTCCTTGTTGTGTCTAACAGCTGTCCCAAACTGCACTTGTCTCGGCCGCTCTGCACCACAGTCACTGCAAGATTCAAGTCCATGATCACCTTCAAACACACTACTCCTCTAAAGAATGTCAAGGCTCTGCTCATCAGCATGCCCCAATCTAAGATGTCACAGTCTCGCTAAATCTCCACTCTCGGACTCATGTGATCTACCAGTCTCGCCCACTATCATGTGCCCATTGAGTGCATACAAGTTTCCACGCTTCTTCCCCATCATGACAACCAGGTATCCTCGGAAAATACGCAGTCAATCCTCCTCGATCACTGTCATGTAGCCTATCCCAGTCAAAGCTCATGTCGATATCAGGCCGCTGCGAAGATCAGGAACATGTCCGACGCCATCAAACATAGGGATGATGCCATCGTGCATCTTGACTCTGACAGTGCCACTCCCAACCTGCTCGCACTACATACCATTCCACACGAGAATCCTCTCTCCAATGCATGGAATGTATGAGTCGAACGCACTTCGATCCGGAGTCATATGGAATGCGCACCATGAGTCCAATAGCCACGAATATTGCGCTTCTCCCACGGAGTATGCCGCAAACACCGAGCAATCCTCCTCGTCAGAAAACATCCCGTCTCGTGCTCCAATATGAGTCGAACTCTGAGCAACCTCTTCAATAATGTCAAGTGATGTCCTCGCTTTCAACCTCGGGCAATCCCTCTTCCAATGCCCTCCTTCCTTACATAGGAAGCATTTGTTGTCCTCGCGGTCCCTTGACTTGGATCGTTGCCGCCGTCGCCAATTCTGACTCTTGAAACAGCCCGTCTTGGATCTTGGAGTGGGACTGGCCTCTTGGCGACCCCGGACGACATTGGGTACCTCACAACCATCGGCGTCACTTAACGCCAAAACTTTGGATATTCTCTGTATGCAATGCGAACTTCACATCATCCAACGTGAGTGAGTCTCGGCCATTTAAATCGAGCCTACAAACTTGGAATAAACTAGAGTAAGAGAACAAAGTAGCGACATGGCATGTTGCTCGTCCTCTATCACACTCTCCAATTCCCGTAGGTCCATTACTATTCGGTCCATCTCGCCAACATGGTTCCGCAACGAGGTTCTCCTTTTCATCATGCGAGTATAGAAGCGTTGTCACAAATGCAACCTTCGTCCAATGGGTGTGTTGGTCGAGTACCGAGCTTCAAGCATCCTCCATAGGTCGCTCACGACCTCAACATCGGCAAATTGCCTAAGGATCTCATCTTCCAAGGATTGCATGATCTCGCCGAGGGCTTTAAGCTCCATCATTCGCTTATCATGCGTCGTTGCCTTACATGGCATGTGTGTATCACATACGACACCGTAAACTCCATGGTACTTCAACAAAGCCACCATCTTTTGTCTCCATGGACCATATTTGTCCCGGCCATTAAGCCTCTCTATTTCGTATGAACACCCGGCCGTCTCGTCACATGAGCAAGACACCATCGCGGCACTAACTTCTTCGCAAACCGGAAGCTCTAATACCACTTGTTGGATCCCCGTGCACCTCCCTAACACTCAAGCTAGATACACAATGGCACACAAATAATCCCAATGCCCGAATTCCACCGAGGCGTCACCTACGCATAAAACCAAACACCTCACGGACATAAAAGAGAGTTGTCACCAACTACCAACTCCCTCAATGATCTTGCGATAGACAATGCAAGCGCACGAATATATACAAAAGTAAGAGCAACACAAAAGAGACAGAGATTTACCCTGGTTCGGTTACGAACAACCTACATCCAGCATCCAATGCACCCGGTTTCACTAATGATCAAGCAATGCATACACTGATCCCATCATCTCCATCTTCTACAACCACAATGAGAGACAAGCTCCAAGCAACAAGACCTAACCTTAGATCTCTCACCAAGCTCACACTCTCTCTCAACCAAGTGGAAATCCTTGATAATAAAGTCTCTACAACATGTAGAGCTTCTCAAGAGACCAATCTCACACCTAGCTAGATCACTCCTTGGTAATATAGCTCCAAACTAGGAAAGCTATCCAAGGGACTCAAGATCTACAAGCTAGAGGAAGAACACTCACCATGGATCTCACACAAGAAGAAGCTCTCTTGGCTCTCCAACAAAGCCCTAGCTTTCTTCTCCTCCAATCTCAGATCCAAGTCTTCTTGGCTCTCACAAAAAAAGAATGGCCGCAAGCTTTTTTTTTTTCTCTCTGGAAATGTGAGTCTAAGGAAATGAGGGCTGTCCCTCTGTTTTTTTGTTGTTGCCCTCAGTCGGACACAAAGAAAAATGGATTGGCTGCCCATTAAGAGCCAACAACAAACTTAAAGTCTTGGGGCCCAACAATAAGATTTTGCAGCATATTAAAAACAACAACTAACATATGATCATTTCATATGGAAAAAGATTAAAACAATGGTGTTTTATGTAACGGGGAGAGACTGTTTTTGCACTAGAACCTTTTCCTACCTTTAGATATCATATGTGAGGCATGTTTCTAACATCATTTATTACTCAACTGGAGCAGCTTTTAATATCGTTTTAAACCGGGCAACACAAATCAAATAAGTCCCACAAGAGTATCCAATTTGATGAATTGGGTTCATATACCCTTGCAATTTCAAAGTCCAGAATTTAGACGTGAAATTCCGCAATAAAAAAGACGCTAAAGAAAAAAATTGGGTTGGGTTGGGGTTTTTTTGTGGGACGGGTAGTTTTTTTTATTGGGTGGTTGTCGCCGTCGTCGCTCGTCGTCGTCGCTGCTGTGGAGGGGGTTGCACACTCAGGATGCATATAAGGTAAAAGAATGAAGTATAACTTCCACGATCAACTTCTCACTCTATTTCAGTCCCAAACATGTAAAATAGTAATTAAACTTTCCCTCTATGCACTAATATATGCTAAGCTTGCAAACAACATCCTACTAAAAACCATGAGTTTCACTATTTTATGATGACTTTTGCTTCATATGCATAGATGGGATATGCCATCCCTTTATTGTAGGAAGAAATCCCCCTTTTCCGCACCCTAATGCGCCTGAATACATGGCCCATGCCCCATTCCTCCCCTTGCATTATCCCCTACAGCAAATCAAGCTCATTGAACAACACAAGAGGTGAAAAATAACTCTTAATGTAGGCTTTTGTTTTTCAATGCTAAAACTGCGGAGTCTTTCTTGCCGCTTGCACCAACCTTTTTGCAGTCTTGTTATAAACATAGTGATCCTAAGAAGAGAAACCTAAATGACAATGGATTTATAATGTCCACGTATAGAGCAAGGTCAATTGCATCACATAACTATGTGTAATTCTCCATCACTAAGAGAAAACAGTCATGATGTTGAATATTCCTTGTTCATGTTTATGCCCATCCCTTTGCATGGCAAATGGATATAAAAGCCACCGGTATTTTTCCATCAGAATAAAGCATTTGTATATCAGAATTATGCTGATTATGAAGCATATGCTAAGTTGCAAAATCATATGAAAGAGTGATAGACCATAACGACCTGCTAACCTTAAAAGGACTGATTGGCTTGTGGAAGCATCCACCTACTCACATACTGTTTAAACATTTAAAGAGCAAATGCTAGTTTCCTTTTCTCTCATTAAACTATTAACTAGACCAGAGATTGAAAACGATCATTCAATCTACAGGTCATCACATTCTGCAAACAAAAAATAATGATGAAGCTCTAAGCATCAGTGTGACAGTACATCCCAGTAGGTCAGGATGTGTAATCCAGACCTGGATATGCGGTGTATCCTCATCCAACAAATGACCAAAACAAAATTGATGAAAAAGAAATGAGAATCTAAAATAAATATGTTGGGTCACACGTGGTGTGTTTATGTGTTGTCATTAGTGACACTTGTCTTTTATCTTATCTGCAGTGGATTCAGGATTAGTCATGTTGTATGTCATGTCGCAACACAGTCCACAAGATGCAGTTACTGGAGTTCATGTTGTAAGTCAGGTTGTAAGTTTGTAACATTGTTCACAACATACTTAGTCGACTACATGTGCAGAATTTCTGGCTTCAGGTATTTAGATATGATATTATTGTTTCATTCAGATCTATTTTTATTCTCTCAGAATCTCGGTGCAATCCTGATGATTGCTATATTTATTGAGGGAGTATCTGCTCAAGATTTAGTTAAACTATTTACCCGAAATAGTTTATATGGTTCCTTGATACGTGGGATTACTTGTCGAAAGTAGTCCCTAAATATATGGGCGGATAATCTATGTGAGATATTATTGAACTGTTTTTCCAAAGCAGTTCCTAAATTGATGGAGGCCACTTTATAAGGTGCTCATGCGGATTCACCTAGGGTTATCTCTTTCGTGAAGATTGTTGATCTACATCCAGGGACGGAGGCCGACGGCTACACAGGTAGGGATAGAAAGGAGCTTCATCTAGTCGGTTTATGCAAGGGGATCTTGCGAGCAAGGGGATCTTGCGTGATTGCTCCATGGAGTTGATTGGGATCGCCCATTGCGGTTTGTATTGAGGAGGAGTATTGCTTCTAATAGAAATGCAATATTAGCGATTGTAATCATTTTGATAGTGGAGTAATCTGATTTTTCTGGACGTGGCCCCACAGATGTAGGTTTGCCCACTGAACTGTGTTACCAAGGTTTGTGTGTTATTGTGTTTTCCGTATATGCATTCTTATTTACATGATTGATGCCTTAGTACCGAATTACAATATTTAGTAAGAAAACCAATCCACCTCCATGCCTTTTGTGCATGCGGAAGCTGTGGTAGCGACTACACGGACTTTTCATGAACCTCCATATGACACTTCCCTTTATCCCATTGGTCCACCCACTTGTGGGGGTGACCAAAGGAAACTAAAACATAGCAAGTAAAAGATGGAGATATGAAGCCTGCACAACAAGAGGCCAGAGAAGAATACCTGAAAAAGGCAGCGTTTGCCTGATAAAGTGCTTTTGCACGTTTTATGATAAAACTGGCAACACGAAGGTCACTTAGTTGATGTACAAGTTGTTATAACGACAAGGGAAATGACTATGACAAAGTGCATTACGATCCACTAAGCCAAATCTGGTATTGTTGTGTTTCTTCGTTTGTTTGTTTATTTGACTAGGCTGGCAATAGGCCTGCTTTTAATTAAATCCAATGAGTTCTACCATTAGTTGTTCAGAACTTGGATAGACTCGAAATACTACATTTTGACCAAACAGAGACTCTCACAAGAATTGTAACTGCCCGGATGGACAGGATATGAGCCGAAATCTTAAACCTGAAAAGTTTATAGGTCAGGCCTGATCCAAGCTATGTTAAAAGACTTGATCTGGTTCATTGATACCCGACGAAAAGTGCAAATTTTCAAAGGGATCTGAACTTAAAATTGAATCGTATCGGTTTTGCATCACAATAGGTTAAAACCTTTATCTAATTGATCTGAACCCCATAAAAAGCACACCAACATGACAGGAATCCAGACACTACAATGTTTCATCACATGTTTGTGTTTCAGATGAACCATATTAGGTCTTTTCTGATACATCATCAATTTATGTAAGCTGTATTTAAAAACACATGGCGTGCGTTGACATGCTTCTTTGTAGGCATTGTTGTTCCCTGCCTCTAAACATTTACGCATTGTAACTAAAAAGATATATAGGTTCCCCAAAAATCATTGATATGGTATATGCTAGAATATTACTTATTAGTCCTTTAAAAAACCTATGAAAGACCCAAATAAGTTTTTTTAAAAATATATTTCCTTTTATGCCAATAAGCAGCATGGATATGAATACTAGACACATACCCCAACATTATCACTTGGATTGTATAATATAAGAACAAGAATAATAAGAAATAGTACATACATTTATAAATGATAGACGATGTTGCATGCAAATGCGTTCGATAATATAGTAACGTATAATATTTACATTTGAGCTAAAAACTAACCTAGCACATATTTTAATACATGTGTATAATGAAAAAACATGGATTCTTCCAACTTTCAATACGATTATGCATCTCAAATCTTATATGAAAAGTTCAAAACAAACTCCAAACTTATTATAATTTCATGCAAGTCACAATATTCACCTTGTTCCACTAAAATAAAGTCTTTAATGCATTAATGAAAATGAATAAACATTTCAATATGTTACACTTAAGGAATAATTGTTTGCAGAATACACAGGATCGTGGAGACTGAGGACGAAAGATCAGCAACACAACAGAGCGCAGTTAAGATTGTTTTTAGGCCGTGGACGGCTAAGGGGGAACACCGATGAGCTTTATTATGAAAAGAGAACAATACAAATCTTCTCTTCGTCCAACGAAGAATAAGCACACAAGATCTCTCCAAAAGCTCACAATACAATCTCTCAAAGTTGGCTCTCACAAATGGCGGCTCTTTCAAAGGATACAATGGTGTCCTCCGCGAAATCCTAGCCTAAAACCCCATATATATAACCCACAATATGTGTCATCATTGGCTAGAAATTCCTAGGATTCGGATCCGACAATTACGACATCCAATCCAATCACCGCTCTACGCAATTAATGATGCCGCGTCCTAGTGGGCCTCCGCCGCATCCTAGTGAGATGCATCCCAATGGGCTCCTTTCGACCAATCGACCTTCCTTCTGTGTTGAACGACCCAAGTGCCGAGCCTCGCGTACGAGCCTTCATCCTTCGAGCCTTCATACGACCGATCGACCGAACACGGACTTTAACCGCATTACGACCGACCGACCCAATACCGAGCGATCGTCCCTCAGACTCGAACTGATGACCGAACGACCAACTGCGCTATAGAAGCCACATGCCCAGCATACTCGTATATGACTTGTGCAAAGTCAGATAGGTCGGGTCCAAACGCAGTCGAGTTATCTCTGCACAAAATAACTTGTCTGCAATACAACTGTTTCTCCTGCGCCGAATCGAGCCAACTTCTTCACAAATCTCCACCTTGGTGAGATTCGAGCCTTCCGTCCAACGGATGGCCTTCACTGACCTTGGTAGAACATCGAATGATGTTCCCCCTCTTAATTTTGTTTCGAAGAACCGAATGTTCCAAAGGACCAAATGCTTTGCCAGAGCTACGACTGTCTCCTCCTAAGACTAGATGACTCTCTCGAGTCTCGAATGGCTCCACCGAGCCTCAATGCCCCTCCTGGGAAAGACGTCATCTTCTTCGAAGAACCACATTAAGCAAGTCCAAATAATACTTGAACTTGACTTCCGATACAACCTTCATTAGCATGTCAGTCGGGTTGTCATTTGTTCCGATCTTCAACAAGTTGATGTCGTCGTCGTTTCTCCCACATAGTCCATGACAAAGTGGAATCTAACATCAATATGCTTCGTACGAGCATGGAAAACCTAATTCTTAGCCAAGTGCACTGCACTCTGGCTATCATAATGGACATCGTACCTCTCTTGGTAGACACCCAGATCATCAATCAGACCCATCAGCCATATCGTCTCCTTCACAGCTTCAGTCAATGACATATACTCTGCCTCCGTAGTAGACAAGGCCACCGTAGACTGAAGGATACTCCGCCAACATATTGGAGCGTCAGACAGGGTGAAGACATAGCCTGCCATTGATCGTCTCACATCCAAGTCGTCTGCATAGTCAGAATCGACATACCCGACAGTGTAGGGACCGTGAACACTTTGACTATATGTCAGTCCGACATCGACTGCGCCATTGATGTAACGTATGATCCACTGCACTGCTCGCCAGTGCTCTCTTCCTAGGTTGTGCATGTATCTATTCATCATGCTAACTACATGTGATAAATCCGGTCGAGTACATACCATTGCGTACATCAAGACCCCTCCACATTGGCATATGGTGTGCTCGTCATGAGCTTCTTCTCATCTTCGTTCTTCGGACACTGCTCGGCACTGAGCTTGAAGTGATGTGCAAGCGAAGTAACTACGGTCTTCATCTTCTCACAGCCAAACTTCTGTATAACAGACTTCAGATAGCGACTCTGTGTAAGATGAACAGTACATCCACTTCGATCTCTTGTGATCTCCATCTCAAGAATCCTCCGTGCCTCGCCCAACTCATTCATCTCAAACACAGAACTCAATTAAGACTTCAATCTCTGAATCTCCTCTTTATTCGATGAAGTAATGAGCATATCATCGGACATAAAGCAGAAGATAGATGAAGGACCCGTCATCCAACTTTCGATAGAACATGCAATGACCATAGGGACTGCGAACATACCCTTGATCATCCGTCATAAAGCGCTCAAAACGCTTATACCACTGATGTGGTGATTACTTCAACCCACAGAGTGACTTCTTCAATCGACATGCACGACCGTCATCACTCCCATAGTCATCGGGCTGAGCCATATAGATCTCCTCTTCGAGCTCTCCAGCAAGAATGCCGTCTTGACATCCAGTTGCACCAGTTCAAGGTCGAACTGTGCAACCAATGTCAATATGATCCGAATCTAGCAATGCTTCACCACAGGATAGAAGACCTCATTGTATTCGATACCTTCTCTCTGTGTGAAGCCCTTCGCTACGAGGCGAGCTTTGTAGCGAACATATCCTGATTCGACCCCTTGCTTCTTGCTGTAGACCCATTTATACTCAATTGCCTTCTTGCCCTTCGGAAGCTCCACGAGATCACATGTGTCGTTCTTCGGCAATGATTCCATCTCTTCGTCCATCGCACTTCTCCACCGCTTCGGGTCTTCGGAATGCTCAACCTCACCGAATGAGTTGGGAACATGGATACATACTGCGGGAAAGGCAAATGAGACAAACTCCGAGTGCCTTGCAGGTTTTCTTATCTTACGTCTCGGCCTCGATACTGCTATGGAATCCTTCGGCTGAGCGACCCTTGAAGACGAGCTATCTCCACCAACTGAGCTTGAGCCACCAACTTCACCATCGACGGCCTGGAGCCCGCCTTCTGCTACATCTGGTGTGGGTCGATCTGAGTCGTCGATCGACCATTGTGGAGTATCAGACACGTCGAAAACCTGCTTCAATTGTGTTTGTTCAACCTCCACCTTTGGCTCATTCTCCTTCTTTAGTAACGCCGACTCATCAAACGTTCATCTCTGCTCAGGATCACCTTCCTCTGTGTCAGACACCACAATCGGTATCCTTTGACACCACTGCTGAAGCCCAAGAAGATGGCTTTCTTGGCTCGAGCATCGAGTTTGTCTTCCTTCACGACATAGTAACTTGGACATCCCCAAACTCGAAGTGATCCATAGTCAGAAACTGGCTTTTTCGACCATACCTACAAAGGATGTCTTCCTTTCAATGCAGCAGATGGTAACCGATTGACCAAATAGATCGCATATGCCAGGTCCTCTGCCCAAAAGTCCTTCGATAGGTCAGCCGTTGACAGCATGCATCGAATTTTATTCAGCAAAGTCCGATTCATCCCCTTTGCTACCACATTCTACTGCGGCGTACAGGCAACAGTGAAGTGTCTTTGTATCCCTTCCGATCTGCCGAACTTCTCGAAGAGATCTGACATATACTCACCACCGTTGTCACTTCGCAGACGCTTGACATGCCGACCAGTCTGAGTCTCAACCAGCTTCTTCCACTCGATGAAAATCCTAAGAACTTGGTCATTCGACTTCAACGAAAACACCCACATCATGCGTAAGAAATCGTCGATGAACGACACAAATTAGTGTTTTCCTCCCCATGAGGTCATCCTAGACATGCCCCATACGTCGGTGTGTACATAGTTGAGTACTGCCTTCGTATTGTGGATGGCCGTCCCAAATGAAGCACATGTCTGTTTTCCAAACACACGGTGCTCGCAGAACTCGATCTTTCCGGTCTTTGCCCCTTTTAGACGACCCCCAACAATAAGCTTCTGCAATGCTTTCTCGCCCACATGACCCAGTCACCCATGTGCCATAACATTGAGTCGTCCTCCTCAGCCTCACGAGTCAGAGCCGTTGTGCCAGCTACGACCGAGCCATCCAAATAATAGGGGTTGCCTTGACACTTTCCCTTCATCACAATCATTGCTCCTCGAGTCACCCTCGGAGATCCATTCTCCATGGTCACTCGACATCCCTTGGATTCGAGTGAGTCGATCGATATGAGATTACGCTTTAGGTCAGAAACAAATCACACCTCCTCGATGTCTCGTATAATACCGTCGCTCATCCTCAACCGCACTGTCCCGACGCATGCCGTGCTACAGGCTCGGTCATCGCCTAGCAAGACTGAACACTTGCCACCTTTCCTGAAGGTCGTAAAGTACTCTCGATGTGGCGTCATATGGAACGAGCACCCAGAGTAGAGCACCCAACCATCCGATGTCACGCCCTCCGAAGCACCGACCAATACATACTCCTCGACCTCAACGCCCCTAACGACGTTGGCAGTTGCGTCATGCTTCCTCTTCGCCTTTGGACAGTCTCTGACCCAATGTCCTCTTTCTTTACAGAAAGCACATTGGTCTTTTGCCATCTTGCGTTGGGGGCCTCTTGTCTTGTCTCTGGACTTGGATCTGAAATACCTCCTCCTTTCTTCACCCTTCTCACAACTACGACCCCTTACGACTGTAAAAGCGTCGCTCAAAGCTCGGCTGCAGGTGTCCCCATCATTCTTTCCAAACTCGTTGCTCGTCAGAGCGTTGGACACCTCTTCAAATGTGATCGATTCCTTACCATATGTAAGAACCGACACCAAGTACTCATACTCGATGGATAGAGAGTTAAGTAGAATCATCGTCTTGTCTTCATCGCCAACCTCCAGTCGACGTTCCTCAAGTCGGTAAGAAGCTTCTTGTAGTAGTCGAGGTGCTCCTCCATAGAAACCCCCTCGGCTAACTTCAAACCGAAAAGCTTCTTCTTAAAGTGTAGCCGGTTCTGGATATTCTTCTGCATGTACTTGTCGCCGAGCTCCTTCCAGAACTTGATTGCACTTGTCTCCTCCATGTATGAGTATTTCTTCTCCTTTGACAAATACAGGTGGATGGTACCATATGCACTCCGATTTAGAGTTCTCCACTCCTGATCGGACATGGCAATCGGCTTCTCGTCCAATGCGATATCTTGATCAAGTTGGTTCAAGGTATCCATGACTTCGCATCTCCGCATACTGAAGTTGATCTTTCCATCAAACTTCTCAATTTCGAACTTTGTGTTAGACACAATAGTTTGAGAAGATGAAGAATACCCAGAAATCGACGTCTTTGGAGAACCGTCAACGTCACCGCTACTCATCTTCGTCTTCTACATTGATCTACAACACCGTAATGCTCTAATACCAATTTGTTGTGCGACGGAGCCTAGCTCTATCAACACAGCACAACAAAATACACAGAATCATGGAGACCGAGGATGAAAGATCAGCAACACAACAGAGCGCAATTAAGATTGTTTTTAGGCCGTGGACAGCCAAGGAGGAACACCGATGAGCTTTATTACGAAAAGAGAGAACAATACAAATCTTCTCTTCGTCTAACAAAGAAGAAGCACACAAGATCTCTCCAAAAGCTCACAATACAATCTCTCAAAGTTGGCTCTCACAAATGGCGGCTCTCTCAAATGATACAATGGTGTCCTTCACGAAACCCTAGCATAAAACCCCATATATATATAACCCCTAGGTTACAACATCATTGGCTAGAAATTCCTAGGATTCGGATCCCGAAAATTACGGCATGCAATCCAATCATCGCTCTACGCAATTAATGTTGCCGCGTCATCCTAGTGGGCCGCATCCCAATGGGTTCCATTCAATCGATCGACCTTCCTTCTGTGTCGAATGACCCAAGTGCCGAGCCTCGCGTACGAGCCTTCATCCTTCGAGCCTTCATACGACCGATCGACCTTCATACGAACATGAACTTTAACCGCATTATGACCGACCGACCCAATACCGAGCGATCGACTCTCAGACTCGAACTGACGACCGAACGACCAATTACGTTGTAGAAGCCACATGCCCAGCATACTCGTATCTGACGTGTGCAGAGTCAGATAGGTCGGATTCGAGCGCAGTCGAGTTACCTATGCACAAGATAACTCGTTTGCCATACAACCGCTTCTCCTGCGTCGAATCGAGCCAACTTCTTCACACTAATTACATCCAAGAACCGTCTGAAAGTACAGATATAAATGATAGATAGGCACACCCAAATGCACAATAATATAATAGCACATGTTTTCATTTATAAGCTCCAGCAAAACTAACGTGCTTCTGTGTAACAAAAAGAACTGAACTCTTTAATTTTCAATGCAATTTGCATGCTAAATCTTATTTCGAATGTTCACAACATACTCGTTTTAGATCTTTTGATAACTCAAATTCAAAGGATTGTAATTCTATATGCCAGTTTTCCTATGGCTTAGGAAAATCAAAAGGATTGGCTTATTTTGGATGTCATTTTTGGACAATAAATCCAAATGATCATAATACAAAAGTTGGCCAGTCCTTGCATTAGAAAAGGAAGGTATTGACCTCTTTTTTCTAATCCAAAGAAGTTCCTTTAGTCATGGAGCTATTTTTGACAAAAATTAATTATATATGATGGATTTAATTTGGCATCCAAACAAAGTTTTTGTATTGCAATCCAAGGATTTTTACCGTTGGAATATAAATGTAATCTACTGGATTTCCATCCAAAGTAAAATCTGCAGAATTTTTATCCCAACCATCCAAACAAGACCTAGACTTATTACAGTTTCGGCCCAGATCCAGCAAAGAGAAGCCAGATTTGGCTGTCCTAAACACCAGTCTAGCCGTGCAATCATAGGATTCATGCAGGCATAACTAAATAAGGCTGAATTGGGTAATGTGATGGCCAGATACACCACCCGCACCACCAAAAGCCATGTCCAACCTCCAGTGATGAGGAGGCAGAGCTTGCCTTGATCTGCTAACAACAAGCAGACTTGGTCATCTAGCGACTGGCTCCAATACAATTCTGTCTATTTGGTTTCCAAGATAGGTGGCAGGCAGTTTGGGGCTAACAACATCTAAGCAGATAGAGAAGTAGGCATCCTGCAGCTATCCTCCATCAAGAATATTCACATTTCAACCATGCCAAAAGAATTACAACAACGGCTGGAATTTAAATGAAGCCACCTATCAAAGTATTATCCATCAACATTGTTTGGTTCAGGACCACAAGGTTGCGGGAATTATTTCATCTACTTGTGAAGAAATTAGTGCAAGAAAAATAAGAGCCAAGTCCAATCCACAAGAAGATTGATGTCCATTCTAGATGTAGGCTACGTCACCTGTTTCAACCATAGAACCAGGATGGGAAACAATGGTGGGAAATGAGAATCACATAGAAGTTGGTCCCAAAAAGACATAGGAAACACATGCATGCATGCATATGTATATACATACATACCTGTGTGCCCAGTTGCGGAGCTAGAAATTTTCATATGTATATACGTATGTAACTCGATATATGTGATTAAGTTATCATTCTGATGCGGACGCACCCACCCCACCGGCTATCGAGAATGCGGGATCACCTATCGTGACTTACGTGAGGCGTAGGAGGCGCGGGGTCATCGCGTAGTGGGTTTAGTAGCTCTGGGGGTATTCTAGTTTTTTCAGACTAGATTAGTAAATCCCCTCTTTTCTATAAATTAGGGCTAGCCGTCTTCTTTTATATTCATGCTTGATTTGTGAAGAAACTTGTTAGGCATCGTAGAGAGGGTTCTTAGGCTTTGATCCGACATTCAAAGCTAGAAGATAGGGTTTCGTCTCGAAGGAAACCCACTTTATTTGTAGTTCTTCACATTTCTACTCTATAAAAAGTACACCTTTTCCATTTTCCACTTTTAAATTTATCAATTTGCTTATACGATCTACCGGATCGTATCAAATTGGTATCAAAGCGGTGAGATCCGATGGCGACTAGTACGAGATTGAAGGCGGATTTGATCGATGAGAAGATTCAAGGGCTTCGGGAGGATCTCAATCAAGAGATCGAAGAACGGTTCGAGGGATTGAAGAAAACGGTGGGGGATTCCATCAAGGATCAAGCCCATTCCCAAGAGGACATCCAGATAGAACTCCGGGGCATGAGGAAGGACGCCGCACAACAAGGTCGTGATCTCCAAGAATTGAAGGGATCGAATTCAGATCTGAAGGAGGCAATAACGACGATGATGACAATGATGCAAGCCCTAATGATGGCGAAAGAAGGATATCGGGGCAAGGGAATCCAAGAGGGGGGAGATTCTACCCTCGAATCAGCCTCCCTAGAGCAAGCACGGACGGCGACGGAGCTTCCACCTCAAGGCGATGGCTCGGGAGAACCAAGGGGGACGGCGCGGCCTGACTTAGACCCGTGCGGGGCTGTTTTACAAACGACAGACCCCCGCGGGTCTGTTCAGTCTGCGACAGGACCGTTAGGGCCTGTCAGGGGGTCGGCGGCCCAACCCAGGCCTTCTCAGGCCTGGTCGAGGCCGCTGGGCCTTCCCGGGGCTTCGGCGGCCCCACCCTGGCCTTCCCCGGCCTGGGCGATGCTGCTGGGCCTTCCAGAGGCCTTGGCGCCCCCCTACAGGGGCGCGGAGTAAGCGGCACCCCCATCCGGGGGTGCGGATTGGCGGCCCGCCCATCCTGGGGGGCCGACGAGCTGGGCCGCCCCTCCTGGGGGCCCGATGACCCCTACACGGCCCTTTGGGGGTGTGACGGGGTTCGTACCCCACTCTGGGGGAACTTCAGGGACGGTCGGAAGCGGTTGGGCCACGAGAGCAGCGATTGGGGCCCCTGCGGGCCAATTTTGAAGAACGGAGACTACCCATCTTGGGCCGAGGCCCGTTTATACACGACCACCTGAGTTTCCAGGATACTACCACCAGCCCGAGGCGTAGGAGAGGCCTGGTTGGCCTAAGGAGTTGTACGAGGTTGATGAGGGAGGCCCGACGGAGACCCGTGGTGGCGGTTTGGGCTGGGAAGGTGACCGTGGCGGAGATAGGGGCAGCAGGGTGACATCAACACGGATCGGCGGTTGATGAAGCTGAAGATGCCGACCTTTGATGGCACAGATCCAGATGGATGGATATATATGGCGGAGCGATATTTTCAGGTGATGAGATTGATGGAGCAGGAGGTCCTGAAGGCCATCGGAATTTATTTGAGGGAAAGGCACTAGCATGGTACTGGTGGAAGATAGCACGGACCCCTTTTCGCTCTTGGGAGGAGCTGTCAGCACTGATCGTGGAGACGGCGGGAGACGGCGGGAGGAGATTTCTACGAGCAGCTGTCCGCCATTAGGCAGGAGGGGACAGTGAGGGACTACGTGGAGAGGTTCGAGATGCTGAACAGCCGGATGAAGGGTGTGACTGATGAGGTTATGATTGGAAACTTCATGAGGGGGTTGAAGCCCTCTATACGAGCGAAGTTACGGATGCAGATCCCGGCGACCTTGGAGGATGTCCTTCGCCTGGCCCATGAGGCGGAGGAGAAGCATGCGGAGGAGAGGAGGATACGAGGGGCTTGGAGGACCCAGAGTTCCCGTCCCACCCCGGCAGCAGTGGCACAGAGGACACCCGCAGCTGCACCTGAGACTAGAGGAGAGGGCCGCCTAGCTGCTCTCGGACGGCGAATGACGGAGGCAGAGGTGAGGGAGAAGCGTGCTAAGGGGTTGTGCTTCCGTTGCGACGGGAAGTTCACCCCTGGACACAGATGTGCGAGCCGTCTGCTACAGATCACCATGGTACCCGACGAGGAGGGGTACGGGGGTGATGAGGAGGAGCCCGAGGAGGAGTCACCAGTAGAGGAGGAGAAGTCTCATCTAGACTTCGCGGAGGTTTCCTTGAACTCCGTGGTTAGGTTCACTCCAAACCACACCATGAAGTTATCAGGGCAGCTAAGAGACACGGCGGTGACGGTGCTGATAGACAGTGGGTCCACCCACAATTTCATCTCCAGCCGAGTAGTGGAACGGCATGGGCTGCAGTTGAGCATGCTAGAGAAGTTTACCGTACTGCTGGGGACAGGAAAGATGGAGGAGAGCAAGGGTCTCTGCAAGGGTATGTGTCTGACCTTGCAGTGAGTACAGATCATGGAGGACTTATTGTCATATGAGTTGGGCAACGTGGACATCATATTGGGGGTTCAGTGGCTGAAGAAGTTGGGGGAGATGAATGTTAACTGGAAGCTTCTGAGGATGGAGTTCCATGATGGGAAGCGGACCGTCGTGTTGACAGGGGACCCGACCCTTTGTTTTTCATTAGTGGCCTTCAAGGCCATCACGTGGGCGTTGTGGGACGAGGGAGAGGGGTTCCTGGTGGAGTATCAGGGGATGACAGTTGAGGGGGAGAAGCAGCGAGATGAGACCGCAGTGGAGGTTGAGCAGGTGCTAGAGCAGTACCAGGAGGTCTTTCAGGACCCACAGGGGCTACCGCCGTTCAGAGGACACGAGCACGTAATTGTATTGCGCAATGGAGCAGCACCGGTGAGTGTGCGACCGTACCGGTACCCGCATGTACAGAAGGACGAGATTAAGAGGATGGTGCAGGAGATGCTGCAGGCTGGGGTAATCCAGCCAAGTGTGAGTCCTTTTTCGAGCCCAGTTTTGCTGGTTAAGAAGGACGGGAGTTGGAGATTCTGCGTCGATTACCGGACACTGAATAAGAAAACTGTCGCCGACAAGTTTCCCATTCCGGTAATCGACGAGCTGCTGGACGAGCTACATGGGACGGCGATATTTTCGAAGATCGACTTGAGTGCAGGGTACCATCAGATCCTGATGCGGCCAGAGGATGTACCGAAAACTGCCTTCTGCACCCACGAGGGGCATTACGAGTTCCGAGTCATGCCGTTCGGCTTGACGAATGCTCCTTCGACTTTCCATGCCTTGATGACAAGGTCTTCCCGTCCTTCCTGCGGAGGTTCATTCTCGTTCTCTTTGACGATATTCTCGTCTACAGCAGGAGCATGGTGGAGCATTTGGACCACTTGGAGGTAGTCTTCCAGGAGTTGATGGCGCAACAGTTGTTTGCCAACCGAAAGAAGTGCAGCTTCGGCCAGGCACGGATCGAGTACCTGGGGCATATTGTTTCGGCAGAGAGGGTGGCGGCCGACGGGTCAAAGATAGCGGCTATGTTGGATTGGCCGATGCCTACTACACTGTGAGCCCTTCGTGGATTTTTGGGTCTGACGGGCTACTACCGAAAGTTCGTTAAGGGATACAGCACTATAGCCTGGCCCCTTACCGAACAACTCAAGAAGGACGGATTCCATTGGGGGAGGAGGCCACCAAGGCTTTTGAGGCCTTGAAGGTGGCAATGACAACTGCGCCAGTGCTTACTTTGCCAGAGTTCAGCCGATCCTTTGTGGTGGAGACTGACGCGTCGGGATATGGATTGGGGGCGGTGCTTATGCAGGAGGGATGGCCCATAGCCTATTTCAGTCAAGAGCTGTCTGCTAGAGCACAGCTGAAATCGGTATATGAGATGGAGCTGATGGCCATTGTTTTCACGGTGATGAAGTGGCGGCCCTATTGTTGGGGTGGGAGTTCGTAGTTAGGACGGATCAGCGGAGCCTCAAGTACCTTTTAGAGCAGCGGTTGGTTACTGAGGAGCACCAACGTTGGTTGTCCAAGCTGGTGGGGTATCGGTTCGACATCGAGTACAGGCCGGGGTTGGAGAACAAGGTTGTTGATGCCTTGTCTCGCCAGGTGGAGCGTGGACTTGAGGGCTCTGTCACAACCGATGTGGCTGGACTGGGAGCCCATGTTGCAGGAGGCGGAGAGTGACGATGAGCTGAGGCAGATCCGCGAGTCGCTGCGGCAGGGAAAGGAGGGGCCGACAGGGTATTCCTTGCAGTGGCGCAGACTACTTTACCAGGGGAGGCTAGTGCTACCGCGGGCCTCAGTATTTATACCGGCCCTGTTTCAGGAGTTCCATGGCTTAGTGACTGGAGGTCATTCGGGGGTATAGCAGACGTACTAGAGGATGGCTAGAGAGGTGTACTGGCCCGGGATGCGGAGGAGCGTTGCCCAGTTAGTAGCAGCTTGTGACGTCTGCCAGCATCACAAGTATATGGTCATGGCACCAGCAGGGCTGTTACAGCCGTTAGAGTTGCCACAGAGGGTCTGAGAGGAGGTCATGATGGACTTCATTGACGGGTTGCCCCGTTCAGAGGGATATACGGTGATCTTCGTCATAGTAGACCGATTGAGTAAGTATGCCCATTTCATACCAATAAGGCATCCTTATACCGCAGTCTCGGTGGCCACATCGTTCATTCGGGAGGTGATACGCTTGCACGGGGTACCGACGTCCATAGTGTTCGACAGGGACAAGGTCTTCATGAGCGGGTTCTGGCGGGAGCTCTTCAGGGTACGGTCCTTAAGAGGAGTACGGCCTACCACCCACAGACGGACGGCCAGACGGAGGTGGTGAACCGCTTTATAGAGACTTATCTGCGGTGCTTTGCTTCGGAGACGCCTCGATAGTGGCACAGGTGGTTGGCAAGGGCGGAGTATTGGTACAACACATCGTACCACTCTGCAGCAGGGACGACCCAATTCAGGATCCTCTACGGAGATCCACCATCCTTGCTTCGCTTCAGCGACAGACAGACACCGGTGTCGCAGGTGGAGGCTTATATGGGAGAGAGTGATGCTATGTTGGAGGAGCTGCGAAGACATCTTTTGAGGGCTCAGCAGGTGATGAAGACCCGGGCAGATGGCCATCGGCGGGACGTCCACTTTCAGGAGGGAGATATGGTATATCTCAAGCTGCGACCCTACAGGCAGAAGACGTTAGCTCGGAGGCAGAATGAGATGCTGGCAGCTCGCTACTACGGCCCCTACCAGATTGCGGCCAAGATTGGGAAGGTGGCATACAGGTTGCGCCTACCACCGTCTTCTACGATACATCTGGTGTTCCATGTGTCGCAGCTTCGGAGAGCGATTGGGGACCAGTCAGCCTCGTCTACTCTGCCACCTACACTTACTGAGGACATGAAGGTACTGTTGGAGGCTCTGGATGTGCAGGCAATTCGTCAGGGACCGGGTCGGCGAAGGGAGATGCTGATCTACTGGGTGTGCCTACCCGACTGTGACGCCACGTGGGAGGCATATGACGTGGTCCGGGAGCAGTTCCCTGATTTCCACCTTGATGACAAGGTGGCTCTTTTAGGGGGGTATTGATGCGTACGCACCCACCCCACCGGCTATCGAGGATGCGGGACCACCTATCGTGACTTACGTGAGGCGTAGGAGGCGCATGGTTATCGCGTAGTGGGTTTAGTGGCTCTAGGGGTATTTTAGTCTTTTCAGACTAGATTAGTAAATCTCCTCTTTTCTATAAATTAGGGCTAGCCGTCTTTTTTCATTTTCATGCTTGATTTGTGAAGAAACTTGTTAGTCATCGTAGAGAGGATTCTTAGGCTTTGATCCAACATTCAAAGCTAGGAGATATGGTTTCGTCTCGAAAGGAAACCCACTTTATTTGTAGTTATTCACATTTCTACACTATAAAAAGTCCACCTTTTCCATTTTCCACTTTTAAATTTATCGATTTGCTTATACGATTTACTGGATCGTATCACATTCATATATTGATCTCTGAGCCGATTTCACATGAGATTTTTTTGGCTCAGAACGCCCTTTCAACTATACGACAACCAGCAAGATTAATGCTAACTTCAAGAGCAAGTAGACAAGTGGGCATACTTATGTTCTTTTGGTTTAACCATCTTTTCTGCAAGCTTGACTATTCCATTGACAATTTAAATATCAGTGTTGAGCCCCACATCAAAAATATAACTGTCATGCAGTTATCAAGTGCCAAGCTGTCCACTTCGGTAACATACATCTTCTGGTTAAAATTGAGCAAGGCATATCAGCTTTGTTTTGTTGGAATAAGAGAGAGTCATTTGGATTCATACATGCCACACCAAGAAATAACTGTCACGGTCGCAAGTCATCGCCTCGTTGGCACCTAGTTGGCACGTAAGTTGGCATTCTCTAGAGGATTCCAAGGGTATTCTTATAAATATAGGATCAATAATATTCTTATATATTCATGAGGATTCTTTAATGAGGGAACTTTTTGTGTAATAATGGAGAAGGTTATAGAGACTCGTCCTAGGTTCTTGGATCAAGGAAGACTCTAGAAGCCTAGTTTCCAATCTCCATCATTCATGGTAATGGAGCCTCATCTATAAAAGGACGTAAGGGGAGGTCATTTGTACCCAACAAGAGTGAGCAAGCAATAGACGAATAAAGACAATAGTTCTCCACTTCAAAGTTCGTTCTTAAATGCCTTATGAGTATGAGAATTCGAGGGAATGCTGACTTAGCCATTATAATAAAAGGAGAGTAAGCTACGTGCCATACAGGACTGGAGAAGTCAAGTAGCTAAATAATCTAACTGTAACAGTTGGTATCAGAGCTTGCTATTTAAGAAAGAGGATGTCTGCTAACGAGATTCCAATTCCAAACGACTCCGAGATGGCAAAGGCCACCACTAGGCCGTATCGTAGCCTCGTAGGAAGAAGTCCAAGGACATCATGTCAGCGTTCGAGACACGGTTGGGCAAGGTGGAGCTCACCGTCGCTGAGACGAATGATCAGCTCGAGACCATGGAGGAATGCATCGAGGAGCTGAGATCCAGGAGAGCCGAGCTTCAGGAGAAGATGAAAAACGGTCTTAAACTCTACCGTCGACATATTCTAGAATAAGGATGATCTCTTAAAGCGAAGGAATGCTACATTGAAGGCTCAAGTAGATAATAGAATAAGTAAGATACGTAAGATAGGTAGATATTTGAATAGGCTCACATAGAAAGGTCAAAAGAAAAGAACAAAATAATTTATAATTTAACAATCAAAACACCCAATAGAATATGTAAGATAGATCATAGAAAGATATATTGTTTGTATAATTTCAATACCACTCATCTTAGTAAAATATATTATGAGAAAATAGGATAAATATTATTATAAAGAAAACTATTGCTATGTATACGATAGATATTCATAGACTTACCGCACAAAAATTTAAGATATCCGTGTTATTCTTAAAAAAGAAAGGAAAGAATTAAAAAAGGAAAAGAAAAGCTCATTTTGCCAACAATGCAAGATCAAGATATTTGAATTGGTTTTTATCATTTTTATCATTAAAAAAAAGAAAAACTAATATTTTAGGGATAAAATAATTTTTTGCCTATCTTTCATCATATTGTCATCACTCCGTCTAAACAGTCAAAGCTCTAGTACACTCACATCTACTACACTCCTGGTTTTGGACGAATAATGTGATAAGGAACTTTTAGTTGTATGGGCATTTTCGTAATTTTCAGTTTTCTGAGGTTATTTTTATAATTTTCATGGTTTTGGGTTCTTTTTGTAATTCTGTATTTTCAGTTTAGTATTTATATGAGGCTAATGGGATTAAAGAAGTGTGCGTTGAATCTTGGGAGAAGAAACTCTTTGTTGGGAGATTGTAGCTTGATCTAGAATAGAAGCTTGGAAGAGCGGCACACCTCTCGAACGTGGCCAAGAGAGAGCGAGGTCCTCCCGAAAGAAATCAAATCTATATTGCATCTCTGTTATATTCCAGTAATATCAATAAAAATCACATCTTTTCTCATATCTCTTCTATTAAACCGTAAAAATCTCCGTTTTCCACTAAATATCTCACCTTTCCATCAAAAACACTAACTTTATCCATCGAAACCCTAGCGGGTCCTATCAATATGGTATCAGAGCAGTTTGATCCGACAGAGACAAGGAAAGTTGAAACATGGAATGCAGCGGTAAATAGAGCCGTAACCAAGATTGAGGAACTCATGGAGATTTATTGCTGCCATCGGCGCAAGGAGTCTTCGAAGGCAAATCTAAAGAAAGATGAAGTTGGCGATGTAGATCCGGGGAACAACTCCAATCCAGATCTAAGATGAAAGGCACTGTCTTTGAATCAAAAAGGCGGTAAGGTCGACAACTTTCTCACGGATCTGTATCCAGCTGACGAAGATTGACGCAAGGAGGAAAGCGACTAGCATGTCTACCAGCCCCAGGGGCTCGTCGGCCCCGGGAAGGCCAGCCCAGCCTGCCCATTGATTTGCATACCAACCCACGCCTGCAGGCGGTCATGCGGCACTGCCAACGCCTGTAGGCAAGCCTGCGGTGCCGTTTTGGCATGTGCCCTAGCCTGTAGAACCGCAACGGCCAGCCTGCAGGCCTGCCAGGACCGGCTCGCAGCCTTGTTAGGGCCTGTCATGTCCCGACGACGCTCATCGGGGCCCGCCATGGCCCGACGATCCTCTTCAGGACCCACCAAGCTCCGTCGACACTTTTATGAAACCCCTTGGCCCATGGTTTGCACATGGTTACACATAGACGACCTTCCGAGCACTGGTGTTTCTGGTTTAGGCGTGGAAGACCTTCAGCCGGACTGCGTGATCGCCGTGACATCTATCTGAGTGTCGTTAAAGACAGTGGAGAGCAATCCTATTTTTTTGACCCAAGAGGAGGCAAGCAACCTATTTGGAGTAGCATAGCCAGGAGACGAACACCATCAATCGGAGAGAAGTAGCTCACGGACTACATGCACCACCTTGAGAACAATGTGATTTTTCGAGGGCGGAGTAATGATATATTTGGAATTTTAGGAGTATTTTTGTAATTTTCAGTTTTCTAGGATTATTTTTGTAATTTTCAGTCTTAGGGTTCTTTTTGTATTTTTGTATTTTTAGTTTAGTATTTATATGGGAGCTAGGGGATTAAAGAAGTGTGTGTTAAATCTTAAGAAAATAAACTCTTTGTTGGGAGATTGCGGCTTCGCTCGAATAGACGCTTGGCGAGCGGCCCAGCTCTCGAATGTGGCCAAGGAAGATCCAGTTCTTCTCGAAAGAACTCAAATCTATCTTGTATCTCTTTTAGATTCCAGTTACATTAATAAAAATCCCACCTGTTCCAATATCTCTCCTATTAAACCGTAAATATCTCTCTTTTCCACTGAAAATCTCATTTTTCCACCAAAAACCCTAACTTTATCCATCGAAACCCTAGAGGATCATATCATAATGATAATTAGATTCGGGGTCGACAGAACCCTGGGATCTGATTGATTGAGTTGTCATCATTATCATCATCTTAAACTTCAACCCAAAAAATGTGCTTGGATTCATGCACTAAATAGAAAGACATCTGATTGGTTGAGTGGCAATATAAAAAAGAAAAAATTAACCGCGTTAAACTTTTTTCCCTTTCCCAACAAGAAACATCACCCAGATCAGCAAACCCATTGCTACCTATCATTCATTACTCATTTTGGATACATTAGAGCATAATCTCCTTGTCCAATAAAAACCTAGGTCAGAGAAAAAATTTATTTATTTATTTATAAGATTTTATACTTGCATTACACCTTTCAGAATCCTCCGGCATTGAACAAACCCTATGAATGCACTTCAAGTTGTCTTGGGTGCCAATTTGTCTTTTCTAAACCCTTTCTGATAAGAACATGTCATTTTTCTAACACTAAAATGTTTTTAAATGACTAAGCACAGTTCTCACCACAAGGATGGTAACAGTAAAACTTCAATGTTTTTTCTTTGCAATAACAATTTATTTTCTTGTTGCACAAAAACACAAAATCAAACGCTAAACATTACTAAACTCTTGCAGTTGGAATTGTAACATGCCTAAAATCTCCAGAAATTAGAGAGCACGAGAATATCAAGTCAGCTATCTTATGGTCTGTATTGTGTGTACCTGCCGTTTAAAGTCTGATATATTTACATTTGTCCTAACAAGAGCAAAGATCTGATGCGGTTATAACAATTAGACCATGACATTAGGATAATTAAGTCAAGAAGACCTTGTCCATATCAATCAATTCAATTCCAAAGATAGAAGATTACGGCTGCCTTGGCTGTGCCTTGTGAGTAGGTTCTCCTAGAGTTAAGAAAAACATCAAATCCGACGAAAAGCCAAAGCTTGATTAAAATGTACAATAATAAATAGAATAGATAGCCAGTGAAGAAAATTTCATATACCGACCCTTAAAAATTCCAAATTCTTCACTTCTTTTTTCAATGATTGAAACCATTCATGTTGTTCTATAAGCCCTAAAAACAATGATATACCAATAATCGTGTGGTTACCATATTATTTGCACATACACGGGATTGTTAGAAATTCAGTGCTACACAATAACACCTAGGTCTATTAGAAAATTGCCAAGGGTTCACTAGATAGTTGGTATATTTGGGTTTTAGTATGTAAACATCAACATGAACTAGATATTTGCTTTTGCTCATGCCATGCTTAATTTTTGTCTCACGGCAAGTTTGAACATCAAACTGATTTGAACCATTAGGTAAATTAATGATAGATTTGTTGGCTTTGTAGTAGTTTATCACTGGTCGAATCGTGATTTTCGATGCTAGAATAACAATTTCATTAACTAATGTCTTGTTTGGCGTATTGATGTTTGTCGTGTTTCCCATTCGCTTTATTGCGGAATTTTGTTTTTAAAACATAATAAAACAATTTATGTTGCAAATTTAAGTTTAAAATTAAATTCAATCTGTTTGATGGAAAAACTGACCGCTAATCTGGCCATCTACTCACATGGATGTAACATTTTTTTGTGTCTATAACTATTTTGATGCTTTACATTATTTTGATGCAGATACAGGTCATTAAATCTAATGTTATTGCAGGAAAAATAATTCATTGTTTGTTCTTATAAGTTTTATATTCTTGGAAATATATCGCTATTTAAAAGAACCGATTGGCTGGTGGAGGTATCCATGTAATCACATAAAGAAAGGCTCATGCTTCGTTGGATAAACTTGTAAATCTCCTCCATCTATGGTTGAACTAAACAACACACATTTAAACATTTAAAGATCAAATGATATTTTCATCCTATCCTGGAACTATAAATACAGCCAGATGATTGGAAAAGATTATACCATCTACAATCCATTGCATTCTGCAAATGCACAATATAATGATGAAGCTCTAAGTAGCAATATATCATAGAACTATAACCGTTTGATCACATGTTTTTGTTTTATTTGAACCATATTTGGTCTATTTTCTGATATAGCGTCAATTTATGTATGCTGTAATTCAAAAAACACATAATGTATTTTGATATCTTCTTTGCAGAAGTTTTTGTTTCTTATATCTAAACATTTGCGAATTTTAATTAAATAGATATCTAGGTTTACTAAAACCATTGATAAAATCTATGTCGAACTATCAGTCATTAGAAAATTCTATGACAGGCTCAATTAGTATTTTTAGAAAGGGTTTTTTCGATATTCATCCATTAAATCTTCCGTATTTTGATATTAGTCCCATAAATATGAGTATTTGCTCTCGGGTCCCTCAAATCTTAAACTTTAACCTAAATAGTCCCTCCATCCTATATTCTGGTAAAGAGTTAAACAAACTTAGATTAATTAACGATTAAATACTAATTACAGTTAATTAATTAAAAATTAAACACTAGTTACCAATTAACCAACCCCTAAAACACCCCCCTCTGTTTAGTTTTGGTTAGAGGAAGCGGCAGCACCATCTCCTCGTCGGTTTTTTGCCGGTGGATGAGACGTCGCCGCCCCGTTATTTTTTTGAGGGGCTGCAACAGCACTGCCTCCTCCCCCTCATTGTCAGTTTTTTGCGGGTGGATGAGGCGGCACCACCTCCCCCTCGTCTGTTGTTTAAGAGGGGGGAGGAGGCGGTGCTGCCTCCTCCCTGTGAGCCGCCCGGACACCCACACACACACCCCCCCCCCCCCTCGCCCAACCAAAAGCCCCTCGAGTCCTAACCAGTATCTAACAGAATATTCCTCCATATGTTAGATTGTAACATAAAATTAGAAATAGTGATTTTTTAGGTTAAAGTTTAAGATTTGAGGAACTTGATAAAAAATACACATTTAATGGACAAATATCAAAATACCCATGATTTAAGGGGTGGATAGTCGAAAACCCCTTTCAGAAACAGATTTCCTTTCATGCCAATATACAGCATGGATATGAATACCTGACATGGACAACAACAATACCACTAGGATTATTTATTATAAGAGTAATGTCAATAAAAATAAGTACATAAACATATAAATGACTGACAATGGTGCATGCAAATGAGAACAACAATATCAGTAACATATATCGTATACATTTGAGCTAAAAACTAATCTAGAACATATTTTAATACACTTGTATAACAAAAGGACAGACTTTCAACTTCAATACCATTTTGCACCTCAAATCATATATTAAAAGTTCAAAGCATACTCCAAACCTATTATAGTTTAATGCAAATCACTATGTTGACATTTATCCACTAAAAACAGCCTTTTATGCGTTAATGAATGTGAATGAACATTTCAATATGTTACATGTATGAAATAAGTGTTTGTAGAGGTGCAAAAAATGTGTCCAAGTAATATCCCAGAAGTCATCTACATACGCAAGGAATGGGTTCTTGTCTTTTAAGCAGAGAGAACGAGAATGTGGCAAGACCAAGCAGGAGACTAAGGGCCATCGGTTTCATCAACTGGGGTCGTAAGCACTGTCAGTTAACCAAGTAGGATTGGAAATTGGAATTGCCATTGGTTCAGCCCTTTCATGATGGTTAGAATATCGACCAGAGAATTTCGGAATCAGTTGAATAAGCCAATAGGTGTCTTCTGAGTGGCTCTTAAGTGATCGATCACTTGCATCCTAGTTTCCCACCTATCTCGATTGGGAGAGTGATTCAGGCTTGACCATTGCCTCCTAAAATGGTAGCAGGAACCTCTCAATCGCCACGAACAAATCAATAGAGAAATGGATGTCCATCAGGATAATTGGTGAGGGCAGTTTGATTAAATGTGTCAACGAGAAGTATACTAAATATGTCCAAGAACTATCTGAAAGCGCATACATAAACAATAGATAAAGGTGCATACAAATCCGTGATAATATAATGACACAATGTTTATATATGAGCTAAAACAAGCCTAACATATTTTTTGCATAAATAAAGAACTTAATTCTTCAAGTTGCATTACAATTTGCATACTAAATCTTATATAGCACAATCAAAACATACAAATTAAGATCCAATTCCAATTAACAAGAAGGTTTATGTCTTTTACGGATGTAGGCTAAGCAGCCTATTTCATCCACAGTCAGCACGATGGGACACTACAGCAGTATACAAATTATCACATGGAAGTTAGTCACAAAAAGTCATAGGAAATGCATGCATGCATACACAGATACATGCATGCATCCATGTAGTCTGTCTTCATGTGAGTATAAACTATTCTTAGATCTACATGTCAAAAAATACTACAAACCCTTCAAGTTGAATAGATATCTCAATATAACTGCCAAGAATAATACTTATTATACAAAACCTTTTTCCATAGCTATAGAACACAAAAAACATATACTGAATGTAAGTAACATTTTTTTTTGAGAATTTGATTATTACCATGGTTCTTCAGAAACTTTTATCCTAGTAATGTTAACTAGTCTTCTTAATATTTTGTAGCATTTTCAAAAAAGGTGACACATGAGGGAGTTGATCAAGTACCAAGAAAGGACCAAAAAGCATCCTAGTACCATAAATATGGTGTCCTGAAAATGGTAGGCGTAGTTCCTCTCGTCTTATTAATACAATGCGGTATCGGTGTCAGGAACCATTCTTCATGAAGGTGAGTATCTCACCCATACATGTTGTTCGATAGCTATAATTCTTAACATTGAGAGGAACGGTTTCGCCCATAATTTTGGTGAGTAGATGTGAAGTGTTGGTTGCATCTAGTTTGATCATGTTCTATTTGGGATACAACATGTGGGTTCAAGTCCCTCCAAGTTGAGAGTTAGGACTACTTTATATTTGTGTCTTAAAATCGGGGTAATTAATATATAAAAATGACTGAAGCAATGTTATGAACGGGAAACCAATTTGATCAAGTACTCTTCGGCCTTATACTACTTGGAGATGTTGATGGTTGAAGACCGTTCAAAACTTCTATTATTTCTTCAAGTTCAACAAAGCTCTCTCCTCATCCAAATATCCTTTGAAGTTGTACTTTGTTTTTTCAATATTTGTCTTGTTTTTATGACGTTTTATTCTAGGTGTACTGCATATATTGTTTGGGTGTTCAACTATTATACAGATAGAAAAAAATTGTTCTACGTGGGGCTACTTAAGCAGAAAATAACCAATGGCTTCACTTAACCAAATCCTCGCTTGCATTATATTGGCCGCTTTATGCTTAGACTTTGTCTAAGAGTTTGCACCATGAGCTCTGGCTTAGATAATGCTTATTATGTCAAAATTATATCACTTCATGGATATTTGGGTAATAATCATCAAACCGAATTTAATATAAAAGATGAACCCCTAATTGGATTCTTGGTTCGAATCATATTTGACCATATAATTATCTTCTTTCTTTTTTCTATGTGGGAGTAAACTCCATTTTTTTGACTTTTTGTCACTGTTCCCTTCTTACCATCGGTGTTTGTAAACTAAATTTGATCCACGACTTCAAGATTGCAAGTTAATTCACACAAGTATCTCTCACACTCAAAGTTTCAAAGCTTATCCTTTGATACCATAATGAGCAACATTGCACATCCATAAGAGTGTAATGATGACAGAACAGTGATCAAAGAGTTCATGGTTTCTTGAATGCAGGTAAATTTCTTTGATTTTAATTGAATAGTCTATATTTGTATGTCAAAAGTTTAAAGACTTCAAAGAAAAGAGTCAAGTTGTCATCAAATGACCGAGTATTAGTGTTTTTCTAATCTCTTAACAGAACAAAATTAAAAGAAAAAACTTCAGCTATTGGCCAATAGATCCACGAAAGATTTAAGCCAAACATCCCAACACTCCACGAGGGAGAAATGATTGAGATGGTTTGGGCAAGTGAAATGGGCAATAAGTACGCCAATTAGAGAAAGAAAATGACTGGATCCTAGAGTCTGGCAAAATGCAGACTGGATGAAGGCGGCATGCCCCAACAAACTTGGATAGAAACAATTCAGAAGAATATGATAATGCTTGATTTAACCGAGCACAGGGTCTTTGACAGAGTTGAATGGACGACAAGGTTCGTGTATACATACTTTTTCCTTCGAATCTCACGAGGGATTACATATATTGTTCATCACATAATAGCAATGTGGGAAGAAGACAAGAAAAAGGTTTAGCGCATGTCTCTTTTGTACATCATCCAATTCATTCAAAATACCCAAGTAGTGATATCATAGATGGTTCACTCCTTGTTCTTCTTGCTCTTCCAATCTATTGCATACTTCTTCCAATCGTACTCTTATCTCGGTCCATATAGAAGTGAAAATAAGTCATCGTCTTACTCTAGAAGAAAATGTAAATTACATAACAGAAATTTTTTGAGAGCATGGTGTTAACCAAATGCCAACATACTTAGATTCCCCAACTAACATGAAGCATATTATCAATACGAACTTGATTAAAACTGCTAACAATTACATCAATTGCAAGAACAAATACCACCATCTTAATGTAAATCTCTCCATGTGGTATCCTTATTATCATATAAGACTTCCTCCTCATTTTACACGAACAACGCAACTACTGCTATCCTCGTAAAAATATTCATAGTTTGCCGAGAGGAAAAAATCCACAAAAGGTCAAAACATTCATAATTTGCTGAGAGCGAGAAAAAATCCACAAAAGAATCCCTAATTTTTCAGACAATTGCGAGTTACATAAGGGATACGCATCAATTACTTGAGACCATAAGTAGATACAATGCTGAAAATAGCATCGCTAAACAGCCTAAACGTGATTTAAAACTCCAAGAAAACCGAAACAAAATTGGTGTCAAGATTATGATGATGATGATCGCAAAAGGCTTGAGAATTAGATGTGAGGGAGAGAGAAGAACTTGCCCTTGACTCGCCGGAGGTCGTGGTTGTGGCGGATCCCGATCCGGATCCGAAATGAACGAATTAAATCGGTTGCCCCTCTCACTCGCACATTGCCCCTTCGTAGTAAAACTTCGTTTATTTCTTTTCAAGTTGAAGGACGACAAATGTAAAGAGACAAGAGAGATGGACTATAAACACCACAATTTGGGTGCCAATTGAGGTGTATATAGAAATCACTTCATGGGTAACGGGTCACGCCTTCTTCCCTCTTTTTCAGTTTCTTTTTAATTTGTGTCTCTCCCAGTTTCTTCTCATTTTTGGTAAAATATCATTTCCATGCATCTCAACTTGAAGTGTATATAGCAATTCTCAAAGATAAAAAGTAGTTTCAAGCAAGAAGATGAGGCAACATGTAGCTGTGTATGTTACACATGAAAGTAAACGCAAGGTCCAAAAAGAACGTTTTTTTGTGAGGTGGACTATGTGCACACAGTACTTTGCGGTGCAGGCGTTCGTTTTGCTGAAAAGGCAAGAAACTTCACATGGATGTGACTTAAAGTCACATTGATGTGACATTTCTTGCCTAATTCGGAAAAAAAATAGTCTGCATCGCAGTACCAGGTACTACGGTGCAGATAGCAACCGCATTTTTTTTGTTTTTAAATTTTTAGTCATGTTGTTCACGTTCTACAATACAACTGTTACAAAAAGTTCTATATTCGATACGGTTCGATTAAGGGTCAAATGACATTTGATTCACTTAATTTTTGGTTTGTTGATCATGAAGTATCCAGCAATTCTACAAAAGAAATTTCAAAAAAAAAAAAAGGAGGAAACCCGTTTTTATGTGCATGCACATGTAACTGACATGTGCACACCACCTTTTTAAAAAAATTTTCCTTTTTATACATGAAGACCGATAAGTTGTGATGCAAACGGGTTGGATGGATCCGTGAGATATTCGAGTTCGGTCTCGGTTTTATCGGATTTCGGCTTGAGATAAACGGATATAGTATTGATCAAAATGCTTTTCAATAGATAGTGTTTTTTAAAATCATTACTCTATTTTGTTATGTGAAATTAATAAAATTTATACTCGTCATTTCATCTATTATAAAGATTTTTTTTCGTTACTTCAGCAACAGAGCAACTAGATTATAACAAAACATATTATAATAAATTTCATTTTCTCAAGTATCATAGATATCGGAACGGTTGTGCATAGATCCGATCCAATAAGACATTGGCTTCGAACCCAACAAATGACAAAACGAAGCAAGACACATGGCCCATGACAGTGAAATGCCCCTTTTGACAAAACGAAGCATGACTTCCTCCAATAACATTTTCTTCTTTTTACAAACAACACCCAATCAAACCTAAATAACTTATTCTAGTCCTTGTCGCGTGGACGTGCCTCGTGAATTTTCAAAATCAGAGGTTCAACTTCCCCAACACCACCCAAAATTGATGCAGTTATAATAATTAGACTCTCCAATTAAACGATTAGAATAGTGAAGTCAAAGGGAACCACGTCCAAGCTTGATCAAAATGTAGAATAATCACGATGACAATAATAAACGGATTATTAACATGAACACTAAAATAATGGACCCTCTTGTCCCTTTCTACTACCAAGAGCCAAACACGCAGAAAAAGATGTTGACTTCATAAATTAAAAAAATAGAAGCTCGGAGACACGGAACAAATAATCTCGTTCAATGTTGCGAGTATCAGCCAATGACATAATTTAGCATCTAGCATATCAGACTAATGACAAACGCCATCTCTCCCTTCCAACAAGAGAAAATTTAGAAGAACCCAACCCCATGTTGGGAGACTACCATGTTATGACTAGGACTTCAGATTGTCCAAACAAAGGGAGTTGCCACACGTGCACGTACCAAATTGGGGCACAACCACTCATTCTCAAGTTTGTCATTAAAAAATTTCTTCGCATTTACTCTGAAGTATTCGGTGCTTACGAGAGCCCTGCCGAACTCTAAACGAAGATCCAAAGAGAATGACGAGATCGGATCTCTCGAGGGCCATGTCGAACTCATTGTCGGAGGAGGGAGGGAGCTGGGGAAGATAACAGCCGTCGCCACAGACTAGCAGAGTTATCGCGACCGGCAGATTGCATTTTGCTCACCGCACACAACGAGGACAGTTTGAAAATTGTTATTTGTTGTGCACGGATCAAAAATTATGAATGGCAATTTCGTAAATCAGTCTAATTTTAGATGGGCGGAGAGCAATTCGTTACGTGAGCGTAGCAACGCCCCTAAACAAATCCTCGAGAAAATTTAAACCAACGTGACCATTTTATACAAAACACAGTTAATTCGTCAACATTAATCACAATTCAATATAAAAGATCATTCTACAAAGATGACCAAATAGCCTACATCAGATGAGAAGAAGCTAAATATCAAACCTCAATAACAAAAAACATCACATTGATGACAAGCAAACATAGACTGAAGCAATATTTACTGTCATAATTAGACATCACACTTCAATTACTACAGCCCAACACCCTCACATTCGGTAACTGACACACAAGTTTGACATTATATGAAAACTCATAATATTAATACTGTAAATATATTATAAACTCGCGATTATCTTATATCTTAAGACAAGGGAGGTACTCTCAATCGAAGAGGAAGAAACTCAAAACGCTCAAAAATCCTTGGGCAGCTCTCTTTATATCAAAAGCCTTAGAAAAACCCAAGACACAAAAACTCATTCTCGCTCCCTCCCTCTTTAAACAAACTCAACACCCACATTATAACATATAACTACGTCTTATACTAATTAACGATAACATAATTAACCAACATACTAAGCTGCAAAACTTTGCCGGGCGGCTCTACGGATCCAAGAAGGAGAAATCGCCGCCATCAAACTGCTGCTCCCACAGAGGCAAGTCGTCAAGCCCAGCCAAGTCATCGCCACCCAGGTCGCCCATCAAGAACGCATCCGTCTCAAACCCGAAATCCATTTCGGGTATCGCTAACGGGTCCTCCCCCACAAAGAGATCCGCGATCACTGGCTCCGTCTGCTGCTCCTCGTCCTTGGGCACGGCCGGCTTTGGCTCGTCCTGGCCGTCCATCTGGAGGACTGATGACGGGGAAGGTACCGAGAATGTGGCACCGGTCTCCGAGACCGATGACGTTGCGGAGGCCGCAGATGCCTCCATGGCTCGCTTCTCGGCCTGCAGCCTGTCAGCGGCCGATAGGTAGGCGTCATAGGCCGCCTCGGCCGTGTCGAATGTCCCGAGCCACCGGCGGACTCCTCTTATTGGGTCGCGGATCTCAGCCGCAAACTTACCCCATTTGCGCTGGCGAACGCCTCTGTATTTCTTTTCGGGTTTGGATGGTGACTTGCAATCGGACCGGGAACGCTTGTCGGGTTTTGATGAAAGGGACTTGGGCTTGTCAGATTTGGATCCTTTGCTGTAGGTTTTGGGGGTTTTGGAGCTGATGGAGGTCTCGGAGAAAGACGGGTACGGGCCAATGGATATCTCACGAACAACCCGCTTGCGCTTGCGGGCGGCGGCGACGCCCCGCTGCTCGTCCTCTTCATCGCTCGACGAGTCGGTGAGATCCGGGTCGTCGAATAAAACCCGAACTTTACGGATCTTTTGGACGAATATCTGCATCTCGAACGAGGGCTTGCTCACTGCCGGCGGATTTTTGCCGACTTTTCCTCTCATCTTGTCTTGGTTCAACAGCTGCCGTTGAGGGCCCGGCATGATTTCACCCACAAACGAGGAAGGGAAAAGAAAGGGAAAACTCAACCTCGAACAAAATTGGGGGCGAATTTTTGGCGAATAAAACGGGGTTTTGTCAGGTAAGAGCTCTTCTTAAGAAGAGGAAGAGGAAGAAGCACCGATCTATGTGTAGGAACCCAAAGTACTTCACACCGAATCCAGGCCTGCAAAAACTTTAATCACAATTAGAAACATTTAGAGCGAAACATTTAGGCTTAATGATAAAAAATCAGCCACATAAAAGAGGCGGATTTTTTCCATAAATAAATCCAAGAAATTACAACTGACACCAGTATCACTACGACCTCATGCGATAGACATGAAACCCTAAAATTTGAGCGAACGGATCAAAAACCCCCAAACAAGTTCCATCTAATTCTCAAGTATAAAAACCGGACTAAATCTAAAAATTGAAAAATAAAATAAAATTACCTTGTGGGTTTCAATCGCATCGAGTCCGTCTTCGATCCCGTGAGCCTCCGTCGCATGCGCGGGGGTAGGAAAGAAGAGAAGATGATGAAAGATGCGAAGAAGAAGTAAAGAAGAGAACACTTGAAATCAGCCAACAAATCCGATGAAGACGAAGAAATCGACGATGAGTCCTTCGTTAAATCCCTCCTTTCAGCGAGCAAAGATAGCAGATCGTTGGATCCAAACGACATAAATCTCTTCTTTCTTCTCTCTTCTTTCTTTCTCCCTCCTCTCTCCCCCTTTCTCTCTCTTTTACCCAAAACCCCAACAAAAGAGAGTGTGAGCAGCAGCAAAAAGGGTTTATAAAGAGATAGCGATCATTATCATTATTCTATGGTCCAGATTGTTTTGCAACAAATTACAAATAAATTGGTAAAACGTTGAGGGGCTGAAATGAAAAGGACACACACCGGCGGTTTTTCCCATGCGGTCAAAATGGCAAGTGACAGTGAGTTGGTGTAATTAATTATTTTATTATTTAATTTAATTTATTAAAATTTTAAAAATAGTGGAAATGAGCTGGCGTCCATTGGCATGGCGTGGAATGGATGCATGCATTATGCCCATGGCCATGGCCAATCGTGTGGGCCCTGTGTGTGTGATGCGGTTACCGAAATTGCAAGCGGCTGTTTTTTTTTTTGGATTTCGTGGTTTCGTGGTTGTTAAGCATTGTCTTTTTTTTTTGTGATGTCTTAAAACGGTGTCTCGTAATGGTGACCGATGACGTGGCAGGTTATTGGTTATTTGGGCCGGTAGCAGCGTTTATTGGGTCGTTCTTTCGCATTGATGGACCCCTCAAGTTGACCTTTGGTAGCAGGTTAATGGTAACGGCTGACGGGTGCTGCCGGTACATGATCCCTATGGTTTTACCTCGTGCATGAAGTAATAAATGCAGGGTGGATATATTGTTCAGATTAACGTAACAGTAACTGCACGGGTGAAATTTCTGAAAATTGAAAAAAATAATCTGTTTTTTAAACATTTATTCCAGGTATTTATGGTTTTTTTATTTCGATGAGAGTGGAAGGTTATGCATTAAATTCAAAGATCATTGCTATTAACACCGAAGTTTCGATGTGGAAAAGTGACAATCCTCCTAAAAAAGGAAAGAAATTGCAATCAATCATCAAATCTCACTTCCTCTCTCCCCGTTTCTTTACGGTTTTGGTAAACAGTCCCCTCCCAACACCGAAGCAATCGGTGCATAGAGTCATTCTCAAATTCAAATTATGACGTCAAGGTACGATGGTAAATGTGTACCTTTACCAAATTAATTATTTATTTATTTATACAAACAATTCTTGATTGTATTTCTCATTTTGATGTAATTTAAGTTTTTAGGCTTGGTAGCACGATAAAGTATTTGTTGAAGCTCTTACACACTTACGAGCACATATAAAATGTTTTAAAAATTTGTTTAAACATATTTTCTAGAATTCAAAAAACATTGTCAAATATATAATAATTGTTAGGAGAGTATTGGAGAGGATTAACCATGGCCAATAGCCATGGTACTATATTTATAAAAACCTTAGGATGAGTTAGGAGTCCAAGGGCCTCCCCACTAACTTAGTGGGGAGTAATGGAGAGTGATGAGGGGAGGGAGGCCAAAGGCCTCTCTCAACTCACAACACTCCCCCTCATCTTTCCATTACCTTGGGTTAAGCATATGAATACTTCAGGCTTCAGTATGTTAATGGGGTGGATATTTCTGGATCCAGAGCCACTGTGGTTGCCTCGTTAAAATCTTAGCTGTGGAAAACCCTGTGGGAAAAACCAGCAGCTTAAGGGAAAAGAGTACAACTATCGAGGGACTCCCCCTGATCTGTACAAGCTTCAGGCTTGCAGATCTCCTATGTATCTATACAATCATCTCATATTCGTCTATACATCCATCATGTTCTGAAAGAAAATACAATTATCACTCATCTATACAAGTTTTACTCATCTAGCGGCTATTGGAAGGCAGAGTCGCTCTGGAGTGTAATGCTCTTCGAAGTTGGTAGATGACTCCACTAAAGTATTCTTTGAATCGGTCTTCAGTGTGTCTGCAAGGTACTGCTAGACCTGACTGAGCGTTTTCAATACTTGTTTCTTGGATGATGAGCTTCTCAAAAATGTAGACATTGGATGATGATGTGTATATATTTAGGAGGTGGCCTGCCTATTGTGTTTCAATCATCGCGATGATCTTTAAACCTGCATATGCAATATATATTCCTTGACCCTTGGAAGTTGCGCCGAAGCAGCTTATCCTTGGTCTAGTGTTGCTCTCCCGGACAACACTGTATCTGGTTAACAACTTTATTAGAGACGTTCTATCAAAGATACGTGCAGTTGGCCAGATAATACACTAGAGCTAGGCTCTTCGGGACCTAGGATGTCTTCCCCCTCTTCCAGCTATTGAAAGGTGTCATAAATAAGCATCCATTTTAATAGGTTGCAAAAGGACATCATTCTTCATAAACTCCAGGTGTATGAAGAATATGAAAGGGTTCCACCACGAAGGTATTTAATATGTAAGCCGAGACATCTTCGACATGATTAATAATAGTTCATCTTCAGGATGATTAATGTCATCTTCAGGATGATGGTTCATCTCCAGGATGATAGTTCATCTTCAGGATGATTAATGTCATCTTTAGGATGATAGTTCATCTTCAGGATGATTAATGTCATCTTCAGGATGATCGTTATACCTAGGTTTTTCATTTCCAAGGTATGCTTTAAAGCTATCTGAAATCTCAATGGTCTCTGCTGGAGATCCTATTAGCTTTAAGTCGACCATATGTAAGACAAATATAACAAATCCTGTCAACGATCTTTCGAAAAAGATACAAGGGCAGAATATTGCTTAAGATCAACTAATGATCTTTGTAGCCTTTATGGAGAAGACGTTTCTACGTTTCTCTTTCATCTCTGGGGGTAGAGTATACCCTTCTGGAAGTTTTATATAGATCTCTATATCTATATTGCCGTATATATATGCAGTCACAACGTCCATGAGCTGCATGTATTGGCTTTTGCAGAGAAGTGTAGGCTTAGTAGGAAAATGATCACATTTCCTTCATTTCAATTTCTTTATGAAATCCGAATTATATTCCACAGGTTTTTACACATTCAGGTGTATGGACTACAGGTCCAAAGACTTTGCTTTTCAAGAGTGAGTCCAGCTATACTCTTATTGCCTCGTCCCACTTTGGCCATTCTATGCGTTTACGCTATAGAAAAGTGGGTAGACGTCATCGTCGTATTCAGCGACGTGAACGGCAATAGCGAAAGCAAAACCGTCGTCGACGACTGTGCTATATCTGTCCAGTACCTCTCCAGTACGTACGTAATATAATGATGTTTCTCCTGTTGTTTCCTCTGCAGGGGAAATTAGGAGGGGATAGGTTGCTGGTCTGAGCTCAGCATCCTGTGGTTGGATCATTTTTATATATTCAGGAATCTTCCTATTATGAGGAAATTTTTATTTTGAACCTGGCCGGCGTCCTCTTTTCAAATGAGGTACAGCCAATTCTGCTGCCGGTGGATTGCATCCATCTTTGGGAATATCAATCCTAGCTGGCGTGTTGGCAGCAGGGACGTGTGAACGAACAATCTTCTGGTTGTCCGCAATTTTATCCGTCAATTGATGTACTTTAGTCTGAATGTGAAGGATCTTCTGGATCTCAACGTCACACAGAAAAAGTATGTGGATCATAACGAGATAAGGACTTATGTGTCCCATGATATGGTCTCAGAAGCTTCATGCTTCTTTAGACTGCGTGCCTATTTCAATGAGATTTTGCTCATCAAATTCATATTTTATCAAGGCTTGGTGGTAAACTATAAGCAAGCAGTGTTAGCAATAAGATATGGTAACAAGCGGCCGTATCGTGATAAGCAATGCTAAATGCAGTGAGATGGTCCCTAAACACCAACAGGGAACTGCGACTTTACAATGGAAGTGAAATCCATTGGAGTCTCTTTACCAGAGACTCTGCTAACCCGTTATGAGTTTGAACATGCTGCAGGATGTTCAATTTTAATGCCAGTTACTTGGCAGAAGTCTTGAATGATATGTGTAGTAAATTCACCCACATTATAAGCTTTTCAGAAAGCTAGGTTGTGAGTGAATATACAAAGGCACACATAAGACCATCTAGTAGATGCATATATCGGTACAGTAATGAAATACCGAAAATGGGCCATTTGCAGGGTGAATAGGCCCGCAAAAGGTCACCAAGTATTCTCTCAATAAAGCCAAGAGACTCTAAACACACTTTCACGAGTGAAGGTCTCTCTATTAGTTTTCTCTTATGACAAAGGTGGACAAGGAAACTCAACCTTTTGAAGAATCTTCAGGTTCTCCAATGGATTCATTTGATGATGCGTCCATCATCTCTGATCCAGGATGACCAAGTCCATTTGGCCAGAGTTAAAAATTATGGCAAAGAAAGGCACTTCTGGTGCTCAGTCGAGTTGGCTTTTTATTGGATGAATATCTGTAATTATAGGGGCCCGATGGGGGTCCAATGAAATCGTAAGTAGATGGTCTTCTGGCCATTCTCTTGACGAGTTACATATTGATATTCAATATATATTATCCACAATTTTCAAGTTATTTTCTTTAAAAGAAATATCCTTGAAAATTGGAGATTTCCTATATGTTTATGAGCAGAATTTGCATCTTATAGTCTCGTTGTATGTGGGATCAATATCAATGCTACACTAGTGCAACGAGGCACTGTCCACAATGTTTCATACTTCATCTATAATTAAAACGAAATTTTATTTAAGTCAATGAAAAAGACATTCTAAATAAAAGTTTGTACTAAAGCAAATTAAAGATGAAGCAACATTGAATTCTAAATGCATAGATAAAGGATGATGCTCAATCGAGCAGGTCGTCGTTTTTGAAGTCTTTTGCAGTAAACATTGTTGGCGGCTGAACAGCCGCCAAGTTTGTTTCAGGCAGAGACTTCTGGCTCGCTTGGTATAGATCCTGGAGGTGGCAAGGAGTGCGGCAGTTTTTGGACCAATGGCCAGTCATGCTGCATCTTTGGCATATATCCTCCCAGTTCTTCTTAGGAAGTGACACTGGCTCGGTGTTCTTTCGCTTCCATGTGAAGTTTCGCTTTCCCTTATTGTTTTTGTTTGGCTGTGGAGCTGCACCTTTTGGTTGCTTCATTACAGCTTTCCCTTTGTTGTTTTTAGCCTTCCTTTTGTTTTTCCACTTCTGGGGAGAAACGTGGTGGGCTTCAGGGATAGGGGCAGTGCCGGATGGACGTAAATTGTGAGTGGCAAGCAGTAAGTCTCGATTCTGCTCTGCCCTAAGTAGGCATGAGATTAGATCAGAGAATTTCGTGAAGTTGCGTTCACGATACTGCTGCATGAGGATTGCATCTTTCTCGTGAAACGGGGTAAATGTCTTTTCCAACATGCGATGTTCTGTCACTTCTTCACCGCACAACTTCAGGCGTGAGGTGATGTTATGAAGTGCAGAATTATACTCAGCGACGGACTTATAGTCCTGAAGTCTGAGGTTTTCCCACTCATAACTGGCACGCGGTAATGTTACATCAATTTGATGTTTATCCCGTGCTTCCAGTGCTGTCCACAGCTCCATTGGGTCCTCTACCGTTAGGTATTCGGCCTTTAAGGTCCGATCTATATGTTTCCTTATGTTGATTATGGCTTTCGCCTTATCCACATCGGAGACAGTGGTAGGAGTGCTACTGCTAGATGTAGCAGAAGCATCAGCCGCTGCTGGGGCCGATGAAGGAGTCGAAATGGAGCCAAGGAGGGCCAACGAACGCAAGTGGAACTTCAGGTCCACTCGTCAACTCAGGTAATTTTTTCCTGCAGAGTCAAGTACTTCGAAATCGACGCTTGCCATTTTTGCCATTTATCTACGCAATTTAAAATAAGCATGAATTAATTTTAATTGAAATTCACGCATAAATAATAAAATAAGCAAAAATGTGGGGATCGGCCAGATACCCAAAAAATGTACAAAGTCCAAAGTCCGAATATACAGTCAATAAAGAAAAAAATACAATTTGGAAACCCAGAATGGGTCCCTATTTTTCCAATTTTACGCATCCGTCTTCAATTTGTAGGTACACCGGTCTTTGGCAAAAATACATCTAATCCTCACTTACAAATTCTCTTAAAAAGAAAATAAAATTGCAAGGAATTTAAAGGGTATCAAATTGGCCGATCCCAAAAATCACATTTTGGCTTACATAAACATCCACACAGTTTATAAATGCTACAGGCACAAAATAAACAACCACGCATGTATATAACACAGGCATATATTAAATGGAAAAAATAGGCTAGAAAATATAATAATCTCTCGGACCACGGGTAGACGTCATACACCGTTAGGTTAGTTTACTAACGGCAGAGCGGTCGCAGGATCCTTAAGATAATTATATTTTGGAAAAATCCTAATATTCCATAATTTAATAATAATGCAATAGTGCTATAAATTTAGCAATATGAAAGGCTGGGCGACAGGCCTATGACAAGGAAAAATAAATTAATAATTTGAATGGGACTGCAGGCCCATAAAAATTAATCATAAGTAATTTTTTTTTCATATTTGGGCTGCAGGCCCATTTGCCAAAAATTAACAAATTAATTATTGCAATAGGATTTACTTGGCTTCTGGCCCTAATAAGTCAAATTAACATTTCGGCTGCAGGCCCAGTGTCAAAATATTAATTTAACACTTTAAAGATTGCAATAAGAATTACTAAGCTTCGGACCCGAATAAACAGGCTATAAAATTTAATAAAAATATTGAACATGTCCAAGAACTGAATTATGTACTATAGTCTACAAGGCCTTGTTTGGCAACACAATTTAGTTTTTCTAACTATGGTTTGGTGGAGCTTGGAGTTCAAATCTGTGTCTGAAACCAGAACTCATTTGAATGCCAAAATAGATTTTTTTTATATAAAAACCCCACAAACTCCACCAAATTGAGGTGTGGCAAAATCAAGTCAAATTAGATTTTCACAAAATGTGGGAGTCATAGAAAAATGAACTCTATTTACAAAACACCAGCTCAACTCAATTGAAACCACATTTCCAAACCCTGCGGTTTATATCCACACAAACATAGGATTCATCTTAACTCAAAGGAAAACACAGTTTCAAAAACTCCATTGCCAAACTTGGTCTAAAAGTCCTAGATATGAAACCAAATGTTTGAACTTAGATATCACAGCAATGAATTTGTTCCATTCAAAAACGCTCGTCCCGGATATCACAGATATGAAACCCCACAAACTCCATTACCTCATCGCCGGAGCCCCCCTTCGGGGGATGACGCCCCTTATGCCATGGCTACGACTGCCCACGAGGTTTTTTTAATAAATCTTTTAAAACTGTGTGATACGTCTATTTTGCGAAGGCCCAACAACATAGGCCCAAAAGCACAGCCCACCGAACGAAGCCCGAAAGATACGAGCCCAGATGCCCGACCGTCGGTCGGAAGCCCATCTGCGCGATCAGGCCCGCCCGGCAAAGCCCCATAGAGGACCCCCAAATATCGATTCGACCCGGCCCCGATAACGCACGAGTCACTCACCCACCCCAGCGATAACCGTTCCCCCGATCCCGTTACCACTTAATGGCTGTTATGGGGAGGTACTGGCATGGCGCAGGGGGCGGCGACGGGGGGGCGGATCGAGGGGGCACGATCGAGGGCGGACGAGCGACGTGGGTCGGGGGCAATCACGGCGGGAGGTCTATAAAAGGGTTAGAAGGACGACTGGACAAAGGACCGCATCTCAGGTATCTAAAACCTAAGGTACTCCATCAACGACCTGGTTCCCCCATTTCATCTCCTTCCTCCCCCGCTCGCGCCGTGAGACGCCGTTCAGATCTCCTCTCGAGTCGAACCGTCTCCGCCGGGCCTCCCCTTTCAGATCACTATCTGACTTAGGCATCGGAGGGGATTTGGCCGGAACCAAGGTCCGGCCCCCTGACGAGTGTTCTCGTCTACGCAGGAGGACATCAGATCCACGGGTCGAGGCTTCCCATCCGCCCCTCGCCGGCCACGCATCAAGCGAGACGACCGAGGCTTCCCCTCGTCACCCGCCCGACCGAGGCCGAGCACGACCGTCCGAGGCCGAGCGTTTCACACCGGGCCGAGGCTTCCCCTCCGCCCCGCGACCGGCCACGTAACCAGCGGGACGATCGAGGCTACCCCTCGTCGTCCGACCGTCCGAGGCCGAGCGTCTCTGATCGGGTCGAGGCTTCCCCTCGCCCTCCTTGCGACCGAGGACCCCGATTCGGCCCAGCCGACGCGCTCCACGTCGTCTGCAACTCCGACTCGCGTCTCGTCTGCACCAACTCGACACACCCGAGGGACCCCCGCGGGCCCCTTGACCACGTTGACCGGGTTATCCGCGGTCAACGCTTTTGTAGTGAGAAAACACTCTGAAACATCTGGCGCCGTCTGTGGGAACCGAACTGTCCCACGAATAAACAAACCGCACCTGCAATGGCACGAGCCAGCAACGGAAAGAGACGCATGCCCCCTATCCCGGAGGAGGGGAATGGCGCATCCAACGGCAACCTTTAAGACACCCCCGTCAGCAATCACCCCCCCCCCCCCCCCCCCCGGCGACCGCGAGGGCCGTGGAGCCAGCCCCGCCGGCGCCTGTGCCCCCTCCACCACCGAACGAACCAGAGGCGGGCGGGTGTCGAATCCCCGGGGGCATCCACGGAGACCGGTGCCCCCTATCACGGAGAATAACCGACGCGCGGGTCCCCTCTCGATTCAAGATCCCGACGCTGGGGAAGTATGACGGGATAGGAGACCCGGGAAACCACGTGATGGACTACGAGGGGGACATGTCCTTCCAAGGAGCCGACGATGACCTGCTCTGCCGGGGCTTCTATTCGACTCTCAGGGGAGCGGCGAGGACCTGGTACCGCAGCCTACCCAGCCGCTCCATCGACAGCTTCGAGGAACTCACCCAGCTGTTCTGCAAACAGTTCATGGCAGGAAGACAGGTAAAGCCTGATGCCGAACATCTGTTTAACATAGTGCAGGGCCCAGCCGAGCCGCTCCGACAGTTCATGCGCCGCTTCAATGCGGAAAGGCTGAACGTGAAAAGCCCTCCCGACCTTGTTGTCCAAACGGCCCTTAAGAAAGGGCTACGCCATAGAGGCCTCAAGAAGTCTCTGCACAACGATCCCCCGAAGGACCTCCCAGGGATCATGGCGAGGGCCGAGCGCTTCATGTTGACCGAGGAGACCTTGGCCATTGAGGCAGGAAAGGCCACTCGAGGGACCAAGCGCGGCGACAGCGGACGAGGCAGCCCCGAAGGGTACCGGACCGAGAAGAGGCCAAGAAACAGGCAGCGGGGAGAGGGTACGAGGGACGCCACCCCAGACGCCGTCCTCGCTCAAGTACAGAAGGAAGAGTGCGCCGATCGCCCCCCACCGAAGGCAAAAAGAGGTGGGAAGAATGGGGAGAAGTACTGCAAGTACCAAAAGGACAATGGCCATGACACTGAAGACTGCTGGCACTTAAAGAAGGACATTGAGAAGCTGATGAGCCGGGGCACGCTAGGAGTTTAGCCGACGAGCCGGCCCACGGAGAAGGGACCTCCATGCAGCCGGACAAGGGGAAGAAGATCAACACCGTCCAAGGACCCCTCCGCATCATAGAGTGAGCGGGCGAGGTCCCTCCCCCAGCCGTAGCCTAGTCTGAGGGGATTATCTAGGTTTGCATCCCTCTGTCTAGCTTTATTTCCTTTTCCTTTCCTCCAAATGTACTAGTCCGACAGGACCCTTAAGAGTACAGTTGCATTCTCGTTTGTCTTTTCTTAATCTTCGACGGAATCAACATTTCGCTAAGGGTGCAAAAGAATGAAGTCCGCCGCCTCACTGGAGGGGGAGGGGGAGCTTCGTCCTCGCCGACCAACTCCTGCGCTCATAAGTCTGGAGGCAATTCCCCCAGCCAGCGCGGACGCCGACCGGTCCTAAGCCGAGGAGCTTCGCCCTCGCCGACCGACTCCTGCGCTCGTAAGTCTGGGGGCAAGTGCGGACGCCGACCGGTCCTAAGCCGAGGAACTTCGCCCTCACCGACCAACTCATGCGCTCATAAGTCTGGGGGCAATTCCCCCAGCCAGCGCGGACGCCGACCGGTCCCAAGCCGAGGAGCTTTGCCCTCGCCGACCGACTCCTGCGCTCATAAGTCTGGGGGCAATTCCCCCAGCCAGCGCGGACGCCGACTGGTCCTAAGCCGAGGAGCTTTGCCCTCGCCGACCGACTCCTGCGCTCGTAAGTCTGGGGGCAATTCCCCCAGCCAGCGCGGACGCCGACCGGTCCTAAGCCGAGGAGCTTTGCCCTCGCCGACCGACTCCTGCGCTCATAAGTCTGGGGGCAATTCCCCCAGCCAGCGCGGACGCCGACCGGTCCTAAGCCGAGGAGCTTCACCCTCGCCGACCGACTCCATCGCTCGTGAATCTGGAGGCAATTCCCCCAGCCAGCTCGGGCGTCAACCAGTCCTAGGCCGAGGATGAGACAGCAAAACAAAATACGCGAGAAGTCCGAGTAAGTCAATTTCGTTTATAACAGTTAACCAAGGTATAAAAGTTTGTCTTATTTACAGGGAATCGAAGCGAAGAAACCTCTCTACAAATAATCCGCTCTCGACGGACAACAAAGTTCGTCACCTACAGAAACTAGGGCGACCCCGACAGAGCGAAACTTGTTGGCTAAGGACCCAAAGTTGCCGGCCTAAGCGAACATCCATGCAACCAGCAATTATTGGCTCTGAAGCAGGGAGCCGGTAGCGAAGCCGAAGGAGATAGCAGGGGCAGGGATCCATTTCAAGTAGACTAGCCCAAAGCGAAGCGGATGCTAAAAAATTTGAGGATAAAAACAAGGGTGGCATGCCGGGAAAGGAGGACTTAGGGAGCCCGAGATCGGGAGACCGCGTCCCCTGGCGCCTCCCCCTGCTCGGAGCGGGAGGGAGCGACCGGAGGAGCGGCTTGCCGAACGCGCTCCGCACAATCCCGGAAGGAAGACTGGACGACTTCGACGATCCAAGGGGCGATGTGGTCTTCATACGTGCCGAAGGCCTCCCTGAGAACCTCGAAGATCTTCTCCCCCAGGGTCCCGATGACACCCCTCTCCACCTCCTCCGTAAGCCGTGCCACCTGACACCGATCCGACAGTTCCCTCTGAAGCTCCTCCCTCTCCAGGCGGAACGACTCCGCCGCTTCCTCAGCCGACTGCCGAGCGTCCTCCAACTTTCCCTGAAGGTCACCCACTCGTCCCTCCAGCTCGGCCACATGGAGCTTGAGATGCCGAGACTCCATCTGGGCCTCCGTCATAGCTACCTCCGCCGCCCCGGCCCGCTCGTGGGACCTCACGGAGGACTCCTCCAGCTCCCTCAAGCGGACGGCTCGGCACTGCAACTCCACGGCGAGCGTTGAACCCTGGAAGACGAGACATGGGCTAAGAAGAGAGTGAAGGGAAGGAAAGGACAGCAAGATAGCCGAACCTGTTGAAGGATCCAGACCAAGGAGTCCGACATCTTGTCGGCGGGAATCCTCTCGAGGAGACTGCGGTCCTGGGGGAGGACGGAGTCCTCGGCCATCCGCTGGGCCAGGGCTCGGTCGACAAACACCGAGTCCCCAGGGGTGACCTCGAGGGAAGCCGAACTGCCCGCCAACAGGGTTCCGATTCCCGGCAGCGGACGCGGGGACGTTGCGACGGGGGTGGTTGTCAGGGCCACCGGAAGATCCCCGGGGGTCGCCGCAGGAAGCACGGAACACGCCGGACTGGAGGGATCCACATCCTCCTTCCTCTTCTTCCCTCCGTGAGGCTCCGCGGGTGCCGAAGGGGAGCGCTTCCGCCTCGCACCGTCCCCACCCTCGGGAACAAGAGGGGGCACGCCAAGGGCAGGAGGGACTGCACCGGACCCGTCGTTACCCCCCGCCTCTTGGGCTGGCGGGCACGCCAAGGGAAGAAGAGGCGGGAGGCGCGTGATCGCTCTGGGACGTAACCCTAAAGAACGGTTGTAGTTTTACCGCAAGTGCACGGTGTAGCAGCGAGTGGGATATCGAACACAGGGAGGACGAATGACCGTGCTTGTTCCAATCACCCTGGCTATTCAAGAAGAAAGATTTGCCTTTGGCGATCCTGTCACAATCGTCAGACAAAGTGCGGAAATATCAATCAAATAAAGAATGTCTAGGGAATGGGGAATCCCCGCTACTCACCGTATCTCATAAATGTGGTTCGTCGGTTTCAAAATTGCTAGATTGAGATTTTGGATGGACTAGTTGCAACTGAATGTAGAACCAAGCTCACGCTCTCGCGCTGTTGCCGGTCTATAGCTATCCTAGGTTTGGGTCCAATCTCTTGCAAACCCTAGCCTAGGAAAGCTAGCATTAGGATCAACATCATCGTCCAATCGCGCACCGAGCTCAATCTCTTGCAAACTCGGCTCGCGATCTAGATTGGGATAGTTCCTCCCCGTCCAATCTCTTGCAAACGGGTATTGGCACGGAATTGCAACCGGAAACCCTAGTATCGGTCCAATCTCTTGCAAACCGATACTACGGAAATTCGATTCCAACTCAATTCGGATTTCTAGGGTTTCCTATCGAATCGGGATCCAATCTCATGCAAATCCCGATCGGTATGAACTCCTAGCTAACCGTAGTAAATTGATCCCAATCTAATCCCTAGAGATCGATTCTAGCTAAATTTCTACTAATTCATCACAAATATGAAGTTGGGCTTGTAGGGTTCATCCCCACGCCCCAAGACGTGGCGACTACTCACAATTCATAGCAAGATCACAAAAATATCAATGAAATAAGTAATAGAATTCATCACAATATTGAGATATGCAATAAAAAATAGAATTTTAAGGGAAGAGAAAGACAAACCAATGGAGTTCTTCAATTAATCCAACAAAAATCAAACTTTTTCTCCTCTCCAATCTCAAGAATAAAACTAAAAAGCTAATCTAAAAAGCTGCAAAAAATCTAAGGAGAAGCCCTCCAAAACTAGGGTAAAAACAGGGGTTAAATAGCCCCCAAAATCGTCCAAAAACTGTGACCAAAATACCCCTGCGCAGCCTGTTTTCCGCAATTTTCGCTACAGGCAGCGCGTCGCACTCGGCCGAGTGACAAAAGTCGCTCGGCCGAGTGAGAAACCCTGTAATTTTCCAGTAAGTCGGGGCCTTCAGGGGTCTCTACTTCGGGGGCGGCTCGGCCGAGTGAGTTGTCGTCACTCGGCCGATGGCTTCGTTGTACTCGGGCGGACGGGATTATCCACTCGGCCGAGTGGGTCTTCTGAAGCTCAGGCAGCCGAAAAACAGAAACTTGGAGATTTTTGAAGGGCTTCGTCTGGGCGCCACTCGGGCGGACGTGATGTCTTCACTCGGCCGATGTGGTCTCCGTCGCTCGGCCGAGTGCACATAGGAATCGTGTCTGATCTGGTCGGCCGAGCGGTGTCTCGCTGGTCGGCCGAGTGGGTCCTCCACTCGGCCGAGTGGGACACTAAACATGCCCAATCTGCTTATTTTGGCATCCTCGTCGCTCCTGCGACGTCCGTTCTTCTTCCGCTCCTCTCCAACAGCAAAATACCCCTTGGGGAGGTCGTCGGTGACCCTCTGGAGTAAGCGCATCTCGAGATCACTCCAAATCGCGCCAAATCACCTGAAATGCGACAAAAACAACAAATCGTGAAAAGCATCGCAATATCGTCGATATATCGTGAAAAACATGATTTGGGCGATCTAAATGGCATGCAAACATGCGGGAAAAAGGTGTAAAATAAGGAGTGATCAAAATCCCCCAAGCTTGCCTCTTACTCGTCCTCGAGGAAGATAAGTAAAAGGCGAACCCGGTGGAATTGGAAAACGAAAACGGCGAAAAATGAAAAATGAAAAACGGAGAAGAATGAAAACGAAATAAAATAAAGTAGAAAGAAAGAAGCGAAGAGGTAGGTTGCTAGATTATTTTCTCAGGACATGGGTTCCACTTACTCATATAGCATGCACCGAATGAAAAATACATGTCAAAGAATTTTATTTTGATATCATTGTATAATAGTGCAAATAGAAATGGAAAACCCACGAACAACGATATAATCATGAAAAACGGAATAATTCTAAAATTAACATCGTCTGAATCATTTAAAGCGGTATACAAATCACAGATCACACACTTTTCAATTGAATGCTTTCTATCAGGAGTATAAGAGTATCACACAATAGAATAGAGAGAATAGAAAAGTATGGATTTCATGAAATGAACGCTAGGCTTAGATTTCTGGATTTCGTAAAGCTAGAAATAATCTCACCGAGTATAGAATATTACTTAGCCTAGGTTGTCGTGCAACGTCAAGTAGTCACTCTCTCACACATCAATGGATCCCCTCCCCCAAGCTTATCTATAAGCGTGGTGGCATAAAAAATATTCACATCCCCATTTTTATATAGCTCCAAATGTAATAAGAAGAAAGAAGAAAGAAAGAAAGTGAGATGTGATCTTTTATTGAGGATTTTTCCTCTTTTCTCTCTTTTTTTCTTTTAATATATAGCATATATACACAACGATCCCAACTCGAAGAGAGATAATGATGTACAAGAATGTTTTTCTCTCTTTTATTATTATTATTTTTTTTGAGAATAAGAGATTTGGAGCTAGGAATTAGTAGCGGGGGAAATGCCATAAAATAGAATCGCTAAGGGGAGATTCACCAATGATTGTAAAAGTAGAGAAATGATGTTCAAGATTTGTGGAGAAAGAAATAGATATAACTCTCGGTTCACTCTATAAGACATGCACGACAACTTCAGCAGGGTAATCTAATCTACTCAGTTTCGATCACAAAAAAACTAACTAATCCAGATTTATCATAGCTAACATCATTCAATCATCCTGAAGTGAAGTGTACAATTCATGCATATAGAAGTGATATAAGAAAAAGAAATCAGTACTCCAGACGTAAGCATTCAATGCGTGAATCTTGGTGTGTTTTCTGTGATAGCATACATATGAATATTCAGACTCAGCTAATAATAGAACTTCATCCATTTTCATGTGGCAAAAGTGTGGGTTACTATCTCTAGATGCAAGGCAAGTCATAGCATATGATATCAGAAATAAAGTCTAAGACATGACAAATATAGCATGCATACAGAGTAAGCTAAATCCAACGTCATCATCATCACAGAAAAGTCATCTCTAGCATGAGATGAAAAAGAAATAAAGATAAAGGGGAAAAAAAGAACTATTTATAATGCGGCACACAGAAAAAATAAGAAAAACGTGATGCATGGTAAAATAAAAGAAAAAATGATAAAAAATAAGTGCAAAAGCGAAGAATGGTGTGAAAAACTAAAAATAAAGGTGGCAAATCGAAAAAGAACGTGAGAACTCACTCCCCCAAGCTAAATGGCACAGTGTCCTCAATGTGCAAAGTGTGGCACACCGAGAGACAAGAAATGTGAGGGGCAAGTGAGGATGCATGCATGAAAAATGAAAATAAAAAGAAAAATAAAGAAATGAAAATATGATGCGGACATGATGCATGCGCAGATAGGAGTGATACAGATATATAAGTGGCACCAAAAACGCTCCCTCTCTCCCAAAAAAGATATATATGATATGATAAAAAAGAGAATCCCAAAATAAGTGAGGGGGAGACAAAAAGGCATCAGGACCCAGCAGAAACGGGCAGCACAACGGCAAAAGGAATCGATGACATCAAGGGTGCCTAGGAAGGTGGTGCTGCACCGTCTCCGTCCTGAGGCGGAGGTGGTGGTGGTGGCTGGACAGGCCGCTGAGCGGGTGTGGGTGTGGAAGTGGTAGCAGGTCGAGTGTGTGTGGAAGTGTGGGCGGGAACCTACTGGGTGGGTGGGGGTACGCGCGGGAGACGCTCCAGAACCTATGTGAGACAGTAGTGAATCTGCGGTAGCAGCTCGAAGCGGCCAGCCATCGCAGAGACGGTGGAGGACATGGTCCTAAGGTCGCCTCTGAGGCCACTCACCGCCCCCTCTAGAGCACGAATGCTATGAAGTACAGTGTCAGGGGGAGGTGGTGTAGAGGGACGTACCGGGCGGGGCTGTGTAGGGCGTGGCTGGCGTACTCGGGTCGCGTATGTGACGGGCTCAGCGGGGAAGGGTACGAAAGGTGTTGCGCTCGCAAATGTGGGTCTGGCCTCAGTGTGAGGCCGGGGCACCGGCTGGTGAGAAGTGGAGGCAGCAGCAGCGAAAGAAGAGTGCAAAAGTGGCAGCGAGGTGGCCAGAGAGGTCAGTGGCACAGAAGTGTGGACAGACGCCACGACGCTCTCGGAAAATACATCAGGGGTGGAGACAGAGGTGACTACCGCTGGGGTGGAAGTGTGTGGACCAAAAGGCGCAACCCCAGCGGAGATCATGCTATCCATGGTCTCCACGACCTCGGCAAACGAGGGCTCGCCACTCTCAACAAAGGTCGGTGGGCGCTCGGGGGGTGCGGAGCAAAGAGGCTCGACGGACAGAGGGCCAGTGGTGGTGGTGGGAGTGGTGGTGACAGCCTCGGAAGTGGTGGAGGTGGTGGAAGTGGGCTCAGCTGAGGTACTCTCGACACCGACAGAGGTGTCAGGAGCAGCGGAAACATCAGGTATGGGCCGAGGGGCCACATGGTCAACAGGCTCGGCGGGGGCAACAGGGTCTACAGGGGCAGCGTGGGCCTGCTCGGCCTCCTCGGCCTCGAGCACGTAAGCAGCGGGGATGAGAACATCCATCGCAGGGAGCCAGTCTGCCTGGGCTGGTGCAATCTGAGTCCGAGCTGGGCTCTGAAGAATCATGTAATCGGCCCCGTAAGGGCCGTGCAACCAGACCCAGTGACGCTCACCGTGCGAACGAAGCATCTTCATCCGGGCCATAACATCTATCGACAGAGAAGTGGGGCCCGGGACTCGTCGCAAGTCGTCAGGGAAGTCCTCGCCGGTCATAAGAGCAAGCAAGGTGATCAAGCCGCCGCAGCATATCGGTGAGCGAGCGCCCACCGATACAATGATGCGGTCTAAAAACCATGCCGCGATATCGATCACGACGGCGGGGACCAGCTCATCGCCATCCCTAGATAGAGCTCTGGGACGTGTCATCGCGTAGAGCATATAGAGCTCTGGCGTAGACATCGTGCCCGGCTCATATCTGGCCAAAAAGGTCGTCGCCATAAGGCGCTGAGCAATGCGGAGGCAGGGATGGACAATGGCCGAGGCCTTGGCCCTACTAGGGTCAAAGGCAGCGTGAAGACCCGTAATCCGGGCCCAGAAGGCACCGGCGTCGAAGGAAGGTGGGGGGATATGGGTGGGGCCGTAACCGCGATCGGCTCCGGGGACAGCGGGCCACGAGAAAAACGCTCTCATCATATCGAGAGTGACCTGGCACTCTCGATCCATGAACCGAAACGAGCATCCCTCGTCGGTCCGGGCGATCGAACTCAGAACCTCAAGTGTCGGGCGGGTGAACATGTCCGTCGACACCTGGAAGAAATCTCGCCAGCCCACGTTGTCGTACAACGTGAGCATCCCCTCTAGTACCCCCAGGCGTCCTAGGTCAGCGAGGTGTGCAAACCTGGAGGGTACGATCGAGCGCTGGGAGATACGCTCGAAGACGGTGCGGTGTGCGTCGTCTCGGAACGTAATCCCGAGCGGCCCGACCAGTGGAGCCGGTGGTGGTGGCTGTGGAGCGGCAGGGAGAGGCTGTGCGGGCTGTGGGTGCACTGCAGGCTGTGCGGGGTGTGCGGGGCCTGCAGGCTGTGCTGGGTGGACGGCGTGTGTGGGAGACGGTGGAGGGGAGTCCTCCAACTCGTGGGAGGGGCCGGCATCATCCGACCGCTTTCGCTTAGCGGAAGCTCTCTTCGTCCGCAGTCGTGTCCGGGGCGGCATATCGGCCCCGAGCGCGCTCCGAAAAGTGTAAAAAGTGCGGTGTGTGTAAAAGAGTGGAAGGAGTATACCCAGACACGCCGCGAGTGCTCAGCAATGGATGCGTGCGAAGTTAGTGCCTCCACGAAGCTCAAAGCAGTCCCGAGAAGCTCCCCTGGGCTCCCCTAAGCTCCCAAAAGCAACCTGCGCATGAAATGGCGATATCAGCGGGTAATATTCAAAACGTATGGAGCATTAGGGGTATAACAGATAAATATAGAAATTGATTTGGGTTCGGGGGGTCGTTTCACACATGGATCCTCAAAAAATACTCAAAAAGAGGAGAAAAAGGCAATGAAGGCGATACCGGAGGTGGTAGGGGCGGCGGCCGTCGGCGGCGACTCGGGCGAGGCGCCGGAGGTGCTCGGCCGGCGGTGGCGGGCCGGGCGGCGGCGCGAGCGGGCTGGTCGGGCGAGTGGGGGTGCGAGCGAGGGGTATCGGGCGAGGGGAGCTGAAGGGTCGGGCTGTTTGGGGGTTTTTGCGTTTCGAAAAATGTGCCCCCCATCGCCCCTTATATAATAAAAGTTACGACTCGGCCGAGTGACTAGGCCACTCGGCCAAGCGAGATCAATGAAAATTTCTCCTCGCTTACGCTTCGGCCGAGTGGCTTTGCCAGCCTCGGCCGAGTGGAGTAAGTCCATTCGGCCGAGTGACTCAAGCTACTCGGCAAGACTCGCCCTAGGAGTGTATCCGTTTTACTCGGCCGAGTGGGAATATATACTCGGCCGAGCAGCAGTTATACTGAAATCAGGAAAATAAACAGAGAGTTGGGTACATCAGACTTCCCTCGTTCGTGAGCGGCTCGGCCGGACGAACTTGTGTACTCGGCCGAGTGACTAGTATGCTCGGCCGAGTGAGCCTTATGTTCTGCTGTTTGTCTTCGTTTGGGCTCTAAACTCCGTCTTTCTTCCTCCAGTCGATTCCATCTTCCTCCTAAGCGTCGAGCGCCTTCTTGGGGTGCTCCTCGTCGTTGCGTTCACCCTCCTCATGATGGATCTACCTATCTCCTCTCCTGTGAAGAAAAATAGGACCCGTTATCACAAAATTTTTAGGCGAACGACTCAAAACACTAAAAATTTCTAAAACGAAAATAAAGAAAAAGTAAAAATAAAGCAAAAACCGTCGGGTTGCCTCCCGACAAGCGCTCGTTTAAGGTCGTGAGCTCGACCCCCTATAATTTTCAATCAATGCGGGATGTTTGGTGCATATGAGATGCACCCATCAAACTTTCCGGGGAGAACGATTGGATTGGGAAGTTGCGGCGTGTTCTCCCTCGGTGGTCTCCCATCTCGAATAGTGTTGGGGGGAGGCTCCCCCAAGCTAGCATTTTCTCCGGTCAACGGCTTCACCGGTGATACCGATTTCCGTACCGGCGGAGCTTTCTTTGGAGACTTTAATTTCGAGAGCTTACAGAGCTCTCGAATCCTTGCGACATCAGCGTCGCCTTCATCATCTTCAGCGGAGAGGTCGGGGGAATCATCTTTCTTCTCATTTTGGCCTAAATCCGGGCCTTCCTTGAAATCTTCATCGAATAGAGCGCCAATAGAGTGGGGGATTGCCTCCTCAATTACCTCATCAAGTAGGTCCATGTAATCAAGCTCCTCGTGGTAAGGCATGTGCTTCATAGCCTTAGGAATGTGAAGCTCCACCTCGATGTTGCCGACGTTTAAAGTTAGTGTACCTTCGCGCACGTCGACGATGACTCCGGCGGTGGCGAGGAATGGGCGCCCAAGTATCAACGAAGTATCTCCCTCCTCCTTAACGTCCATGATCACGAAGTCACATGGCAAGCATATTCCCCCCGGGACTTGTAGCGGGATGTCTTCGGCGATCCCCACCGGCCTTGTTATCCGTCCATCGGCTAATTGAATGCACATGTCGGTGGGTTTCAACTTTGTCCCGGTGTTTAGCCTTAAGAACATGGAGAGAGGCATGAGGCTCACACTAGCCCCTAGATCAACCAACGCCTTTTGAAGAGGAACGCCGCCCAAGGTGCAAGGAATCCGAAAACTCCCCGGATCTTTAAATTTTGCCGGCTCCTTCTCTCTCTTGGTGAACCAAGAGCCCTCCTCGGCTAGCATGATCTTCTCCTTCCTCTTTCTCCCCGAAATCAAGTCCTTTAAGAATTTAGCATATGTGGGGATCTCCACGATGGCGTCGAGGAAGGGAATATTGAGGCTAACTCCTCTTAGATACTCGAGAAACTTCGCTAGCATTTTCTCCATTTTCGCTCTAGCGAGCCTTTGGGGGAATGGGACCGGTGGCATGGAGCGCCTTTCCTCAATCAATTGTTCCGCTCTAGATTTCTCTTTTTCTTGTGGCTCCTTCTCCTTATCAACTTCAACTACCGGCTCAATCGGCTCCAAACTTTCCTCCACGGGTTCCTCGGTAGGAATCATTGCGGGGGTGGTATCCTTTCCGCCTCTAGTGGTAACGGCAACTACGGCATTGATGTGGCCGGTGTTGCCCCGTGGGTTTTGCTCGGGTTGCGCCGGCAATCGTTGAGTGTTCTGATTTAGCAACGCCAATTGCTCTGATATTTGAGCCACAACGGTATTAAGGGAGTCTTGCCCAGCCTTCAAGGTAGCATTGACCTTATTTTGCTCGACCATAAACGCCTCCACTCTAGCTTCGAAGTCGGATCGTTGTTGAGCTTGTGGAGGGTTTTGATTTTGATTCATCCACCCTTGGTTGTATCCGGGCGGCCTATATGGTGGAACTTGTTGCTTCGGTTGGAAATTTTGTTGTGGAGGTCCCCTCAGTGGATAGTTTTGTTGTTGGGGTGGTGGTGGTCGCGCTTGTTGAGTTGGTTGTTGTGGCGGGTTCAAAGCTCCTTCATTGTTGGCGTAAGAGAATCCGGGATGATTTCTTGTGTCCGGATTGGCCCAATATCCTTGGTTCCCCGCAACATATTGTACTTGCTCCAAGGATCATTCTCCTTGCTCTCCTCCTGAGTACATGGCCTGAGATTGGTCTTGCCAATCACACATTTGGTTGGTTGGAGCGGAGGTGGAAGGGGCTCCTTGGGGCTCCGTGATAAACTTCTCCAATCTCTCCACTACCTTGTGGAGAGAATCAAACTTGCTCGTAAGCTCCGCTACGGCCTTCGCCTCGTAGATGCTAGTTGGCTTTAAGGAGGACGTGGAGTGTCCTCGCTCATCGCCCCATTGTTGGTTGTTTGAGGCCATCTCCTCAATTAGGGCCGTAGCTTCCTCGGGAGTCTTTGACAAGATAGCACCATTCGCCGCGGCATCAATAATTTGTTTGGTCCCCGGTTGGAGACCGTTGTAGAAGCTATGAACTAGCTCCCAGTCTTCAATGCTATGATGCGGGCATTGATGCTGCAAATCCTTAAAACGCTCCCAAGCCTCATAGAGCGTCTCCTGTGGTCCTTGCTTGAAGGACATAAGAGCGCTCCGGATCTTCACCGTCTTGGATGGCGGATAGAACTTGTCAATAAATGCACTCGCCAACTCGTCCCAAGTGGTGAAGACACCATCAGCTTGCGTCCTCAACCAGTATAGTGCCTTGTCCTTTAGCGTGAAAGGGAAGAGACGCAGTCTGATGGCATCGATGGAGACCCCCGGCATCTGGAATGTGGTGCACTTCGACAAGAACAATTGGATGTGGTAGTGGGGATTTTCATGGGCATTCCCATGAAATGGATCCTGTTGCATCAGAACCACTAGTCCAGTATTTAGCTCGAAGCTCTTGTCAGCCGCCAACCCCGGCATGGCAATGGATGAGGTAGTAGAAGAGGTCTTAGGCCGAAGCCTATCTCGAATAGAAATTAGCCTCGCCATCCTTGCCGCCAATTGTTCAGGAGTTTCCGGGTTGGTCATAAACCGCCCTTCCGGATTTTGTCTCCTTTCCGCTCTAAGTCTCCGCGCGGTACGTTCGATCTCTGGATCAAACAATATAGCTTCAGGGTCTGCCGTAGATCTCGTGTACATGCACAGGGAAAACAGAGTTTCAAAGAGATGATTAGTACAGTGGAAGGGTTAGGTAAAAATAAAAAAAATGGAAATAATAATGATAATAATAAAAAATAAAAAAGGAAGTAGCTAGGGGTGGTAAGATCAAACACAATCGCCTCCCCGGCAACGGCGCCAAAAACTTGATCGCTCCGGGACGTAACCCTAAAGAACGGTTGTAGTTTTACCGCAAGTGCACGGTGTAGCAGCGAGCGGGATATCGAACACAGGGAGGACGAATGACCGTGCTTGTTCCAATCACCCTGGCTATTCAAGAAGAAAGATTTACCTTTGGCGATCCTGTCACAATCGTCAGACAAAGTGCGGAAATATCAATCAAATAAAGAACGTCTAGGGAATGGGGAATCCCCGCTACTCACCGTATCTCATAAATGTGGTTCGTCGGTTTCAAAATCGCTAGATTGAGATTTTGGATGGACTAGTTGCAACTGAATGTAGAACCAAGCTCACGCTCTCGCGCTGTTGCCGGTCTATAGCTATCCTAGGTTTGGGTCCAATCTCTTGCAAACCCTAGCCTAGGAAAGCTAGCATTAGGATCAACATCATCGTCCAATCGCGCACCGAGCCCAATCTCTTGCAAACTCGGCTCGCGATCTAGATTGGGATAGTTCCTCCCCGTCCAATCTCTTACAAACGGGTATTGGCACGGAATTACAACCGGAAACCCTAGTATCGGTCCAATCTCTTGCAAACCGATACTACGGAAATTCGATTCCAACCCAATTCGGATTTCTAGGGTTTCCTATCGAAGCGGGATCCAATCTCTTGCAAATCCCGATCGGTATGAACTCCTAGCTAACCGTAGTAAATTGATCCCAATCTAATCCCTCGAGATCGATTCTAGCTAAATTTCTACTAATTCATCACAAATATGAAGTTGGGCTTGTAGGGTTCATCCCCACGCCCCAAGACGTGGCGACTACTCACAATTCATAGCAAGATCACAAAAATAATCAATGAAATAAGCAATAGAATTCATCACAATATTGAGATATGCAATAAAAAATAGAATTTTTAGGGAAGAGAAAGACAAACCAATGGAGTTCTTCAATTAATCCAACAAAAATCAAACCTTTTCTCCTCTCCAATCTCAAGAATAAAACTAAAAAGCTAATCTAAAAAGCTGCAAAAAATCTAAGGAGAAGCCCTCCAAAACTAGGGTAAAAACAGGGGTTAAATAGCCCCCAAAATCGTCCAAAAACTGTGACCAAAATACCCCTGCGCAGCCTGTTTTCCGCAATTTTCGCTACAGGCAGCGCGTCGCACTCGGCCGAGTGACAAAAGTCGCTCGGCCGAGTGAGAAACCCTGTAATTTTCCAGTAAGTCGGGGCCTTCAGGGGTCTCTACTTCGGGGGCGGCTCGGCCGAGTGAGTTGTCGTCACTCGGCCGATGGCTTCGTTGTACTCGGGCGGACGGGATTATCCACTCGGCCGAGTGGGTCTTCTGAAGCTCAGGCAGCCGAAAAACAGAAACTTGGAGATTTTTGAAGGGCTTCGTCTGGGCGCCACTCGGGCGGACGTGATGTCTTCACTCGGCCGATGTGGTCTCCGTCGCTCGGCCGAGTGCACATAGGAATCGTGTCTGATCTGGTCGGCCGAGCGGTGTCTCGCTGGTCAGCCGAGTGGGTTCTCCACTCGGCCGAGTGGGACACTAAACATGCCCAATCTGCTTATTTTGGCCTCCTCGTTGCTCATGCGACGTCCGTTCTTCTTCCGCTCCTCTCCAACAGCAAAATACCCTTTGGGGAGGTCGTCGGTGACCCTCTGGAGTAAGCGCATCTCGAGATCACTCCAAATCGCGCCAAATCACCTGAAATGCGACAAAAACAACAAATCGTGAAAAGCATCGCAATATCGTCGATATATCGTGAAAAACATGATTTGGGCGATCTAAATGGCATGCAAACATGCGGGAAAAAGGTGTAAAATAAGGAGTGATCAGCGCGGCCACCACCTTACCCACAGAAGGCTCGGCTCGGCGCACCTCCTCCTCAACGGTCCGCCGAAGCGCCCTTCCAGAGGTACTACCCCGGCTCCGAGCGGCTCCGCGACGGATCAGCCCATCAACATCACGGGTGAACTCGCGACCAGCCATTCCTGTAAGGGAAACCGAAATCAGGGTAAGCTACGGGTCAACCCAGGACTGAAAAAGCGACCTACCCGGAGACCACAAGACGGCCTTCAAGAGTAGGTCGTCCAACAAAGACCAGATGGATTTCGCCTCCAAGGGGAGGGTCGACAGCAGCGCGGCGGCTGACAGCTCCGCCTCAGAGAGGGCTAGCGTTGAGTCGGGCCGGACCAACCCGCCCCAGCCTGTCAGAAGTTGGGCACCCTCCAGGAAGACCACGAAGACATAATCCGAACTCCAATCCCCCGACCAGCGGGGTAGCCCGATCAGGCATTCCCTCCTCGAGCGGGCTCGGAGTTGCAACCATGACCCGGGGCCGACCGTCTGGATCCGATAAAAGTAAAAGAGAAGGGGGAGAGACGGCTCCAGACCACGGGTACAGCAGAGCATCACGAAGCCCGTCAGTACCGCAATCGAACAGGGGGTGAACTGGCAAAGGGGCACCATGAGATACTCCATGACCTGGATGAGGAAGGGATTGAGCGGGAAACGAAGACCCAGACGGAACATCTCGACGTAGACGCCGACCTCATTGCTCCTCAGAAGGCAGATCCGCTCGTCGATGAACGGAACTCGAACATCGTACGGGTAGCAGAGATACCTCTTCCGGATCTCCGTGGCCACTGAAGGAGGAGTCCCCGACGGCGTTCGGAGAATAACCGGGGTACATTAAGCCGCACGGCAGCCGACGCCACATCATCGCCGGCGTAGTCCGGGAAGAGCTTCCCCTTCCCCTTATCTCGAAAGGAACGACTCCCAGAGGAGGAACCTGATCCCACAAGCCGGGGCCCGCCCCGCCTCGACTCGGGAGGGTCCCTCGCCCCTTGGCCGGAACCACCTATCCTAAGAGCAGCCATAATATGAGAATAAGAAAGGAGTTACCTTTTATGTTAATTTGGAGAAGGCGAGGAAACGAAGGCGATGGGAAACTCCAAGTTGCGGAAAGCAAAGACAGAGGGAAGAGCACGGAAGAAGTTGGGATCCACACAGCCGGGGATCTTATATACCAGACTCAGGGGCGAATTCGAAGCGCCTGACAGGAACGCATGGCAGGCCTCGGAGAACCGGCGGCGTTTCGAAATCGGCGCCAAAGGAAGTCCAATCGATCCGCCTCATCATTTCCTTCATTTATAACCACGCCTCGACTGACGCGCCACTCGGAACCCCAGGAGTCACATCGGTCGAACCGAACCGGCCAAGGCCGATCGGCCCCACCGATGGGGGCAATTGATACGTCTATTTTGCGAAGGCCCAACAACATAGGCCCAAAAGCACAGCCCACCGAACGAAGCCCGAAAGATACGAGCCCGGATGCCCGACCGCCGGTCGGAAGCCCATCTGCGCGATCAGGCCCGCCCGGCAAAGCCCCATAGAGGGCCCCCAAATATCGATCCGACCCGGCCCCGATAACGCACGAGTCACTCACCCACCCCAGCGATAACCGTTCCCCCGATCCCGTTACCACTTAATGGCTGTTATGGGGAGGTGCTGGCATGGCGCAGGGGGCGGCGACGGGGGGGGGGGGGGCGGATCGAGGGGGCACGATCGAGGGCGGACGAGTGACGTGGGTCGGGGACAATCACGGCGGGAGGTCTATAAAAGGGTTAGAAGGACGACTGGACAAAGGACCGCATCTCAGGTATCTAAAACCTAAGGTACTCCATCAACGACCTGGTTCCCCCATTTCATCTCCTTCCTCCCCCGCTCGCGTCGTGAGACGTCGTTCAGATCTCCTCTCGAGTCGAACCGTCTCCGCCGGGCCTCCCCTTTCAGATCACTATCTGACTTAGGCATCGGATGGGATTTGGCCGGAACCAAGGTCCGGCCCCCCTGACGAGTGTTCTCGTCTACGCAGGAGGACATCAGATCCACGGGTCGAGGCTTCCCCTCCGCCCCTCGCTGGCCACGCATCAAGCGAGACGACCGAGGCTTCCCCTCGTCACCCGCCTGTAACGGCCTGTATTTTTCAAACACTTCAAATACGTACTTAACGTATTTTTATTCTAAATTTTCTTTATAATGGTTAGTTAGGAGTGGTATAACAAAACTGATTTCAAAAATTCTCATAAAAATATTTTAGAGCACTAGACTTATTATATTGAATTTCAGCAATTTCAGATTTCCTCAAATGCCCAAAACATTCCTGTTAAAATTCATCTTCCAAAATTACCGTTTTGATTCGATGAATTTATTTTCTATTCAATCGTATTCAAAACGTTTTCAAACTTCTACAGTAACATCCTATTATCATTTAGGGCTCCCCACATTAATTTCAGAATTTTCGGATATCATTTCAGCCTAGAACCCGCAAACCCGCTTCCTAAACGTTTTGGCCAAAAACCTGTACTTCCGTAGCTCAAATCCCAGAACGGATCTTGTATTCGCGATCCTCGCGTCGATACGATCCCGTGGGTATGTTTTTGTAATTTTTCGGAGTTGTTTGTGAAAACGCGTCTGTATTTCACCGCCCTGCTAATTACATTTCACTAATGACCTTTTTACTATTACTAATTACCAATTTACTCTTACCCTAATCCCCCAACCACCTCTTAATCCACCGAATTTGTTGTTGGATCTGAATTGATTCAGATCCAACGCCCATCCCCCATTGAAGGACTTGTCTCCCCTACTAATCACACTTTTGCCATTCCCTAACATCTATATAAACCCCCCCAGCTCAAATATTAAGGCACAGTTCTATCTCCCCCCTTGCTCTTTCATTTAACCCAGGCCGCTTCATCGTTTCTCTCGTTCCCCTCCCCTAACCCACATCGCACAGAGGAGCCTCTCCCTCCCTCTCTTCAACCACAGGCTCTTCTTCTTCATTCACAGCACCTCTACCCTTCTTGTTCAAATATTAAACAAGGCACCCTTTCCCCCTCTCTCTCTTGCGTTCAAAACCAGGCTCAGTTCAGCCCAACCCATTCGAAGTAACCCATCTCCCTCTCTCAAATCTCTCTCCCTCTCTCAGTTTCTCTCGTTCGAAACCCATCCCACAGCACGCAGCCTCCTCCCTCGATCTCTCTCTCGACCTCACGCTCGCCCCGCCGTACGACGCCGCCCCATGCCGGATCCACGCCGCCGTCGATTCGAAGCCCCCGATCTACGCCGCTGCCTCCGCCGTTCTCCCCTCCGACGACAGGCCGAACCCGCCGCCGCCTCCAGCGGCCTCCGCCGCAAGCCCCTCGCCCCGCTCCCTCGCCTGAGACCCCGAGCGCCTGCTCCACCGTCGTCGCCGTACGCTCCCAACGCCCGCTGCAGCATCGCCGTCCCGCCTCGCCGTGAGCTCCGCCTGTGCCACCGAGTCGCCGTCGCATCCGCCCACCACCGCCTGCCGCCGGTGCTCCGCCCCGTCCGCCGAGCACCCCCGAAGCCCCCCGGTCGCCGCCTCCGCCTGCCGACACAAACAGCCCCCCTCCGACGTTTAAACACGACGGGCGACGGTAAAACCCACTGTGGCATTTCCGTAAATACGGAAATATATCACATTTTCAATTTTTAAATTATTAATAATAGGGTTTAATGTTTTAAAATCCGTAACTTAAAATACAGGGGCCAGAAAAATATGAGGATAGCTCCAGAAAATCCGAAACGATATTTCGGACCCAATGGCGCTAGTCTCACTGCGAGCAGACGCCTACTTTTCCCAGAATCGTTTTTTGAACCTAAAAATTAAATACGTATAAATCTTTCTAAAAATCGTAACTCGCTGTTTTCACTCACAATAATACATGAGAAAATTATATGTGAAAGTAGACCTCGAGACGGTCATTTTGACTGCTTATTCAAGCTATTCCGACTTGTATTGCTCCCGTAAGAAATTACGGAAAATACGCGTCACTTAAATAAATCAGATTTTAAGCTAGTTTTGAGTTTCTAAAAATTATAAAAATTACTATAGACGTCAGAAAAATATTCTCTCTTGCAGTAAAACTATTTTTAATATATATAGTCTATATAAAAATTTAGGCCCCTTTTCATCTCCGTTTTAACCAGTTTTAAAATCAGACACTCAACTTAAATAAATAAGAAAATAGGGTATTCTCTAACTAGTTATCTCTTGTGTTTACAGGTAGCAAATCTCGTGCATCGACACTTGATCCCGTCCCGGATCACTACCACCACCTCGAAGATTGTAAGTCACATTAAATTCTATCCTTAGAAATATAGATAGTGTACTCGTATGAACATAGGACTTAACATCTAGTCTCGGAACAGTTATTGACCTGAACAGATTATTGACATTGCTTGACAGAAAGATTGTAACTAGAAATGTGAGAATGGTTAATGGCTGGTAAAATTGCAGAGTATGGTATTGCACAGACACTGGGTTTTTGGGGTAACTTATAATTGCGGAAGTGCGGGAGCGACCAGTCCGATCTTCGTATTGAACAGTATTGAATAGTATCGATTTGTTGAACAGTATCGTTTTGATTGTAACCCGGGATATCAGGTGGACTCTTGGTTGCTTACCGTACTACCCGTTATAAGTCACGAACTAGGCTAGGCACAATTACTCTCCCGATTGCTATTGTCATTGATATCGTCATGGTTATTGCTATTGTCATTGCTCGGTCACCTTTACTTTACTTGTCACCCTTGCATGCTTGACAGATGTACTTTACTTATCGCACTTGCATGCTTGTCTGTCCCTGCTTTACTTTCCGCACTTGTTTACTATAGACTGCTCCATATTTGTGCACTCCTCTTTTTCTATCGCTAGAATTGTTGTGACTTACCTTCGGTTCCATTTATGGCACCGGCAGACGAAGACATGATCGAGGAGACTGCCCCAGAGTTCGAGGAGCCCACATTGACCCAGATGCTTCAGAGTTTTAATTGCTTTTCTGTTGGTGTGTGTGTGTTGTACAGTGTATTTCCTTTTCCGCATTTCCCTTCAGTATTTCCTTTATGTATTCGTGAGAGAGTGTGTGTTGGTTGTTGTTGTACTTTAAATTGGACTGTAATAACGTCTGTACGCTGGTTTGAGTATTGTGGTACATCTCTGAGTTGTGGCTATGCTGATTTCACTGGTAAACTGCGGAACCTGCGAATAAACCAAATAAGTAACGGGCCCCCGAGAGCGGGTCGTTACAGCCCGACCGAGGCCGAGCACGACCGTCCGAGTGTTTCACACCGGGCCGAGGCTTCCCCTCCGCCCCGCGACCGGCCACGTAACCAGCGGGACGATCGAGGCTACCCCTCGTCGTCCGACCGTCCGAGGCCGAGCGTCTCTGATCGGGTCGAGGCTTCCCCTCGCCCTCCTTGCGACCGAGGACCCCGATTCGGCCCAGCCGACGCGCTCCACGTCGTCTGCAACTCCGACTCGCGTCTCGTCTGCACCAACTCGACACACCCGAGGGACCCCCGCGGGCCCCTTGACCACGTTGACCGGGTTATCCGCGGTCAACGCTTTTGTAGTGAGAAAACACTCTGAAACACTGTGTATTTTGAAAGTGATATTCTAAAGATATTTGTTATAGATCACTTTGAAAAAAAAAATTATAACACAGATTTATCAGCATGCCAATGTAAAGATGTTGATATAGGGGTTTCTTTTGTTTACCTCTAGATCCGTTAGATCTAGGGACGATCGTCGATAAAGATTAGATCCGTAGAATGAATCACCGCTCCCGATGAACCGTGGAAATAGTCGCAACCAAGATTCCAAAGCGCGGTGAGGGTGATTTGACGGGATAAAAGGAGAAGCTCAAGAACGAGAGCTAACGTGCTGATAACGTGTTAGGAGAGTATTGGAGAGGATTAACCATAGCCAATAGTCATGGTACTATATTTATAAAAACCTTAGGATGAGTTAGGAGTCCAAGGGCCTCCCCACTAACTTAGTGGGGAGTAATGGAGAGTGATGAGGGGAGGGAGGCCAAAGGCCTCTCTCAACTCACAACAATAATCTTATTAATCAAACATTGTCAACATTGTCAAACATTGTCAAACATTGTCAAAGTTTCTTAGTTTTTTCTTGTCCCAAGTTTTTTACACAACATCATTTGAAGATCCATCGTAGCCATATTACAACACACTCGAGCTTTAACATTTTGCTATAGGTAAAAGAAGATTATAAATGCTACGTTTCTCACTTGTTGGATGTGTTATGTTTTATAATATTTGTCTTGGTTAAGAGACGTTTTAGCGAACCAATTTTTTTTTTCCGAGAGTGGACGTGTTGCCGTATGTAAAGATTAAATAATGACGATTAGTTTAATGACACCCCACGTGACCTGATGGGTAATGTCACGCAGCTCGCACGTGACCGTATCTAACACGTGCCCGACATTTGAAAAAAAGCCGTACAGGATCCACACTTAATGCACCCACGAGGGACAGAGAAGCACGTGACTTCCATCGCCCTTGTCATTTTCTGGCCTCAAATCACTTTCTAAAGCACTTCTCTTTATGTTGTAACTAATCTTTAAGTTTTTTTTTTAACGGACAAGCTTTGATTTGTAAACAACCATTGTGGCGAACGAGTCCTCTCGTTTCGATGTGGGATCCCACAAGATTGATGATGAGTTTAGGGAGATCACATTGTTTAAAAACTTTCAAGATAGAGCATGTAACTAACTATTCTTAATCTTTGATACACTGAGACCTTTGAAGATAGTGGTGCATGTAGTATTGACTTTAATATCAAAGACGGGGGTGTTTTGATATAATTACATCATATAATTGGAGGGCCTGAGTGCAATTAACCGTTGTTTTTTTAATCTATCGGAAAGCAGAAAATATGGGTCGTGGAACACATGTACACCCGTCCTGATCGCTTAACCCCGAAACAGAGAAGCCAGGTATCCATCGGAGGCCTTAAAGCTGAAAAATAAAGAAAATTAAAAGGGGATAGTGGGCAGTGGGATTCGAACCCGGGCCTCCACCATAATAGCGAAAGGATGATTCAATGGCTAGGATGAACACCGGCGCTCATCAACCGCCTTTATATTAACTAGCAAATCTATCTCATGCAGATTAGCCCATCATCTTGCGTATTTGAGGAGAATCAAAAAACTTAGACTTGATAGTTAATATAACAATAATAAAATATGAAATTTATAATATTATAATATTATTAATAATGAAATATAATATAATATATCAACTTGATTTTTTAATCTAAAGTAAAAAGTATAGTCAAATAAAAAAACAAATCTGTTGTGAAGGGAAAAGTAGGGAAATAGGTGTATGGGGTTAAGAGCCCACCTACCCTCTTTTTTATAGCTTTCAATGGTGGGCCGGATACCCAATGGACCTCATGGGCCTATTCATAACACTTCCCCTTATCCAACCAACATTGAATAAGAGGTGGATTCTTCAGGATCCGAGTTAAGATAACTGCATTGTTAAATAAAGAACAGTTAATCCATAACTTCCCCTGTTTCAGGGATGTATCTAGGGGTGGATACTTCAGGATCCAGATTCAACGAGGTTGCCTCGTCAAAACCTTGACTACGGAAAACCCTATGGGAAAAAACCAGTAGCCAAGGGAAAAGAGTACAACTCTGCAGTTGACTCCCCCTCATCTGACCAAGCTTCAGGCTTGCAGATTTCCTATGAATCTATACATCAGTCTCCTATGTATCTATGAGTTCATAGTCCTCTCATCCTGACCCGGTTTATATTTTCCCACTCTCCTCATCCCAATCCCATATACAAATTTCTCAAAGATACTAGTAGGCAGGGATTTGGTAAGCAAATCCGCCAAGTTATTACATGATTGGATCTTCTGTACCTCAATCTGCTTTTGCTTCTGAAGGTCGTGCGTCCAGAAGAACTTGGGGAAGATATGCTTTGTCTTATCGCCTTTGATGTAGCCGTCCTGTAGCTGGGCTATGCATGCTGCATTATCTTCATGGAGAGGAGTATGTGCAAGTACGCCGGTCATCAGGCCGGTGGAGGTGAGAATGTGCTGGATCACAGAGCGTCGCCAGAAACTCTCATTGCTTGCTTCATGGATCGCTAGCAGTTCTGAGTGAGTGGATGAGACGGTTGTCATGGTCTGCTTTACAGATCTCCAGGATATGGCAGTGCCCCCTTATGTGAACATGTATCCAGTTTGAGACTTCTCTGAATGAGGATCTGACCTGTAACCTGCGTCAGCATAACCAACTAAACCAGTTGATGCCCCTTTCCTGTAAAATAGACCTAAGTCTATGGACCCTTGGAGGTAGCGCAGAAGATGCTTAACTCCGGCCCAGTGCCGCTGTGTAGGTGCAGCACTATGTCTGGCTAGTAAGTTGACTACAAATGCTATGTCAGGACGAGTGCAGTTAGCCAGGTAAAGGAGTGCACCGATAGCACTTAGTTATGGCACTTCAGGGCCTAGTACTTCCTCCCCCTCTTCCAGCGGCCGGAAGGGATCTTTATGCACATCCAATGATCTGATGACCATTGTGGTGCTGAGGGGGTGGCACTTATCTATCTGAAACTTTTTCAGTAAGTTCGATGTGTGTAACGACCTGTATTTTTCAACACTTCAATTTACGTGCTTAACGTATATTTAACATTTTAAAATCTCTTTATAAATGTAGTCAAGAGTTTTATAACAAAACTGATTTCAAAAATTTCCAATAAAAATGTTTTGATGTACCAGACTAGTTATGGAGTATTTTAGCAAGATCAGATTTCATCAAATACCTCTAAAAGATCTGATAAAAATTCATTTTCAGATATTGCAGTTTTGACTTAATGAATTTATTTTCTATTCAAACGTCTTCAAAACGTTTTCAAACTTCCGTAGTAGCATCCTATGATCATTTAGGGCTCCCTACATTAATTTCGTAATTTTCTGATATCATTCCAATAGAGAACCCGCAAACCCGCTTTCTAAACGTTTTGGCCAAAAACTAGTATTTCCGTAGTCCAAACCCTGGAACGGTATTCGTATTCACGATCCTCGTGACGATACGATCCCGTGGGTATGTTTTCGTAATTTTTCGGACACGTTTACTAGTAGGGGCATTTTCGTAATTTCGTTTTGTTAATCACCTTCTCTAAATTACTTTTGGGATTTTGCTTATTATTAATTACATTTCTTATTACCCCCCTAATTACATTATTTAATCCTAACCGTATCACCCCGTATCTACCCCACCCCAATCCCTCAGCTAACCCTCTCCATCTCTCTCAGCTACTCATCTACCCCCTCTCAATCTCTCTCTCACCTTATATAATTAAACCCCTCCATCCGTTCACGTTGGAACTCACAGACTCTCTCTCCCTCTCTCTCCCTCTCTCCCTCCCTCTCTCTCTCTCTCTCTCTCTCTCTCTCTCTCTCTCTCTCTCTCCACGGTTTCATTCGAAAACCCAACCCAGGCCTCTCGCTCTCTCCCTCGCTTCTCACCTCCACACCGCCGAGCCACCTCATCCCCCTCACCACCGTGGCCGTCTCCTCCACCGCCCGAAGCTCCTTCACCAACCTCCGAGCACCCACAGCGGCCTCGATCGACGGCTCCGCTCGACCCCGAATGCCTCCAGCGACCCCGGCCACGTCTCCGACCTTCGCCCTCCGCCATCCGCCGCTGCTCCGCCGCTCATCGCCGTCGTCTTCCGCTTCCGATCGCAGCTTCCGACAGCTCGAAGCCGCCGCCGTCCCCTCCAGAGCACTCCTCCCCCAGCGCCGCCACCACCGTCGCTTCCTCTCGCCAGCTCGAAACGCCGCCGGAGCTGCTCCCCGCCTCCGCCTCCGTTGCCACGCCGCCGCTGTCACCTCTCCGACGCCGCTCGCCGCCGGTGACGCCGCAGACACCCCATGCAGCGCTTAACGAAGCAGCGTAAGGTATAATAACTCAATGGCAAACTTGTAAATACGTGAGTATTTTCGTATTTTCGTATTTTTATTAATTATTAAATTGGTTTTAATGGTTATAAATCCATAAGTAATTATATAAGCCCCAGAAAAATGAGTGACTAGCTCCAGAAAATCAGAAATGACATTTTGGACCCAATGGCGCTAGTTTCATCTCAATCCGACGCTTAGTTTTTCCAGAATTAATTTTTAAGCCTATAAGTTAAATCCGTTATTTTTGTTCAAAAATCCGTATCTTCTTATTTTCACGTAAACTAATACTTGAGAAAAATATATGTGATAATACTCTTTGTGCCGGTCATTTTGACACCTCATTTGCAACTTTCCGATGTAGATTGCACCCAGAATAAATTGTGGAATAAATACGTTACTAATTGGAAAACAGTTTTTAATTTGTTTTTAAGCTTTTAAAAATCCTAAAAATTACTATAATCTTCAGAAAAATATTCCTTCTTGCAGTAAAATTATTTTCATCATATATAGTCTATATAAAAATTTAGAACGCTTTTCGACAACGTTTCAACCAGTTTTAAAAATCAAAACAATCAAATTATCTAAATAGAAATGTAGCGTTCCTTAACCAAGAATTTTTGTGATTGCAGGTACCAATCTTCGTGCACCAGCTCTTCCAGCTCCAACCTCGTCTTGCCACGACGAGCTCGAATATAGTAAGTCACGACAGATTCTAAGTTTAGAAAACTAGTTTACTGTGCTTGCATGAACTTGTGACACTTCTCCTATAGCCTCGAACAGCTATTTGACTTGAACCGGACTAGAGAACTAAAATGAAAGTAATCAACCAAAGATTACTTTGCCAACTTTCAACTTTGGTGGTTGTAGCACACAACTATCAACTTGGGTAAATTGTGTGCTAGCCACACTACCACGTGCTCAAAGCACGGAAGTAACAGCTTTTGGTGTTGGGCTTGTCTTTATCCTACTTGCTAGTTTTCAATGAGGAAGTCAACCAGTTGGCCTGGTGTGACTAACATATGGAACATCCCGTGGAACAATCTTGTGAAGAACTTGTACTTGACACGTCACCGGGGTTTCGGGGTAACTCACAGTTGCGAGAGTACGGGAGTGACTAGAGTTCGATCTACATGTCAAGCTGCCTGTGTTTCGGCCTCCTGTCTAGCTGCCTGTGTTTCGGTAAACCATCCTGCTGCCTGGGTACCGGCATTCGTCTGGGTAGCACCCAGGCAAGAGACGAACTGAACGGTCACATATTGTACTCTCATACTTGAGTCACGTAGTTCTAGTATAGCTTGCACAGTTACTTTCTTTACAGTACATGCACTTTACTTGCCAGTACAGTCACCTTTACTTTACGCATTCCATGCACGTTACTTTCTACACTTGTACAGACACTGCACCGCACTTTACTTTACTTTCACTTTGGTCTGCTTTGTCATACTTGTACAATACCTCTCTTTCTTTATTTAGAATTGTTGTGACTTGCCTACGGTTCCATTTCCGTGGCACCGCAGACAACATACATATGGAGGCAGATGCTCTAGAGTTAATAGCGCCAGACTTCGACCATGAGACCGCAGCTTCCAGAGCTATTTTCAGTTGTGTACTTTCTTTCTTTCATGTATCATTGTTAGAACATTTGTACGGTATGGATTGTAATAATTGGACACTATTTGGGTATTTTTGTACATCTCTGCATCGTGGCTATTTTGATTTCACTGATTAACTGCAGAACCTGCGCAAATATCAAATAAGTAATGGGCCCCCGAAAGCAGGTCGTTACAATGTGTCACGCCCCGCTGCCCAAAATAGGGAGGGTCGGTGTGACAAGCCGCGGTATTAGAGTACCAAGCGCTAAAGTACACACCAAAGTCACGCAGGCCACTGCAAACGCTGAGGAAACACAGGCAGTAAAGTACAGACTGAACGATTAACAGAACAATACAGCTCCAACACAGAAAGATAGTACAAGACACTACAACACAGGCAGTAAGGTAAAATACGACGAACAGAACATCCAAGAGTCACAGAGCACCGCTACTACATGGCCAGTACCGCACAAGTCCACTGTACAACCCCAACAGCAAAAGCTCCCACAAAAGTACAACTCAACCCTACGGGGTACAAAGGGAACAGGGGTACAATACTACGTTCATCACACACACACAACCCAAGACTACACCACGCGACCCACACTGACCATACACTACAGACCCTGCTGAGACGAGCTGCCCTCCGGGGTCTCCACTCCCGGGCCCGCCGCCAGAGAACCAGTGCCTGGACCTGTAGGGGGGAGGACACGTCACAACGTGCCCAGTAGGAACTCCACAACTCTACTACTCTATTCATAGTGCACAACAAGGAATCACAACAAAGGAAAAGGCATCACATTCCAGAGTTACTGTTTTTTCTTTATAGGTTAGTTTTCATGCATGAATTCGAAACCTCAGTAACGGGTCAGACATCGGGGACTGGACCTCACCCGGTAAGGTGGGTGGAATGCTACGACTTCCCGAGACAAGCTCTTACGAAAGAAGCCGTTCACCAACACAACCAACTCAACCACAACCGTACCAACTCCCCGCCGCTGAGGGCTCGTCAGGAGTGGTCCACAACCCAGCAGTCCATCCCCGCATGTCCACTCGTTACCTTGGTTTCCCCCAACCCTCCTAGGGTCCTCACCCACTTCGAGTGGAACAAGATATCCCTATGTTATCTTTTAGCTAATCATTAATCCTAGGGTATTGAGCATGTAAAATGACGTATGTAAATGATGTCCAAATTCATTCTTTTCATCAAGATATTCACAACAAACTAGCATGCTCCATAAGCCATGTATCATAACCTCATTGATCATATACAATTCCTCGTGGGTAATACATGTCACACAATTAACAATGCCATTTTCCAAGTTTCTTCAATCTTAAGTTCATTCAGGCATTTTAACAAACATATAATGAGCGTCACATAAATGAAGAGAATCATGTCACCAATTTTTGTAACAAATAGCATAACTAATCTTGCATACATGCATCAACATCATTCATGCATTTGGAGTGAAAAAATTAGCAATATCACACAAGTCCAATTTCACCCAACACCCTTCAACATACTGAAATTGCATGAACAGATAGAAAAACAGCATTTTTAACCCATTTATTTTGAGAATTTGACAAATCTCAAAGAATTAAAGTTGGAGATATTATAGTTTTGAGTTCACCCATAAAATTTTAGATAAAAATATGATGTATTGGATTTATAGTGAATTATTGGGTAAAGAGTGTCAAACTGTTCTGCAGACAGATTTCTGTGTCTGTGTTCAAAGCCAATTTTGGGCATTGTCTAGCCATAATTTCAACATAAAAGTCGCGATGGACTTTGAGAAAAACTTGTTAGCTTTCCAACAAGACCAAAATCAACAAAATCCAAGATGTGTGCAGATAGTGGTGATCGTTTTACTGAATTGTGTACAGCTTGACAGAATTCCTGGCATGTTGCACAATTCGAATTTGTACCCCAACTTCCAGTTCGAATAAGAAAACATGATGAACATGAAAGTTTCTCATAACTACGAGATAAATATCATATAAAATTTTCAGAGCATTCCTAATAGCCAATTAATCGCAGAACTCAGCTAAAGTTTTAGCAAATTTCAGACATGCATCAAGATTCCTAGTTCTACAAAATTCTTCCCAAAATTTCAGAGAAAACTCATACATATAAGATGCTTTCCATCATTTATAATTAGAGTAGGAGAGTGAAGAGTTCCTACCTCTTTGGAGCTTCAAGAATGGTTGATGGTTTGAGTAGTAGCCCTCTCCTTCTCCTTCTCCTTCTCCTCTTCCTATTCTTCTTCTTCTTCTTCTTTCTTCTCTTCCTTTTTCTTTTCCCTTTTTTTTTCCCTAGCTATTTTCAGCCATGGGCTGAAAATAATAGAGAGAGGGGGAGAGAAAGGGACCTAGGAGAGGGGAGAGGGGTGGGAGGTTATGGTGTAGGGTGAGGGGAGAGATGGGGGGTTAGGTGTACTTGGTATGGCAACTTAGTGCCATACTCTATTTTTCTTTTCATTTCTTTTTTTTTCTTTTTTTTTCAAAATTAGCCATCCAAATGCTTGATTTTATTACAAGTTTGCCATTGCAAATATCTCATTCCCCTTTTTCACAATAACCCTTCACTTAAAGAAATTTGCCTTAAACCCATTCTTACAATGATACCCTCATTTGGGTATAAATGAAAAATCGAGGGGCAATTTGCAAATCTCTCCATTCCCCGGGATTGGTGTGCACATGTACGAGAAACTTGGATGAATTTAACGATTACTTAGTATTTGCACACTAGGGTTGTTACACAATGTGTACGTTGACTGATGTAACAAAATCTCATCATAAAGATGCTCTATTTGAAGACCTAAACAGAATTTTGACTTTCCGAGGTCTTTCATCTCGAATGTTTCTGTCAGGCTTCTAGAAATCTCGGCGATCTCTTTAGGAGATCCGATGAGTTTCAAGTCGTCTACATAGACGGCTATAATGACAAATCATGTTGCCTTTGCTCTTATAAAGATGTAAGGACAGCCTGGGTCGTTTGTAAATCCTTGTTTAGCAAGGAAGTCGCTCAGTCTGTTATACCACATCCTTCAAGATTGTTTTAGACCATACAATGATATTTGCAGTTTCACTGAGTAGATGTCACATTGTCTCTCTTTTAGTGCTGCTGGCAAAGAATAACTGTCAGGCAATCTCATATAGATGTCACGGTCTAAGTTGCCATATAGGTATGCAGTCACGACGTCCATAAGCTGCATATCTAAACCCTCTTGGGCTGTTAGGCTAATGAGGAATCGAAAGGTGATCGCTTCCATGACCGGGGAGTATGTGGCTCCGAATTGAGGGCTTGAGTTTGGAATTGGAAGAGGATTTGAGTCTTTACATGAGGTAGGAGTCCAACCCCATCTCTCATGCTTTAATTCATTGCATCTTGAGTATAAAATTTGCATCTTTTAGGGTTTTTGTGAAACCCCTTAACATGGTGCATCTTTGTTTTGGTTTTTTGAATTTTTGTCAATAATATTCTCACAACAAGGATGGGTAACCACTAGAAATGCTTTGAGATTTATCTCGTTTGTCGTGTTCCTTTTGATTCTTTCCATAATCATAATTTTTTTAAAACATTTGTTAATCTTCTATAATTCCTGGTTTTAATTTCTCACTTTCAGGTTCATTCTTCTTACACTCAATCTATTATATTTACCATGTACGTTTGTAGAATCTTTCAAAATGCTAGGAATTAAAGAAACCCAGGAAAAATAATACAGAAAAGGAAACAAGGAGACACACTTGATGTATTTGGAGAAGGAAACAAGGAGACCCATCTTTGTTGATTTTATATGATGTGTTGAATTTGATGATGCTATAATTAGGTCTCATGATGCTCTTGATTGTCTTGTCCTAACAATTTTGTGAAATTTCTCTCTTTTTGAATGGTGGAAGCCTCATGATGCAATTGAAAGCTTGTTACATAAATTTTTAGAAATTGCTCTCTTTTTAGCATGCTATAAGCCATATTACTCAATTCCTTGGTATGGAACATATGAAATATTTGATAATGAAATACTTATGTAAAATTGGCTATGGATAGGTGCTATGTGTATGGTGCAATGAATTATAGGATGCCACAATTTGCTATGTTCATGTTGGTGATGCCCTTAAATGATTTGTGCCGCTAATTATGTGGAATAACTCTCATTTTGCATGTTGGAGTTATAATTGCTCACATTTTGTGAAATTACTTTCATTTATGAAATTGCTCTCATTTGGTGGAAGCTATATTAATTTTGTGAAATTGCCCCCTTTTGGGATTTTGGGAACTTTTTATTCAATTTTGATTGGTACGAAAATTAGATTTACAAGAAATGAATTGAGAATTGAAATTGGCGATGTGTTGTTGAATATATGCGGAAAGTGGAATGTGTGATTTGGTGTTAGTAGGACACGAAGGTGGAGTGCACAGGCATTGACAAAGTTGCCACGGTAGGAGGCGGGTGAAGTCGTTGTGGGCAACCTCTTGATACCATTAGGTGGCTCCACGTGATAACGTAGTAGAATCACTTGCACGTGCACGCCGGCATATTCATGGGATCCCCATTGCATTACATTTCATCGCATTACTTGAGCATCATATGCATCATGGCATCATTTAGCATTTTTGGGTGATTTGTGGTTGTTTGGATGTGATGGTTAACTTTTAAGAATGAATGTTGCCATGGATGTATTTGGTGCTTGAATGATGATATGTTGGAAGGTGTGGTTTGCTAATTGTTAGCAAATAATGTTATTCTTGTTGTTATGGTTAGTAGTGATATTATTGATATTGATGTTGGTATCGGTGATAGTAGTAATGTTTCTTAAGAATAAGGTTATGTTGATGTTTATAGTGGTGTTGTTGGTGTTGTTATGATTATACCATGTTCTCTTTGAAATACTACTTTTGTTTTCTTTTTGAAATACTACTTATGTTGTACTTGGAAACTTTGAAAAATACAAGAGAAACTCTGTCGAAATTTTTATAATCATTTCCACAACGTCCCAAGCATTAGAACCTTAAGCTAGGAATACCACACAAAAGTCACTTGCTAGTTTCCTTAAATTTCCACGTTTAAAAGAACACCCATTTGAAACAAATTGTATAAAAGAAAAGTTAGCAAGAGTGTCTTGACAACTTTCAAGTGGGAAGCTTTAGAGAGTGTAGGACCCTCAAATTTCAAGTTCCATATCAGTTTGGTTCCATTTCTATTGAAAAGTGTCTCTTTCCATAAACTTAGCAAATGAGTTTTTGTGAAAATTCATGTTAAATAAAAATTGTAGTTTTCATATAACCATTCGTAAGCTCAAGCCTACCTATGAATTTCTACATGAAGTACTTCAAGAATTCTTTAAAAAACTTAAGTTTCATAACAAACCATAAATTGTTGCATGTTGCATTTGTATAGCTATAGGTACACCATGTCATTGTGGTTGTGAAGTGAATGATGTGACTTGATTTCTTTTGATGGTTGCAATACCAGATGTGGTTGCTATTAGTAATTGTACTTGGGATGATGTTGTAACGCTAGGTTTCAGTTTCTTAATGTTGCAGTTCACTTCCTTATATGTCGGACTCACTTTGTTTTGCAGGCTATTCTCTTGCCGCAGGTACATGTTTTGTTAATGATGCCATTTACTTTTCCATATGAATCTGACGTGATATGCCATGAGTTAGTTTTTCGTTTGTTACTTAGTGCATTGCATTTTTATGCACCATGTGAGTTGGGTCTGGACATCCTACTGGGTCACTCTGTGACGTGTCCCATTGATATTTTTCAGGTGTTGGCTCGTGGAGTTAGAGGCCCACTAGTCCAGTTGGTTGGAGTTGAGGATTTTTAGAGAGTGGGAGAGTTTTGGGTGGGTGTTATTGTACTTTAGCAAGCTGTGAGTTCATGTTGAATATATATGAGATTTGTATTATGGATGTTAACATTGGTTAGTCGTGTATTTATATGTATCAGTATTTTAATTATATCTGTGTTGAGCTGTTGGTTCTTTGTTTGTCTGTGTTGTCTGGAATTCTACAGGTATTATCCCAGCAGTGCGCAGTGGACCTGCCTGTGTTTTTGAAATTTGCATTAGCACCCGCATCTTTGGGAATACCTGATACGGATTCGTACTTATCGGGAATCTCGGGAAGCGGGGCGTTACAATTAGGGCTGTTGACAAACGAGCTTGAACGAGCTTGAACAGGGAGCTTGGTTTTGTTCATGGACAAAATCCATGTTTAAGCTCTGTTCGTTTACTAACCGAGCTCTAAAAACATGTTCAAGCTTGTTCGTTAAGCTTACCGAACGAACGTAAACGAACATTTACCGAGCTTGTTCACGAGTAGTTAATCGAACGTTCTATTCGTTAACAAGACTTATCGAGCTTGTTTGTGAACATGTTCAGGAACATGTTCGTGAACACAAATCAATCTTGTTCATGAACAGATTTTCAAATGAACGAACGCACATCAATTTTTTAATCAGTAATAATGATATTTAAACATTATTGCCAATGACTAAATCAATTAAATAAAAGGATTAAATATTCGCAGGACATAAACAAACAAATCCAGCATAATATCTCCATATATCCCATTCCAAGCATCCATTCCAAGCATAATAAAAAATATAGTATTTGTCTAAATTTACTATTTTCGGTACATGTTCGTTCACTAACACTTAACGAGCTTGTTCATGAACACTTAACGAGCTTGTTCATGAACATAAATAAACGAACATGGTTATGTTCAAGCTCTGTTCGCTTACTAACCGAGCTCTAAAAATCTGTTCAAGCTTGTTCATTAAGCTTCCTAAACCAACGTAAACGAACATGTACCAAGTTTGTTCACGAGTAGTTCGTCGAACGTTCTGTTCGTCAACAGCCCTAGTTACAATCAGCACGAGGCTTCCGGTCACTCTGAGGACGGACCTCATCAACCTCCTCGGAGAGAATGCGGACATCTTCGCATGGTCACCCTCGGACATGCCCGGAGTCGATCCTGCAGTGATCGCTCACAGGCTGAATACGGACCCGGAATCTCGATCGGTCCGACAGAAGAAGAGGAGCACCGGAGGAGAAAAGATGATGGCGGCCGGCGAAGAGGTGGAGCGGCTCTTTTAGGCCAAGTTCAACAGACCGGTGAGCTATCCGGAGTGGCTCGCCAACGTCGTCTTGTGAAGAAGGCCAGCAGGAAGTGGCGCATGTGTATCGACTTCATCGATCTCAACAAGGTGTGCCCAAATGTCAGCTTTCCTTTGTCGATGATCGACCACCTGGTTGACCAGGCGTCGGGCTACGAGCTGCTGAGCTTTATGGATGTATTCTCGGGCTAAACCAGATCCCGATGGCAAAGGAGGACGAGGAGAAGACATCCTTCTGTAACGACCCGCTCTCGTGGGCCCGTTACTTATTTGATTTTAATTGCAGGTCTGCAGTTTACCAGTGAAATCAATATAGCCACAATCCAGAGATGTACCAATACTCAACCAGCGTACATTATTACAGTTCAAATTTAAAGTACAACAATAAGCAGCACTCTCTCACCAAATACGTAAAGAAAATACAGAAAGGAAATGCGAAAAGGAAATACATAACTTAGCACACACACACCAACACAAGCGGCTAAAACTCTGTAGTCTCCGGGTCGAACTCTGGCTCCTCGAACTCGGGGGCAACCTCCTCAATCAGATCGTCGTCTGCTGGTACCATAAATGGAACCGAAGGTAAGACACAACACGTCTAAGTATAGAAAAGAAGCAGTGCACAAGTATGACAAAAAGTAACTACGAACAAGCAGACCAAAATGATAGTAAAGTACTGAGCAATAACTGTACACAACTGAGTAGCGAAGGTAAACTGAACTGAGAGAACAAACTGTACTGTGGTAGTGCAAGTGTAAAGTAGGCTGAGCAAGTGAATCGTGCCACTACTGTAGCTAAAAGTATGACAAGTAAAGTACTGTGACTACATAAGTGTGGTAAGTAATGTGCATGTAAGTAAAGGTGACTGTGTAAAGGTAACTAAACCACGTGACTCAAGTCGGAGAGTACAATATGTGACCATTGAGTTCATCTCTTGCTTGGGTGCACTTACCCAGACGAATGCCGAAACACATGCACGGTACATGTATTTTGCCGAAACTCAGGCAGCGGGACGGGAAGATTGAACTCCAGTCACTCCGCACTCTCTCAAACTATGAGTTACCCCAAAACCCAGTGAAATGTCAAGTGTTCTATGTACATGTTTTATACGGGATGTTCCACAAGATGTTCCATACGGTGTATCACATGATGCTAGTCAACCCAAGTCCACTGGTTGACTTTCTTAATGAAAACCAGAAAGTTAGAAATTCTTTTCAAAGCAGACTGTGCCAAAGCAAACTGAGGATAAAGACAAGTTCAACATTAGAGGTGTCACTTCCGTGCTTCGAGCACGTGATAGTATGGTTTAGCACACAATTTACCCAAGTTGGTAGTTGTGTGCTACAACCACCAAAGTTGAAAATTGGTAAAGTAATCTGTAGTTGATTACTTTCCTATTAGATTAGGTTTCTAGTTCGGTTCAAGGCGAATAGCCGTTCTGAGGCTATAAGTAGTGTTCTTAAGTTCGTACGAGGACACTAACTAATTTTCTAATTTTAGAATTCGTCGTGACTTACTAATTTCGAGGCTGTCGTAGCAAGTCGAAATTAGATCTAGGGCTTCTACGGCCGTTGGTGCACAAGAATTGGTACCTGCAATACAAGAATACTTGGTTAAAGAACGCGACATTCCTATTTAAATAATTTGATTCTTCTGATTTTCCAAACTGATTGAAACGGTGTCGAAAAACATTCTAAATTTTTTATAGGCAGAAAATAAAGAATATAATTTTACTGTAAGAGAAATATATTTTCAGAAGACTCTGTTATTTTTTATAATTTTCAGAAGCTCAAAAATCACATAAAACCCCAATTTTACTTAAGTAACGTAAACCTTCAATGATTTATTCTGGATGCAATACTAGTCGGAAATGTTCAAGTGAGAAGTCAAAACGACCGTCTCGAAGATTAATATAACATATATTTTTATCACGTATCAGTGTATGTGAAAATAAGGAGTTACAGATTTTAGAAAGAATTTTATGTATTTAAGTTTTCGGTTTAAAAATTATTGCGGAAAATGTAAGCGTCTGATCGAGATAAGACCAGCGCCATTGGATCCAGAATATTATTTTCGATTTTCTGGAGCTAGCCTCACATTTTGCTGAGACCTATATTTTTAGATATGAATTTAAAACCATAAATACCCATTTAATAATATTTATAAAATAAGAAAATACGAATTCGTATATAACGAAATATGTTTTCATATTTTCACTCACCCTCCGCTGTTTCCGATCGCTGGGGTTTCTTGGGCTCTCCGACGTCGAAGGACGGCGGCTGCGAGGGTGGGGCGACGACGGCGTGGTTGAGCGGGGGACGACAGCGGCGAGGAGCGGCGGTCGAGGGGGCAGCATGCTGTCGTGCTGTGGAGGCGGTGAATGTGAGGCAGTGGAGATGGCAGCGGTCGGCATGGTTGGAGCTGGGGGTGTTTCGGGAGCTGGCGTCGAGAGGGGGTGCTGCGGCGTTTGTGGCGGTGTTTGTGCGGACGGCGGAGGGCTTCCGGTCGCTCGGGGTGAGGCGATCTCGGTGGAGTCGAACGGGGAAGGCGGCGAAAACGGAGCGAGGTCGGAGGGAAACAGAGGAAGGCGGGGGTGTGCTTGGTGGCTGCTGGGGGTTGGTCGACGAGGTGGCGTCGACGGTGAAGACCGCCGGAGAGGCGTGGGTTGACTGCCGGATGGAGGGAGAGCGAGTGGGGAGAGCGAGAGATAGAGAGGAAGAGAGAATGGGTTTCGAATGACCCTGGGGTTTCGAACGTAACCTTGGGGAAGAGATAACGAAAAGAGAGAGAGAGAGAGAGTTACTCGGGGAGAGAAAGAATGGGGGGAGGGGTTATTTGCGTGGATTGGGAGAGAGTGGATGAGAGATTTGAACGGGGGTTGGTTTCGAAAGGGAACAGGTGAGAGAGAGACTAACTGTGTGTGTTGATTAGAGATATGAGGGGGTTAATGGGGGTATTTATAGGGTTAATTAGTATTTAATAGGGTGGTTAGCTTTGTTGACTAATCTAGACAACTTTAATACGGTTGTTAGCCTTTTTGACTAAGATTAGACAATTTTTAAACGTTTCTCCCCCATGTGTTAGTCATGGTTAGGGTAATCTAATAGTTAACTATGTTAAGTTAATTCGTAATTAGGTTATAGTAATTAGCTAAGGTAATTAGTGACGATAATATTGAAATATCATTTTATCTATACAAATGATTCCGAAAAATTACGAGAACATACTCACGGGTTCGTATCGTCGCGAAGATCACGAATACGAGATCCATTTTGGGGTTTGAGCTACGGAGAGACGAGTTTCAGGCCAAAACTTTTAGGAAGCAGGTTCGCAGGTTCTCTATTGATTTGACTTCAGAAAATTAAGAAATTAATATGGGGAGCTCTAAATGATCATGGAATGATACCGTAGAAATTTGAAAACGTTTTGATGATGTTTGTAAATAAAATTAATTCATTAGGTCAAAACAGTAATAATTGAAATGAATCTTTATCAGGTTATTTAGAGGTAATTGATGAAATCCGAACTTACTAAAATACTTTATAACTAGTCTGATACTTCAAAATATTTTTATAAGAAAATTTTGAAATCATAAAACTTCTGACGGACCATTATAAAATAATTTAAAAAAAATTTGAAAATAATTTAAATATGTAAATAGTTGTGTTGATGAAAACAGGCCGTTACACCTTCATAACCGACAGGTGCACTTTCTGCTACACGAAGATGCCGTTCGGACTGAAGAACGCCGGGGCAACCTATCAGCGAATGGTGGACATGATCTTCAGCTCTCGGGTCGGGCAAAATCTGGAAGTCTACATCGACGATATGTTAGTCAAAAGCAAGGAGGCCTCGGACCACCTCGCCGAATTTCAGGTGAGCATATGTGGTTTTACCCGTTCAATCAACCGTCGCAAAAGTTCTACTTATGCAAAATCATTAAATTTACGACGAGTAGATGAACGGATAAAACATAATAGGCTCATCTGATATTTGATGTTTTGGAGGTTTATGAATATGTAAATCAAAATGAACAATTCAAATCCTCTACAAACGAAGTGTATAGTTTTGAAAACGTGGAAGAAACTTAAGATTATATTATCTGGTACCCATTATACGCATAAAAATTTTCTCCCGCGTTGAAATCCACTTTCATTTCACATCTCAAGATTAAAGTTAGTTGGAACATGGATCCATGCGGTCTTCATGAATTTCAAAATCGTTTAGTTTGGTTTGCATATTTTAAACCCCAAAACGCCAAATTTCGGATGTAAATCAACAGGTATTGCCTGTTATTTTAACCGTCGCAAGAGTTCTATTCAAGTAAAACCGTTAGATTTACCTTAATGGGTTCTTTCGAGGCAAAGATCGTGGTTTTGCTACATGTCGATTTGTCGTCCCAATGAGTGTAAATAACCACATCTGATAAGGAACCCAGCGTATGGCATGATGAAAATTAATCAAGGCACACTTTTTTTATAGAAGATGACAACAACCGTTTGATTTATGGATTTATAAGGCGTTTTTTAACTTACCAAAGTTTACTCAACAGTTGATTTGAGGTCTAGATGTTTTAGAATGTTACATCAATATTACATAAAAATTTCCAAAAAACATAGAGAAATATATATAAATGGATATTTTGTGTTGTCACCATAAGAAATTTTTTCCGTTGACAAGTGTGTCTGTATTGAAAATTTTAATGCTTTTTTGTAACATTTTTATAAATATTTTCCTTTACATACATGAATTCTACTTGATTTAATAGAAACTATAATAAATAATATTCTATTATAAATTTTTAAGAGTAAAAATTATATAATTTTTAATGCCACATTAGTTTCTAAATTGTCTATGTATTTATCTAATTTTCAATGCAAATTAGTTGCTTGTTGATATATTAGATAAATTTAATATTAATTAAATATATAATTTTTATTGTTAAATTAATCGCTATATTTTTATGTATTTATTTAACCATGTTTGCTTTCATCTATTTTTCAAATAAATGAGTTCGTTATTAACATAATTGATAGTTTAAGAGGATTTTGAGTAGTAAATAATTACAAAATGTTTACTAATGTATACATTTTTATGCATATCTATGATTTTGTTTGTTATTTATTATTTATTATACAAACGAGTTCATGTTTGGTATAATAAATAATATAACAGATAAACTAGTTATTATTGTTGGATGAAAATGAACTCAAGAGAGAGATATATATAATTTCATTGCTAAGAATGAGTAACCATGGCTAAGAGCCATGTTGCTCTATTTATTTATCTCATAGTGGGGAGGCCAAAAACCTCTAGTAGACCAAGGTCCCCATTACCCTAAGTAATGGGGGACCTAATGAATGGGTAATGAAGGAGGGGAGGCCAAAGGCCTCCCTCATTCATAACACTCCCCATTACACATTCATCACTTCGGTCTCAGCTACTGAGGTAAGGGGTGGATACTTCTGGATCCAGAGTAAGTGTGTTTGCCTCGTTAAAACCTTAGCTTTGGAAAACCCAACAGCTTAAGGAAAAAGAGTGTAACCCACAGGTTATTCCCCCTGATCCGTACAAGCTTCAGGCTTGCAGGTCTTTCAACTGTCGCATACCAATGTTCTTTACAAGCTTTACAGAAGTACATTTAGGCAATGCTTTAGTAAAAAGATCAGCTAAGTTGTTGCATGACTGGATCTGTCGAACTTCAATCTGCTTGTCGTTCTTCTGCTCGTGCGTCCAGAAAAACTTGGGAGAAATGTGCTTTGTCTTGTCGCCTTTGATGTAGCCCTTCTGAAGCTGAGCAATGCCCGCGACGTTGTCTTCGAATAGGGCAGTAGGCTCCAGATCACCGGTCTTCAGGCCAGTGGATTGGAGGATGTGTTGGACGACGGAGCGTAGCCAAAAACATTCTCTGCTCGCTTCATGGATCACGATGAGCTCTGCATGGTTGGAAGATGTAGCAGTAGTGGTTTGTTTTACCGATCTCCAGGAGATAGCAGTTCCTCCGTAGATAAAGACAAAACCAGTCTGTGATTTTGCCATATGCGGATCTGAAAGATAGCCTGCATCGGCATAACCAAGTAACTGGGAGGAGGCACCTCTCTGGTAGTAAAGTCCAAGGTCTACAGAACCCTGGAGGTATCGTAGAAGATGCTTTACTCCATTCCAGTGGCGCTTTGTAGGTGCTGCACTGTGTCTGGCTAGGAGATTGACTGCAAACGCTATATGGGGACGCGTGCAGTTAGCCAGATAGAGAAGTGCACCAATGGCACTTAGGTAGGGTACTTCTGGACCCAGTATCTCCTCCCCCTCTTCCAGAGGCCGGAAGGGGTCCTTTTGTACGTCTAATGATCTCACGACCATAGGGGTACATAAAGGATGACATTTATCCATTTGGAACTTATTTAAAAGCTTCCTGGTATAATTGGATTGATGTAGAAAGATTCCACCTCGTAGGTGTTCAATCTGCAAACTAAGGCAATACTTCGTTCTGCCTAGGTCTTTCATTTCAAAAGTGTGCTTTAGCCTTGCAGATATCTCATTAATCTCTGTTGGAGAGCCTATGAGATTTAAGTCATCAACGTAAACTGTTATGATGACGAATCCTTTTCCCGTTCTTTTGATAAAGATGCACGGGCAGACTTCGTTATTAGTGAATCCTTGCTGTGCAAGGAAATCACTTAGTCTGTTATACCACATTTTACCCGACTGTTTTAGTCCATACAAGGATCTATGTAGTCTAACAGAGAATACGTACTGAGGTATCTCTTTCATCTTTGTGGGTAAGTTAAACCCATCTGGTAGTTTCATATAGATCTTTTTATCTAAATCGCCATAAAGATATGCAGTCACAACGTCCATGAGCTGCATTTCTAGGCTTGCCAGAGATGATGGGCTTATTAAGAATCTGAATGTATTATCGTCCATTACCGGGGAGTATGTATCTTCATAATCGATACACGGTCTTTGGGAAAAACCCTTTGCTACAAGACGCGCCTTGTAGCGGACGATCAGATTTTCTTCATTTCTTTTTCTAATGAAAACCCACTTATATCCCACAGGTCTAACACCTACTGGTGTTTGGACTACAGGTCCAAAGACTTTGCGTTTCGAGAGTGAGTCCAGCTATACTCTTATCGCATCGTCCCACTTTGGCCAATCATCTCTGTGTTTACAATCCGCTAGAGAAAGTGGTTTGACGTCATCGTCGTATTCAGCGATGTGAATGGCAATAGTGAACGCAAAATCGTCGACGACGACTGTGCTATGTCGGTCAAATACCTCCCAAGTACGTACAAAGTTTAATGATGTTTCTCCTAATGTTTCCTCTGCGGGGGAAATTAGGAGAGGAGAGGTAGCTGTCCTGAGCTCAGTATCATGTGGAGGGATAATCTTATTTTCACCAGGAATCTTCCTCTTTCGAGGAACTTTATCTTTTGAACCTGGTGGCCGTCCTCTTTTCAATTGAGGTACATCCATTTCTGCTGCTGGTGGATTGCATCCATTTATAGGGATGTCAATCCCAGTTGGAGTGTTAGCAGCAAGGACGTGTGAACGGACAATCTTCTGGCTGTCCGTGAATTTATCCGGCAATTGGTATACTGTATTCTGGATGTGAAGGATCTTCAGGATCTCATCTTCACACAGATTTGTACGCGGATCATAAAATAAGGAGCCCTCTCCGATGCAGGGGGGTGCATGGTCGGCGTTGTGGGAAGGCCCCCTCCTCCGTCAGGGGGAGGGGAGGATTTCATTCTGGTTCTTCTTCCCACCGAAGAATTTTAATGGCAAAAGGAAAAAATTTTCAGAGAAAAAACTTTGTAATATGGATAAATTTTTTTTCCTTTTATTAGACTAAATTTTTTTACTTGTATATTAAAACAATGTAAAAATTATTTAGTCTAATTTTATCTACATGATTATAAGGTTTTACCTCTAGATCAATGATCTAGGGAAGAACGCGACGATGATCCGTAGAAATAATAATCCAAGCTCCCGAACGCTTTGAGGATGCCGCAACGCTCCAACGAACCGCCGCAGCAACGTTAGATTCCTTGCGCGTAGGGATGAATTTAGATGAAGATTTTTGTTCAAAAATGGAGAACAAGTGCTGATAACGTGTTGGATGAAAATGAACTCAAGAGAGAGATATATATAATTTCATTGCTAAGAATGAGTAACCATGGCTAAGAGCCATGGTGCTCTATTTATTTATCTCATAGTGGAGATGCCAAAAGCTAGTAGACCAAGGGTCCCCATTAACCTAAGTAATGGGGGACCTAATAAATGGGTAATGAAGGAGGGGAGGCCAGGCCTCCCTCATTCATAACAATTATAAAATTTTGATAGTAAAGAATTATAAATTTTTTAATGATATATTAATATCTAATATTTTTATGTATTATTGAGTAAAGATCATGAAGAATAGTGCATGAAGCCTGGGGGCCACTTGTAGCAGTTTTAATAAATAAAAAAGTTACAACTATTTATTTATTATGAATGCTACAATTAGTGGGCAGGGGCCCAATTAATAAAACATAGAATATCTAAATTCATTAATTATAACAAAGACTGATTAGTTAAATAACCCCACGAGAACCTACTTAATAATTTCACGCGTGTCGCCCGTGACCGTACCCAACACGTGCCCAACATAAACAAGGCCAAACATGATCCACACTGAATGCTTCCACGACGACATGAGAAGCACGTGATGACCAATACCCACCCTTCTTTCTGATCCTAAATAGCAGGATTGCGCATGCTAACTAGGATAACAGAGTTATAACAGACGGTAGTTATTGGGAAAAAGCACATGGTAGTGTTTTGTAATTTAAAGAGTTTGAAAATTGTGAAATATAAAGGTAGTTTTGTGATAATTATTCTATATGTATATCAGAAGAATAACGTATAGGGGATAACTGCCCAGTAAATTTTTAAATGACATATAGGGCCTGTTCTTTTGCAAGAAAGTAGAAATGAGAAAGTTTGGGATTTGTGGAATCTGAGGAGAGAGAAATTTGAGTTTTGTGTTCTTTTGCTTGGAAAGTTGTATGGAAAGTAGGGTTGGGAAAGTAAAGTGGGGTCCACTCTCCTTTCTTGTGTTCTTTTGGGTTTGGAAAGTTGGAATAAGAAAGTGGAAAGTTGGTGAGTTGGAGGGGGGAGAGAGAGAGACATGAGAAAGTGGGTCTCACCTTTCCTAACTTTCCCAAGCTTTCCTAACTTTTTTGGTGGAATGCAAAAAGCTCTCAGGAATCCCATTTTGGCCTCCACGTAGGCTTACTTTCTCAGAATGAGAAATAGGCCAAAAGAACAAGACACTGGAAAGTAGGGGAAGAAAGCTGTGAATAGTAGATAAATAGTGCCCAAAATAACTTTCCCATCTCATTTCTTGACAAAAGAACAGGCCCATAGTCCACCGCACGAGCCAAGAAAAAGTATAATTGATGCGCTGATGCAAGCAAATACATCGGCTTTTTATTTCTTAAATTTTCTCATGCGTTCTGCCTATCATGTATGATTGACATACCAAGAATTAAGTAAATCTAGTTTCATTTGATCCTTGATATGATTGTTAGAAACTCAGTGGTTTCAAAACAATAAAACATTTTATACTGAACGTGAGAAAAAATTTCATTCGTTGGAAGCACATATTCATTAACTCCTATGAAACCACATAAAATTATATGTAAAGATTAAACATAATAAATCAATTTGATGTTTATAGGCAAAAATAAAAAATTTAGCCCGTGAAATCGTAGAGATTAAATCTTGACCATCCACTCACGACGCCAAATTTTTTAAGCATAAAAAACCGAATACTAAAATCTGATTTCATTTCACATCTCAAGGTTAGTTGGATCATCTGATCCATGCAGGGGGTAAATTTGTTTACCGCTCCCGCCAAAAAAAAAAACAATCTGACGTGTCAAAGAAATCCCGCGAAAGAGCCCCTCTCGCTCCATGACGTCCCGGTTTCCCGCCAAATCTCCAACCCAACCCAGGAAGTGGACCCAAAATAAGACCTAGCTGGGGACAACCAAGTACAGCTGTATAAGGACCATGTGGCATGGGTCGTAAAATGTGGTCCCGTCCATCTCTTTGGATGCCGCTGCAAAGGCGAGTACAGAGGTTCGTTGGGCATCGACTTTCGTTCTCGACCAGCATCGCCCGCGCCGTATGCGGACAGCTGGCGAATTCGCCGGACGCAAAGCGTTGGGGTGATATTAAAAAAAATAAGGAAAATCCCAGATGCATCACATTTCGTATGCATGCATGGATGCATGCCATGCCGTGACATGGCATGCTTACGTTACGGCGTTGCATATCGACCGTTGGGGGGGGGGGGGGGGGGGGGGGGGGGGGGGAATGTACTGTGCTTTTAAAAAATAAAAAAGGCTGCCGTGGAACGGAGGGGAAAAAAGCCCGCGAAGGGTCGGCAGCTTCCCGCCAAAACGTCCCCCACTCCCGCGCGTCCTGCAGCCTTGTGGGTCTTTGGAACACGTCAGCTAGCGGAGCTGCGATGGTGGCCGGTGATAGTTTGACCAGTATACCTTGTGGGTCCCGACTTTCCCGCAAGGGTCAGTTCTTTTGCTTGAAAGTTGAAATGGGAAAGTTGGAGATGTGTGAAATCTGAGAAAAGTTGTATGGAAAGTGGTGTTGGAAAAATAAAATATGGTCCATCCAATTTTATTGTGTTCTTTAAAAAATAAAAAGTGGAAAGTTGGTGAGAGAAGAGAGAGAGAGATGAGATAGTGAAAAGTTGGTGAGAGAGGAGAGAGAGAGATGAGATAGTGGGCTTCACAAATCCCAACTTTCCCATAATTTCCCAACAAAAAGCTTGGATTACAAAATGGAATCTGGCTTCTCAAATTTCATCACATTAGCCCGTAACGTCAGCAAACTTTTCCATTTTCACTTTCCAGCAAAAGTACAGGCCATATTGAAAAGTTGATAAACAGTACACGAATAGTGCAAAACTCAACTTTACCTGCAGCTTTCTATGCAAAAAAACATGCCCTAATATGTTCTTCTCTTATTATTATTATTATTGGTAAAAGTATCCTAGGATCCCTTCTTAAATGAAATCTAAGGAGGCACCCATGTAGCTTCATCTCGGCCTCTCATCTAAGAGGGTTGATGAAAATCAAATTTTTTATCCATTTTGCAAAAAAAAACCCCCTTCTCCGGTCTCGAGGACTGTTCGACAGTTCCCAAAAAATCGCACTTCCCTGACAAATTTTGGACGCAGCCTCTTCGAAAAATATCATCCTTCAAAATCTCTGCAAACCTCCCCTTCGTCAAAAAATCAGTCTTCTTCTTCTCAAAATCACTCTTCTTCTTCTTCTTCTTCTTCTCAAACCCCGAGCCTCCTCTTCCAAAGCCCTGCACTCCACCCCGCGCCCCCCCCTCCGATGCCTTGCCCCCCTCCGACGCCCTGCCCACGGCTGCCTCATGCAGAAGCTTCAATCGGTTCAAAACCTTGCTCAGCTTCTCGAGCTTCAAGGTAAATCCTGCGTGAGCTCCAGAAAGATTGTTTTTATTTGATTCTTTTAATTTCTTCAATCGGTTCAAAATTTCAGAAGAAATAAAATTTGGTGCATGTATTACAGGAGCAAGGAGTGGGGAGGTGAACCGAGCGGAAATTGCGTTAACGAGACAATTGCAATAGAGGATCCAGCATACTGGGGCTCTGGTTCGAGGAGCACAATGCGAGTACTCAAAAAAGTGCTAAGCAAATCAAAGGTCCCTGTGACCATTATCAACATCACACAGCTCTCAGAATATTGACTTCTGCCCATTGTTCCTCTTGCTGCTGATTAATTCCAGATTTTTTTTTTAGTGTTAATCCCAGATGGGTAACGTTATTTGCCGGGGGAGAGAGAGAAGGCATGCATCTACTAATTCGTAATCTATATTCTGTCTCAATGAGATGATGTTTTTCTCAGCTTTATGATGGGGCAAAGACTACAATTTATGTTTCTTCTCTGTGAATGCTGTAAATTATTGAATCATTGAATCCGTGAATGGTAGAAATTTGTGAATGCTCAATAGTATACTCAAGTTCTGGAAATTTGTGAATGTTGAAAATACATGAAGAATAGATGTATCCTTCTGCAGAAAGAAATATGTGAATTGATGCATCATCACAAGCATCAGGATCACATACCTGCAAATGACTATTGTTAACAAATCTTGCCCATATCCCTATGTCTGTTTCTTTCTTATCATGTACATAAGATACATGAACTATAAGCCAAATTTGTATATAGCTTTATGTCATGGAAAAGAGGAGTATATGTCCGTTAAAATTGCGTGTCAGACAAAGATTTTGTGATGTATATTGCAAAAAGTAAGTGCCGATATCCATATGTTTGTCCTTTTTTTGGGTTAATAGAAAATAATTTTCATTGTCATTCTATATTTGCAATTTGTTAAATTAAGTTTGTTGGTTCTTGAAAAGTCTGTGTGCTACATTGGATTTTTTTGCTATTGCTGAAAACACTTGGTTTGAAAAATACTTTGATGCTTGAACTTGTTTTCTTATTGTTTTACCCTTCTCTGCAAGTTATGCATTTCTGAGAGAGTAGTTTGCTAGCTCTCCCTTGTTAGTTATTCCTTCCGGACAAATTTGTTGCTCGATATGGATCTGTTCTTATAAGAAAAAAGATGGCTCTTTTCATGATTTTGCTCTCATGATTTACAGACTACATTGGTGTAAAATGATTTGGGTTCATGCTCTTCAATCCAAATCTGAAAAATGTATGGCTGGTAGGGGAATGAATACCAACCTGATAGTGCTCAAGTTCTGGCAGTGCTTCACCATAACACATCAAACTTTTCAGGCAATTCAGTCATGACTTGATACTACAAGAAATAATCTCCATTCTCTCCATGCTTTAGAATAATGGACACAGCTCATGTATTTCTATATGGAAGGCATGAAAATGAGATGCACACTAATTTTAAGTTTCATGATGCCCAGCAGCGTCCAGGTCAAGAAAAAGATCTAACATTCAAGACATCTTCACATTCAGACCAAGATTTACATTCATGATGCACATCACATAAGCAATAGCAATCTGCTAGAAATCTTTACATTCAGACCAAGAAAAGAATTACCAAAAAAAGTGTAAGAAATATTGACAGGTTACACATGTTTTGCAAAATATTCAATCTTTGAAGCATAATCCAGTTTTTATTATTTGCTCAATGAATTTGCTACAAATATGATTGACTTGACTCTGTTTGAAGCATAATACAGTTTCGTATCGATGACTGTGTGTGAAAGTGTAACCATTGGTTTCAATTAGGTATCACTCTTCAATGTTTCTGTGCAGGGTGCCCACCTTGACCGCCTTTTCTATTGTTGAGTAAGCCTCTGCAATAAGTTTCTCGATGGCAATGACCGCGTTAGGTTGTGCTTCAGCCTTCTTCTTCAGCACATCTAACTCTTCCAAAACCTAAATCAGAAACACATTAGCATGTTTACTCTGCTACTTGAAGAGAAACGTTGGGTTTAAGAGAAGATGAGCATTAGTTTTCCCACACTTAATTATAATTAAATGTTTCTGATAAGTTTATTACGACACCTCAATGTCATAGGCTTACACAAACTGACAAGTAGCATTCTGCTAACCAATGCATACGTATTCTCAAGGCTTGCTAGCTCTTTTGGAAGGCAGTAACGTGAAAAACATATGCAAATAAATTTCAAACACGAAAATGTGTTTTCATAGCCCATTACTTTCTATTTTTCCTTCTTCTTTTTTGAAAAATATCAGCAAGAGGATTCATGTTCTGTCATCAATTCTGGTGTAACGTTTTTGGTGTAAAAAATTTGATGAAAAAACAACAATGAATGTTGTTATCAGAAAAATATGGAGCTGTAAATTTATGTTAAAAGTGCAATGCTAATATGTGAGCCAAGAGAAAGCGGTATAGTTGTTCGGAATTTAAAGAAAATGAAATAGCCTTTAAGCACCACACGAGTTGATGGCATCAAGAAATTCCCAGTTGATTATATCGACCAATCTTTTACAATTTGATTACCGGGAAGTTCCTCTCAGGCTTTTGCAGTTCCGCTGCTTCTGCATAGAATATTGATGTTTGCTTTTCTGTGCAAATTATGATTTAGCTAAATAAATGGACAGACTAGAAATAATGCTCACCATCCTTTGATTTCTATTCATTCCAGAAATTCAGAACTTGGAACTATATTCATAATAACAACCCTGAATATTGAGGAATTTTGATGAGAGAAATAAAACTTCATTTGCTATTGGTTACATATGTATGTATGCATGCAGAACATATGAAGTATAACATTTTGGTATGATTGCTAGTCAAACTATACGATAATTATGGTAGAATGAGCATATTACATTTTGCAATGCAGAGCATATTACATTCACATTTATAACTGATATTCAGAGTAAACCATGATAGCAACAAGAACATCATACTACCAGTCCCGCCTTCGTATTACAACCCTTGGACAACAAATGAACTAAATACTGCACAAATGTTTGAAAACTTCACCCCAACCTCTGGGCTCTGCAGACATCTCCTCCACCTAGACGCAGATCACCGGGGACAGGGCTGTACGAGGATCGCAGGGGCAGATCAGTGCGAGGGGCCCAGGGGCATGGCGGCGCAAGGGGAAGAAGGGAGCTGCATCGGGGCGCGGTCGTTTGGGGGGGCTGGGTTGGGGTTGGCGGTGGGCAGCGGGGTTTGGGGCGGCAGCGCAAAGGGAAGAGATGAGATGGGTCGATTTCTTTGGGGAAGAAAGAAGGAATTTTTTGAAGATCCGATTTTTTTGTGTGGGAAGAATAGAGTTTTCTTGCGTCCATTTTTTTCTTTGCTGAGTGGGGGCAGGGCACATGAACTGCGTGATTTTTTGGGAAGTGGGAGCGTGATTTTTGGGGAAGGGGACTGTAGGAAGGGGAAGGGTTTTTTTTGCAAAAAGAGTATCACATTTGCTTTTCATCTATATTCTTAGATCAAGGGCTGAGATGAAGCCACATGGGTGCCTCCTTAGATAGAGAGGCACCCTAGGATCCTTTTACCCTATTATTATTCTTATTATTAGAGAATACTGACGACCATATGACACAAAAGATCAAGTTGCATTGATATACGATCTTGAGAACTTTATACTTCTGTTTTTTTTCAGACGATTGAAACAATAAAAAACTAAGGGATTGGCATCTGGGCCATTGCTGAGAAATACTAAAAAAAATCTTGGAATTATTGGATATTATCATTCATCCATACATTGCAAATTTAATGGTTGCTGAAAAATAAAGATTTTGCGGCGGATGACGCACGATAAAAACTTTTTGCTCCGGATGGATGAAGAATTAAAAACCTCTTGTGTTCAACTGAAATTTGCTATTTAAAGATGATGAACAAACTAGACGATTCCAATCATTGAAAAATAAGTGAATATAGAGTTTTTGAGACGACCCATGTGACTTTAGCTCATACGGACTAACACTGTCCTAACACCAAATATCAAACATGGCGAATGAGAGGACATTTTATTATCAAAAAACACTTTTTTGTTTTTTTCCCGCCTTATTATTGTTTATTTAGCCTTCTTTTTAAATCCAAAAACCGTAACCTTTTGATTTCTCATATCACTTTCTTAACGACTGCTGAATCAAGTCTCAATAATTTCATCTGATATATTCGATTCGTCCAAAAATTGTTTCTATCCTATAATTTGATGTGGGACTTTAGATGATGTGACATCCAAGCTCATCACGAAAAAATTGAAGAAGCGCATGACAATCTAGGAAGAACACCAGTTGAAGAAGTGCATGACAATTTCAAACCTATCTAGCATCCGAGCACTGAAAGGCTTTTCTTGTAGTAGTAATTTTGGTAAATTTCCAACATCTATAAGCATTTCTATGTCTATCACACCCAGCTCTCTTTCCTCAATCTAGGAACATGGATCTTCCAAATGCAAACATTTTTTGAACATGCAGTCTACAAAAATTCAGAATGGAATATTAATAGCTATAATAGCTAACTAAAAAAATTTCTTGAGTACCAATCTCCATACATAACACATGTAGAATGAGCGAGGGTGAATGCATCCAACATTCTCATTAAATGAAGAAAATCAGTAAACACGGATCCAATATTTGTTCTACAAAAACGTAACTGCCAAATCTAATTATATAGTTATCATTTGTCTAACCTCCTGTTTTATAAATAGAAATATCCTTCTTGACATTGATGGTCCATAGAGCATGAATTTAAGAAATCGAAATACAATCAAAGACCCAACATACCTCGTAAAACAAGATATCCACCCCATACACATAAAACAACCTTGTAATAATTAAAAAGGAGAGTAAGTGTCTAACAATTTATCTCCAAAACTCATAAAAATTTGTTGATTTGAGAAGTACCGAGTTGCCAAATGATTCTATGTTAATACTATTTATACTCCACAAATTGTTTCCATATTAACCGAGGGCAAATAAAAATACATCCAGATCAGTTTTCTAAGTAAAGCAGAATTCAAATTCTAAAGACAGAATTCCTGGCTTGCCTGGCATAGATTCCATCATGCCATCAAATTTCCATATGAAGAAAATTACTAATTTCCTTTCTAAAAGAAATTCTTTTTAATTTCGACAATAATGAAGATTCGATTATAACATCAAGCTATACATTTGAAACACAAACCCATCCCAAATCCGATTTGAACCATATTCAAACATTCTCATTGACTGAAGGAGTGCAGGCATGGGTGACCCAAATTTTAGCTGGGTTAGATATGTGTGGAAAGTATTGACTCGATGCAAACATGACTCAACCATATTCAGTTGCCTCCCATACTTATAAAGTCTTCCAAATCCGATAGAAAATTATAGCCCAGGAAAATGAGAACAAAATGGTAGCAAAGAATAAATAGGCATTTCGATTTGAATAACATTGGTTATCTCCAATATCTTGATCAAGTCAAAACTCACAATGGCGTATATTTTCATTAAGGTGGAATCTCTATTATCTCCAATATCATTGAGATCAAATTGCAAATAATTTGACAAATTAAAGTCTTGTACCTCGAAGCTTGTGTTTACCTTAACCTTTTTTGTATCCTTTATATTTACAATGAAACGAGCACAATGCTTTCGGCCGGACAACCATCTCATATGCATGAGTGAACTGCCTTCTCATGAACATACCATTTTGATCAAGACATTGTCATGATTTTATTGTCTCAAAATATCATTTCAAGGAGCATGCCAATTTAAAAATTCAAATAGATTAATATGTATCAGCTGACCAGTGTATCTGATGTGTTAGCCTTCTATCATCAGAGAGAAGAAATGTACGATCAACTCAACTCGTGAGTTTTAACTTTTACGGTAAGTGAAAGGCCGTCACGTCAGTTACTTCTGGTGAAAATGATGTGTTGTCGTATGTTATCTATTACTCTTAAATTCAAATTATTACAGAAAAAGATGATTCAAATTATTACAAAAAAAGATGATGAAACTGACAGCGGAATTGAAGGTGCAGTGCATATCTGTGGTCGACTCCTAGTTTTACAGTAGACAACTCATCAATACAAAAGGTAATTGCTATATGCACCTCAATCCTTGAGGTGCATATATGAATCCGTGTAATATTTACGTTTTTTTGGAAAAACTACAACTTGATGGGATTGAATCAAAATGATAAAATGGCCTTTTAAGGTAAAAGCAAATACATGCATCTCAAAGGACTGAGGTGCATGTAGTTGCCTTCATACAAAATTATCAATGTCGGCAATTGTTGCGGATCAAAACCTCACAGGTAGCAGTTCTAAAGAGATATAATTCACTCTAGGACTCTACAAATAACACTCAAGAGTGATGGGCTATTGTTAAAACATAAAACATCTGCCGCCCAAAATTAGATGGCACATCGGCCCATCAACCGATTTTGACCCAAATGAGCATTAAATAATAAAATTATATTAAGATTCTATATCTACAACAATTCTCCAATTAGTCAAACTTAAACCATAGCGGCTACGGAACCCCGTAGCCCTGTATTTATAGTAATAGGGTTACATAATGGGTGGATACCCACTAACGGGTTGGGCCTCCAAAGCCCGTTTATAACACTTCCCCTTATCCATCCATTGTTGTAAGCCGTGATGAACGCTTCAGGGTTCATGGAGCTTATCTGATCATGGGTATATGGATACTTCTGGATCCCAAGTTTAAGAGTACTTGCCTCGTTAAAACCTTTGCCAAGGAAAACCCAGTGGGAAAAACCAATGGCTAAGGGAAAAGAGTACAAGTCTCTGTAACTTCCCCTGATCGATGGATATCACTAGAGGTGGATACTTCTGGATCCTAAGTTAGGGATAACTGCCTCGTTAAAACCTTTAGCTATGGAAAACCCAGTGGGAAAAACCAATAGCCAAGGAAAAAGAGTACAGTTTCCGTAACTTCCCCTGATTAGTGGAAGTATTTAGGGGGTGGATACTTCTGGATCCAGAGTCAATGAGTTTGCCTCGTTAAAACCTTTAGCTATGGAAAACCCAGTGGGAAAAACCAATAGCCAAGGGAAAAGAGTGCAACACTACATTTGACTCCCCCTGATCTGTACAAGCTGCAGGCTTGCAGATCTCCTAGGCATCTATACATCAATCTCTTACAGTGTTCCGATACAAAGTACAAGGCATCGCTCACCTATACAAGACATCGCTCATCTATACAAGTATCGCTCATCTATAGCAGTTACTGGATCTGAGGGATCTCTTCTGAGGAGGAGTGGTCTTCAGACTCGGTAGGTTGCATCACGTCTCTGACCAGTCTTCACTGTGTCTGCGAGGTACTGCAGGACCTGGCTGTGCGTACTTATGATTTGCTTCTTGGATTGATGAGCCTCTCGGGATGGTGGGATTGATGTTGCCTTGGAAGTATGCTTTGCTGGTCTCCAGGAGTTGGTCGCTTCTTGGTTGCAGTCATCGCGATGATCTGTGACCTGTATCTGCAAATACATTTAACATGTTGTATGATCCTTGACCCTTGGAGGTAGCGCAGAAGCTACATATCTCTGGTCCAGTGGTGCGCTGCAGGCGCTGCACTGTATCTGGTTAAAGTGTTTGCTGCCAGATAAAGGAGTGTACAAAAGACATTTGAGTAAGGCACTTCAGGACCTAGGATATCCTTCCCCTCTTCCAGCGAACGGAATGGGTCTTAATGTGCATCCATACAACCAGTAGGTGTATTGGTGGATTGCAATTTTCCATGTTTCTTCATCGACTGGATGATAATTTCATCTTCTGGATGGTAATTCATCTGCTGGATGATTATTCATCTTCTGGATGATTATTCATCTTCGGGATGATGGTTTCATCTTCGGGATGATAATTCATCTTCAGGATGAAGGTTTCATCTTCAGGATGATAATTCATCTTCAGGATGATTATTCATCTTCAGGATGAAGGTTTCATCTCCAGGATGATGGTTTCATCTTCAGGATGATAATTCATCTTCAGGATGAAGGTTTCATCTCCAGGATGATGGTTTCATCTTCAGGATGATAATTCATCTTCAGGATGAAGGTTTCATCTTCAGGATGATTGTTCATAAGGGTATGTTGTCACATCATCCATAGCAACATAGCCTAAAATTATCTTTGCCAATCGTATGGTTTTCGCAACTATGACCAGGGAGCCTGATGCATCAGTTTAATTAATTTTTGTAAGTGAGTTAAACTCTTCTTACATGGTTACTTCCTGGTTTCTGCGAAATAAACCTCTAAGGCTATAGCGTTTTGCTTATAGCATACGATTTTATTTATTTATACAATACTCGGTAGCCCACAGGTTTGATATCTTTTGATATCAGGACTTCAGGTCCAAACACTTCACATTTCATAAGTGAGTCCAGCTCAACTTATTATTGCCTCGTTCCACATAATTTGGCCAAATTTCTGCGTTTGCTTCAGGAAACGGAGATTGTGAACGATATCAATGGCAAAATGAAATGTGAGTAATTGTCGACAAGTGTGTTTTATCCAAATACCTCTCCGTGTACGTACATTATTCTATTTATTCCAGATTTATCTCTTCTGGAGGTTCTGGAAAGGGAGAGGATATGGAGATGAGCTCACTTTCCTGTGGTGGTATTGTTTTAGGGTCTCGTGGTATGTCCTCTCATCCATTGAGGATATCCACTTCTGCTACTGGTAGATTGCATCCATAAAGTTGGTATGTCAATCCTAGCTGGATTTTTAGTAGCAGGGATGTGTGAATTTGACAATATGTATATTGTCAGTAGCTATGTCTGATAACTGTTTAACAGTTTCATAAGTGTGGATCTTCAGGGTCTCATCACTATTCATGATAATCAGATCATAGGTATTAATGTTTTAAATGGTCCATAGTGGTGATATGGGGATGTAAACTCATCATGACTCCATCGATAAGATGTGCACTAAACGCTTCCCCCGTTAGGGGTTCTCGGAAACTGTTTATATGAGGTGATCAGGCTTATATAAATAGTTTCTAAGGGGGCGTTCTGATGGTTTGCATGCTCCCACGTGGTCACCTTACAACTGGATTTCTAGTGGATAAGTAATCCGTTTAAATCATTTTAATGATTTACATATAACCCATTTCTGGGTGTGAACACAAAGCTTCAGGGTGTTCAATTTTCTTCCAGTTGTTATATTGATTTCCCAGTGTTATCCCAAAAATCCGCAATAAGTTCGACTTCAGTGAAGTTGAGCATAGAACTAGGGATATGAACCCGTCAAGGCTCCATCTATAAGATGTGCTCTAATGCCTCCCCCGTTTGGGGATCTCGGAACATATTCATCTAGGAGGGTTAGTCCCGATGAATAAGTTCCACTGCGGCATTTTTGAGGGTGGTATGAGGGTAAATAAAAGCCCAACCAATATCCTAGTAATGTAATATGTCCGTTGTGATTAATAATAATCTGGACTGCGGTTGGATAACAAGGTTTTGATTATGACCATTTTAAGAGGATATATAGATGAGTACTCTAAGGTACATCATCAGCCATATATATGGAGTGTAGGGAGTCAATGGCATCCTCTATTTAGGAGTATTCAGGATGACAAGTCATTTACAGTAAAATAAAATGCGTAAAAAGCACATATATACTGCAAGAGAATACTACTAATAATTTATGTTAGAGCAACAAGTTTCATAGTATGATGTGGGTTGTATAAAACATACGTCCACAATTGTGCTCATTTTAGACTCATATTATGACAACAGATCAAATTTATTTTCAAAATTTATTTATCCTCGGGAAGTAGCGAATTATACATACTGTCAATTTGACTTTCGTCGTTTAGACTAGATATGTATATATTTTTATATGGCATACTTTAATGCCCATTAATTTTGCAAAAAGCATTATGGGTCTTTTCAGAACTTCTGGTCTGATATTGGGTTGCCATTGCATACTCCATATTGAGATACATCATATCTTCCCTTTCTCATTTTTATTCAAGACTTCCCCTGTTTTCAGTCGTCCCTATTGTCGTTTATAAGGAAGAATGTTTATTGGTCTTACAAAGTAGACTTATACAAGGGAAATGAGTTAGTTTCTATATTTCCACTTTTCTAGTTTATGATAGACTTTTAAAAGTCTATTTGGAAACTCAAGTATGGTCTACAGGCCATTTTTATTGAGTTATTCAAGTATTGTGTGGATATAGAATCATACTCTAGGGGAAACAATTACGTGGGTACGAATTTTATAATTTCTCACTTATCTATTAAGCCACGACTTCGGGCGTACGCTTAAAAAATAAGGTTAGATTCAAGAATCATACCTTGTAAAGTGAGATTAATCAAAGGAGTTTGGCGGTGTTATGACAACTGCTGGTGTCAATATCGGTTTATACAGACCGTGGATCTAAGAGATCTATTCACCGCGAAATGCGTATTTCTAAAAGAAATCGCATAAATGTTTTTCGTATAAGCCATCGTACTTGTTAATATTTATTAGTGTGAAAGGGTGTTGACTTTTGATTTGATTTTGAACTTCAGGTTCATGTTGGTTTTGAACTCCAGGTTTCATTTTGTCGACTAGGATATGGTGTTAAAATTTATTGAAATCATTATTGGTTTGTTGTCATAAAATATTGTCATGTCATGAGCACATCATACATATAATATAAATCTAGTAAGCTAAAAAAAAATTGTGCTCAATTAACCAAAGTTCGAATAAGTATGATGTATACACATGCTATTTATATACTGCAGGTATATAATAATTTTATCTCAGACATATATTTATGCTACATGCATTAAAAATACATCAAAAAGATTTTAGCATGCTAAATAAAATGTTTGTTACATAACATTAAATATGCGACGGGCATATAATTTTCTACGCATGCATTTATAGTGTTTAAGTGAAAATTCATGCTAGAGGCAACAAAAATATACATCACATCGTAGAAAAATGCGGCAGGCATTTAATATCATAGCAGACTATCAACACAGACAATTAATCATCACAGGCATTTTTATAATGGAAATGAAAATTTTTCGTTTAATAATTATTGGACCACTAGGCAACGTCATACACCGTTAGGTTAGTTGACTAACGGCAGAGCGGTCGCAGGATCTTCCTAATTATTAAACGTAAATAATCAGATAATCCGAATAAAATGCGATGAATAAAAATTGTGTAATTTAACAGATTTTGACGAAAAAGAAATCGTAATTAAATCTGAAAAAGATTTGAAAATCGAAAAAAATTTCGGGGTCAAACCCTAGTTAGGGTTTTTGGTCGCGCGGATTGCCGCTTCAGGCGGCTAGGGTTTCCGGGCATGAGCGCGCACCGGGGGGGGGCCGATACGAGCGGCTGCCGGGGGGGGCGCCGCTGCGGGCGGCGGGGCCCGCCGCTGCGGGCGGCGGGGTTGGGGCCCGCCGCTTCGGGCGGCGGGGTTGGGGCCCGCCGCTTCGGGTGGCGGGGCCCGCCCCTGCCGGCGGCGGGATCAGTCCGCCGCTGGCGCGGCGGGGACGGCCCGCCGCTGCCGGCGGCGGGGTCACCCGCCGCTGCCGGCGGCGGGGACGTCCCGCCGTGGCCAGCGGCGGGGACTGCCCGCCGTGGCCAGCGGCGGGGACTGCCCGCCGCTGCCGGCGGCGGGATCTGCCCGCCGCGGCCGGCGGCGGGGTCGCCCGCCGCTGCCGGCGGCGGGGACGACCCGCCGCTGGAGCGGCGGGATCTGCCCGCCGTGGCCAGCGGCGGGGTCACCCGCCGCTGGAGCGGCGGGATCTGCCCGCCGTGGCCAGCGGCGGGGTCGCCCGCCACTGCCGGCGGCGGGGACGACCCGCCGCTGGAGCGGCGGGATCTGCCCGCCGCGGCCAGCGGCGGGGACTGCCCGCCGCTGCCGGCGGCGGGGACGACCCGCCGCTGGAGCGGCGGGATCTGCCCGCCGCGGCCAGCGGCGGGGACTGCCCGCCGTGGCCAGCGGCGGGGTCGCCCGCCGCTGCCGGCGGCGGGGACGACCCGCCGCTGGAGCGGCGGGATCTGCCCGCCGCGGCCAGCGGCGGGGACTGCCCGCCGTGGCCAGCGGCGGGATCTGCCCGCCGTGGCCAGCGGCGGGGTCGCCCGCCGCTGCCGGCGGCGGGGACGACCCGCCGCTGGAGCGGCGGGATCTTCCCGCCGTGGCCAGCGGCGGGGTCGCCCGCCGCTGCCGGCGGCGGGGACGACCCGCCGCTGGAGCGGCGGGGACTGCCCGCCGTGGCCAGCGGCGGGATCTGCCCGCCGTGGCCAGCGGCGGGGTCGCCCGCCGCTGCCGGCGGCGGGGACGACCCGCCGCTGGAGCGGCGGGATCTTCCCGCCGCGGCCAGCGGCGGGGTCGCCCGCCGCTGCCGGCGGCGGGGACGACCCGCCGCTGGAGCGGCGGGATCTGCCCGCCGCTTCCGGCGGCGGGGTAGCCCGCCGCTTCCGGCGGCGGGGTCGCTCGCCGCAGCGAGCGGCGGCGATAGCCGCTCGCCGCTTCGAGCGGCGGCGGCGGTGGCGCGGGATCTAGGGGGGTTCGCGTTCCGGCGAGAAAATCCCCTAGGGTTTCATGGTTTTTGGGGATAAAAATCTAATTTTTAGTGGAAAAAATCTATTTTTAATCTCCAACAAAACGTTTTTATTGTAAAAATTTGATTTTTCATCAATAAAAACCTTGATTTTTATTAAACAATCGATCCAAGAATTTTGGATCTAGACATATGCGCATATGAAATTTTAGATCTAGGGTTTTAGGGTTACCTCTAGATCCTACCCGCCGGATCTAGCGACGTTCGGTGAAGGAAGCCCGTTCGCGTCGCGTCCGTCCGTCGCGTCCGTCCGTCGCGTCCGTCCGTCGGCAGGGGTTCGGCTTAGCTTTGAGCGTGCTGATAACGTGTTGTAAACCATAGCGGCTACGGAACCCCGTAGCCCTGTATTTATAGTAATAGGGTTACATAATGGGTGGATACCCACTAACGGGTTGGGCCTCCAAAGCCCGTTTATAACAAAACTTATATTTTCTAGAAAATCATCATTATTAAGTAACCTTCCAAATCATGATTATGTCAAACTTGGGGATCCTAAGTAAGATTGAAATCTCATCCTGTATATAGAGCCGAGGACAATTTATTAGGAGGAAATCCAACTTTAATTCAATCCAAGAGACAACTATGCAAAGCGGAGGGGTGATGGTATTGCCCACAGGCCCACAGGCCCACAGGCCCACAGGCCAGGTCGAGTAAAAAAACAACCTTTTTACAGATACAATCAAATTTCAAATAACATAAAAATATGGTTTGCACATGCAAAAAACATGTTAGGACAATAGATAAATCTGAACCTATTAAGAAATTCTAATGTTGACTCAAATTCATGTTAAACGGGGGAAAAAAAAATCATTTCAAACTTTTCCAGTATATCCTGCCCTTTTCATGAATTTACAAAAGAAAAAAAAAGGTCCGAGGACCCCTTAACGAGTGAGGACCTATCACATCGACGGCAGGGATTCCGTCCACCACGTCGAAGTCTCATAATCCGACGGCCCACAGACCCAATCAGAACAATCAAACAGACCTCCTTCAAACGAAACGTCGTCATCAAACGCCGTCTCAATCCATAAACCCAAACCTTCGTACGGACACAACGTGATCTCGTCCTCGAACCCCCAGATCGGGTCAAACGCCACCGCCGGCTCCGTCACATCGCCGGCGACCTCGACCGCGTTGCCGCCGTCCGTCAACGCCGACGCCGACGATCCGGCGGCCGGCGGCAGCCCTAGCTCGTCGTCGGAAGCCTCCAGAAGGTATCCGAGATCCAGCTGTCGCGGCCCCTCGACCTCCTGCTCCTCCGTTCCGGGAGAGGCAATCTCCTCCTCCAGGCTCCGGATGACGTCATCGATGTCGGCAGCGGGAGTCTGATCACGGCCAACGTCGTCATCGTCGTCGTCGAGGATCTCGAGGATGACATCGGCTTCTCGGAGCCGCTTTGTTTCGGGAGACCTGGCTGATTCGTCTCTGGGTCGCTTGGTGTTACGAGCTTCCCCTTCCATAGAGAGAGAAATCTTTGAGGAGTAGGTGTATAATGGGAAGAAATGGAGTGATGACGAGTTAGTGACGGGTGTTTTGGGACGACAGAGGCGGGTTGTTTATATAGGAGGAGGGTGGTTGAGATTTTGTTTTTTTATTTTTTAAATGAAATTACTGGAATTAAATTAAATTAATTATATTAAAAGAGGGTGGCCAAAAAATTGAGGCGGGAAATGGGAGATTCTCTATTCTACGGCTGTTACGGACGTAAGCGGTGGCACCGTCCGTAAATAGCTCCACGTCTTGGCGGACTTCAGGCTTTTGGAATTGTGCGGACGGTGTGGGGCCGACGGACCGGTTCAACAAAAGTGGGGGGAAAGAAATTTGAATGGAGCGGTCTTCGCGGGGTTTCCCGGCTTCTAGATTTTATTCGGTTTTTTTACCAAGTCCTGCAGATTTGGTTTTTTTTGACCGTTGGCGTTTCGAAATCTTAAAATATCTAAAATACCCTTTCTTCCGACTTTAATAACATCCAAATTCAAAAAAAATTCAAAGGTTTAAGTTCTGAGTGTTGCTATTCGCGTTATATATTTTGATAATCATATTACATTTATTTACAAATTTGCCATTACATATTACTAGTTTACCGAAGGAAATGGTAAGCATGTAAATGAATATAATATGTTTATCAAAATATGCAACGTGACTAGCAGGACTCTAATATTCTCGGGGATGTGGCATTGCTCATGGAACAGAAAATACATACATTTAATTTTAATTAAGTAAATTATCCAAAACACTCTTGGACTATTGTGTTATTTAGACTAAACCCACCATAAGTACATTTTGCTAGTTTAAGCTTTCTTTGAAAATGGACGGAGTTAACAACCGAGCCAATTGGTTTAGTGGTATTTCCCTTCTCTCTTTTATGAGAGGTCGAGGGTTCAATTTATGGGTTTTGATGTATAAAAAAGGATTAGACAGAGTTTTGTTTTCGATTAAAAATCCATCTCTCTCCATTTATCCTCTGAACTTAAATTTTTTTATTAGTTTTAAATATAAAGAATTCTTTAAATTTTGGACCAGGTTTAGGAGCTAGGAGCCAAGGATTAGAGGCTAGTTTAAGATTAAGGTATGGTATGATTCAAATTTGAAAGATTGAGGCATTAACACAGAGGAGAGGATGAGGGGGTGGAAGTGACTCTTTGAAGAGTAGGCGACTTTTAAAAATGGAATTGAAAATTTTGCTTTAGCAATTGTGTATTACATTATTCGATCTATTAAAAACTTAATTTTTAAATGCTTCACACATTACACAACATAAATCTTAAATCAAAGTCACAGAGAAAAAGTCTCCTCAACATTGCTGGGGGTGAGCATGAATTCAACAAGTCCTGCTTGACAAAGCAATGCCTTGCACCCCTCCGCTCACTTTTTTAATAATTGATTTGATAGTCAATAAAATTTCACAATCAAACTAATATTATTGTTTTCTACGAATTTCCTTTTTCATTATTTGGGTCCTTTTTAATTTTATCATTTTTTGCTTGACTATTCATCTTGACCATTAACAGATCAATTTTTTTTTGCTGACCAAGACTAAACTCAGTCGAGGGAGCACGGCACATATAAATTCTTGGATAATTAATGCGTTGGGAATTAGACTAGGTTAAAAGGATTTGTTCTTGTATATGTAGGTACTGTTAAATACACCGGAAAGATCCCGGTGTATTTAGCATTTTTGTTATTTTTGGTAAAGTTGTCACATTACAGTTGATGGATGTAACGCTATCAAAAATGGCTAAAGGAGGATCTATATGTATATGCATGTGTGAAGCTTGTGTTTGAAAAAATGTCAAGCTTCTCGTCAACAAAAATAGTGGCGATCATGCTGCAGTTTTTGGTCAACAGAATGAGGCTGAAATTGCCTTGTGAGGTGGGTACAAAGATAAAGTCCAGCCAATGAAAATTTCCTCCAAGAGAGGGACTGAGGAGGAGGACCAAAGCTAAATTTGTCCACCTATATAATCGTACGGTTTTTTAAAAATCGAATATTACCCAACTAGAACATTCAATTGCAATTGAATCCACAAACCAAGATTATTTCAAGAAAAATAGAAAACGAAGAGAAGAAGAAGAGAATTAGAAAGTGATTGCAAAATTGGAAATTAATTGTCCAAATGAAACTCGTCATTAGCGTTGAAAATTCTTCATCGCCGTCGCTAATATCGCAGCAATTGGCATTGATACACGAATGGCTGTTGTGTGCATTAATAATAGTATGTTTTAGCGGTGGTAATTCGGGTCGGCCAGGTCTTATCGGACCGGGCCGGGCCTCAGGGTGTAATTGTGGCCCGGGGCCCGCCAGGCCCGGCGGCCCGGGCCGGGCCCGGGTTCCTAAACCCGGGCTGCGGCCCGGGCCCGGGCCCGGCCCCGGGGCCGGGCTGCCCCCCCCCCCCTCCCCTCGCCCGGGCCCGGACCGGGCCCGGGCCGGCAACGGCTCTTTTTGGAGTCGTTGCCAAACGGGCAAAAATCTGACCGTTTGGCAACGGCCCAATTTTTTATTATTATTTTTTTAAAAAAAACCTAAATTTCTTCTATAAATACCCTCCTCCCCATCTCTTCTTCTCTCACAAAATCTCTACATTCATCTCTTCCCTCACAAAATCTCTAAACTCTAATTCTTTAAATACCTCTCTACGGCTCTACCCGGTGTTCTACAACTCTCGCTACTACCGTCTCTACAGTCGTCAATCTCGCGACTATCGTCAACCGTCTCGCTACTCCAATTCGCTACTCAAATTCGCTGCGTCCGGTCTCTACAACTCGGGTCATCTTCAAAGGCTCAAACAGGTTTCTGTAGTATAAAGTTTAGATTAGCACAATGTCAAGACCGCCGCCTAGGAAGATAAATATGAATTTTAATATAGATGATGAGACTAATACTGCCGATTTTGAATATTATGCTGATTTACTACGTGGTAACGTAGGGGCTGGTTTTAATCCTGATATAGCAAATATTGAAACACAAGAACCAGATAACATTGGGGCTAGTAATAATCCTAGCCCCGTCATGCCACCACCTGCACATTCACCTTTCTCGCATGCTGCTCACACGTACACAAGTTCACCGGCACAAACATCTACCCCTGCTTCACATGCTGCACCTTCTACACAAACCCAAAAGAAAGGACCAAAGTCCGGTGTTTGGGAGCACTTTACACGTGAAATTGTAAAAGACAGTAATGGCATCGACCAAATTCGTGCATTCTGTAAGATATGTAGAACTAGTTTTGCTGCCGCACATACTGCCGGCACTTCGCATTTGCTAAGACACATGAAATCGCATGTTAAAAAAGATGCTAGACAACAAACATTAAATTTATCTCATCATCTTCCTCTCTTACTCCTTTCTCATATTCTGTTGAAAATATGAGAAAAGAGATGACGAGATTTGTGTTATGCAGAGAGCAACCTCTAAATTATGCTGAAAGCCCAGACTTTGAGCGATTACAGCAAAATGCATTTAACCCTGCATTTAGAAAATTATCTAGGCACACCCTTAGAAAAGATTGTATGAGCATGTTTCATGAAGGACAGACAAAATTGTATCAGATTTTTCTTAATTTAGAATCTAGAATTTCTTTAACTTCTGACATATGGACTACAAAATGGGGTTCATCATACTTGTGTCTTACGGCCCATTTTACAGACGATGATTATATCATTCAGAAAAGAATTATAGGTTTTAAGGTGTTAGAGTATGCACACAAGGGTGCACACATTGGTAGAACTTTGCAAAATATTTGTCATGATTATGATATTGAGAAAAAAATTGTATCAATTACTTTTGATAATGCTTCGAATAATACTTTAGCCATTTCTTATTTGCAACGTCAATGGAACCCAGATCTAGATGGTTTATTTTTTCATCAACGTTGTGCATGCCATGTTTTAAACTTAGTAGTTCAGGATGGGCTAAAACTTACTTCTGTTTATCTGGAAAAACCTAGAGCCCTTATGCTTTTAATTACAACTAGTTCACAAAAAGAGAGAGAATCTAAGCAGTTTTGTCGTAGTAACCAACTGCCGTATATGGCATTTAAATTTAGTGTCCCCCATAGGTGGTGTTTCAGAGTGTTTTCTCACTACAAAGCGTTGACCGTGGAGAGCCCGGTCAACGTGGTCAAGGGGCCCGCTTTGGGTCCCTTGGGGGGCTTCGAATCGGTGCAGAAGGGGCGAGGGGAAGCCTTGGCCCTTGTTGAGATGCTCGGCCTCGGATAGTCGTGCTCGGTTTCGGCTGAAAGGGAGACGAGGGGTAGCCTCAGGCGCCCGGGTAGATGCACGGCCGACGGGAGGCGAGGTGAATCTCGGACTTGACTAAGACGCTCGGCCTTGGTGGGGCGTGCTCGGCCTCGGCAGGTTGACGGTGAGGGGAAGCCTCACTATCCAGTCGGATGAGTGGTCGGAGAGGGGCGAGGGGTAGCCTCGGCCCGTTGATCCGTTGTCCGCCTGCGCAGACGAGAACGCTCGTCAGGGGGCCGGACCTTGGTTCCGGCCAAATCCCCTCCGATGCCTAAGTCAGATAGAGATCTGAGAAAGGAGGCCCGGCGGAGACGGTCCGACTCGTGAGGAGATCGTAACGGCGTCTCTCGGCGCGAGCGGGGGAGGAAGGAGATGAATTGGGGGAACGAGGTCGTTGATGGAGTACCTTAGGTTTTGTTACCTGAGATGCGGTCCCTTTCTTCGTCGTCTTCCTGGCCCTTTTGTAGAGCTCCCGCGTGATTGCCTCTGACCCACGTCCCACGTCCGCCATTGATCGTGCCCCATCAGTCCCCCCTCGCCGCCGCTCTCTCCGCCATGCCAGCACCTCCCCATTATCGCTATTTAGTGGTCGCGCGTCCGGGGGAGTGGTTTTCGCAGGAGTGGGCGAGCGACCAACGGGTTATTGGGGCTGGGTCGGATCGACGTTCGAGGAGGTCCCTTGTAGGGCCTTTGTCGAATGGGCTTTGAGGACGCAGATGGGCTTTTGACCAGTAGTCGGGCTCCTGGGCTCGTGCTTTACGGGTCTCGGTCAAATAGGCGTAACAATTGCCCCCATCGGTCGGGTTGATCGGCATCGGCCGGTTTGGCTCGGCCGATGTGACCTCTGCCGATTTTGACGAGCTCGCCAGTCGATGCCGACTCATTTATTAGTCGTCATCATGAGTTGGCCCGTTCGATGTTTTTAAGGCGCGGGTTCCGAAGCGCCGTCGGCCTTCAGATGCTGCCACGTGTAGCGGCAAGCTTATCCCCGCCGCTCGCGGAGTCGCCTTAAGTTCGAGAAGCCGAAGGGTTCGTGAGCCGCCATTGGTGGGGTCGATCAGCCTCGGCTCGCTCAGATCACCCGTTATGTCTCCTGGGATTCCGAGCGGCGCTTCAATCGAGGCGAGGCCATAAATGCAGGTCATGATGAGGCGGATCGATTGGACTTCGACTGGCGCCAATTTCGGAACGCCGCCGACTCTTCGAGCCTCGCCACGCGTTCTTGTCAGGCGCTTCGAATTCTCCCCTGGCATATAAGATCCCCAGTTGTGTTGATCTCCACTTCTCCTTTGCTCCTCCCGGTATTCAAAGCCTTCAGCAACTCGGAGTTCCCCGTCGCCTTCGCTTCTTTGCCCTCTCCAAACCAGTTGAAAATAGGTAATTCCTCTCTTGCTTTCATCATATGGCTGCTCTTAGGATAGGCGGTTCCGGCCGGAGGACGAGGGGTCCTCCGGAGTCCGGGCGGGGCGAACCCCGGTTAAGGGAGTCTAGTTCCCCCGCCGGGAGTCGTTCTCTTCAAGATAAGGGGAAGGGGAGACTTTTTCCAGACTACGCTCGTGACGATGTTGCGTCGGCTGCCGTGCGGCTTAATGTGCCCCTGGTCGTCCTCCGTACTCAGTCGAGAACTCCTCCTTCGGTGGCCGCGGAGATCCGGGAAAGATATCTCTGCTTCCCATACGAGGTTCGAGTTCCATTTGTCGATGAGCGGATTTGCCTTCCGAGGAGCAATGAGGTCGGCGCCTACGTCGAGATGTTCCGCCTGGGTCTTCGCTTCCCGCTCCATCCTTTTATCATCCAGGTCATGGAACATCTCACGGTGTCCCTGTGTCAGTTCACCCCGTGCTCGATCGCGGTACTGACGGGCTTCGTAACGCTCTGTTGCATCCGCGGTCTGGAGCCGTCTCTCCCCCTTCTTTTCCACTTTTATCAGATCCAGGTGGTCGGGCCGGGGTCATGGCTGCACCTCCGTGCTCGTTCAAGGAGGGAATGTCTGATAGGGCTTCCCCGCTGGTCGGGGGATTGGAGCTCGGATTACGTCTTTGTGGTCTTTTTGGGTGATGCCCAGATCCTGACAAGCTGGGGCGCGTCCGTCCAGCCTTGCTCGCCGTTAGCCATTTCCGACGCTGACCAGACAGCCGCCGCGACGCTGTCGGCTCTTCCTTTGGAATCGAAGTCCATCTGCTTTTTGTTGGACGACCTACTCCTGAAGGCCATATTGTGGTCCCCGGGTAGGTCGCTTTTTCTTCCTCGGACTGCCCTGTGACTCATCCTGATTTCGGTTTCCTTTGCAGGGATGGCAGGCCGCGAGTTTGTTCGTGACGTTGATGAGCTGATTCGTCGTGGAGCTGCTCGGAGCCGAGGCAGTACCTCCGGAAGGGCGCCTCGACGGACTGTTGAGGAGGAGGTGCGCCGAGCCGAGCCCTCTGTGGGCAAGGTAGTTGCCGTGCCTCCTGCCTCCTCTTCTGGCGATCCCCTCCCTGAGGGCGTAGTAAAAGCCGGACCCACCTCACCAGCCCGAGTGACAGGGGCTGATGGCGGGTCCGGTATCGTCCCCCCCGCCCTCGGAGCGTCCCCTTCCGTCCCCGAGAGTGGAGATGGGGCAGGGCGGAAGCGCTCTCCTCCGGCGTTTGTGGAGCCTCACGGAGGGAAGAAGAGGAAGGAGGATGCGGAGTCCCCCAGCCCGGCCAGTTCTGTGCCTTCTGCCGATACCCCCGGGGGTCTTCAGGTGACTTTGACGACCACCCCCTTCGCAGCGTCCCCGCCTCCGTCCCCGGGAATCGGAGCGCTATTGGCGAGCCATATGGCTTCCCTCGACGTTGCTCCCGGGAGTTCGGTGTTCTTCGACTGAGCCCTGGCCCAGCAGGTGGCCGAGAGCACCGTCTTCCCCCGGGACCGCAGCACCCTTGAGAAGATTCCCGCCGACAAGGTGTCGGATTCTTTGGTTTGGGCCCTTCAACAGGTTCGGCCCTCTCGCAGTCCTTTCTTTCCCTTCACACCCTTCTTAGCTTATGTCCCGTTTTCCAGGGGTCGACGCTTGCCGTGGAACTGCAGCGGCGAGCCATCCTTTTGAGGAAGCTGGAGGAGTCCGCCATGAAGGCTCAGGAGCGGGCCGGGGCGGCCGATGTGGCCATGATGGAGGCCCAGATGGAGTCTCGGCGCCTCACCCTCCGTGTGGCCGCATTGGAGGGACAAGTGGGTGACCTCGAGGGAAAGCTGGGGGATGCTCATCAGTCGGCTGAGGAAGCGGCGGAGTCGTTCCGCCTGGAGAGGGAGGAGCTTCAGAGGGAACTGTCGGACCGGCGTCAGGTAATGCGGCTTGCGGAGGAGGTGGAGAAGGGCGTCGTCGAGACCCTGGGGAAGATGATCTTCGAGGTTCTCAGGGAGGCCTTCGGTAAGTATGTAGATATCATCGCCCCCCGGATCGTCGAAGTCGTCCAGTCTTCCTTCCGGGAATGTGCAGAGCGTGTCCGGCAAGCCCCTCCGCCAGTCGAGTCCCCTCGCTCCGAGCAGGGCGAAGCGCCCGAGGATGTGACCTCTCGAGCTCGGGCTCACTGAGCCGCCCCTCCCGGCTTTATCCTCAAATTTTTTAGCATCCGCTTCGCTTTGGGCCAGTCTACTTGAAATGGATCCCTGGCCCCCGCCATCTCCTTCAGCCCCGCGGCCAACAATTGCTGGTGGCATGGCCGTTAGCTTGGGTCACCTACTCTGGGTCTTTTGTCAACCAATTTTGTTTTGTCGGTGTCGATCTAGCTTCTGTTGGTGACGAACTCTGTTATTTGTCGTGAGTAGATTGTTTGTGGGGTGTTCCCTTCGCCTTGATCCCCTGTAAATAAGACGCATTTTTGTACTCTGGTTAACTATTACAAACGAAATCGACTTACTTGGATTTCTTGTGTACTTTGCGTTGTCGCCTTGTTCTTGACTTGGGAATGGACGAAACTGGCGTTGGGGATTCTCCCCAGACTCATGAGCGCAGGGGTTGGTCAGCGAGGGCAGAGCTCCTCGGCTTAGGACCGGCCGGCGTCCGTGCCTGCTGGGGGAATTGCCCCCAGACTTATGAGCGCTAGAGTCGGTCGGCGAGGGCAAAGCTCCTCGGCTTAGGACCGGTCAGCGTCCGCGTCTGCTGGGGGAATTGCCCCCAGACTTATGAGCTCTGGACTCGGTCGGCGAGGGCAAAGCTCCTCGGCTTAGGACCGGTCGGCGTCCGTGCCTGCTGGGGGAATCGCCCCCAGACTCATGGGCACTGGAGTCGATCGGCGAGGGCAAAGCTCCTCGGCTTAGGACCGGTCGGCGCCCGTGCCTGCTGGGGGAATCGCCCCCAGACTTATGAGCACTGGAGTCGGTCGGCGAGGACAAAGCTCCTCGGCTTAGGACCGGTCAGCGTCCGCGTCTGCTGGGGGAATTGCCCCCAGACTTATGAGTTCCGGAGACGGTCGGCGAGGGCAAAGCTCCTCTTCCTCCTCCAGTGAGGCGGCGGTCCCCGGCCTTTTGAGTCATTGGCGACATGTCAACTCCGTCGGGATTTTAAATAAAGACAATAAAAAGAATGCGTTTGTACTCTCATGAGTCCTGTCGGACCGGTACATTTTGGAAGAAACGGAAAAAAGGAAATGAAGCTAGACAGAGGGGTGTAAAACTAGATAACTCCCTCATACTAGGCTGCCACCGGGGGGAGAGACGTTGCCTGCTCACTCTATGATGCGGAGGGGTCCTTGGATGGTGTTGATCTTCTTCCCCTTGTCTGGCTGCGTGGAGGTCCCTTCTCCGTGGGCCGGTTCGTCGGCCTGATTCCTGGCGTGCCCTCGGCTCATCAGCTTCTCAATGTCCTTCTTCAAATGCCAGCAATCTTCCGTGTCATGACCATCGTCCTTATGGTACTTACAGTACTTCTCCCTGTTCTTCCCGCCTCTTTTAGCCTTCGGTGGGGGGTGATCAGCTCGCTCTTCCTTCTGTACTTGGGTGAGAATGGCGTCTGGGGTGGTGTCCCTCGCGCTTTCTCCCCGCTGACTGTTCCTCTGCCTCTTCTCGGTCCGGTACCCTTCGGGGCTAGCTCATCCGCCGTCGCCACGCTTGGTCCCTCGAGCGGTTTTTCCTGCATCCTCGGCCAAGGCCTCCTCGGTCAGCATGAAGCGTTCGGCCCTTGCCATGATCCCGGGGAGGTCCTTCGGGGGGTCGTTGTGTAGGGACTTCTTGAGGCCCCAGTGGCGAAGCCCTTTCTTAAGAGCCGTCTGGACCACCAGGTCGGGTGGGTTGTTCACGTTTAGCCTTTCCGCATTGAAGCGGCGCATGAACTGTCGGAGTGGCTCGGCCGGGCCTTGCACTATGTTGAACAGATGTTCAGTACCAGGTTTGATCAGCCTCCCCGCCATGAACTGTTTGCAGAACAACTGGGCGAGTTGCTCGAAACTGTCGATGGAGCGGCCGGGCAGGCTGTGGTACCAGATCCTCGCCGCTCCCCTGAGAGTAGAATAGAAGCCCCGGCAAAGCAGGTCATCGTCAGCTCCCTGGAAGGCCATGTCCCCCTCGTAGTCCATCACGTGGTGTGCTGGGTCTCCTATTCCATCGTACTTTCCCAACACCGGGATCCGGAATCGGGAGGGGACCCGTGCGTCGGTTATTCTCCGTGACAAGGGGCACCGGTCTCCGTGGATGCCTCCGGGGATGCGGTACTCGCCTGCCTCTGGATCGACCGGGGGTGGAGGCAACACCGGCGCCAGCGGGGCTGGCTCCGCAGCCTTCGCCACGCTGGGGGCCGGGCTGTCCCGACGCTCCCGACTCCTCCTGCGGGAGCTCCTGCTCCGCCGCGATCGATCTCTCGAGTGGTGTCGTTCGCTTCTCCTGCGGCGGGACGACCGCGATCGACGAGACGATGCCGTCCTCGATTCGCCGTCCGTCCCTTCGGTCTCTCTTCGGCTCCTTTCACGATAGGGTGAGGAGGCGCGTGAGCTCGCCTGACGAGAGCTGGACAGCGTGAACCGACGCTCCGCGTTCGGTTTCCGGGTCCCGTGGTCGTCGACCACGGCGGACCGCAAGTGTGGGGGACCCCCCGCCCATCGATGGCTGTCGTCCAACGTGCCTCCGTTGGGTGGCGCAGGGCCGACGAGCTGCTGCACCGTCGCGACCAATGTCTGGAGGCTCGCGTTGGTCTCCTGAGCCAGGGCGCGGAGCTGTCCCTGCGTGGCCAGTTCTGAGCCGCCGGTTTCTTCGGTGGAGAGGGTGGGGTGGCCGCTGACGGGCGTGTCCTCGGGATTGCCGTTTGTTGTGCCATTCCCCTCCTCCGGGATGGGGGGCATGCGCTTCCTTCCATTGCTGGCTCGTGCCATTGTTGGTGTGGTTTGCTTCTTCGTGGGACGGTCTTTCGGTTCCCACAGACGGCGCCAGATGTTTCAGAGTGTTTTCTCACTACAAAGCGTTGACCGTGGAGAGCCCGGTCAACGTGGTCAAGGGGCCCGCTTTGGGTCCCTTGGGGGGCTTCGTATCGGTGCAGAAGGGGCGAGGGGAAGCCTCGGCCCTTGTTGAGATGCTCGGCCTCGGATAGTCGTGCTCGGCTTCGGCTGAAAGGGAGACGAGGGGTAGCCTCAGGCGCCCGGGTAGATGCACGGCCGACGGGAGGCGAGGGGAATCTCGGACCTGACTAAGACGCTCGGCCTCGGTGGGGCGTGCTCGGCCTCGGCAGGTTGACGGTGAGGGGAAGCCTCACTATCCAGTCGGATGAGTGGTCGGAGAGGGGCGAGGGGTAGCCTCGGCCCGTTGATCTGTTGTCCGCCTGCGTAGACGAGAACGCTCATCAGGGGGCCGGACCTTGGTTCCGGCCAAATCCCCTCCGATGCCTAAGTCAGATAGAGATCTGAGAAAGGAGGCCCGGCGGAGACGGTCCGACTCGTGAGGAGATCGTAACGGCGTCTCTCGGCGCGAGCGGGGGAGGAAGGAGATGAATTGGGGGAACGAGGTCGTTGATGGAGTACCTTAGGTTTTGTTACCTGAGATGCGGTCCCTTTCTTCGTCGTCTTCCTGGCCCTTTTGTAGAGCTCCCGCGTGATTGCCTCTGACCCACGTCCCACGTCCGCCATTGATCGTGCCCCATCAGTCCCCCCTCGCCGCCGCTCTCTCCGCCATGCCAGCACCTCCCCATTATCGCTATTTAGTGGTCGCGCGTCCGGGGGAGTGGTTTTCGCAGGAGTGGGCGAGCGACCAACGGGTTATTGGGGCTGGGTCGGATCGACGTTCGAGGAGGTCCCTTGTAGGGCCTTTGTCGAATGGGCTTTGAGGACGCAGATGTGCTTTTGACCAGTAGTCGGGCTCCTGGGCTCGTGCTTTACGGGTCTCGGTCAAATAGGCGTAACAGGTGGAATTCAACGTATCTAATGGTACGTTGTATTAGACAAAATAGAACCCAACTTACTGAGTTTGCAAGTGCATACCCTGCAAATGATAGTGACTATGAAATTAGTGATTATGAGTGGCTTATTATTGATGAACTTTATGAATTTTTTGAAAATTTCTAATTGACAACAAACAAGTTTTCTGGTATGTATTACTCTACTTCAGTTCTAGGCTTAGACCAATTAGCGGTGATCTCTGAAGTCATACAAAAACATAGAGATAATGACAACATTAGGACTCCAGACCTTAGGGCAATGATAGAACAGATGGAGATTAAACTCCGTAAGTATTGGAATCCTGTTCCTTTGCTATACTCTATAGCGAAGTTTTTAGATCCCCGGTTTAAAGAGGATGTAGTACTTGACTTCTTAGATACCTATTACGAAAACATGAACCTTCAAGATGAAGCAGAACAACACAAAGCTAGTTTTAAGAATAGCTTAAGATCACTTTTTACTGTATATGAGACACGATATGGTAGTTCTACACAAACATCTAATGTTCAAGCATCTTCAAGTGCTCCAAGCAGAGTCCGCCTTCTTATGTGCAAGAAGAAGCAAAAAACATCAGTCACTGCTAATGAACTGTCTAGGTATTTGTCAAGTTCTTTTGTATTTTCTGAAGAAGACTTGAATAATGAGGGTTTTGATGTTCTGTCATGGTGGAAACAGTCTAAGAATAGTTATCCAATTCTTTCCATGATGGCTCGTGATTTGTTAGCCGTACCCATATCCACTATTGCTTCGGAGTTTGCTTTTAGTGCAGGTAGTCGTGTTCTTAGCAACAAGAGGTCACGGCTGAAGCCAGATATAGTAGAAGCGTCGGTTTGTGCGAAGGATTGGTTCAGGGCTGAATCGAGAACCCAATATCAGACCGACCTGTCTGAAGACTCTGAAGAATAAGAGGTAGAAGAAGAAGCAGAGACTTGATATATTTACGTACTTGTATTAGCAGTTTATAACATGTATTAGTTTCTTTTTTTTGGCCAATGTATGAGGGGTTAGGCTGGCCAACGTATGTCCCCCCCTCAAAAAAATTTCAATTAATAAAATTTAAAGGTTCAACCCGGGACCTTCGCGAATTTCGGGATTAAAATTTTTCTGAAAAAAATTAAGAAGTGTTCAAAATTTTTTTAGAAGTGTTCTAAAATTCTTTTGGAATTTTTACATGTTTAAAATAATATTTTAGTTTTTTTGTTATTAGATTTTATGTTGTATAAATTTTTTTTGATCATTTTTTTTCAATTTTTTTAAATTTTTTTAAATTTTAGTTTAAATTTTTAAATTTTTTTAAAATAATATCATTTTTTTGATATTAGTTTTTTAAATTTTATGTTGTATAGATTTTATGTTGGAATTTTTAGAATTTAACGGGTTTTTTTTTAAAAAATTTTTTTTATTTATTTTATCAGGCCGGGCCGGCCCGGCCTGGGTACCTTTTGAGCCCGGGCCGGACCGGCCCATGGCCCGGGCGGGCCCGGGCCGGGCCGGCCCGGTGGGCCAAAAAAACACCTTGAGCCGGGCCGGTCTGGAACCTGTCTAATAAGATTTCAGGCAATTCCAATGAGGCCCGTGTACAGTTTGATAAAAAATCGGGTCGTCTGACCCGGTCCAATAGGGTTGAAAGAATTATTGGGCTTTGTTGTTTATTAGATTTCCACGCACCCTCTCTTAATGATGTATCTTTAAAGGCTACTAGAGTTTTATTTACAATGCAAACTGCATGCAAATTCTAGAACAAATTGATAGTTCAGCCTAAGAGTTTTTTTCTCGGAGTAAATTCTCGTGTAATGAATTTTCAGAATATGAACTCAATCTATCCACAAGATGTCCAACTAGCTTATTTTTTTGTCTTTAAGTTTAAATCGAGCTACTTTGTTTTGTGGTAAAAGTAAGGTTCAAAGATTGGTTAATGATCGAGCTACTTTGTTTGGATCAAGTAAATTCAAAAGGATTTTGTGTCGTGCCTTGCCGCCCAATAGACTGAATAGTTTGGCCGGGCCCAGCACGAAAATGAACTAGGCCGGCTCGTCCCGGCCCAATGATGATTTCGGGCCAAAATTACCGGCACATACATGATCTAATCGTGCCGTGCCCATGCCACGTTATCGTGCCCGACCAAAAATTGCCACCTTTTTAATCCTAAATTTTTTTTCGTGGCCAATGCCAGTCATTCTCTTTCCTTTCTCATCTCATCTCGGATCAAAATCTCACCACTAATTAAGTTCTCCGAGTGTATTGAGCTTAATTCCTAGTGCCTTTCGATCTACTCTGCACCTGCTAATGCGAGTAAAAGGGCCATCTATCCAAGGCCCAGTGTTAATAACTCACCGACTCATAGCCTCATAAGGTAGGCCGAAAGCCCATTTTAACTCTCATTAACTGCGGGCCTATGCCCAACGAATGTACAGGTGGAGGCCCTGTGGGCCGATACCAACTATAAACATACTTGACATCCTGAAATTCGTCAACCCAATTGGACCAAACCCCCACCATTTTACTCTGAAGCATTTAAAAAGTAAATAGATAAATAGATAAATTAAAGAATTAAATCCTTACATGTATGTTACACTTGTACTCATGTTTTCTGATTGTAGGAAAGTTCATGTATAAAAGGCCTAATTCAAAAGTGATAGTGTCAATGAGGAGTTGTTCAGTTGTTATTATCTCCATGCTCTCTCCTGGAACGAGCGTGATCTTACTAAGTAACCGCAGACAAATCTTGTTTAAACACTCCTTGCGCATAATTATTGAACTCCTTACCTACCGAGTGGTTGGGATGAGCCCAGCAAACATTGGGAAGATGCCCAACAAATTGGGAAACTAGAAGCCAGAGGCAACTTCGTGGCAATTTCACGTTGGAAAGACTGAAGTCGTTTGCCCTAATCACGTGGTTTCCAACCTTAGCCAACCTCTTGGTTGATCTTTTTGCGTCGCCCAATTCCTACTCAAAGCTGGCTAACATGAAGGCGTGACTGATCAGTTTCTTCAGTGGGTTCAAAGCAACAATCGAACGTGAAGTGACATCAAAGGGCTCGGTTTTGTTTCCTCCCATAAATAGGAGGTGCATGTTTCCAGACGAAACCATGCGATTCAAGAACAAAGAGAGAGGGTTACTGACTACATTTGTGCATGTTTTGTGACGTGTGAGTGAGGCCAATGTTTTGTAAAGAAATATAGAAAATAATAGAAAAATACATCAACTAAAATATAGGAAATACAAAGATTGAAAGCTCAGATCTAAGGCCAGCTCCAAACCTAGATAATGTCATACTAAAATCTTCAGATACATCACATCGCATTATATATTCATCAAGTTTGACGATGTAATTGCATACGAATCCATTATACTTGGTCAAACTTACCCCGGGTCAAGCAATTGTAAATGGTAAGATATATGTACGTATTTCTCCATCAGCTTATCCTTCATCTCATCCCATAGAAAAATTAGCGGTTACCTCCCACTTGTCAACAGACGCTCAACATTCTATAAAAATAATTCAGCTAGTTATTAGTTTCATCTTGGCAAATCTCACCTTCATATCATCTGACATGAGGTACTAATCAAAGCAGTGGTCCATGTCGACCGTTCAATCGATAAAAATCTTAGAATCTAGCTAGTCTGTCATAAAAATGGGAGCTTCCATCTTGATACTCTTGATCACACAACCATCTGGATTATGTCAATCAGGAAGGGGCATACCTCTATATTGTTTAAGAGGACTGAGAGCATTATTTGTGTCTGAAACTATCATGCGACGACACGCACCAGCACATCGGAATACACAAGATCGTCAAAGAATGAAGACAAGGACAAGCAATACAGACACATGAGAAGCGCTAAGAGAGATAACAACTTTAGGCCGTTGGCCGGCCAAGGGAACACCAATGAGCTTTATTACGAAAGGAAAGAGAGGATATAAATCTTCTCTTCACAAAAGAATAAGAAGCACACAAAAATCTCTCCAAAAGCACTCTACAATATCTCTCAAAGTTGGCACTCACAAATGACGACTTAAGAACTCTCACAATGTGTTTCACACGGTGGTCCACCGAAACCCTCATCTAAAACTACCTTATATACCCCGACCTTTCGACCATTCTCTTCTTCTTCCGTTGTTCCCTCCAGACTCGGTCAATACTGGACTCGCCACTGCGTCGATTTCCGTTAGTCACATCTATAGACAATGAACACAATTATCGTGAGTGGCGGAGATAAAGACGTAGAGTCGAGATGCATTATCCGGGTTCTATAGAAGGATCTTTAGCAAGTGATCATCCAACAAATATTGAATCGACCTTTCTTGCCTCGATCGACTCAGAAGGGACTTCATTGCCTCGACATCGCGTGGCGACAACCTGGCTCTGACCTCCTCCAACGACAATCGAGACTCCACCGCAAGCTAAGAATTCGGAGAACTCCAACCATTGAGCAACGGGCCCAGATCAGGAAGAACGACGAACACGAATATATCCTTCCACCCAGCGTTGGAAATTGGAAGGTCGTATATGAGCATCGTGCCCGGGCAAGCAGCGATATGGTACCACACTCGGTGAGGGTCGCTATTATCCTAAAGAAATACCTGAACAACCCAAGGGTCGGAAAGACTCCACAAAGCTCGCACAACTCGATGAAGCCAACTAAGGGAGGGAAAGCCTGAGGAGCGAGTCAACATATGGAAAATTCCGAAAAGCACAGAACTTCCATGATGAAGGGGTGAATGGAAAATCGGAGTCCTAAGCGAAAAGCTTTGAGATACACCCCAACCTCACTTTTCCGTGGGACACACACACTCTCATCCAGATTGGGCACTCTAACCCTAAAATGATCACAGAAGCAACCTCGCCACACCTCGGCAGTCAGATCGAGGGAAAACCTAGGGGCCATATCTAAAATGACTCCAGGAACCTTCGACCTCCGATCCCTTTGACGAATGGGAAGGCTTGGCTCAATCCAAATTCCTTTTCCCTTCTCAGGAACTTCCACGCATTGAGGGGGTCGGAGGCGCGCCACAAGCTCCTCATAGGTTGGCTCATTGAATACGACTGGAGCAAACATACCTGACGAACCTAAAAAGAATCAGAGTCGAATGAGGAGGATACCTTGAAATTGAAGCAGGCGATCTCCAGGGAGGCGACGCTGGAAGCAAGCCTACAAAACAAGGAGGAAGATGAAGCAGAAAGATCTCTACCTTTTTCTCGATTGTCTCTTTTACATGAAGAAATCCAACCGGCTGATGTCCGATGCTTGACACGTGTCCAAGGCCAGTCACGAGAAACGGCGGAGATCGCTCCAAAGACGAAAGGGTTTTTGGCGGCACATATCAAATCAGATATTACGAAAACCGTGCGCATTTAAGGAGATTACTCATCATTCGGTCTCAGGCAGCACGATTTCTGAGGCTAGAATGATGGGGGTCATTGTTAGTACACGGATACGAATCCAACTGGAGTATTCGCATACCCGACCCATTTAGCATCCGCGACCCAATACCCCCAATCTTTTAGCGGGGTACCGCTGAGTCAGATGAATGAGTCATTCGACCGTTAGGCTGGCACTGACATTCAGGGAAAAGTTAATGGGGCCGAGTAAATGGGCAGATGTTAACTCGAATCCAGGCGAAGATCGTGCCCCGATAAATGAGGGACGGTTACACATCATCAAGGGAAATTGCCTATAAATAGACCGAAGAACGAAGATAAAGTGGTTTCATTCTCAAAGGTACGAGGTCTAAGACATAGAACTCTACTTTCTCAGCTTACATTTCTTATATTCGAGCTTGTGCCGTCAGTCTTGAGACGAACATCTGTAGGTCGATCTCAGCTGCACCAAACTCACTTTCTCCCTTAAGTTACATACTAAATTTAGCATCGGAGGAGATTTGGGTCGAAACCCAGATCTGACCCCCCCCCCCCCCCCCCCCCCCCCCCGAACGAGTCCCTGTGGTGCAGATCGACGATCATCATCCAACATCGAAGGTCAACGTCGAGTTTTTTAGCCTCGAACGATCGACACAACTATAGCTCAAAGGTCGATCAAACGTCGCACCAGCTCCAACTACCATCACTCGACCCTGGTTCTTCCAACCAAGGGTCCCATTCCAATTGCTGACGAGGCTCCGACTCAGCATCTCGAGTCTACGTCAGCTTGACAACTGTCTCGGTCAATTTTGGCCTTAATAAAAGCAACTAAATAAAAGTATAGCCTAACAAGTGGTTCGATTTAAGCTCGAACCCAGCCATAGTGAACTAGGTTGAGTCTCATGGCCCTGAATGCGCTTGTAAGCCTAGATGTCCCCATCGGCTCGCCTTATTGCCCAAGGTTTCACCCAACACTCTGGGTTGGAGTATAAGGAAACCTTCAGTCATGTGTAGTAAATTGGCAACCATTCATCTTGTATTATCTATTGATGTCATATGGTGGTGGTCTTTTAAGATAGATGGATGCCAACAACGCATCCTTTCATGATAAACTATTACAAGTGTTACATGTATCAGTATATGGTATTCATTGACTCTGCCAAGCTGGATTATGTTTGGAAGCTCAAATGGTCATTGCATAACTCGGAAATTCAAATACTAAGATCTTATTCTCTTTAGCCAACTCTTTGTAATTTTTGAATAAACTGTATTAAAAAGGTCAGTCAAAATAAAAACAATCACCAAAGACTACGTGGGTCAAGCATTTTATTGAAGTCAATTTTGGGTTACTGTTTCATTCCCTTCACTCTGATGCCGTTCAACGATGAACCACAAGCACCAAGTACATAAAATGATGATGATATTGTGATCTGTAAAGTAATTAACAAGCCTAATGAGCTCAACATTGCATTATTACAAAGCTAGGTTAAGATTCAAACTACTTTCATTCTCGTCTTCCTTCTTGCCCTTCCTCTCGGCCTCCTCCTTCCGGCTTCCGGCCACGCTCGGCCTCGTCTCTTGAAAATCCTCCCACTCGAATGTCGGCTTCCACGGGGAGGCGGAGCCGGCGCCCAAGCCCTCCAGCCTCGGCCTCTTGGCCGGTCTCCATAGGTCTCTCATGGCCTTGATGTTGCCGACGAGGGCGTAAAACTCTTCGACTTGCTCTTCGTCAAGCCCGTCCTCGCTTTCGCGAGGCGGCGACGATGGCGGCGGCGGTGGGAGAACGCAAGGCGGTCTCTTTGAGCTCCGGTTGTTTTCCATTGCAAGTTGGGGTTTGCCTCTCGCTTTGGTTGGAGTGGGGGGAGCTTGTATTTATAGTTGGACAAAAAGAACTTCGTACTATTTATGTAATGAAAGAAAAACGTGTGTCTTTGGTATTCCCTTTGTTTGGTGGGTTGGTCTAATTTACTGTTTAACATGTGGATTTCCAACCGACCGGTTGTTGGTTCAGACTTGGTTGGCTTGGGTGGTATTGGATCCAACCCACCACTGTAAATTGTCCCCGGAGAACCCGAAATCCCAACCTGATGGTATCGTCATTTTCGGTGTTCGGATTCGTATCACTGGGTCGGGTTTACGATGGACAACCGAAACTCCATGTCGGGTGAAACCCGGACCCGTTTGCATCTTTTTTTTCACCAACCGCCATGAATGAAAAAGACTAGGTGTAGTCTGGAGACTTGCGAGAGAGCCTTCTATGGGGAGAAGCGGTGCAGTCCCCGTCAACAATCAACGTCAGCAGGATGACGTCATCGCAATCCCCCGTCCAGACGTCAGCTGTTTTTGCTTTGGTCACCGGAGAGACATCTGGGCGATATGCATCTTGCCGTGCCCGATACGGATCAAATTAATACGCCGGCGTGAAGGAACACGATGGTTCGATGGAAATTCTGTGCGCACAGCAGTTTTAACTTCAAACCTGTGCCATTCATTTACAAGTTTACCATTTCATTGGTGCTTATGATTATTTTTGATAGGTCTCAAACATGTAGTTCGGTGGTCGAGACGTCAGTTGAGTGTGCAATGGATCTTGAGCTTAGGACATTTATTTCGATGGCGATGTATATGACCAAATCCACATTTTGGCGATGTTGAGTAAGAAAAGAACTTGATTGAAAAATATCTTTCCATTGCTGGAATGCTTGTTGGAATTCCTTAGTCCATCATAGGCTTTTGCTTGCTTGTTTTCTTTTTTGATATATCGGAAAGCTGGTTAAAGGGCGCGCGCGCGCATTCCGCATCCACCATAGATCGATTCCAAGTGGCCACACTGGAAAGCAGATGTAAATGTCGCTGGACCATAGTCCTTTAACGTCATTTGATTTCTTCACACTTTGTTGGTTGGTGCTTGTATGTGGTGTTTGTTGGTTGGTGCCTGTTTTTTCATACTTCATACATTGAAAATTATTCATTCCTCTTATACTCAATGTGTTTGTTGGTGCTTCCACACTGAAAGAGTCACACTGGCTAGACTTGATTGTGGGTTGTGAGGTAATTTACCCCAACGACGTATGGGGAAGTATAATGCGATAGCTAGAAAGGGATTAAGAAAGGAATAATTCTGACGGCCTAAGTTGTAAATTTTGAATGGCATATTAGAAAGTAAATGGGATGTGTGTAAAGCAATTTGTTGTGTATGTATAACAACTCCCTAATATCGGGTCTAAATACACGATGACGTTAATCCACGTAATTTAAAGAAAGAGTCGACGGGGCGCAGACCGTGAAGAGCTGTCCGTACGTTTACAGTTGGTTACTTAGCAGGCAAGATTGCTCTCGGCGATTTACGAGTGGACAGAAATGCCCTTGTCGAAGGACGGGCCCACCAACTAAGGTATAGCTGGCATTATTGGAACATGCAATCGTCACTGCACTGACGTCATTCCTGACGCTATTTTAAGTTAGGTGACGATCACAGCAGCACAAGTATGACCGTCTTTGAGGCCAGCGGTGGACGGGTGGTTGACGGATTGGTGGGGCCCGTTTTAAAAAAATTGGCCTGGCTTCGTGTGAATGACCGACGATTACACGAGAGGTGCCCCTAATGGCTTGTTCTCAAGCTATTCTCTTCTGGTTTTTCGCAAGGAATAATACAAATTCAACTCATGAAATAGTATGGGCATTTGGACGAGACCAATGTACATGAGTGCTTATAGCCAGACAAGCAAGGGTTGGGTTTCGGTGCAAAGGAACAGAGTTTTGCAAGGAGCAAAATTTACAGGCCAAGTTCAAGATCTAGACGACTAGTCCCTCCCCTCGCTTTCCCGCCCTCCTCGGCGCTCTTGCTGCCGTCTCCAACCTTGGAAACGTGGCTCCTCATTTTGTCTCCGGCCTGGAAATCCTCCAGCTCGAATGTCGGTTGCCATGGCGGCCTCGGACTCGGACCCCCCTTGGTCTTTTGTTTCTTGTTCATGGGGTTCCCCGCTCTCCAAACATCCCTCAGCGCTCTGATGTTTTCCAGAAGAGCGTAAAACTCTTCCACCTGTTCCTCTTCGTCAACTTCACTAGTTGGAGTCGACGACGACGGCGGCGGCGGCGGCGGCCGAGGTCGAGTCGAAGACGAGCTCTCTTTGCTGCCATTTTTCTCCATAGCGGTCATCAAGGGTCATGCAAAAACTCTGCACTTTCTTTCATCTCGTTCACCTGAGGGGTCTATTTATATGTGAAAGATCGAACTGACGTGAGGATCACATATCACATCGACATGAGGCGCGTGGCTTCGATTACGTCAGCACTGTGACGTATCACACGACTCGAAGCCGATGCGTCATCCTGCCCTTTTGAGCTTACATTTGGACAGGCAATGTTGGTGCATGATCGACTTATTCAAAGAAGAAGCAACTACATCAACTACTTCAATACATTTTCCAACTCACATCCTAATTGAGAGTTTTGACGGAGTTCTACGCCTTCTCACAGTTCTAGTTCAAATTGTATTTGGAAAGGAAACTTATCCGTGCCATCTGGCAAGCTTTCGCTGCCCGGAGATCAAAACGCCGCTCGACTCACGTACGAGCATTAGGATATAATTTCACTAGAAATTACCCGTGCACAAAGGGCACAGCACACCCAAAAAAAACCCCACCCGTTGGACGCGGGATCCGTGGAAAACGGCATAGAGAAGACGGTGTGTGTGAGAGTGTGAGGAGGAGCCTCAATGGCTACGTTATCAACTTTGGGTTTTTGAAATGGCAATGTCATGAAATAGTATGGACATTTGGCAGAACCGTGAATACGGTGTCCGGGATGAGGTAGCAACCCATGTAACGTGCTTGTTTGATTGCCACATAGGACAAACATGTTCAAAAACATCCCTCAAATGTATAATAGGTAATCTCTCGATTCTCGTTGCAATTTTAAGGGTTTGATGTTGCAGCATGCAGATTTCTGTCCAATTGGTTCTATCTTAACTCGACAATGATCTCACAAGCCAGAACAGTAGGAGACTTGCAGGTCTTCATCTTAATGATAATTAATCCTATCTTTCTTCCAACCCTCGTCTTGTCTCCTTGTTTTCTTCAGCAACCATTTCGAACCACTCCCACGTCTCTGCAAGCAATCAGGACGCGACAAGGCATTTGGATTACATCATCTTGATGATGAATTTTAGCAAGTTTAATGCTAAACAGCTGTTTAGCTAGGGAAAAAAAAGATTAGGACTAATACCGGTGCTTGACTTGTTTGTTTACAAGATCGAAAGGAACCCTAAGTCTTAATATGGCAGAGATTTAAAACGAACAAGATAAAGAAAAGGACCAAGAGCATACTTCTATTGACACCCAAAACAAGAAGACAATACTTAGGAGTCATCCGCAGGCCTATTCGAGCTAGAGTTGCTCTTCAAGTAGAACGCCGATTGAATACGAATCGCTAGAGTTCTATTTGGATTAGAGTTCCTCTCCCATATGAATTCAACAGGCGCACACACCCTAGATGCTATACAAGGGGCGTTTTGGGGGAGGGTTTAGAGGAGAGAGAGATTTTCCTAAACCCATTGAGAGCATTGAGCCACCATTGTTGAGAGCCGACTTTGAGGGATTTATTGAGAGCTTTAAGTGGAGATCATGAGTGCTTCTTCTTCACAGAGAAGAAGAAGAGTTGTATGTGTTCCTCCTTTTGTAATTAAAGCTTATTGGTTGTTTCCTTGGCCGATCGACGATCAAAAATCTCTATTGTGTAGCAAGAGAGAAATACAAAAGCAAACATCATTTGTAAACAAAACTAGACTATTATATCATTGTCCTCCACACTTTAGACAGATCCCATTATTTGTGGTTACTGGTGGGCACAGCCTAAAAGGCCATATGCATTATTTCCGTAGTGGTTCATGTGAAACATCGAGACCTCAATCATTTCGTCCCTCGCATCTAAAATTCCTCAAGCAAATCAGAGGCATCCTCGTGGTTCATTAAACAATGCACAAATCTTGACCTCAAGGACACATAAGAATCCGTCTATGTCTACACTTGCACATCTTGACCTCAACGGCACGTAGGGAACAGTCAATGCCTACTTTGCTTTTTTATTCTTGGGATTACTGGTAAACAGGGCACGCGTAGGCCCCCGTCACTTGGGTTCGAATCCTGGTGATACCGCAGGCAAGGAGGATAAACCAATCCTGGTGATACCGCAGGCAAGGACGCTCGTCTGTTGGCAGCTGGGGCGAGCTCGATCCAAGAAGAGCGACTCGCCAGAAAAGCCGGGTCGGCTTTCAGCCCGCAGCCCCTCCGATGCTAAAGTCAGTAGATGACTGAGGAAAAGATGTCAGACGCGAAAGGCGATCTTAGAGGCAGATCGGCGCTTGCGTGACGAACTAATGTGGAAGGGGCGAATATGTGAAAGATATTCGACCTTGAATGTAAGGTAGATGTGTTAAGAGTTTCTTACAGATACGTAAAACCCCCAACATCCTTCTCGTTGGAGGAGATGTGGTAACACCGACTACATACAACGAACAGTATTATATGTATGAAAAAAATTTGCCTTTTTAGGTAAAGAAATTCACACACACTGTCACTTCAATGACATGAATATGACTTTCTTTGCCTAAAAGGCAAAAGGCCTAAATATGTTCGGTGAACTTAGCAATTACCTATATGAAATGCTTAATTGCACAATAGTGAGTTAAGATGCCCACAATAGTTACTTAAGAGACTGTTGCTAGAAGAGTGCGACTATATACACCGAATTGTAGATGTATGGATGGGAATATTATCCGAAAATGTAAAGCAATTATGTCCCCTGTAACCTCAAATGCATTATCCCTATTATTTTACTTTCCTTTTAGGAAAAATAATGACTAAATGCATCCCTTTTGGGAGTGTATTTAGCACTCTCCTCTTAGAAAACCAAAAGAAGGCAACATCAGTTGTACACTCACAGTGACGTAAGATGCCCCCACGTCAATGACGCAACAATGGCGCGCTACATGGCCGAATATATTCCATCACAATTGGTGGCTATCATTTCGCCAAGCGCAACAAAGAAAGGGAAGGAGAGCATCCAAAGACAAAGGTGGGCTTAACTTGAATGGAACGGGGAAGGGAGAGTCGAGGCCGTGATAACGGAACGGGAGAAGAGAACGGAAAGGCGACGACGAGGCCGGGGGAGGAAGAGGTGGCCGACGAGGAGGTGGAGGAATTCTTCGTGCTTCTACGCCGTATGAGGGAAGCGTCAAGCTTCCTCACCCGGCGAGGAGGAGGGTTTCGGAACACTCATGAGATCATCAAGGAGAGATGGATCCCGGCATTCGAGCTTGTGGACTTCAAATGTCGTGCGGAGGAGGAGGGAGGAGGAGTTGGCGGGAAGGGGTCGGCGGCGCCGAGGGCGTTTATGGACTTGAATTCGGATCCTAAGCTTGAAGAGCGTTAGGACTTGTGTGGTGTGGTGAGTGATCTTGTAATTAGTGAACTTAATTTGAGTTTCTTTTTGAGTGTTGTAATAAGAAAAGCCTGCGTGTAGCTTTTATGTCATGGTTTCCATGTACTTGGGGAAGTATGTGAACTTTTCTGTTACTTTCAAATTTCAGACAGCTGATCAACAGCTGCTATTGATCGTTTATTCTTTTCTTTTCTTTAGGCCGTCGATCAGCTAAGGAATCACTCAATAATTTTTATTCATAGGAAGAACAAAAAATACAACTCTTCTAACTTCTTAGTGAAAAAGGAGCACTTCTCTCAATACCATCTCTCAAATCGGATCTCTCAATTGGCAGCTCAAAGCTCGCTCTTTTTCTTTTTCTCTATTGTATAAAAAAACCCTCTCCGAACACCCTTTTTGCAGATTCTAGGTCATGAGCACATACCAAATTCTTCTAGGAAAGGAACTCTAATTCGAATAGAATTCTATTTAGAGAGCAATTCGAACTCAAACAGAATTCTATTGGGAGAGCAACTCTAACTCGAATAGGATTCTGCATCATGTAGTCGGCACCTCCGAGCGTCCGAGTTGTCAATCCTTTGGACTGAGACTTCGGGTCTATAGGAGTTAGCACGGCCCTGACTCCCTGTATCTGGTCATGCAGGACCAGATATGCAGGACCCAAGGCATAGGCAAGCTATCCATGCATGACCACTTGCCTCCACATCTCCAATTCTCCTTTAGAGCCTCAAATCGAGCCAACTCTCACAAATCTCCACATCTGTGAGATTTGGACATATGTCACACAATCAACCCTCAATACTTCACATCGACAAGAATCATCTTGTGTTCCCTTTAACTAGCCTCGAAGAGCTCACCTGGCTCCTGCGAGCCTCTATGCCCCCCACCAAGGCTTATCTAGCTCCTGCGAGCATCAATGCCCCCACCGTGACCACCATCAACGTTATCTCGAAACAATGTTAAGCAAATACAAGAAATATTACTTCAACTTGACTCTGGATACGACCTTTGTTAGCACGTTTGTCGGGTTGACTTTTGTTCTGACCTTCAACAAATTGATGTCATCGTCTCCTTTGCCCACATAATCACAGACAAAGTGATATCTCACGTCGACATGTTGATGCGTGCATGAAAGACTTGGTTTGAGAGAAATTAGAAACTCTTTGTTTTGTAATAACCCCCCTCCCAACAATGAGTTTTCGGATGTACATATATTTCCGTATTTAATGGTGGTGTGTGTTTCCCGAAGAATTTTCAGATATATAGAGTTACGTATTTACTTGTTGCCATTGGTCCATTGGGTTATCAATGGCGACGAAAGTTGCAGGCTGAAGGCAAAAGTATTTATATCCATCTACATTGGTGTCAGAGAGATTATGGTATGTTCGTATACCAGACATCGGCCCACCAAAGCCCACGGGACCTCCAAGGCCGCCACGCAGCCCATGGGCTTGGCTCATTGAGAAATTAAATGACCAACGTGTAAAATGATGAAAATGCCCCAATCATCTATATTAAAATTAATGACGTTGTCTTACTAGGACATTACATTTGATGAAGTTGTCCTACTAGGACAAAATGGTTGATAGAGTAGTGGTCATAGTTTGGTCACATCATAAAGGTGGGGCCCACTTGGGGATGAGTGGGGACTTGGGTGTAGTTTGGGTTTTTTTTTGTGGTGCACACAAATTTAAACACCCACTCTTCCCATGAATTATAACCTTGTCATTGCTTTTTCATGCAACCAAAAATCACTTACGGGTTCGCCATCTGTATTTTTCAACTTAGGCCCCTCATCCCCCTCTCCCCCACCTTTTACCCCGACTATTTCCACAGACAAACCACACTTCCCCCTCCTTTGTTTAATTTTTTTTTAGTCCACGTGCATTGTGCACGGGTAATTTGGCCACATCATCATGGGTGGCCCACATGTTGTGGGTGGGGGGGTGGGGTGAGATTTAGGGTGTGGGTTTGTTTGCTTGGGATAAATGCCCCCCTTTTCCCCTTATTTGCAAGCATGGCATTCCTTTCATGATGTGGTTTTTTTGCATCTAACCCCTTGCTTTCTCTCTTTTTGCAACCCAAGAGCGGTACATACTCAAACCCACGTTTTTTTCGTTTTCCCCCGGTTCGACCCAGAATTGTTTTTAACCCCTTAACGATACCGTCACACACACACACACATTTCTTACTCATTTTCGTTTGCGCGCGTGTGCCGCATCCTCTTTGTGTGTGTTTTTCCTCTGTGCACGATATGCACAGGGTTATTTCTAGTATTTATACAAAGAACGCATCCACAAAGAGAGTGGGACTAATTCCTTAACAGGGCTCTTTTTTAAATGTTTTGACGGAAATTAAAATTAATAAAATTGAAAAATAAGATTAGTAATAAATTAAAATTAAAATTGTTATTAAATTAAAACCACTCAGCCCACCACCACCAATTCCAACTGCTGAGTTAGGAGAGACAAATGAATTAATCCGAAAACACTTTCTGACTCAAACTTTCAAATATCCCAAACGCCATAATTTCGAAATCAATTGCCAAACGAGCCCTAAATGTCCCCATGTTCTGCCCTTTAATTCGCACGAGAGGAGGAGCTTCATCCCAGCAATGAAGTTCAACCAACCTCCTTGTTGCGTATTGTTTACGGGTGTTTTCTCGCCACTGGATCGTTGACCGACGACTATTGGGTCAACGTGGTCAAGGGGTCGGTTGGGATCCCTTGGATACGCCAAGCTCACGTGCACTCGGCGTGGGTCGGAGATGGAATCGAGGTCGAGCGTCGGCCCTTGGCTGAAGCGGAGCTGAGGGGAGGCCTCGGCTCTGTTCGATTGGCTCGGTCTCGGTTGGATGCGCGTCGAGGGGTAGCCTCGGCGCTTCCCTTGGGGCTTATTATTCGGTCGGTCGCCACACCCGCTTGCAGCGAGGGTGGTCGTCGGGCGCTGAGGGGTAGCCTCTGCGCCTCGGTCAGGTTCTTCCTGAATAGACGAGAAACTCGTCAGAGTGGCCTGAAATTGGTTCCGGCCGAATCCCCTCCGATGCCTAAGTCAGATCAGTGTCTGAGGAATACTCGACGGTGTAGATATGACTCGAGAGGAGATCAATACACTGACCCTCGGCGTGAGCAGGGGAAGGGGGATAAATGGCGGAAAACCAAGGCGTTGATGGAATACCTCAGATTTGGATACCTGGGATTCGATCACTGTCTTCGTCGTCCTTCCCATCCTTTTATGGGGCCTCGTCCACGTTTGCCCCCCGTCCACGCCCCCACGCCGTCCGCCCCCACTCACGCCCCCGAGATCCGTCCCCACGATGGCGCCTGCCTGCGTCATGGGGGAGCCGATTGCAGGGCCCTTTAATGGACATTAAGACCTTGTGCTCCGGGGGAGTGGTTACCCCCGGTGATCGTGGGCTGGTTACGAGCGTGTTGGACCGTGGACGGTTCGGATTTGAGATTTCTCGTGGGCCTCATTGATCGGGCCGCACCTTCTTCGTGGGCCTCCCGTCCTCGAGTCGGGCTCAGGCCCCTCGGTTCTCGGGCCCCTCCAATATAGGCGTATCACGTATCAACCCAACACCCGCAACTCAGACTCACGTTATACACAAGTAATCATCAGGGCTGTTTCCCAGCTAAAGATGAAGGGCCAGAGTCGGCATCTTGAAGAATTAGTAAGGATGTCAATGTGGCATGATCAATTAGAAGTCCAATCGGGCTTTGGACAATGCCCATTACCATCCCTAGATTAGACCATCGAAGCAAACCCCAGCCAAAAGATCGAACTTGATTGAAAAGGCAGCGCTTGACAAATAACTTGGTATGTTATATGTATTTCAGAGGCAAAGTATTCAAAAGAAAAATATGTTGAATTCTCTCCCTACCTTGGACTATTGAAATTGTAATCGCGACTTATTCAACTTCAAAACAAAAACCATATCAAAATTTTCTTATTTTATCAAGGAGCAGATACCGAAGTGACACTTGTGTTGAAAAATTACCAAGGATTACGATCGCAAGCTCGCATTGTTTTTGGCTGCAACCTACCATATCTTTCGTTACATGAAAGAAAATGAGAACACACATTATACTCAAAAAAAGGTAAATTGCATGGTCAAATAAGTAAATCCAAACATAAATTGATGTTATAATATATACAAATTTCTTAACTCAAAAAAACTCAGGGAACTCTTGCCAACCATTCCTTTACACAAATCCTTACGCCCCAGCTCCCTCAAAATAAGAAGCTAATTAACCTTCAACCCCAAGGAAATGGACAAATTTACATATTTGATACAGTCCATTAATCCCACCCCCAACCAACGAGCAAAACAAATTTCAAGTCCTGCTACATAAAAACCACCTCTAACAACTTGTACTCCCTCGCATCATATATCTACAGACTCAAAATTCACACTGGAGACCGATTGCCCTCAAACCATGTACAGCGGACTACTCTCCTTGTATTTAAACTTTTTGCATTTGACCCCCTTAATACACTAGTTATGTTTCATTTCCTCCCTCCCAAGTGCTCGTTGTAAATAGAGCTCTTGCTCTGTGTTAATTTGTAAAAATCCTAAGCCACGGCTGGGATTCCTCGGCTCCGGGTGCGGTTCCCATCGAGGCAGTCAAAACCCTCGATGCGGACCGCAGCGGGCGTGAACCCGAACTTTGTCCGGGCGCAACCCGTTCTTGCTGAAGCGGGTGCGGGCATGGGCGAGGCCAGCGGTACCGGGTTCTGGTTGGCGACCAGGTCGTTAACGGGCGCCACCTCCCCGAATCGGGCATCGTGGACCACCGGGTTAGCGGATCTGGTCGGTGGAGATCCGCAGAAAAACGGGGGACTTGAGTCCACCTGATATTCCCCTCCCTGTAAATTTTGCAGCTGCCCGTCAGTAAAACTAATATTCGAACAAATTAAACGATGTATTGATGGCAGAAATTAACAAAAATCGTACCTTGGTTAGGAAAAAATCGAGAAGCTCAACTCGGGCTTTGAGATCAGACGGATCCACTTGCTGACTGCACGAGCAACCAGATCCGAATTAAAACGGGTTTACAAATTCGGGTTTCAAAGCAAACAAGGACCACGAACGAATGATTACCAGGACTGCCACCGGAGATGGCGGATCGGGTCGGGAGCGCCGGAGAGCTGCCCGATCCGGCGGGGCTTCGGGCAGACGAGCGGGCCCCTCACCTCGTCGCGGGCAGCTGAAGCGTTCTGCTGAATCGCGCAGCCGTTCATTTTTTTTTTCCTCTTTTTGTTTTCTTCTAAATTAGCTTGATATACACAGATCAGATCTACTAATACAACGCCTGCATCGAACAAAATAAAAGTTTAAATTTTTACCAAAAAAACGATAGATCCGAAAATTAAATAGAAGACCATTAATAGATCTGACGGAGATAAACTTGAAACGGCACAACACTAATTCAAAAAAAAAAGCAGTGAGATTCGAAGGTTTTAACAGATTCAGACAAGAAAACGCTACAAAAATTGTCGGAATTGAAGAAAGCATTCAAGAGAGAGATAGAGAGCAATTTCTTCTTTAAAAATTGGATTTTTAAGAGATTAAAACAAAACCGAGGTCAAAGACTAAGGATTCAAGCAGAGTTTAGAGAGGGAGATAGATAGAGTACCTCAGATGCCTCTCTCTTAGAGAGAGATTGAAGCAGAAACGGGCCCAAGAGGCTAAAGAGGATGCGAGGGTAGAACGAAGGAAAGGAACGAATGGATGAGGGGCTGATTTATAGAGCAGAGAGCTCATGAGGAAGATATTCCCCAGTATTAAAAAAAAGGAATCAAAATGGAAATTTATTTACCAAAATTAAAGATTTATTACCGTTTAGGGGCTAGTTAAGTTCCATTCACGCGAGGTGTGCATCGGAGATTGGGAGATATATCTAATTAATTAATTGGAAGCGATTAGATCCAGAGAGAGTTGTGATGAGGTGAGGTCCAACCAAGCAAGCGATGGGTGTTGAATTGAATCGAGAGCCCATCGCTTTCAAAGGATGTCGTCTCTTGCCGTCCACTCATTTTAGTCCGCGAACGACCTTTTCAATATAAAAATTTTAATTAAAAAAACAGAGGGCAAGAAGAGAGCATGTGCGCTTCTGACTAGATTTTTATCGGTTGACACTCTCACGCCGTTGGAGTGGCACCCGAGAATGCTCTCTAATTGAGAAAGAGGGTCCCACTCATGATGCTGTCAAACTTGAGAATTACTTTATACATAAAATATTCTAGCTAATAAACAGGGTATGCGTGCCGATTTCAGAATTGTGGTTTCATTGTTCAAAGGCACATTATAGCTAATAAACAGGATTGTGAAGTAATGTTCAAGTGCTAGAGTGGATGAGGGGCTGTCTGAAGAAGCTGAAGCAAGAATGGAGTCCATAATGACTTTGGCCCAGTTGACACGGATATTCACTAGCATTACATAGATACACTTGGCCTGTTTCTCATATAGTATAGAGTGACTACCAGATTTTTGGGTAATATTGTAAGATAGTATATTTGCAAGAATTCTTCCCGGATAGCGAAGATCGCTACAAGTGAGTTTAGTTTGGAAATACTTTCTCGGCAAATACATTTTCTCCAAGATACTACCATCAGTCATCTCTATTTTATTTAGTAGCATGTCAGTGTATGGAATACATAGGGCTTCTCCTAGAGATTTTACGGTTATGACAAGTTTTGTGTCAGGTACTTTGGTGACAAATCGGCTTTTGGCAAGATCATAATCCATATTTGCATAAAAGAGATGCACAAGTCTGGGATAGCAGAGATAAGTGTTTTCAGAAGAAACTAGGTTAGCCAAGTTTTGGAATTCGAGAGTACTGTCGATGCCATAGTTTTCAACATGATCAAGTTTGACAAATCTCTCATGAAGAATAGGTTTCTTGGAGATTTTGACAAAATGTTCATAGATAGTACTCCTAAACAGATAGGGCAAGATTGTTTCTTTCTCAGAGATAGATTCAGTTGAGACTTTCCTCTTCTTAGAAACCATTCTCTTAATAGGCATCTAGATAGAGTAAAAAAATTTATTTACTAAACTAGATATGCAAGAGGATTCAAAAGAAATGAGGTGAGAGTTGATGAGAAGAGTTTTTACCTTGAGTGATCTTGAGAGAAAGAGGAAATAAAGTGTTGAGAGAGCTCCAAGTAATCCAAGTGCCAAGAGAAATTTCCAAGAGGAAGAGAGATTAGGGGTAATCAGCTACCCTAGGGTTTACTCTTGGGGTTTTTAACTAAGAGGTGAAAGAAGATGAAAGATAGGGGTCATTGGTTCAAGAGATGAGTGGTTGGGATAGAGTTTTAGCTTATTGGGTATAAGTTGCCCTTTGGATATGTACCCATAAACTCAATAGAACCCAATAGAAGTTAGTAAAAAATCAAACCCAGAAATCCGCACAGCTACTGGTAGTCGACTCCCTCATATAGGTAGTCGACTCCCTCCTAAGCTGAGTCGTTTTCTCATCCCAATGGGTTTTTAATCCAAGATTGAGTGCATTTCTGAACAAAAGATGTATTATAAATATAATTCAAAAAAATATTAACTTATTTAAACATGTTTAAGCATATGTTTAAACAAAATTTAATTCGCAAAAAAAAACTTTTGATGCTGATCCAGTTATCAAGCGTTGGATCTTGTTTCTCCTCTTCGCTTTCTTAGAGTACCTGAAAGATAGACGTTTATGGTACTCTTTGGCTTTTGAGTCCAGAGGGTTAATCTTTAGTAAGCCAAACCCAGTGTAGTTTAGTTCCTTCATGAAAAGTATATTTATAGTTTTTGCTTAAATGAACTTGTTGAACAAAGTTTGTAGCGTACCTTTTCTTTCTTTGATCGGACAAGTTTTTCGGTATCCAGATGCTCAGAAAATTTTTGTTAGAATGATGCATCCTAGTATGCTTAACTCATTTCTTGGTATGATGTAAATCATAACCGAGTCCGGTTTTGCTAGATGAGGCTTTTTGGTTATTTATTAAACTGTCTAGCTTCCCTTTTCCTTTGTTGAAATTTTCATCGTAGCGTCGTATTTATCTTTGACAGATACGAGAAGATTATTCAAATTCTCAACTTTTTCATTTACTGATAGAATGTCTTTTTGCAGAGAATTATTCGGTTCTTTGAGAAGAATATTTTCCTTAATGACTTCTTCTTTTTCTTTAACATCCTTTTTAATATTTCTAAGTGTTCTTCTACGTTCTTTTATGAGCTTTTCATGTATTTTGCATAGCTCCTTATATGCTCCCCTATAGTCCATGTCTTCATCATCGCTTGATGACGAATCATTATCACTAAATGAATCATGATGCGAACTTACCTTAGAGGATGTGGAAGCCATGAAGCACATGTGTGCTGTTTCTCTTCTTTCATCATTATCGTCTGCTGAGGATTCATCGGACGAGGAATCGTCGCTCTGGTCGAAAGGTGCGTAAGCTTCTTTCTTTGGTCGTCGGAATTTGTTTCTTCTATTGTTTCTCTTTTCATTGCTGTCTCGTTTCTTTCATCGATCTCTGTAATCCCGATTGTTTCTTTCCAAAGGACAGTCTATCTTGACGTGCCCTGGTTTATTACAACCAAAACAAATAGTACCATTAGTAGGTCTAAAAGAGTGTTTACCATACCTACGTGTGATGAATTCTTTAAAATTCTTTGAGATGAAGGCAATATTGTCTTCTTTGTCCCTGTAGTCGGAATCTTCTTCTTGAGCTTTAAACTTGAGGTTCTTCTTCTTTGGTTTTTCTTCGATCTTCTTATCTTCTTCAAGTTCGATCTCATATGCCATGATATTTCCCATCAGTTCTTCGATGGTAATGTCCTTTACGTTATGAGCTTCTCGAATGGCCGTGGTCTTTCCCTTCCATTCGGGTCGGAGAGATCTTAGTATTTTCATTACCTGCTCGTATTCGGAAAGTTTCTTTCCTAATCCTGCGAGCTCATTTGTAATGTTAGTAAAACGAGTATTCACATCGGTTATACTCTCTCATTCTTCCATTTTAAAAGATTCGAATTTAGAATGTAAAACATTTATGCGGGATTCCTTTACCTTTTCAGTTCCTTCGTGACTTACCTGAAGAGTATGCCATATTTGGTGTGCTATCTTGTTGAGTATTGGACTTCTCCCTACTTGGTGTTAATGATGAGCAAACATAAATACTTGTGACTAATCCCCTATTTTGCAGTTAATCCATTGTCTAAGCTTACTATGAAGATCAACTAGTAATGGATGACTCACAAACGTGATTGAAGGCAAATGATATGAATTGGATGATCGTAGATTGATGATTGAAGCTCCATAAAGACTTTAAGCTCATACGATGGAAAGAAGAGATTATTCGTCAATGTAATTTTTCTTTTATCTCTTCTAGTATGTAGCTTAGAAGTAGAACTATGATGGAGCACTCACTCACATCTACTTTCGGTCATAGGACACCTCTAGACCTTTGTCATTTGATCTCAATTCAATTCTCTTTTGTTTGTGCTAGGATTGTTTATAACAGCCGACTGCTTAACAGTTTACAGTCGCCTGTCTCAAAAACAGTCGACTGTGTTTTGTTCTACAGTCGCTTGTTATACACAGACTATTACAATGCAGTTTTTGGGTCCTCTCTGATTATCTCGCACAGGCCACTGTTGAACGTTTATCAGGTGCCTGTTTTAGCGACAGTCGACTGTGAATGGTTCATCAGTCGCCTGTCTCTCCTTGCCCAAAATCTGTTTGATCCGATTTCTACGGCCAGTCGACTTATGCTGTATATACAGTCGACTGTATATTAGATCAGTCGACTGTCTATGCTGCAACAGTCGCCTGTCTGTAAGTCTAATCTTTGACTTAGCTCTCTGGAAATTTCTCCTGTCTGTGACAGTCGTCTGTTTAAGGTTATACAGTCGCCTGTTCTGATTAACAGTCGACTGTGTTCCTTGCATCAGTCGTCTGTCCTGTATATTGTGAGATTTCCAGTATTCCTTCTAACTTACTCTTCTCTCGGCCAGTCGCCTGTAGAAGAATGTACAGTCGCCTGTTGGTTTTACAGACGACTGTCTTGGCTTCATCAGTCGACTGTCCACGTGGTAAGTTACCGTTATGAATTCTCACCTACCCTTGCTGACTGTGCAGCAGTCGACTGTGTTTTGTTCATCAGTCGAATGTCGCGAGTTCAGATTATATCCGTTGAGATTTTTCCCACGGATTTCGATTGGGTTTTTGCCTAAACTGTTTTGTGGATTTGAAAAAGCTATAAATAGAGCTTTTACTATTTCATTGGAAGGTGTTACGACCAAAAGATCGTAGGAGTCCGACTCCCATCCGGATCCGCCGATATACCCCGTGAACTCTCCACTTCATGAAAGGGCCGCCACCCCGGAAGTCCGAAACTACATGGAAACGGGCGCACCTCACAGCACCCCCCCCCCCGCTCGGCCGAGGCATACAACCGCAGTTGCTCGACCCGCCAGGGGCAGTGCGCTTGGGGAGCGCCTAGACAGCACCGCTGGGCCTGCTGACATAGGCACGGGCGTATCCTTCCGTGCCAGCGAACCATAGCCTGTGACCGAACAGGGGGCGCGGCCGGGCCGAACAACCCTCGATCCGGACGACCCGTCTGATTCCCATGAACCGCGGCGTCTAGGATAACATAGCCAGACCTTTAGCTCGTCACCAACGACAAACAACCTAGGATAAGGACACGACTGACACATGCGCCACCCGACCGTCTGAAAAAGCACCCCCTGGCGGTTGAGCTGACTGACAGTTAATGCTTTCGGCCCTGACATCCCGACAAAAGCACCCCCTGGCCGTCACGCCGTCTGACAAAAGAAGGTCAGGCACTCCTGTTCCTGACGTCCTTGTCCGAAGCTTCCGCTGACAACCGAGCCAGCTCAGCACGTCTAGTCAGCATGCCAGGTCAGCCCCGCCTAGTCATCTCCCGTCAGGTATAAATACCCCCTCTCCTCTCACGGTGAGGGGGTTGCCAAATTCTCTCTCAATCTATCATTCACACACGAGAGCAAAGGTCGTCCATATCTTTGTTCTCCCACCTATAGCTCGCCACGTACGGTCGACACACTGTTAGTCCGACCGACGTGCCTAGCCCCCGCTTTAAGTCCTATTACTGACTTAGGCATCGGAGGGGCTAAGGGTTGGACCCCAACCCCGCCCTTCTGACGAGTTGCTCGTGCTGCAGGAAAGCTCGCCCCTTGGTCGACATCAACTTCAGCCTCCAGCCATCCAAGCTTCCTCCGCCGCGTCCGGTGAGATTCGACTCCGTGGCCACCCCCGGCGGCAAGTCCAACCTCTTCACCCCACTAATCACTTGTTAAACAGCCCACCTAAACCCTCTTCTCAACATAACCACCGTGCCCTTGGTTCTCCACAATACAAATTCATTGTACGCGAGTTCCACCTCGTAACAATTGGCGCCGTCTGTGGGAACGAAGGGTCACACCCATGTTAGACTCCATGCCGATCTCTCGGAACCCTGACCACGGCAAGGATCCCGTGGGTCAGGAGCCGCTCTCTCTACTAATCACCCCAACGCCCGACCCCCTTCTGGGGATGGGCACCGAGACTGACCATACTTCGGCCCACGCTGTCCTGAAAAGCTTTGAGGCCGTCACTCAGGCCAGGGGAGGCTATCCGGCGGCGGGGGCGGAGCCTCAGCCCGGCCCCTCGGAGCCCCAGAATGTGAGGCAGAATCTCCACCCTCAGTTCGAGGAGGAGGAGGAGAACAGGGGGCTCGCCGAGGAGGTCGCGGCCCAGCAGAGGCTCCTGGAAGAGGAGATGGAAGTTGCGCGGCGGTGGAGGCGCCTGGGGGAGGCGGCCGCCGTGCAAAGGCATTTGGACGAAGCGGCCGAGACCGCCCGAAGGGCCTACCAGGACGAAGAGGCCGCCCGCCACCAGCTCCACCTCGTCATCGCAGAGCGCGAGAGGCTAAGGAAGGAGAACGAGAGCAACCGAGAAATCCTGGAGGTGACGGTGACGGGTCGGCGTCTCGGGGACGGGCGGGGCCCGTTGTTGGACAGGTCCCCACCAGGAGGAGGCAGCCCGCATCGCCTGCACCACCCCTCTGATTGCCTGCGCGAGGAAGCCGTTTGTCGACAACTACGCTTCCTCACCGCCGAGCGCGAAAGGCTTCTGCGGGAGAATCAGGAGCGGATGGAGGCCCGAGGAGAGCTGGCAGGGAGGCGATGGTGCTGGGAGAACCGTAGCCCACAACCTGTCGAATCCTCGACCCGAGGAAGGAGCCCCGCCAGGCGACCATCGGGCTACTCCCCGGGGCCGGAGGACCGTCGGCGGCCGAGGCGCGACCGAAGCCAAACCCCCGAATGGCGGAGAGGGGATGCGCCCGATCGCCCTACCTATCTGGAGGAGGCCACGCCGCTTGCACGGTGGATTACGTCCACTCCGAGACCCATAAGGTTCAAACCCCCCCCCCACTTGGCCACGTACAACGGGAGAGGCGACCCCCTCACGCACGTGCAGCAGTACCGGGGGGCAATGGAGGCGCAGGATGTGGATGAGGCGTTCCTATGCCGGCATTTCTCCCAAAGCCTGAGGGACACCGCGTTGGACTGGTACTTCGGCTTACCCGCGAGGTCCGTTGGGAGCTTTGGCGAGCTATCTCACAAGTTCTGCCAAGAATTTCGGGCCGGACAGATGAAAAAGAAGCCCTTAGACTATCTCAGCACGATAGTCCAAGGAGAGGGAGAGACAACGGGCAGATACCTCCGCCGCTTTCAGGATGAGAGACGGTCGGTGGTGACATGCGGCGATGAGGTGCTTATGCTGGCCTTCAAAACGGGGTTGTCGACTCGGAGCCTCCACAAATCCCTGCTCCGGGATCCGCCGACCAACTATAAGGCGCTGGTTGCTATGGCGGAGAGGCATGCGTTGGCCGAAGAGACTCTGGGCACAAAGGCCCTATTCCCCCGGCGAAGCCATCCCAAGGCGAGCCCCGGGCACACCCTCGGCCGAGGCAAGAAGAAGGGCACCGAGGTCGCGACCAGCTGGCCCGACGAAGGCGGGAACCGCCGGGGCCTCGCCCGCAAGATCGCCCTGGCCCGGCGCGCGAGTTCGCCCCGGCCCAAGGGCCCCCCGAGTCGTCCCGAGACAAGAAGGCCCCCTACGGGCACATTACACGCAACTCAATGCCCCCCTGATCGAGGTGATGGCCGCGGCTACAAGAGCCGGACTGCTGCCGGAGCCACCTCGAGAAATGAAGTCGGATCCGGCCCGGAGAGATTTCAAAAAATACTGTCGGTACCACCGGGACCATGGCCATGACACCGACGAATGCTTCACCCTCAAAAGGGAAATCGAGCGGCTGATCCAGGCGGGCCACCTGGGGGGCTTCGTCGGGGGCATGAGACCAGACCGAGAAGAGGGGAACCACCGAAGGGCACGGAGGGCAGACCCTCCTGCAAACAGCGAGCGGGAAGAGCCTCACCCCCCGAAACCCGTCATGCACATAAACACGATATGCGGCGGGCCATCCTCCGGAGGAGCATCGTCGTCAAGCAAAAAGGCGTACGCGAGACAAGTGATGACGGAGGGTCTTGGAGGGGATCCGAGAGGGAGAAGGATGGCCTACCCTCCTATTACTTTCAGCGACGAGGATCTAGAGGGAGTCGAGCTGCCCCACGACGACGCCATCGTCATCGAGGCCCAGATTGGGACGGCCATCGTCAGTCGCCTCCTGATCGACACAGGGAGCTCCTGCGACATCCTGTTCATGTCCACAATCGAAAAGATGGGGTTAAGGCCGACGGACCTGAGACCCTGTACCGGACCCCTCGTCGGCTTCACCGGTCACTCGACCCCCATCGTGGGAGTGATCACCTTGCCGATAACCCTCGGAGAAGAGCCACAGGTCGTCACTCGGATGACACTGTTCGTTGTGGTCGAATTGCGTCGGCATACAACGGGATCATAGGACGACCTTACATGGCGGCCATCGGAGCGCTCCCCAGCCTTCTCCACCAGATGGTCAAGTTCCAAACCCCCCGAGGGGTTGGGTTCGTACGGGGAAGCCCGAAGCTGTCTAGGAGCTGCTACGTGGGGTCGACCAAGCATAAGGGACCAGAGATGAACTTGAGGATCGACTTGACCGGGTGGAGGTATGACCCCTACCATCCAGAGTTAGCTCCAGCTGATGGCACCGCGGAGGGGAACTGGACCAACCGTGCCCCCAAAGCCCCCCCCTGAGAAGGACGGGCTAATCACTCAGAAGGACGTGGAATGCCGGTCGTGATATAGCCGGAAATTGTAAGTCATGAATGAAATATCTTTCGTATCTTCGAATTTTGCCTTTTCTGCATGAAAATTTCAGTTCAAAATGCGCAAGACTCCGGGGCAGGACCAATCCTCGCCACCCAAACCGGAGAGGGGCACGGGCCGAGCTGCGCACTCGCTCCCCCCCAAGAAGACCTCCGGGGCAAGCTTACAGAGCTTGACCACCCAAACCGGAGCGCCATATGCGGGGTAGGCGACGGCCCAATACCCGTCCGACTATAGAGGCTGCGGGGAGGCGACGGCCCAATACCCGCCCTCTCAAAGACTCCGGGGCAGGACCAATCCTCGCCACCCAAACCGGAGAGGGGCACGGGCCGAGCTGCGCACTCGCTCCCCCCAAAGAAGACATCCGGGGCAAGCTTACGGAGCTTGACCACCCAAACCGGAGCGCCATATGTGGGGTAGGCGACGGCCCAATACCCGTCCGACTATAGAGGCTGCGGGGAGGCGACGGCCCAATACCCGCCCTCTCAAAGACTCCGGGGCAGGACCAATCCCCGCCACCCAAACAGGAGAGGGGCACGGGCCGAGATGCGCACTCGCTCCCCCCCAAAGAAGACCTCCGGGGCAAGCTTACGGAGCTTGGCCACCCGAACCGGAGCGCCATATGTGGGGTAGGCGACGGCCCAATACCCGCCCTCCCCAGAGAGGGCCTGCGACCCCTCTCCTCAAACATCGGGAAACGAATCAGGGTCCGCGAATCGAGGCAACCCCAACACAGGGCCATCACTGAGGAGTAACGCCTGACACCTATAAAGCCGACAACCGAAATGACTTGTCCAACCAAAAGGACGCTCGGGACGAGCGCCACTGGTAAACGGCACGCCCGCCGAAAACATGAGCTGAGGAGTCACATCAGACGTCACCCATCGGGAACACTCCCCAAGGAACGAAATTCCAAGATGGCCCCAGCTCATCACGATGAGGAAATGGAGGAGGCGAAAATACACCATTATAAATCCCCCCCCCCCCTCAGCCTCTTCGGATGGGAGGGGGGTGAAAGAAAGAATATGAAGAAAGACCAGTCCTTTCGCCACCCTCTCCCCCTAAAATATGCGGAAAATGCGAGTATCGCAGACTGCCCAAGTAAACGATCCCCCAACAGGATATTCCTCTTACACGAAGGGCACCCGGCCTGCTGCTCCCCTCCTTCCTCTAGACAACTTAAGGCACGGGAACTGGTGCTCCAATGGCATACTATGCCTCTCCACGGACACCCCGCGGACGCAGGCGCGGCTGGCAGACAACCCGATGGAGGGGACAGACCTGCCAAATCACCCCATCGGGCCCCCCGGCAACCGCCAAGGTCGCCCCGACCGCAGGGGACTCGCCCCCGAGCGTCGGCGCACTCCAACAGGCTACTCCGCTTACACCTGTAGCGCCCCACCTTCCACTCCTCGACTTCTCCTGGACCGCATATGCCAGGAAGACGCACGGATTGGCGGCGGACCACATCCCCTCGCGCCTATCACACGGAGACTCCAGTCGATAGGAGCAACAAGGCCCCGCGGGATAGAGCAACCACCAAGGACTCCCTCTCCCCCCAATTCCGGAAACGAGGGCCAAAGCCACCGTCCCCGGCATCGACACGACCATCCACCCCTACCCCGAGTGGGAACCCTCTGAAGCAACTCTACAGTGGCACAACGCCGGGGAGGGACGAATCAAATACGATGAGAACATCAACCTACCTAGAACGATTCAACGTTTCGCCTACGGGCCCGTCCTGTTTATTAAATTATTAATAATAGCTGACGAAAAGAGACTACCCGCTGTAAATTTTCTCGGGCGCACTACCCGATATAAAGGGAATTAACACAACTCCCCAAACGCCGGGATATAAACAGCCGCACCGAAGCGTAACTCTGAAAAGTAATTTCTGCACACACAGAGATAGAAGATCCCAGAAAAGGGCAGGTATCAACCCCACATAACTTTACTTTCTACCCTTAATAAAAAAACAAAACAAAACAAAACAACAACGCCTATACAAAACTACTTGGTTACATTTCCAACGCCGATGGCGCATCCCCCAGTCATGATGTCCTCCCCGTCCCCTTCAGGGGAATCTCCCCCGGCACCGCCGGTCCCTGCCTCGTCGCCATCCCCATCCCCGTCGCTGCAAGATGCGAGTCTGTCAAGGTCGAGCTCAACTGGCGGGGACAGGCCCGCCACCCTCTCCTTTATCCGAACCAAGCAGGCTTCCCACCCCTCCGCCCGACCTTTCTCAATGCCCCGGGACATCGAATCTGCGAGGGCAGGTATGACGATCTTCTCCTGATACGTGCGAAATTCATCGACCCTGCGAGCCAACTCCTCCTCGACGGCCTTGGCACGTCCCGCTAGATCCTCCGCACGAGCTTCCTCCTTCCCAAGGGCCTCCTCCAGCTCCTTCGCTCTCTCTTTAGCCTCGGCCGCCTGCATCTCATGATCGGCCACGACCGCCTTCAGGCGCTCTACCTTCGCCTCATATTGGCCGCCCCTCTCCCTCTCCTTCGCCAGGTCCTCGCCAGCGCTCTTACGAAAGGCGGCAAACTCGGCCACCACTCTAGCCACGACACCCTCGGCCTTATGTATGGCTGGCACGTGCCTCATCATCCCAAGCATCAAGTTGACGGCCTGCATAAAGAAAAGCAGTGAAGAGAACCCATTTATGGTGTTCAATAAAATCCACTGGAAAACGTCATCCGTCTTACAAAACCTACCTGGACGCCGTGCAACACCGCGGTCCCACACAGACCCTCGGGCTCCACCGCTTCCAGCGCCACCCTATCGCGGGGCAAGAAAATGTTCTCCGCCAGCCTCGCCGCCACGCCTCCGTCCTCGAACACGGACTCATCACTCGCCACTTTGTACGGCGCCCGATGAAGTGCCTCGTCGGAATAACCCTCGACATCGGTCCTCTTGGCCTTAAACTTAACCAATGAGGCCTCACAGCGGGGATCGGCGGCCCTATCATGACCGAACAACGGACAACCATAGGGCCAATTGTCCCATCCGGTAGACCCGGTCGGGCCACCTGACGTCTCGGCCCTCCCCGACTGACCGATAGCGGCCGCCCCCTCCACTACTGTAGGTGCCAGGGGGCTAGACGACCGCATCCTGGGGGCTTCCACCCCTCCCCCTGTCGACCCTTCGTCCCCGCCCTCCAGGTCGATGACGGTGTTTGCCCTCCCCCGGCTCCACCCTCCTACTGACCGGCTTCCCCCCGACCCGGCGCATCAGGTGCGGACGACCTCGTCGGCCTCTTCCTCCTCTTTGTGGGCGCCGGCACTCCCGTCGAGCTCCCCACATCTCCTTCCTCTCGCAACCTCTTGGGGCCAATTCTCTTCGACGCTCGCCCCGCCTGCTCCGAGGCGCGCTGCATCATTTCCTCGAGGGACAAACTCATCGTGCGACCTGCCAAAGAGAGAAATTTCATCGTAAGCACTTCAGATACTGTAACGACTGCTTTTCATGTATCTGGATTTATGATAATATAATATATGTTTTGGTGGATTTTCTCCTCTTGTGTGGTTTTCGTCTCCGTAGCTTTCATTTTCGATCGATTCGTCGTATTTTCTCGTTTCTTCCTTAGGATTGTCGATTTCGAAGTATGTCATTCGTGACGGACTTCATAACGGTCGTATCTTACTATTAGATCAAGCCTAGGAGTCTTAGAAATCGATCCCGGGGCCCCGCGCTCCGTATCGGAACTTTTGGTGCTTATTAGCCGGTATAAGAAGGGGCACCGACCGACTAGATGACGATCCAGTCGGTCGGCAATCCTTCTTGGACCGACTAGTTAGCTTTCTAAATTTCTCAGGAATTACTGTTTATCGTTAGTCGGTCTAAGAACGTTGGTTGACCGACTAGGTTGTAAACTAGTCGGTCGGCAATGCTTCTTTAACCGACTAACTCATCAACTATTTTTGACACTAGTTACTGTTTACTCTTAGTCGGTCTAAGAACGTTCGTCGACCGACTAGATCTCAAACTAGTCGGTCAGTAGTTGTTCTTGGACCGACTAACTCTTAGTTCAGGTTTTCGACTGGAGCTACTGTTTACACTTAGTCGGTCTGCGTTGGTCAACCGACCGACTAGTTCTCAAACTAGTCGGTCAGCAGTTGGTCTTTGACCGACTAAGCAGTGCATGAAACCCTAGTTTTGCCCTAGCCGCCACCAAACTCTATAAATACCCCTCCAAACGTTTTCTTCTCCTCCCTCACGACCCAAAACCCTAATTTCTTCCCCTTTGAGCCCACATCTTCCCCAAAACCCTATTTCCTTCATCCAAGCTCATCCTCCATCATCCAAACCCTCCCTCCACTCATTCCACCTCTCATCTTCCCCAAATCTCCATCAAACCCCCAAAATCCCCCAAAACCCTATTTCTCCTAACTTCTCCAATCATTTCCAGATCTGAACCCTAGGTTCCCCGGAGCGTTCTTCCGTCGCCGTGGTTGCTCGGCGTTATTCTTCCGTTCCCTACGCGGTAATACTCGATTCCTTTAATTTTAGCATAACCCACATTGACATTGTGAAACCCTAATAAAATGGATTGTTTAGATGATTAGGGTTCTAATAAGAAACTTATTTAGGATCATTGTGCTAATAATTGTTTTGCCATAACAGTGATCCTTTCTGTAGTTAGCTTGTGTGACGATCTTCATTGCTCGTCAATCCCGGTATCAGGCAAGTGAAACTTGCATCTCTTGATTTAGGCCATGTTTTAGGCCATTTACCTTGCTTTAGCGTAAAAGAGACTAGACGGTGAAAGGATAGCCGTCTAGACGCCATTGACCTAGCTTGACAACGAAGCTTGGTCCGTCACCCTCATCATGCTTGTATGTCACGTTTAATTTCCCTAAACGGTACGCGTATTAACTGTTCATGTCATCCATGCATCCTTACCTGCTATTGCATTTTAACTGCCATGTTTAATTTAATTAACGGTACGCGAATATGTTCATGTCGTTGCATTCTGCCTGTCACGTTTAATTTCTATTAACGGTACGCGAATATCTGCTCATGTCATTGCATACTTGAATACTCATCGTGATTGCGTAGCATCGCTACATACTAGTGCTACTTGTTCCGGCTAGGTGCACCCCTACGCCATACTTGTTAAATACACTTTCTGGCTCGTGTTCCAGAAGACGAGCGCATCACAGCCTGAGGGCATAGGGCACTCGTTGAGTGATCCCTTGTACTTGACACTTGAACACAGCCTGAGGGCATAGGGCACTCGTTGAGTGATCCCTTGTACTTGTACTTGTTACTTGACACTACTTGTCACAGCAACCACTTGCCTCTTGTACTCTCATTTACTTTACTTGCTACCACCTTACTTTACTTGCCATGCACCATGTTTTAACTGCTAGGTTGCTAGTTTACCTTTATTCCCGTTTCCTTGCACAAGTCTTTCGACTTGCTGACATGTGCCCCTTTTCTCTTTTGGGTGACACATGTTAGAGCCCGAGCCTGAGTTACTTGCTGAGGACGTGGTGTTCGCTGACGCTGAGTCAGGACCCGCGTTGATCGAGGACTACGTAGACACTGGGGATCAGTCTTAGTGTCGTCGTTTAGCTACTTTTGTTAGACTGCGTAGTTGTCGGTGCGTGGCACCTAGTTCGATACTCTGTTATGTTTGTGTTGTTTTGTTGGCCTTGTTCTGGGCCTTAGACTCTTTTCTGTTAGCCTGGTGGCTTTTCTGTGATGTTGAATATTTTGAGGACGAACTTTGGGATTGGTATTTTATATCCGTCTCATTATTATTATTATTGTTGTTGTTGTTCCTTTTGCGATTACAGGGACCTGCTTATACTAAATTGACGCTTATCGGGTTTGGGGCTTCACAGCTCCTCTCTCGTGCGGACCTTCTCACGTCTCACCCCCATTTTAGGGAAGCGGGACGTGACAGGTTTTAGTGGTGGCCCATGCAGGTCACTCTGTAACTGCAATTATCAGGGATAACAATAATAATATAAGATTGTCCAACAAATAAATTCGATATCCGAGTCATAAGCTATGAGTCTAATCTGCTTCGTTTTCTGTGTCACTAGATGACAGGAAGGCGATTCACCCGTGGTGGAGGTAGTGGTGCGATCCCTCATGATGAGGAGCCTGAGCGGGAACCCACCAACGGTGAGATGATGCGGATGATGATCCAGATGATGCAAGTGCAGCAGGGCGTGCTCCTGCACGTCCAGAATGCTCCACTTGCTCGAGCTGCCCGGACCCTTCCGGATGCCCCTCGCTCTGAGCCGGGAGCGAAGCAATTTCGGGAGCTGGGTCCCGCATATTTTGATGGATCTGAGGGTCCTCTGGCTGCCGACGAGTGGATAAGGAACATTGAGGATAACCTGGCGATGGCGAAGATTAACCCGGCTGGATGGGTTGATTTGGCTAAGAGGCAGCTGAAGGACAACGCCAGGAATTGGTGGGATGCGGAAGAGAAGATGCTGGTGGAGCCGATCGTCTGGGCTACCTTCAAGTCCAGATTTGATGGAGAGTTCTTCCCGAAGGCTGCTAGGCAGGTGATGCTGCAACGCTTTATAGATCTGAAGCAGGGGAGCTTGTCGGTGGATCAGTACCACCAGGAGTTCACGAGGCTCGGTCGGTTTGCACCTAAGATGGTGCAGGATGCCGATGAGAAAGCTCAGCGATTTCTTCAGGGACTTGCCTTGGAGCTTCAGAGCTTTGTGACCTCTTCTGACTTGGTGACGTATCAGAAGGTTCTGATTGCTGCGAGGTGGCAAGAGTTGAATTTGAATCAGAGGAAGGGACATGTTTCCGGAGCTGGGAAGAGGCCTATGGAGCAGGCCAGGGCGGTGGTTAGGCCTGGTTTCAAGCCTAATCATCCAGTGCAGTTCAAGAGGCCAGGAGGGCCTATCCTGAAGACTTGCCATTTCTGTGGCAAGACTGGTCACCTCAGGGATCAGTGTAGGAGGTTTCTGGGACAGTGCATTGTCAGCGGAGATCCCGCCCACACCATCCGGGAGTGTCCGAAGTCGAGGCAGCCTTGGCGGGCTCCTATTGCAGCACAGCCGTTGCAGCAGCGAGCTCATGTGCCCGTTGGACGTGGAGCGCCTCTTGTTCCACAGAGACAGGCCTTTCGGCAGGCTGTTCCGTCGAGAGGGTAGGCCTTTCTGATGACTGAGGAGGAGAGCATGGCCGTGGATGAGGTTATTACAGGTAACGCTCATTCTAGCTATTTATCTTCCTTAGTTAGTTTGATTTTTGATTATGTTGGTTGCTTGTGTATGAATGTTGCTAGAGTAAGATTTGATTGATTAGACTGTTTGTTAGGTGTGGTTTTGGTTTGCACGTTCCCTGCCCGAGTCCTCTTTGACTCAGGTGCGTCGATGTGTATTTTGGCCCAGAGCTTCGTGGAGAAGCATTCCTTGTTGACGTCCCCTCTTCCTAAGAGTTGGAATATCGTCACAGGGAACGGTGTAGTCTCGGTGCATCGTGGGTGCAGTCCTTGCTCTGTGGTGGTGATCGCTCCGGGACGTAACCCTAAAGAACGGTTGTAGTTTTACCGCAAGTGCACGGTGTAGCAGCGAGCGGGATATCGAACACAGGGAGGACGAATGACCGTGCTTGTTCCAATCACCCTGGCTATTCAAGAAGAAAGATTTGCCTTTGGCGATCCTGTCACAATCGTCAGACAAAGTGCGGAAATATCGAATCAAATAAAGAACGTCTAGGGAATGGGGAATCCCCGCTACTCACCGTATCTCATAAATGTGGTTAGTCGGTTTCAAAATTGCTAGATTGAGATTTTGGATGGACTAGTTGCAACTGAATGTAGAACCAAGCTCACGCTCTCGCGCTGTTGCCGGTCTATAGCTATCCTAGGTTTGGGCCCAATCTCTTGCAAACCCTAGCATAGGAAAGCTAGCATTAGGGTCAACATCATCGTCCAATCGCGCACCGAGCCCAATCTCTTGCAAACTCGGCTCGCGATCTAGATTGGGATAGTTCCTACCCGTCCAATCTCTTGCAAACGGGTATTGGCACGGAATTGCAACCGGAAACCCTAGTATCGGTCCAATCTCTTGCAAACCGATACTACGGAAATTCGATTCCAACCCAATTCGGATTTCTAGGGTTTCCTATCGAATCGGGATCCAATCTCTTGCAAATCCCGATCGGTATGAACTCCTAGCTAACCGTAGTAAATTGATCCCAATCTAATCCCTAGATATCGATTCTAGCAAAATTTCTACTAATTCATCACAAATATGAAGTTGGGCTTGTAGGGTTCATCCCCACGCCCCAAGACGTGGCGACTACTCACAATTCATAGCAAGATCACAAAAATAATCAATGAAATAAGCAATAGAATTCATCACAATATTGAGATATGCAATAAAAATAGAATTTTTGGGGAAGAGAAAGACAAACCAATGGAGTTCTTCAATTAATCCAACAAAAATCAAACTTTGCCTCCTCTCCAATCTCAAGAATAAAACTAAATAGCTAATCTAAAAAGCTGCAAAAAATCTAAGGAGAAGCTCTCTAAAACTAGGGTAAAAACAGGGGTTAAATACCCCCCAAAATCGTCCAAAAACTGTGACCAAAATACCCCTGCGCAGCCTGTTTTCCGCAATTTTCGCTACAGGCAACGCGTCGCACTCGGCCGAGTGACAAAAGTCGCTCGGCCGAGTGAGAAACCCTGTAATTTTCCAGTAAGTCGGGGCCTTCAGGGGTCTCTACTTCGGGGGCGGCTCGGCCGAGTGAGTTGTCGTCACTCGGCCGATGGCTTCATTGTACTCGGGCGGACGGGATTCTCCACTCGGCCGAGTGGGTCTTCTGAAGCTCAGGCAGCCGAAAAACAGAAACTTGGAGATTTTTGAAGGGCTTCGTCTGGGCGCCACTCGGGCGGACGTGGTCTCTTCACTCGGCCGATGTGGTCTCCGTCGCTCGGCCGAGTGCACATAGGAATCGTGTCTGATCTGGTCGGCCGAGCGGTGTCTCGCTGGTCGGCCGAGTGGGTCCTCCACTCGGCCGAGTGGGACACTAAACATGCCCAATCTGCTTATTTTGGCCTCCTCGTCGCTCCTGCGACGTCCGTTCTTCTTCCGCTCCTCTCCAAAAGCAAAATACCCATCGGGGAGGTCGTCGGTGACCCTCTGGAGTAAGCGCATCTCGAGATCACTCCAAATCGCGCCAAATCACCTGAAATGCGACAAAAACAAAAAATCGTGAAAAGCATCGCAATATCGTCGATATATCGTGAAAAATGTGATTTGGGCGATCTAAATGGCATGCAAAAATGCGGGAAAAAAGGTGTAAAATAAGGAGTGATCAGGTGGTTTGTGGACATGAGCTTTATGCTGATTTTATTGTCCATAATATCATCAACTATGATGCAGTTCTTGGGATGGACTGGCTTGCGAGCTTCTATGCTACGATCGACTGTCGGAGGAAGAAGGTGGTGTTCGAGATTCCCGGACATCCAGTGTTTGAATTCAGTCGTGGTAGCAGTTCGCTTGGTCCTGTCAGATTTCGGGCCAGGCCGGAGGAGGTTGTGGCTATGCAGATGGAGATGGAGTGGCCAGCTGTGGTACGTGATTTTGGTGACGTCTTCCCTGAGGAGATGTCTGGTTTGCCACCTGATCGAGCTCTAGAATTTTCTATTGATCTTGTTCCAGGTGCGCAGCCGATTTCGAAGGCGCCGTATCGTATGGCACCCGCTGAATTGGAAGAGTTGCAGAAGCAGCTGGATGAGCTTTTGCTGAAGGGTTATATTAATCCTAGTGTGTCTCCGTGGGGAGCACCAGTGTTGTTGGTGAAGAAGAAGGATGGTTCGCGTCGCATGTGCGTGGATTATCGGGAGTTGAATGCGGTGACCATTAAGAATAAATACCCGTTGCCTCGCATCGATGATATTTTTGATCAGCTTGGAGGTTCGAGGGTGTTTTCTAAATTGGATTTGAGGAGTGGTTACCATCAGTTGAAGGTGAAGAAGGGAGATTTTCCGAAGACAGCGTTCAGGACGAAGTATGGACACTATGAGTTCGTGGTTATGCCTTTCGGCGTAACTAACGCGCCCGCAGTTTTCATGAATCTGATGAACCTGATTTTCTACGACTTTTTGGATAAGTTTGTCGTTATCTTCATTGACGACATTCTGATCTATTCGAAGTCGGAGGAAGAGCATGCCTCGCACTTAAGGACGGTGTTGGAGATTTTGAGGAAGCATCGGTTGTATGCTAAGTTTTCGAAATGCGAGTTTTGACTGGACAGAGTTGCTTTTCTGGGGCATGTGGTGACTGGAGATGGTATTTCAGTGGATCCCGAGAATATTAGGGCCATCAGGGAGTGGCCTGTTCCGTCGTCTGCGTCTGAGATTCGGAGTTTCCTTGGACTTGCTGGTTATTATCGGTGATTCATTAAGGACTTTTCTCGTATTGCTGAGCCGATGACCAGGTTGACGCGGAAGGATGTTGCTTTTGTTTGGTCGGGTGATTGTGAGAGTGCTTTTGGTATTCTGAAGGAGAGGTTGACGACTGCCCCTATTCTGGTTGTGCCTGATCGCAGCGGTGGATTTGAGATCTTTTGCGATGCTTCTGGCAAGGGTCTCGGTTGTGTGTTGCATCAGCATGGGCATGTTGTGGCGTATGCGTCTCGTCAGCTTAAGGTTCATGAGAAGAATTACCTGACGCATGATTTGGAGTTGGCTACTGTTGTGTTTGCTCTTAAGATTTGGAGGCACTTCCTGCTGAGTGAGAAAGTGAAGATTTTCACCGATCACAAAAGCTTGAAGTATATTTTCACTCAGAAGGAGCTCAACATGCGACAGCGTCGATGGTTGGAGCTTATGGCGGATTATGATATTGATTTGCAGTTTCACCATGGCAAGGTGAATGTGGTCCCTGATGCGCTGAGTAGGCTTCCAGCGGTGATGGTCTTGACCTCGCAGTGGAGATTGCAGCAGGATTTTTGCGAGTCTGACGTGGAGATTGTTCTTCCTGGGGAGGCTTTTTCGTTGATGTACATGCAGGTACAGTCGACGATCGTGGATCGGATTAAGGCTGGCCAGGCTGAGGATCCGAAGCTGGTGAAGATTCGGGAGCAGGTGGAAGCCGGTCTGCGGACTGACTTTTTGATTCATGAGGATGGCTCGCTGAGGTTCGGAGCCAGGTTGTGTGTGCCAGCTGGGGATATCAGAGAGGAGTTAATGGTGGAGGCACACAGTTCGCCGTATTCTGTGCATCCTGGTGGCACCAAGATGTACCAGGATCTTCGTCTGAATTATTGGTGGCATGGTATGAAGAGGAGTGTGGCTCGGAGTGTAGCCAAGTGCTTGGTTTGCCAGCAAGTGAAGGCGGAGCATCAGCGTACGGCCGAGTTGCTACAACCGCTTCCGATTCCGGAGTGGAAATGGCAACACATCACTATGGATTTCGTGACTGGACTACCTCGGAGTCCGAAGCAGAATGACGCGATTTGGGTGATCGTAGATCGATTGACCAAATCTGCGCACTTTATTCCGTTCCGAGTGGGACAGCCCACTGAGGCGCTAGCGAGGAGATATATGGAGGTAAAATTCTTTTACTCTCCGTTTTTATTTCCTTTTCCTAGTTTGGATAGTGATGTAACGTGAATCGTGCAGGAGGTCGTGCGACTTCATGGAGTCCCCGTGAGTATCGTGTCTGACAGAGACACGAGGTTCACATCTCAGTTCTGGCAGAGTTTGCAGAAGAGCTTGGGTACGCGTCTGAGTTTCAGCACGGCGTGCCATCCGCAGACGGATGGCCAGTCCGAGAGGACGATTCAGATTTTGGAAGACATGCTGAGGGCGTGCATGTTGGATTTCAAGGGTTCGTGGGAGGACCATCTACATTTGGTGGAGTTCTCTTACAACAACAGCTTCCAGGCAAGTATTGGCATGGCGCCTTTCGCCGCTCTTTATGGGAGGAAATGTCGATCGCCATTGAGTTGGGATCACGTTGGTGATCGGGAGTTGTTGGGACCCGAGATGATCGTGGAGGCCGTGGATATCGTCAGGAATATTCAGGAGAGGTTGAGGATTGCTCAGGACCGTTTTAAGCATTGGGCAGATGCTAAACGTCGTCCTTTGGAGTTTCAGCCGGGCGACCATGTGTTCTTGAAGATTTCCCCGAATCGTGGTGTGATTCGTTTTAGGAAGCGAGGGAAGTTGAGCCCGCAATACATTGGACCGTTTGACATTCTGGAGTAAGTTGGCGAGGTAGCTTATCGCTTGGCCTTGCCGCCATCTTTGGAAGGAGTTCACAATGTTTTCCATGTGTCGCAGCTTCGTCGATACATTAGCGATCCGTCTCATGCTGTGGATTTTTCGGAGATTACCGTTCGCCCAGATTTGACGTATGACCAGCATCCAGTGCAGATTCTGGACATGCGTCAGAAATCGATTCGGAACAAGATTGTCAATCTTGTGAGGGTGATGTGGCGACACGGCTCACCTGGAGAGTCTACTTGGGAGAATGAGGACGAGATGCGAGAGCGTTTCCCACTTTTGTTTCCGGACTCGTGAGTATTCGGAAATTCCGAGGACGGAATTTTTCTTAAGTTGGGGAGGATGTAACGACTGCTTTTCATGTATCTGGATTTATTATAATATAATATATGTTTTGGTGGATTTTCTCTCTTGTGTGGTTTTCGTCTCCGTAGCTTTCATTTTCGATCGATTCGTCGTATTTTCTCGTTTCTTCCTTAGGATTGTCGATTTCAAAGTATGTCATTCGTGACGGACTTCATAACGGTCGTATCTTACTATTAGATCAAGCCTAGGAGTCTTAGGAATCGATCCCGGGGCCCCGCGCTCCGTATCGGAACTTTTGGTGCTCATTAGCCGATATAAGAAGGGGCACCGACCGACTAGATGACGATCCAGTCGGTCGGCAATCCTTCTTGGACCGACTAGTTAGCTTTCTAAATTTCTCAGGAGTTACTGTTTATCGTTAGTCGGTCTAAGAACGTTGGTTGACCGACTAGGTTACAAACTAGTCGGTCGGCAATGCTTCTTTAACCGACTAACTCATCAACTATTTTTGACACTAGTTACTGTTTACTCTTAGTCGGTCTAAGAACGTTCATCGACCGACTAGATCTCAAACTAGTCGGTCAGTAGTTGTTCTTGGACCGACTAACTCTTAGTTCAGGTTTTCGACTGGAGCTACTGTTTACACTTAGTCGGTCTGCGTTGGTCAACCGACTGACTAGTTCTCAAACTAGTCGGTCAGCAGTTGGTCTTTGACCGACTAAGCAGTGCATGAAACCCTACTTTTGCCCTAGCCGCCACCAAACTCTATAAATACCCCTCCAAACGTTTTCTTCTCCTCTCTCACGACCCAAAATCCTAATTTCTTCCCCTTTAAGCCCCCATCTTCCCCAAAACCCTATTTCCTTCATCCAAGCTCATCCTCCATCATCCAAACCCTCCCTCCACTCATTCCACCTCTCATCTTCCCCAAATCTCCATCAAACCCCCAAAATCCCCCAAAACCCTATTTCTCCAAACTTCTCCAATCATTTCCAGATCTGAACCCTAGGTTCCCCGGAGCGTTTCTTCCGTCGCCGTGGTTGCTCGGCGTTATTCTTCCGTTCCCTACGCGGTAATACTCAATTCCTTTAATTTTAGCATAACCCACATTGACATTGTGAAACCCTAATAAAATGGATTGATTAGATGATTAGGGTTCTAATAAGAAACTTATTTAGGATCATTGTGCTAATAATTGTTTTGTCATAACAGTGATCCTTTCCGTAGTTAGCTTGTGTGATGATCTTCATTGCTCGTCAATCCCGGTATCAGGCAAGTGAAACTTGCATCTCTTGATTTAGGCCATGTTTTAGGCCATTTACCTTGCTTTAGCGTAAAAGAGACTAGACGGTGAAAGGATAGCCGTCTAGACGCCATTGACCTAGCTTGACAACGAAGCTTGGTCCGTCACCCTCATCATGCTTGTATGTCACGTTTAATTTCCCTAAACGGTACGCGTATTAACTGTTCATGTCATCCATGCATCCTTACCTGCTATTGCATTTTAACTGCCATGTTTAATTTAATTAACGGTACGCGAATATGTTCATGTCATTGCATTCTGCCTGTCACGTTTAATTTCTATTAACGGTATGCGAATATCTGCTCATGTCATTGCATACTTGAATACTCATCGTGATTGCGTAGCATCGCTACATACTAGTGCTACTTGTTCCGGCTAGGTGCACCCATACGCCATACTTGTTAAATACACTTTCTGGCTCGTGTTCCAGAAGACGAGCGCATCACAGCCTGAGGGCATAGGGCACTCGTTGAGTGATCCCTTGTACTTGACACTTGAACACAGCCTGAGGGCATAGGGCACTCGTTGAGTGATCCCTTGTACTTGTACTTGTTACTTGACACTACTTGTCACAGCAACCACTTGCCTTTTGTACTCTCCTTTACTTTACTTGCTACCACCTTACTTTACTTGCCATGCACCATGTTTTAACTGCTAGGTTGCTAGTTTACCTTTATTCCCGTTTCCTTGCACAAGTCTTTCGACTTGCTGACATGTGCCCCTTTTCTCTTTTGGGTGACACATGTTAGAGCCCGAGCCTGAGTTACTTGCTGAGGACGTGGTGTTCGCTGACGCTGAGTCAGGACCCGCGTTGATCGAGGACTACGTAGACACTGGGGATCAGTCTTAGTGTCGTCGTTTAGCTACTTTTGTTGGACTGCGTAGTTGTCGGTGCGTGGCACCTAGTTCGATACTCTGTTATGTTTGTGTTGTTTTGTTGGCCTTGTTCTGAGCCTTAGACTCTTTTCTGTTAGCCTGGTGGCTTTTCTGTGATGTTGAATATTTTGAGGACGAACTTTGGGATTGGTATTTTATATCCGTCTCATTATTATTATTATTGTTGTTGTTGTTCCTTTGCGATTACAGGGACCTGCTTATACTAAATTGACGCTTATCGGGTTTGGGGCTTCACAGCTCCTCTCTCGTGCGGACCTTCTCACGTCTCGCCCCCATTTTAGGGAAGCGGGGCGTGACAGATACACTAACACCAAAATCTGTTGTACCTTCGGGCCAGATGTTCGCCGCTATCATCTCAGACCGAGCGAGCATCTGATAATCTCGGCCCTCCACTGGTATGGCCATTAGAAGCTGGGCCACCATTTTCTCCTCATCCCCCAATTCAACCCCCTCCTTCGCCTCGGGATTCAGCTCCGCCCAATCAGATCTTATCAGCACATCCTCCGACACGCCCACAAACACATACTGCTGGCGCCACAACTTAATTTTCCCGGGCAACCCCCCTAATGAGCGGATGTCTCTTTTTCGCGGATAGATAGTAGCAGGACCCCAGCTTCTTCACCGAGAAGAAATGGCGAAATAAGGACAAGGATGGGCAAACCTGGTTACTCACGCACAATATTAGGAACCCCACAACGGCACTGATGGCATTGGGCATCAGGCGATACAAGGGCAGCTCCAGAAAGTTCAACACATCCAGCACGAACGGATGGGGGGGGAAGCGCAACCCTTGCTCAAACGAGGAGACATACACTCCCACCTTCCGGTCGCCCGCGAAACACTCCCTCTCTTGCGGCTCCGGTTCACGAACCGAATACGGTGGCCTGACATACATCTCGAAGATCTCCGCAATGGATTTCTTCAGCACCGACTTCACGCCCGCAATCTCGAGAGGCACCTCTCCTGTCTCCGCGGCGGAGCTCCCTTCCCCAACCACCCCCGACCCCTGACCACGAAACGAAGACATCGAGGACGACATCTATAAAACGGGCCTCTTACTTAATGGGTTCCGACAACTCGGTCGTCTGCGCTACTTCGTCGACCGCTCCCACGAGGACGACTCTGGCAAGGATAATGAAATATCCGACGAGCTCCAGCTGCTTGCCAAAAATCTTCGCCCAACAATCAGCTTTGCTTCGCTCCCCTCCCTGAGTTCTCTTTTACGCGACTGCACAAAGCATCATGACCGTCGACCTCGAGACACGCGTCACCAATCCGGGCCCTATCCAGCACCGACCCACGTGTTCTGACGCTTCGCGTAATGGCAAACCGTCAATTCTGCCACGCGTCATCACGGCAGTGGTCGGGTCGCTTCGGTTTCCGCCCGCCGTCGAATCTCCAGGATGACGTCTAGTCATACGACCGCCAACAATTCCCGCCCAAATCCCGACGAAATGATTACCCCCCATTTGAAATTACTCCGCCCTTCGCCTCTTCTTTCTATGCGCCGTGCGTCCCGAGGCTGAGTCCGACATCCGTCCAAAACAAAAAGGCTCCACTCATTCCAAGACTGAGTCCGACCTCCATCGGGGTGGCCAAAACAAGAAGGCGTCGCTCGTACCAAGGAAGGGTCCGACCCCATCGGGGCGGCCGAAACAGGAATCCGCCGCCCAACTATTCGGGGATCTCGGTTTCAACGCTTGGCAAACGTTCGTACGGACCAAGCAACCTCGCCCCGCCTCTGACCCACCGGGATTCACGCTGGGCTTCCTAGCAAACCGCTGCTAAACGCGACATATCTCAACTCCCCTCTCCCGACGACCTCGGCAGAGCGAAGTTGGGGGCAGTTGCGTCCCTCACAAAGCTGACGCAAAGCAGACGGTCTACGAACAAAACAAAGAAGAATACAGTTTGACACAAGACCAACACAATACATTTACCCAAATAGCAATACCGTACATTGAACCTCCCACACACTACAACAAAACATTGGTTATAACCCTCACACAATATGGTACGGGCCTCCCCAAACCCACCTTGTTAGCGGCGCCACCTCTCAACCGACCGAGCCCTCACATCTCTCGCCACTTGCCGAATCCCCGCATCCTTAGCCTCTTGCAACATCGGCACAACATGCTCGTCATGATAGCGGCGGATAGCGGCTTCGATCATTTCGCCTTCAGCTTCCCGTTTTTCCTCCAGCCGCCGCATCGCAACACCCCTCTCCCTTTTCTCGTTCTCAAGGGCCTCCTTTAGGCCTGCTATTTGCCGCCTCTGTACCCGATCACCGCCTCCTTGTAATGCCCTACCAGCTACTGCACAAGTATTAGAGGGGGGGTGAATAGTACTTTAAAATAATAAGGAGTATAATTCCAAATTAAATTGCAAACAACTACCAAATCAATTTGCGGAAGCTTAAATTGAATGACAACACAAAATTAACAATGCAAACAAATGATGTTAATGGGTTCGGATCCACCCAAGTCTCCCCGACTTGTTCCCGGTGATCCTACGTCCCAACCACCCGGATCCCCTCCGGATACTTGAGTTAGAAACCCTAACTCAAGATTTCCACTATGAAATACTTGTGAAAAACCTCCACAAGTCAAATCATACAAAATGTAATTTGTGACTCCCACAACCCGGGATCACAACCACACTCTCACAACCGAGAGTGAAACTTACAAATCAAATATGAAATGAAATAAGAAAGACTTCTTACCGAACAAAATACCTATGCCTTGAGTATTGCTTACGAATTAGGGCAAGGATGATTTTGAGGAAGAAGTGGCACCAAACCCTAGCTCCAAGATGTAGATCAGCGATGGAGAGCTTTTGGGATGTTTGTGACCTAGAATCAAGCACTTGGCTTGGAAGGCTTCACACTCAATGAATCTCTCTTTGGAAGTAAGAGTGAGGAGAGATTATTGAATGGAAAGAATGAGCTTTAAATGCACTTGGAATGATTTCTCTTGATCTCTAAACTTGCAATAATATCAGCCTTGGCAGCAATGAATGCAGCCCAACAAGTATATATAGGATAGAGGAGAGAGAGAGAGAAAAACGTTTCAATTAAAGCTCCAACGGCTCTTTTCTGAACCCAACTAGTCGGTCAAAGAACAACCACCGACCGACTAGTTCATCAACTAGTCGGTCGGTCAATTAACGTAAACCGACTAATGAGTAAACTGAGAAAAGATCAAAGTACAGACTAAGGAACTAGTCGGTCTAAGAAGAGTAGCTGACCGACTAGTTTCACAACTAGTCGGTCGGTTACTCAACGTGGACCGACTAACAGATAAAACTGAAGTCTGAGAAGAATTGTACTTAGTCGGTCCAAAAACAAATGTTGACCGACTAATTCACCAACTAGTCGGTCACCAAATGAACATAGACCGACTAACAATAAACAGTAAGTATGGTGAAAAATTTGGCATGTACAGTAAACTAAACTAGTCGGTCCAAGAAGGAAAGTTGACCGACTAGTTCATCAACTAGTCGGTCGATCAATGAGCACAGACCGACTAATGATAAACAGTAGCTCAAGCTCAAATGTGCATGTTCAGGGAAAGCTCAACTAGTCGGTCACAGAAGCATCACTGACCGACTAGTTCACAAACTAGTCGGTCGGTGAGTCAACTTAGACCGACTAACTGTAAACAGTAAAGAGCTAAGAATTAACTGACAGAAACTAGTCGGTCCAAGAAGCTTGGCTGACCGACTAGATCACCATCTAGTCGGTCAGTTCTTCTTCTTGAACCAACCAACATGCACAAGAAGTCCCGAATCGAAGCGCGAAGCTTCGGGAAGAATTGTATGGACTTCTACTAAGATCCTAGAGCTAAGATATGAGCGTTATGAAGAATTAAAACGTAAGACCTACTCAAGGCTTAACATTCTACGAAAGAAGCTTAAAGACTATTAAATAAACTTGACGATACCGTCTTCAATAGCTTCAATCGAATCTTCATGACTTCTAAATAGGTCCATAAGCTTCAACGAAGCTTTAGGCATACGATCACGTGCTTTGAGAAGTCTTGAGACGTCGTTATTGATATTCACGATCTCCATAACTGCGCTCACAAAGTGTTAGTTCATATTATATTTATGTTTGTTCATCATCCAAAACCAAATCCGGGGAGTCCAATATCCAACATTCTTCCCCTTTTTGGTGATGACAAACCAACATAAATAATAATCAAAAATAATAATTCAAATGAAATTTACTTACTCCCCCTGCATTGATGACACGTTAATTCCAATTTAAACAAAAATGATACGCATCAAGCAGACTAGTGAAGTATATTAAATGAGAATCGATTGTTGAATTATTGAAATACCAAATGAAGGTTATTGAAATATCGGATTTGAAAATCCATTTATATATCTTAACTCCCCCTGAATCTAACACATCAAGTTAGATTCTTGGAGAAATGCTTTAAATTTTCATTTGGCACATCGTTATTATTATATCTATCCCCCTTTGGCATAAGCAAAAAGAGCGGGAGGATAACAACGACAACAACAATGGCCTCAAATTAAAAAGCACGGGAGTCGTAGAATACGACGAAGGTTCAAGTGACACCAAAGAGAAAAATACAAATTGAATCAAGGTGTGTCAAAGATATCAAAGTCGAAAAATCATAAAACGAAATCATCAAAACTCAAATCAATTTAACGGATTGAGTTATGGAATTTACTATCCAATATCAACATTTCTTGGTTAATTTAGTGCATGGAAAACAATTCTATGTTTTCATAGAAGAAATTTCAATTAAACCAAGTGAATATCGTCGAGCGACGAAATCAAACATCAGAGACATAAAAATTATACATTGCACAAAATAATGAAATGTCAACTGAGATATATATATATATATATATATATATATATATAAATATAATGCATGAAGCAGAGTACATCACCGATATACACACAGACGATCGACAGATCGGGGCACAAAAATACATCATACATCATCACAAAAAAATACATCATGTCGGAATGCAAAATACATCAGCACAGATATCAAAACAAAACATCAAAATGATCCAAAATACATAGCCACCCACACTATCCTACCCAACATCTCTCACAACTAGATATATCATCCAATGAGTATCAGGAGAGGCCTCGAAGAAACTCAAGAGGCAGCGGGAGGATCAGAAACAACTGCAGGCTCAGCAGGAGCAGAAGAGGTGACTGGATCAGCAGGAACGTCCGGAAGATCAGCAGGAAAGACGACTGAAGTGGCAACCTCTGAAGCAGCAACCGTAGTGGCCTCGGGAGCACCAGTCGGAGTATCCACCATAGGAGTGGTGGCAACAGGTGTGCTCTCGGGGGCACCAGCAGACGTAGCAGCAACAGCATCACCGGAAGAGGTAGCACCAGCAGCAGCAGTACTAGCAGAAGTGCCCTCGGGGGCACGAGTCGAAGCACGACAAAGCTCCTCAATGTCCTCCTCAGCCATCTTATCTAACTCCTCATCCTCAGACACGAAAGGAGGAAGATCAACACCCATCTGACGAGCCATACGGCAGACTACATCCTCGCTACGAGCCAAGCGGGACTCGTGACGAAGAAGTATCCGGACGACATCATCAAGGGTGGCAACGGGAGTAGCAGAGGCACTGGCAGAGGCAGGGGCAGACGCTGAAGGTGTCGTCCTCTGAACGTGACGAAGCGCCGCAAGAGATTTCTTGACGGCCGTCGCATTCAGGGGAGGACCAAGGGGACGCTCATCGTCACGAGGCAACGTGACACGAAAATGACGAAAAACGAGGGTCAACATGCAAGGAAATGGGATATGAGCCGATTTGTTGGACTTTCGAATACACTCGAAAGAGTCAATCTTATCGAGTATAATTCGAGCCCAATTAATCGAGCTCCCCATGAAGATCGCATAGATAAGCTTCAAAAATGGCTGGGATGGTAAAGATGAGGAGCCGTACTTGGGAAGCAAGTACGACTTTAGAATCAGATTTAGGACCCACGCATTAGGCTTGAATGATTTAGATGGCACGCCAATCATGGCAGGAGGGATCTGATGGAAAATCTCTGAAAGGATGGTCTGATCAAAAGAAGAAATATCGTCAACGGAGATATCAGATGGAAGAAGGCCAGACGAAGAGATACCCAAAATCTCTCCTAAGATTTCCGCAGTGAGGTCTATAGGAGTCCCCAAAACGGTCGTCTCAACAGAGTGGGTCTGATCGTACTGACCCCGGATCCTATTCGCATAGAAAAGCTTCACTAATCTAGGGTAGGGGTGAGGATTCGCCTTCGGGTCAAATCGAAGGTAATCGAGGAGACCCGACGACGAGAGAAGATCAGCTAACCCTATAAAGTCGCTAAACTGGACGAAATGCTCCAGAAGCAGAGGGCAATGTTCGATACGGTTGTACGCCGCGAGACACAAAGGGTCATCGCGACACAACGAAATATCGACACCGCCGACCGGCATCGGACCCTTTCCCTTAGGCTTACGGGTAGACGTACGAGGGTGTGTGCTAGACTCGGGATGGATAGGAGGAGTGGGTTCCCTATGAGTCTCGGTCTCGGGTTTATACTCCGTATCGGAATCGGTAGGAGTATGGAACGAAGACTGAGAGGCAAGAATTTTGGTCTTGGGCTTAGGCTTGGGCTTGGGTTGACCTCTAGGCTTGGCGGTCGTCGTCCTCTTCTTCTTGAGAGGAGGCGAAGACGACGAAGGTTGGGTGGTCTTGGCTCGACGTTTCGGAGGGGTTGGATGTTCGGGATCCGAAGGGTTTGGATCAACGGTCATCGGAGAGGGGCTAGACGGAGTGATCGGAATACGTGTTCTTGCCATAGTCGAAGCAAGACACGGCACAAGATGATCAAAAGTAGAAGCCCTAGCCGAAAAAGAAAGATAAACCCTAAGAACCCTAGAAACCGAGCAAGCCCTAGCTCTAGGAAAGGAAATCTAACCATAGAAGGAGAAGAAATCACCTAGAAGGAGGGGCCGACGGTGGAGATCGACGGAGACGGCCGGAAAATGGCCGGAGATCGATCGGAAGTCGAAGGGTTTAGAGGGATGACGGGGTTTCGAGCTGGAGGAGAGAAAAAATCAACCGACTAAAGTGAGAATTAATCGGTTTAGATCGAGTTTAAGTCGGTCGAAATCGCAAAAGACCAAACAGTCCCTGGCACAACTAGTCGGTCACAGTTCAAGCACTGACCGACTAGATCACGATCTAGTCGGTCGGTCAATGAGCTTGAACCGACTAGTTGTAAACAGTGGCTGAATCCAAGATATACTGACAAGATTTAGTCGGTCTGCGTTCATTTACTGACCGACTAGTTCTCAATCTAGTCGGTCGGTCACTGAACATGAACCGACTAAAGAGTTAAAAATTTGAAAATCAATTTCTCTCCACAATACGCTTGGACGATATATCTCAAAACTCTCAATAATCATCTAAACTACCCCATTAAACATCGAAAACTCAAAATTTGACGATTACGCACAAATCGAACGAAAAATCAAAATATCACATAAATTCCCGAAAAATCCAATAATTCTAGCATGAAAGAGATATTGCCAAATATAATAGCATGCAAAATTATTGAATGAAACATGAATCCTATATCTCGGATTCACCCATAATCCCCAATTCTCGACGCAACCGCACAAAGGAGTCCTCCTTTAGGGGTTTCGTGAAAATATCGGCGATTTGCTTTTGGGTTTCAACGTACACTAAAATGATGTCCTTTTTAGCAACATGATCATCTAAAAAGTGGTGTCGGACATCTATGTGTTTCGAACGGGAATGGTGTACTGGGTTCTTGGAAAGACATATTGCACTTTGGTTGTCAACCATGATAGGGCAAGTATCACAATTTATACCAAAGTCTTTAAGTGTGTGTCTCATCCAAAGAACTTGAGCACACGCGGCACCGGCGGCAATATATTCCGCCTCGGTGGTTGAAAGTGATACGGAATTTTGCTTCTTGGAAAACCAAGAGACAAGAGAATTTCCTATAAAATGGCAAGTGCCACTAGTACTTTTCCTGTCGGATTTGCATCCCGCATAATCGGCATCACTATATGAGATTAACTCATATGTGCTAGATTTCGGATAAAGTAATCCAAAATCTAAAGTGTAACTTAGATAGCGAAAAATACGCTTTACCGCTACTAAGTGAGATTCATTAGGTTGAGATTGATAACGAGCACATACGCATACGGCGAACATAATATCGGGCCTACTTGCGGTAAGATAAAGCAAACTACCTATCATACCTCGATATAGACGAATGTCTACATCCTTACCGCCCGTATCCTTGTCAAGATGCGTAGTCGTGCTCATTGGAGTCTTTTTCCCGGAAGCACTCTCCATTCCAAATCGCTTTAGCAACTCCACCGTATACTTCGTTTGGTGGATGAAGATCGCATCGTCCATTTGGCGAATTTGGAGACCTAAGAAATACTTGAGCTCACCCATGTGGCTCATCTCAAATTGTTCCTTCATAACATTAGAAAACTCTTCGCAAAGAGCAAAGTTAGTAGCACCGAAAATGATATCATCAACATATATTTGAACTAGATTATATCATTATTCGCATGCTTAACAAAAAGTGTAGAATCGGCTTCTCCCATTTTAAAATTCAAATCCAAAAGAAAATTCTTTAGGCGATCATACCAAGCTCGAGGAGCTTGTCTCAAACCGTAAAGTGCTTTCTTTAGTTTAAAAACATGATTTGGAAAATTTTCATTTATGAAGCCCGGAGGTTGAGAAACGTAAACTTCCTCAACGACATCTCCGTTTAAAAATGCACTTTTAACATCCATTTGAAATAATTTAAAATCCTTATGGCATGCAAAAGACAATAATAATCTAATCGATTCTAATCTAGCTACCGGAGCGAAGGATTCTTCGAAATCAATACCTTCCTCTTGTCGATAGCCTTGAGCAACTAACCGATCTTTGTTCCGGACGACGACTTGGTTTTCGTCGGTTTTGTTCTTGAAGATCCACTTTGTCCCTATGACGGTGTGGTTCTTCGATGGCAATGGAACAAGCTCCCAAACTTCATTTCTCTCGAATTGAATGAGCTCCTCCTCCATGGCTAAGATCCAAGCGCTATCTTCGCATGCTTCATTAACATTCTTTGGCTCTATCGAGGAGGCAAAGGCACAATGAGCGAAGTAGTTCACTTGCGATCTCGTCTTGACACTATCATAGATATTGCCAATGACTTGCTCATGAGGATGGTCACGAACGGTATGAAGCCGTTTGGGAATACCTTGGTCACTAGGAACATTCTCAACAACTTCATTAGTTGGGTTAGTTTCAATAGAATCAATAGAATTATTAGACTTAGAATTATCAAACGAATCACATAAAACATCCAAAGAATCATTATCATTTGAAATTCTAGTTGGAACAAATCCTTCATTAAAAGAGACATGAAGCGACTCCTCGATCGTTGAGGTTCGTTTGTTGAATATCCGGTAGGCTTTGCTACGCGAAGAATATCCAACAAAAATCCCCTCATCGGATCTTGGATCGAATTTGTCCAAACTACCATACGTGTTCTTAATAAAACATTTCGAACCAAAAACACGAAAATGTTTAACTTGAGGCAACCTACCAAACAACAATTCATAACAAGTTTGTTTAGTGCCGGGCCTCAAAAGTATTCTATTAAACACATAGCAAGCGGTGTGTACCGCTTCCGCCCAAAATTGATGGCCAAGTTGGCTATCATCAAGCATAGTGCGAGCACACTCCACTAGCGTCCTATTCTTTCTCTCAACTACACCATTTTGAGGAGGTGCACGAGGGAAAGAGAAGGTGTGTGTAATACCAACTTCATCACAAAATGTCTCAAAAGACTCATTCTCAAATTCACCTCCATGATCACTACGAATAGTGACAATGGTGGTTCCTAAGAGATTTTGTACTTTCTTAACAAAAATTGTGAAGTTTTCAAAAGCTTCATTTTTATTACATAATGAAAATACCCATGTAAATCTCGAATAGTCATCTACGATGACAAGTCCATATCTTGCATTTCCTAAGGAAGCAACTCTAGTTGGCCCAAATAAGTCTAGATGTAATAGCTCTAGTGGCCGTTTAGTAGAAATGCTTTTCTTAGGTTTAAATGAAGATTTAGGAAGCTTGCCGCGTTGACAACAATCACAAAAACTTTTCTTTTCAAAAACAAGCTTCGGAAAACCTTTAATAGAATTTAATTTTGAAAGCTTATATAATGTTCCAAAGTTCACATGTCCAAAGCGTCGATGCCATAAGTGTTGTTCACTTGTGTTGGCAACGAGACATTGTTCATAAGACTTAGGAAGATCCAAAATATAAATATCTTTATGACGAGTGCCGGAAAATAATAATTTATCATTATCTTTTCTTAAAATATGACACAATCCTTTCGCAAAGCTAACTTTGTAACCTTTGTCACAAAGTTGGCTTATTGAAATAAGATTATGATTTAAACCATTAACAAGATAAACATCACTGATTAAGGGTTTAGATGGGTTACCCACTTTACCAACACCTATGATGGTTCCGCTCTCGTTGCCTCCAAATACGACGCGGTTTCCATTTGCTATGGGAACCACTCCGGAGAGCAAACTAGCGTCACCCGTCATGTGTTTTGAACACCCGCTATCGAGTATCCAATTTCCCTTGGAGCTAAATTTAAATTTGTTGCTTCTTTTCTTTTTCTTTTCCTTGAGTACCTCATCGTTTCCTTCGTCATCACTATCATCGGAAGAGGAGGATCCTTGATCATGCTCCTCTCTTGCCATGAAGCACATGTGCGCTTGCTCCACTTGCTCATCGTCCGACTCTCCGCTTGAAGAATCCTCGGAGTCGGTGAATGTTGCTCCGACAAGTACCTTCTTGTACCTCTTTTTGTACTTCTTGGACTTATCGAATTTTGGCGCCTTCCACTTCTCCTTTTGTTTGTTGAGAGGACACTCCGCTTTCATGTGTCCTGGCTTATTGCACTTGAAACACAAAGGAGAGGAAGAGGCGTTAGAAGCACCAAATTTAGCTTTGTTCTTATAGTTACCTTTTCGGAAGAAACGGTTGAACTTCTTGGCCATGAGTGCCATGGACTCCAAGTCCAACTCGTTTTCCGAGTCTTCATCATCGGTTGATGTGGATGTGGATGGAGCGGCCTTGAAAGCAATAGCCTTCTTCTTTGGCTCGTCTTGCTTTAGGTAGGACTTCATCTTTTCCTGCAATTTGAGCTTGCTATCCTTGCGTACCTCGTATGACATTAAAGTACCCATTAGTTGAACTACGGTGTACTTATTCATGTCATTACCTTCCTCGATGGCGAAGGTACGCTTTTCCCAAGAAGAAGGAAGTCCTTCGATAAGCTTCGAACACTTCTCCTTTTGGGTGTAGGATTTGCCGAGAGCCTCTAACTCGTTTATGATGTCGACGAAGCGAGCGTAATACTCCTTCATCTTCTCGCCCTGTTGCATATGAAACATTTCGTAATCTTTGTTTACAACTACGAGTTTAAAGTCTCTTACCCGACTCGTCCCTTCATGAAGAATGAGGAGGGGGTTCCAAATTTGATATGCACTCTTACATGTGCATATCTTATTGAAGTCCTCGGGCTCCAAAGCGCATTGCAAGGCGTTCATTGCCTTGGCATTGCTTACCTCCGCGGCGACCTCCGCGGTTGTCCATTTCTCGAAGTCTTCTTCTACGGGCTCGATGTATTCCTTCATTGTAGTCCTCCATAAGGATGCACCCCGGAGGAAGGTTTCCATCCGGCATTTCCAGTACCCGTAATTGGTACCGTTGAAGAATGGAGGCCTCGTAGAGGAATGTCCTTCCATCACCGAAGATGCTCCTTCACGGTTCCTGAAGGTGTCATAGTTGGAAGGTGGACGCACGGTCTTGTTGTCGTTGGCAGACATAGCTAAGTATCTGGCTCCGATACCAAATGTAATGCCCTACCAGCTACTGCACAAGTACTAGAGGGGGGTGAATAGTACTTTAAAATAATAAGGAGTATAATTCCAAATTAAATTGCAAACAACTACCAAATCAATTTGCGGAAGCTTAAATTGAATGACAACACAAAATTAACAATGCAAACAAATGATGTTAATGGGTTCGGATCCACCCAAGTCTCCCCGACTTGTTCCCGGTGATCCTACGTCCCAACCACCCGGATCCCCTCCGGATACTTGAGTTAGAAACCCTAACTCAAGATTTCCACTATGAAATACTTGTGAAAAACCTCCACAAGTCAAATCATACAAAATGTAATTTGTGACTCCCACAACCCGGGATCACAACCACACTCTCACAACCGAGAGTGAAACTTACAAATCAAATATGAAATGAAATAAGAAAGACTTCTTACCGAACAAAATACCTATGCCTTGAGTATTGCTTACGAATTAGGGCAAGGATGATTTTGAGGAAGAAGTGGCACCAAACCCTAGCTCCAAGATGTAGATCAGCGATGGAGAGCTTTGGGGATGTTGGTGACCTAGAATCAAGCACTTGGCTTGGAAGGCTTCACACTCAATGAATCTCTCTTTGGAAGTAAGAGTGAGGAGAGATTATTGAATGGAAAGAATGAGCTTTGAATGCACTTGGAATGATTTCTCTTGATCTCTAAACTTGCAATAATATCAGCCTTGGCAGCAATAAATGCAGCCTAACAAATATATATAGGATAGAGGAGAGAGAGAGAGAAAAACGTTTCAATTAAAGCTCCAACGGCTCTTTTCTGAACCCAACTAGTCGGTCAAAGAACAACCACCGACCGACTAGTTCATCAACTAGTCGGTCGGTCAATTAACGTAAACCGACTAATGAGTAAACTGAGAAAAGATCAAAGTACAGACTAAGGAACTAGTCGGTCTAATAAGAGTAGCTGACCGACTAGTTTCACAACTAGTCGGTCGGTTACTCAACGTGGACCGACTAACAGATAAAACTGAAGTCTGAGAAGAATTGTACTTAGTCGGTCCAAGAACAAATGTTGACCGACTAATTCACCAACTAGTCGGTCACCAAATGAACATAGACCGACTAACAATAAACAGTAAGTATGGTGAAAAATTTGGCATGTACAGTAAACTAAACTAGTCGGTCCAAGAAGGAAAGTTGACCGACTAGTTCATCAACTAGTCGGTCGATCAATGAGCACAGACCGACTAATGATAAATAGTAGCTCAAGCTCAAATGTGCATGTTCAGGGAAAGCTCAACTAGTCGGTCACAGAAGCATCACTGACCGACTAGTTCACAAACTAGTCGGTCGGTGAGTCAACTTAGACCGACTAACTGTAAACAGTAAAGAGCTAAGAATTAACTGACAGAAACTAGTCGGTCCAAGAAGCTTGGCTGACCGACTAGATCACCATCTAGTCGGTCAGTTCTTCTTCTTGAACCAACCAACATGCACAAGAAGTCCCGAATCGAAGCGCGAAGATTCGGGAAGAATTGTGTGGACTTCTACTAAGAACCTAGAGCTAAGATATGAGCGTTATGAAGAATTAAAACGTAAAACCTACTCAAGGCTTAACATTCTACGAAAATAGCTTAAAGACTATTAAATAAACTTGACGATACCGTCTTCAATAGCTTCAATCGAATCTTCATGACTTCTAAATAGGTCCATAAGCTTCAACGAAGCTTTAGGCATACGATCGCGTGCTTTGAGAAGTCTTGAGACGTCGTTATTGATATTCATGTGAATTTGGCGACGATCTCCATCACTGCGCTCACAAAGTGTTAGTTCATATTATATTTATGTTTGTTCATCATCCAAAACCAAATCCGGGGAGTCCAATATCCAACACTCCTTGCTAGTCACTTCCGCGGTATGCTTCGACCGGATGTCATCCCTCTCGCGCGTTACTTCTTGGAGTTGGTTCTCGACCATTGCTTTCGACGAATCGAAATACGTAGCCCGCCCCTTCTCCACCTCATAGGCCTTCCTAACCCTCTCCAGCTCCGCCTCCGTGTCCCTCAACTTCGCCCTGACCTCGCCAAGGTTCGCCTTCGCCACCTCCAGAGACGCCCTGGTGACGGCCACAGGAGTACGGCCCCGCAGGGCTAACACGTTCGCAACCATCTACAGAAAACCCGAATCAGCGGGGCACGAACAAAGAAAGCCCGAGGGCGAGAAAAGAAAACCGGCTTACCTGCACGACGTGCCATATAACCGAGCCACACAACCGTTCCGCCCCCACACGAGTCAAAGACTCGCGATCGCGCGGTAACACGCAGTACTCGGCGAGGCGCGCCGCCACTCCCGCGTCCTCGAATACCGACTCGTCGCAGCCTACTCGAAAAGGGAACTTATGGAGACGGTCATCTGGATATGCCTCGACCTCTTCTCGGGTCCTCTTAAAACGAATAAGGGCGCCCTCACAAGCCGGACTCGACGACCCCCCCATTTCCCACGAAGGGATTCCGTATGGCCACTTTTGAACCAAAGGCGCTCGGCGAGGCTCGACCACCTCTGATACCCTTGGCGGAACGGAGGGTCTGACCCCCCGCGCGGCCGCGTCCTCATGAAGATCTTCGCCGGGCCCATCGATAGAGATACCTGGCCCGGCTGCCCTCCATCCCGGATGCGCCCTCTCCCCACGGGGAACCCCGCCTCCACGTTCCCGGGATCCTGCCTCGCGCGCCACCCCCTTGCCTTTCCCACGGGGATCAGTGTCCTCCGAGATCGGGGCTCCGGCCGAACCTGACACCTCCTCCGGCCTCCGCATCGCGTCTCCGCCTACAAAAAAAAGAAGAGAAGATCAGGACAAGCCTAGCCCAGAGTTTACAAAACATCAAAGATACCTAGGGTCCAAAAGTCCTGGGCGAGCCGACTGCTCAGCGTCAGACTCGCCAACTGACGGTACGCCTCGGGCAGTTCCATCAAAATCTGAGCTTTGATAATATCCTCCCCAGTCAGCTCCACCCTTTCATTTACTAGGGGATTCCGCGCCCCCCAATTCGACATCAGCGCCACATCGCTTGGCACCGTCACGAAGGCGAACTCCCTCATCCAATCGCCGACGTCGTCGGGCACCCCGAGGATAAGTCCTCGCCCTCTCCTAGCGCAAACACAATGATACATTCCCCTCTTCCGAATCACGAAGAAATACTGGAACAGCGCCAGGGAGGGACTCAAGGAGCAAGCAAGGCACAAGACGACGAACCCCACTAACAAGCCCCAAGAACGGGGCGCTAGGGCAAATATCGGTAGCTCCAGGAAATTCAACAAATAAAACAAATACGGAGGGATCGGGAAGCGGAGCCCCAACTCGAATGACCGGACATAGACCCCGACCTCATTATCTCCAGGCGAACACACCGCTTCCTCTGACCCGGGAACCCGAACCTCATATGGTTGTCGCACGAACCGCACGCGAATCTCCCTAATGTTGATCCTACCCAACCTACATCGGAGGGATCCAATCGCTCTCGGGACAACGGATCGCCATGACCCTCTTGCCCTGGGCCGCCGCACCCCCGGCTGCGACGCCCCCTCACCCAAGTCAACTCACCTCGCGCCGTCTGACAAAAGAAGGTCAGGCACTCCTGTTCCTGACGTCCTTGTCCGAAGCTTCCGCTGACAACCGAGCCAGCTCAGCACGTCTAGTCAGCATGCCAGGTCAGCCCCGCCTAGTCATCTCCCGTCAGGTATAAATACCCCCTCTCCTCTCACGGGGAGGGGGTTGCCAAATTCTCTCTCAATCTATCATTCACACACGAGAGCAAAGGTCGTCCATATCTTTGTTCTCCCACCTATAGCTCGCCACGTACGGTCGACACACTGTTAGTCCGACCGACGTGCCTAGCCCCGCTTTAAGTCCTATTACTGACTTAGGCATCGGAGGGGCTAAGGGTTGGACCCCAACCCCGCCCTTCTGACGAGTTGCTCGTGTTGCAGGGAAGCTCACCCCTTGGTCGACATCAACTTCAGCCTCCAGCCATCCAAGCTTCCTCCGCCGCGTCCGGTGAGATTCGACTCCGTGGCCACCCCCGTCGGCAAGTCCAACCTCTTCACCCCACTAATCACTTGTTAAACAGCCCACCTAAACCCTCTTCTCAGCATAACCACTGTGCCCTTGGTTCTCCACAATACAAATTCATTGTACGCGAGTTCCACCTCGTAACAGAAGGTTACTCATTCATTGCAAAATCCTTCAAGCTTTCTTTTTCAAAGATCAAAGCTTTCAAATCCAAAGCCCTTAGCATTTCTAAATCTGATTCTCTTGCTCTCCAACCTAGAACCAAAGATTGATCCTCTAGGCATTTGGTGCAGTCAAGAGAAATGGCTTTCCTCCTCTCTTCCAAGAGAGTTCTTCAACACACATCACACTTCTCCTTCAAGTTTTACTTCAAGGCATATGTGATTGTAAGTGTTGCTTTCAGATTTCATAACTTCATTATTTGAATTGTGCTCTCGGTTGTGAGAGTGGTTTTTGCTTGCTCCCTGGTTGTGAGAGTCAAGGACATCGATTGTATTCGATTGCACTTGTAGGGTTGCTACAAGTGGGTTTTAAGGAAACCTCAAGTTAGGGTTCTAACTTGAGTATCCGGTGGTATCCGGGTGATAGGGATGTAGGATTACCGGGAACAAGTCGGGAGTTGACTTGGGTAATCCGAACCCTTGAAACATAACTGCGTTTGCGTGTGTTTCTCTTTGGGTTGTTTTCTATTCCGCACTATTTGTTGGATTGCAATTTATTTGGCGTAAATTCCTATTAAATTTGCATAAACACTATTCAACCCCCTTCTAGTGTTTTCCCCATAGACAGGATCCTTACAATTGGTATCAGAGCGCAAGGTTTTATCTATGGCATCCAACAACAACAACGTTCCTCCTCCGCCTACGTACAACAATCACGACCGTGATGGAGCGTCCACACTTTTCGAAGGTCAATCTACGGTACGTCCTCCACGTTTCAATGGTACTAACTTTGGTTATTGGAAGTGTAGGATGGAGACATTCCTTAGGAGTGCTTCTCTTTGGAGAACTCTCCACAAGGAGTATGTCGAGCCCTCCGAAGATGATTTCGAGAAATGGACGACTTCCGAAAAGTCCGCCGAAGTCAACAACGCTAAAGCAATGAACGCTCTTTATTGTGCGTTGGACCCGAATGAGTTCAACAAGATATGCACATGTAAGAGTGCATATCAAATTTGGAATCATCTCATCGTTACCCACGAGGGAACGAATAAGGTAAAGCTTTCAAAGTTATATGTTGCCGTGCAAAACTTCGATTTGTTCCACATGCAGGAAAATGAGAGCATTGCGTCGATGTACGGACGCTTTACCGACATCACAAACGAATTGGAGGCCCTTGGCCAAATCTACACTGAACCTGAAAAGGTAAGGAAGATTATCATGGGGATGACCTCCAAATGGGAAAGACGAGCAATCGCCATTGAAGAGGTCAATGATTTGAAGAACTACACCGTGGTGAATCTCATCGGGACTCTGATGTCTTACGAAGTAAGACGGGATAACCGATTAAAGATTCGAGCCATGATGAATCCCTCGGAGGCCAAGAAGAAAGCTTTGGCGTTCAACGCCAATTCGTCATCCTCCGGAAGTGATGAATCCGAGAACGAGATGGATTTGGGTGAAATGGCACAAATGGCGAAGAAGTTTCAACGCTTCTTCCGCAAAGGTAAATTTCCCTCCAACAAACGTTTTGAATCTACTAATGCTACTTCCTATCTTTGTTATAAGTGTAATAAGCCAGGGCACATCAAGAAGGATTGCCCGATGCTAAACAACAAAGAAAAGTGGAAGGCACCAAAGTACCACAAGTCCAACAAGAACAAGAAAGACAAGAAGAAAGGACTCGTCGGTACCTTTGATGACTCAAGTGATGACTCATCAAGCGATTCCGATGATGAGAAGGGTGAGAGCGCCCACATGTGCTTCATGGCACTTGAAGACCCACTCTCGGATGAGAGTGATTCCGATACGGATAACACCGAGGTAACAATGGATGAACTTCGCATAGCTAATGAAGAACTATTTGCTAAATACCAATCTTTAATGCTTAGATATTCTAGCTTAAAGAAATCAAAAGTTAGCAAGTCATCCATTCCATGCATTATCAACAATGACACCATTGTTGATACTTTAACCATTGAGAAAGCAAACTTAGCTTCTCAAAATGTCACATTGAGAAATGAGGTGAATTCCCTCAAATCTCAACTAGATCAAACACATCACATGGATAATAGTGATCTAGTTACACGCCACACACAATTGGGATTAGAGAATGATTCTCTTAAAACCCAAGTGCACGAGCTCAAAGCACGGGTGTCCACCTTGGATACCAACATTTCTTCTTTAATGGAGAAATATGAGCTCATATCCTCCCGTATTGTGAGATTCAATAAGGGACAAGGACAATTGGATGATTTGCTTGCAAATTAATTTCCGACCACACATCTTGTTGGCCTTGGATTTGTTAAAGCAAATGCATCTAATGATCGCACCTCCTATAGTGGTGTCACTATAAATTTTGTGAGGCATTTCTCCGGTGCATCCACAAGTGGCGTCAAAGACACTATAGGTAGCAATCCTACCAAGAATGTCACCACATCACTTTCTCTTCCTTTTGGCAAGAAACCCACTAAGGGTGGAAACCAAAAGCAAGGCCATGCTTATATGTACACTAATACTCATCCACGTAGGAAACATCCTACTTCACAAGTGGATAATCATGACACATTTTATGCTCCGCACCCACGGACACGTACACAACCACACATGAGAAATACTCATGTACGTGCTCCCACACACCCATATGTTCATACGCATCATTCTTTCATATATGATAATTCTCCACATGTCATGCATGATCAATATCCTTCATACAATATGCATGCTCCCAAGAATTCATATCATTCAAGAATGTACAATGCATATCCTCCACCTCATATATATGCTAGAAATCATGTTCCTAATAAGCATGCACCACATAGAAATCCAACTCATATGCATGCAACTAGGAATAGGACTCCCAAGATGTACACTATTTGGGGTCCTAAGAACACTAGTCTAAATATTAGGAATGCTTATGTTGATTCCTACTTTCATGATGTAATTAGAAATAGTAACTATGTTGGGAAGCGGAAGTCCACTTGGACTTGGCTTCCAAAGGGCTAATCCCCTTGGACCCAACAAACATTGGGTACCATAAGCTTATGGTATATTATATAGGTACCCAAGAGAAAGAAGAAGAGCAATAAATGCCGTATTAGCTCTAAAGGGAAAGGATGGATTCTTAATAGCGGTTGCTCCAAACACATGACGGGAGATCCCTCATTGCTCTCCGAAGTGATTAGCATCAAAGATGGTGCAATGATCACTTTTGGAGGTAATCAAAAGGGAACCATCATTGGAGTAGGTATCGTTGGTAATTCTTCCAAACCCCTAATTACTAATGTTTATCTTGTTAGTGGTTTATGTCACAACCTCATTTCCATAAGTCAACTTTGTGACAAAGGTTACAAGGTTAACTTCGGAGAAGGATTGTGTACTATTGTTGATTGTGATTCAAATGTTTTATTTTCCGGTATTAGACGTAAAAATATTTATTATTTAAGCTTGCCTAAAACCGTAGAACATTGCTTAGTTGCTAACACAAGTGAACAACTATTATGGCATCCCCGTTTTGGTCATGTTCACTTCAAGCACTTATATAAGTTAGCTAAGCATGATCTAGTCAAAGGTTTTCCTAAGATTGCTTTTAATAAGAAAAAATTTTGTGATTCATGTCAAAGAGGTAAACTAAGTAAATCTTCATTTAAGCTTAAAGAAGGGATTACTTCTAAGAGGCCCCCAAAACTTCTACATTTAGATTTGTTTGGGCCAACTAGAACCGCTTCTTTAGGTAATGCTCATTATGGACTAGTTGTCGTTGACGACTTTTCTAGATTTACTTGGGTTTCATTCTTAACTAATAAGAATGAAGCTCATGAAGAGTTAACCAAATTTGCAAAGAAGATTCAGAATCTTTTAGGATCCACCATTATCACTATTCGTAGTGATCATGGAGGAGAATTTGAGAATGAATCTTTTACTAAGTTTTGTGATGACTCCGGGATAACTCATAACTTTTCATTTCCTCGTGCACCACCACAAAATGGTGTTGTAGAAAGAAAGAATAAGACTCTTATTGAGTGTGCTCGCACTATGCTCCATGATAGTCATTTAGGACTACAATTTTGGGCAGAAGCGGTGCACACGGCATGTTATGTGCTCAATAGAATCCTAGTGAGACCCCGAACAAACAAAACTTGTTTTGAGTTGTTTTACGATAAAAAGCCTCAAGTGAAATATTTTTGTGTCTTTGGTTCAAAATGTTTTATAAAGAACACCTTTGGTAATTTAGACAAATTTGAGCCAAGATCCGATGAAGGAATCTTTATTGGATATTCCACGCGTAGCAAAGCCTACCGGATATACAACAAAACTTCTTCAACGATTGAGGAATCACTTCACGTATCGTTTTATGAAGATTTTGATTTTCCTCATGTTGATGATGATAATGTAGACATTCTTTGTGATTCTCTTAATAATGTCAAGATTAATGATAATATTGTTGAGACTAACACTTCTAACGAAGTTGTTCCTAGTGATCCAGGTTTACCCAAAGCTTATCCAACCGTTCGCAACCATCCCCATAACCAAATCATTAGAGATATTGGTGTGGGTGTTCGAACGAGATCAAGAATCGAAGAATTCTCCCATTGCGCATTCGTCTCTACCATTGAGCCAAAGAACATTCAAGAAGCTTGTGAGGATAGTTCTTGGATAGTGGCTATGGAAGAAGAACTAGCGCAATTCGAGAGAAATGAAGTTTGGGAACTTGTACCTCTTCCAAGTGGTCACCAAGCTATTGGGACCAAATGGATCTTCAAGAACAAGACGGATGAAAACGAGGTAATCACACGAAACAAAGCAAGGTTAGTAGCTCAAGGCTATCGGCAAGAGGAAGGTATTGATTTCGAAGAATCCTTTGCCCCCGTAGCTAGATTAGAAGCTATTAGGCTGCTTTTATCTTTTGCATCCCATAAGAATTTTAAATTATTTCAAATGGATGTTAAAAGTGCATTTTTAAATGGATTTGTAAATGAAGAAGTCTATGTTTCTCAACCTCCCGGTTTTATTCATGAGAAATTTCCAAACCATGTTTTCAAACTTAAGAAAGCGTTGTATGGATTGAGACAAGCTCCTAGAGCTTGGTATGATCGCCTTAAGACCTTTTTTTGAATTTAGGTTTTAAAATGGGAGAAGTTGATTCTACACTTTTCATTAAAGATTATGAAAATGACATTCTTTTGATTCAAGTTTATGTAGATGACATTATTTTCGGTTCTACTAACCTTCATCTTTGTCAAGAATTTTCCAAGTCTATGAAGGATGAGTTTGAGATGAGCCACATGGGAGAGCTCACCTACTTCCTTGGATTGCAAATTTGACAAATGGAGAATGACACTTTCATACATCAGACAAAGTACACATGGGAGCTTATTAAGCGATTCGGGATGGAATCGTCTTCAAGCAAACAGACTCCTAGAGTACTACTACACATCTACACAAGGATGAAAACAGAAAAGATGTAGACGTTTGTCTATATTGAGGTATGATCGGTAGCTTACTTTACTTAACCGCTAGTAGGCCCGATATCATGTTTTCCGTATGTATTTGTGCTAGATATCAAGCAAGACCTAAGGAGTCACACTTGATTGCGGTTAAACGAATATTTCGTTATCTCAATCAATCCCTAGATTATGGGTTACTTTACCCTAAGTCTAGCACATATGAGTTAATCTCATATAGTGATGCCGACTTTGCCGGATGCAAGTCCGACAGGAAAAGTACTAGTGGCACATGCCATTTCTTAGGAAATTCCTTAGTTTCTTGGTTCTCTAAGAAACAGAATTCGGTGTCATTGTCCACGACTGAAGCGGAATATATTGCCGCGGGTCTTGCATGTGCACAAGTTCTTTGGATGAGACACACTCTTAGTGACTATGGTGTCAATTGTGATACTTGTCCTATCATGTTTGATAATCAAAGTGCTATTTGTCTTTCCAAGAATCCGGTACACCACTCCCGTACCAAACACATAGACGTGAGACACCATTTTATAAATGATCATGTAGCTAAGAAGGACATCATCTTAGAGTACATTGAAACCCAAAAACAAATTGTCGATATCTTCACTAAACCTCTTAAAGAAGATTCATTTGTGAGGTTGCGTGGAGAATTGGGAATTATGGGTGAATCTGAAATCTAGAAGCTCAATTTTCATGCTATAACTCCTTATTGAGCTCATATATATTTGATTGTCTTTCTTCATGTGCTTTATTGTTTTATGAGATTAAGAAAGGCAATTGTGACTTATTTGATTTCATGAGTTTTCGAAGTTGATTGGAATAATTTGTGTTTCAATAGATTTACTGTTTTCATAATGATTGTAAGATGTATTTGTGATTAGAGTATAGGTCCTTGGGTGAGTGTTCTTATTCTCTGGAATTCTATCTCACTGTGCATTTTTGGACCAGGACAGACGACTGTGCTTCTTTTGACAGTCGACTGCCCTACTCTATATCCTTCATATGAAAATTGATATCTTTCGCTCAGCCGACTGTTGACTATTTTACAGTCGACTGTTAATGTAACAGGCGACTGCAATTTAGTCATCAGGCGACTGTACTCTCTGTCGAACTTTTTACAGTATTCTCTGTTTTTTCTTGTGATCTGTATTAATTCTCGGCCAGCCGACTGTTGAGTATATGTCAGTCGACTGTCCAGCGGACAGGCGACTGCATTTTACTTGCCAGTCGAATGCCCAACTTTCTGAGAATTAATTTTATCACTTCTTACAGTCGACTGACTTTTGTTCTCCAGTCGACTGTCTCATGCTGTGTCGGTTCATTTGATTTGATCCGAGCCGTCGATTCTTTAATCCAACGGCTCAGATTGATTTTCCCTAATTTATATTCAATCGACACGATCATTTCCCCTCGACGATTCTCTCTCCTCCGCATCGACCGTTCAACTTCCCGCTCGATTGATGCTCTCTCTCTCGCCGTAAATCTTGCTTCCATACGTTCGTAAATCTCGAGGAGTCGCCGCCTTCTATTCTGCCACTCAACAAGGTTAGGGCCCGTTTGTCTAACTCGTGTCTTCTTAGGGTTTGTTCCTTTTGTTTCTTGCCCTAGCCCCGTGCTCGGCTATGGATCCCTTCTATCTTTTCTTCCCTAAGGACTCTCTCAATTTCCTCAATGAGTCTGTTCCTTCACCAAAACCTGATCCGGCTCCCTCTTCGCCTCAATCTTCGGGCGAGCCTCTTCGTATCTCTGTCGGTGACCCTATCCCATCCGTTCATAATGATGAACATTCTTCTCGGGCTGCTGAGCCTCCTTCTCGGTCCACAGAGTTTCTTCTTCGTCAGCTGGACGCTCGTCTCTGTGCTCTGGAAATGCTGTCTGTCTCCCTCGATGAGAAGCTTTCGCTTCTGCTTAAGCTTCAGCTTATCTCTTGTAAGCATCTTGCTTGTCCTGTTCCTCCCGAGCTTCGTGACCTGTTCCCTACCTCTGAGAACACTACTCCTGCTTGTGTTTCTCCACCTCCTGGCTTCACACCAAAACCCCCTGTGTCTCCGACCTCAGCTGTCCAGACTCCTCCTCATGTTCCTGTTGGTTCATCTTCTGTTCGTGTTTCGTCTTCCAAGAGGAAGCCTCCAGCTTTTCCTACTCGTCGCTCTGCTCGGCTTTTGTTTCGTTCTTCCAGCCGTCCGTCGGACCCCTCAGTAATTCAGATCGACTGAGGCTGCTACTGATGCTGTTCTGTTCACTCACCTGAAGACCTTATTACTTATTTTGTGGGGTCTGCTTTTGCTTAGGATGAGTGATGATATATGTTTTTTCGTTGTATGATGGATGATGATGTATGTGATACTTTTATATATGTGTATTGATACAGTCTTTGATGCCGCCATGATGTAGCTATTTTTTTGTTGCTCATGATGTACCTTTTTGGGATGGCCATGTTGATGACCATCCGTTTATGTACTCAGCTGTCTTATATTATATATATGTTGTTGCATCTCTCTTTTATGTCACACTATGATATATTGATTAACGTCTGTGTGATATATGTTTTTTTGTCTCTATGAATGTTTCACTCTTCTTGCTATGTTTTTAAGACAATACAAGAATTTGATATTGGATAATTCATGCTATTTCTTTGATGTGATGAATATGTGAAAATTATTTTCATTTCGAATATCTAAAATGTTGATATTGGACTTCAATTCCTTTACTCACACATGTATATGATGAGACTTTATGAGTTTTTGATTCGATATATCTTTATACTCCTTGATTGTTGTTAGTTCGTATTTTAGCACTATTATTGTTGTTGTTATTTGCTCTCACCTTTTTGGATAATGCCATAGGGGGAGAGAAATAAACATACAAGATTCATAATGGATGTGCTAAGTATGTTCTAAGCTTGAATCTAAGATTTTCGATGCCTTAGATTCAGGGGGAGTAAGATTACAATGAATAGGGATTTTACTTCCTAGATCCCTTGAATTAAATTCATTTCTTATCTCACTCATTTGCTTCAATTACTATATAGATGCTCTAATATTTGTTGACTAACTTGATTGGCATCTATGTAGGGGGAGTAAGTTTTCATTACGCACAACTATTTATCTTTTTGTTTATGTTTGTTTGTCATCATCAAAAAGGGGGAGAATGTTGAGTATTGGACTTCTCCCTACTTGGTGTTAATGATGAGCAAACATAAATACTTGTGACTAATCCCCTATTTTGCAGTTAATCCATTGTCTAAGCTTACTATGAAGATCAACTAGTAATGGATGACTCACAAACGTGATTGAAGGCAAATGATATGAATTGGATGATCGTAGATTGATGATTGAAGCTCCATAAAGACTTTAAGCTCATACGATGGAAAGAAGAGATTATTCGTCAATGTAATTTTTCTTTTATCTCTTCTAGTATGTAGCTTAGAAGTAGAACTATGATGGAGCACTCACTCACATCTACTTTCGGTCATAGGACACCTCTAGACCTTTGTCATTTGATCTCAATTCAATTCTCTTTTATTTGTGCTAGGATTGTTTATAACAGCCGACTGCTTAACAGTTTACAGTCGCCTGTCTCAAAAACAGTCGACTGTGTTTTGTTCTACAGTCGCTTGTTATGCACAGACTATTACAATGCAGTTTTTGGGTCCTCTCTGATTATCTCGCACAGGCCACTGTTGAACGTTTATCAGGTGCCTGTTTTAGCGACAGTCGACTGTGAATGGTTCATCAGTCGCATGTCTCTCCTTGCCCAAAATCTGTTTGATCCGATTTCTACGGCCAGTCGACTTATGCTGTATATACAGTCGACTGTATATTAGATCAGTCGACTGTCTATGCTGCAACAGTCGCCTGTCTGTAAGTCTAATCTTTAGCTCTCTGGAAATTTCTCCTGTCTGTGACAGTCGTCTGTTTAAGGTTATACAGTCGCCTGTTCTGATTAACAGTCGACTGTGTTCCTTGCATCAGTCGTCTGTCCTGTATCTTGTGAGATTTCCAGTATTCCTTCTAACTTACTCTTCTCTCGGCCAGTCGCCTGTAGAAGAATGTACAGTCGCCTGTTGGTTTTACAGACGACTGTCTTGGCTTCATCAGTCGACTGTCCACGTGGTAAGTTACCGTTATGAATTCTCACCTACCCTTGCTGACTGTGCAGCAGTCGACTGTGTTTTGTTCATCAGTCGACTGTCGCGAGTTCATATTATATCCGTTGAGATTTTTCTCACGGATTTCGATTGGGTTTTTACCTAAACTGTTTTGTGGATTTGAAAAATCTATAAATAGAGCTTCTACTGTTTCATTGGAAGGTTACTCATTCATTGCAAAATCCTTCAAACTTTCTTTTTCAAAGATCAAAGCTTTCAAATCCAAAGCCCTTAGCATTTCTAAATCTGATTCTCTTGCTCTCCAACCTAGAACCAAAGATTGATCCTCTAGGCATTTGGTGCAGTCAAGAGAAAGGGCTTTCCTCCTCTCTTCCAAGAGAGTTCTTCAACACACATCACACTTCTCCTTCAAGTTCTACTTCAAGGCATAGGTGATTGTAAGTGTTGCTTTCAGATTTTATAACTTCATTATTTGAATTGTGCTCTCGGTTGTGAGAGTGGTTTTTACTTGCTCCCTGGTTGTGGGAGTCAAGGACATCGATTGTATTCGATTGCACTTGTAGGGTTGCTACAAGTGGGTTTTAAGGAAACCTCAAGTTAGGGTTCTAACTTGAGTATCCGGTGGTATCCGGGTGGTATGGACGTAGGATTACCGGGAACAAGTCGGGAGTTGACTTGGGTAATCCGAACCCTTGAAACATAACTGCGTTTGCGTGTGTTTCTCTTTGGGTTGTTTTCTATTCCGCACTATTTGTTGGATTGCAATTTATTTGGCGTAAATTCCTATTAAATTTGCATAAACACTATTCAACCCCCTTCTAGTGTTTTCCCCATAGACAGGATCCTTACATATCTCGCATTGGGAGACTTGATTGAACTCATTTCCAATTACAGTGCAAAATAATGCATTCATTGCCTTTGCATTAAGATTTGCTCTCTTCTTGTCGTCGGCTGACCACTTCCCAAATTAAAGTTCGGTAGGTGCGATGTACGGGACTTTAGTAATGGTTCATGCTTCGATATCCAATGACTTCAGGCGAGTCTTCATTCGGATCTTCCAACTAACATAGTTCGTTCCGTTGAACAGTGGTGGTCGCATGGTATTTAGTCCTTCAGAATGGAAAGATGTTGACTCCATCACTGTTATAGCCTCGCTCTGATACCAAGTGTTGGATCCTGTGAATGGCAAACAACACTAGAAGGAGAGGTTGAATAGTGTTGTATAAAATAAACTTTTCGTTCTTAGTAGATTAACACAAATCAAAGGCTTCTAATGTTGCCTAAGAAACCAAGTAGGGTGATCTACGCTTGGCTCTTAATAAACTCAATAAATCTTCAATTCAAATCAGAGATACAGATCTTCTGGTAGTCGACTTCCTATAAACAGTAGTCGACTCCCGGAGGGAAATTTAGCACATCTCAGATAGTTAAATACTTAATGAAGATATATAAAGTTTACTCAGAAGTATAAATACAAAACTGATATTTGCAGTAAAAGAGTTACAAGAATTACAAGTTAAATAAGAAGTGCTTGCAAAAATAAACAATCACAGATTAGCAAACGCAGACACAAGGATTTTTATCCTGGTTCCCCACAACTTGGGTACGTCCAGTCCCCGACCAATCCGGTACGAGATTACCACTATATACCTTAGCAAATACAATTACCTAACTTCACTTGTTAGGATTTCTAACAACCTAGTCTTGACCAGGATTTCCAACCACAACACCTAGACTTGTCTAGGGTTTCCAACAACAACACCCTTATAACAACGGGTAATCAAAAAATAAAATCGATATCCAACTCACAACAATTGTTTGGTGGAGATTGGATTTACGCCCAAATTCTATAGCCAATAATAATAGACAATTACGTGCTTTAGTGGCTTGATAGAATAAGATTCTAGATCACACAAAGATACAAATGAAGTCTTTGTGATCTAGATCAAATGTTTTTCAAAAATCCTTTTAAATAAAATTCGAGAACAAGTAATACGGATTTTGAAAACAAATATCCAAATAAAATAAGATCCTAAGAGAATAATATTTCAGAAAAATTGCAAGATCAAGAGTAAAAACTGATTTGGTTAAGAGAGAACGAGAGCTGAGAATTTTAGAGCGTTTTGCACAAGAGAATTTGATTTAGAGAGTTGTTGTGATTTCTCAAAGAAAATGGTCCTCTATATATAGGAGAAATCTGAGAATTTGAATTTCAAATTTCTTAGACTTTTGTCCCGAAAATCATGGAAGAAATCAATTAAAAGATATGTCAAACGTCAAGTCAAAACGTCAAAATTCGACAGCTGGTAGTCGACTCCCTATGGTTGGTAGTCAACTCCCAGAGTGTTTCTGGAGAAATTGATTCTCATTTGGAAGTCGACTCACTACCTTTGGTAGTCGACTCCAAGAGGAGTTTCTTCTGAGATAGTGACAATCAATCAAGTAGTTAATTCCAGGGTGTAATGGAGCTTCACTACGAAAATGTAAAGTGACCAAAAAAAAAGTTCTCAATAACATTTTCAAACTGATTTAAAAGATATTTAAGATGTTTTGAAATCATTCGTGTGTGTGTGTGTCTATTGTCTATATGATTGGCTTTAACATAACCCTAAGAGAGACACAACACACTCACTATGGACTAGGAGACGTCTTCGAAAGCTTGATCAACTGATGGAGTAAATGTGAGCTTCACTTGAGCTTCTGTTCTATTTGAGCTTTGAGCTTCATCATTGATCTTAGCAACGTTCGTCCTTGTCTTTGAGCGTAGATTGCCCTTCTTGGAGTATGAATAAAGCTTTTTATTTGTCGCACAACCAGCACACTTAGTCGTAGTGTAGTTTAGTAAACTAAGCTTCATTTGTTGTGCTCATCATCAAAATTACTTGGGGGTGAAATTCAATTTCCATCAAAATGGACATAGTTCAATACAAAGGATGAAAGCAAATATGTATTAGAAAGAGGGTTGGAGATTTGTCACCAAATACAAGCTTCTTCAATCAGCAATCAATCTCAGCAATAGCAAAAATGAAATCAGAAAGCTCAAAACTCTCCAAAACCCTAATCCCCTTCTTAAGGAAGAAGATGACCTAAAATGGCAAAAGATTAATTTCTATATCGTTCTCCCTTTATTACATCTGAATAGCAGTGTTTTATACCCCTAGGGGTTACATCACATCCATCTGAATCATCATCTAACGATTCACATCAACTGGAGAGAAATCAATTTAAGAAAAACTCGTTTCTCGAAACCCAGACTGCGGGCGAAAAACCCCGATCAGTCGACTGTCGAGCAAATGACAGTCGACTGATGAAAGGTGGCTGTCATAGCTACAAAAGGGCAACATGCGACTGTCTTCAAAAATCACAATCGCCTGTGTGACCCACATGCGACTGCAGTTTGTTCTTTAGTCGCATGCTGCAGAAATGTCAAAATAACAGAGAGTTGGCTTTTTTTCTTCCCTCGGGAATCTGAAATATCAGTCGACTGATGTGAAGATAATAGGCGACTGCACAATATTACAGTCGACTGTCAATCCTCTTACAGGCGACTGTCGTTGGGTTTCAGCTTCTCCAGCTTCAATTCTTTAAAGGCAAGCGACTGCCGTTGTTTGGGCAGTCGACTGTTGGGTTTTCCAGGCGACTGTCGTTGCTTCTACAGCGCCTGTTTTGCGCTCCTCTTCTTAAGTTGATTTAGTCCCTTTCGGGACACCTGAAAAACCCAGAAAAATCCCTATAAATATAATAGACATTTATAATACTTTGGGAAGAGAAATTGTGCAAGAATAAAACCATATTCTCATAAATGATGAATTAGCGTACATGTAGTTAAGAGAGCATGATTCCATAGATTATATGCACAAGAGGAGACGATTATGAGGTTAAAATATGCAATATTTATTCATAATCATATATGCACTATGCCATCATGCATTTTGATCCGGACGGTTCCAATACCTGCAGTCTTGCACACTGCATTGTTCCCCATGAGAATTGAGCATCCATCTTCATTGGGACGGTATGTAGCAAACCAACTTTTATGAGGAGTCATACGGTATGAGCACCCTCGTCGTTATGGTATGAGCTTGAGCTCAGCAGGATTCCATTCACAAAGCCATAGAAAGCTATGACTTAACCGCCGAAGCATCGGGCATCAACTGGTTCAAAACGCAAGGGGAAAAAACTACAAATATTGGCTTAAAACATCATCATAGAGCAGAAATGTTGTCCATTAATTAACCGTCGAAGCCGTAGAGAGTCCTGCCGTGCCTCTTGAGGGTGTAGACTACGTCCATGGCTGTCACCGTCTTCCTGCTAGTGTGCTCAGTATAGGTCATGTCGTCGCGGATCACGTTCTCGAAGAAGTGAGTTCAGGCAGAAGCCTCAACACTCCAACGGGCATGGGAACGCGTTCAGCACGTGACACTCGTGCTGCATGGGCCTCGTGGATTTTGAATTCGTTTCGGCTTCAGACTAGGTTTGGTCAGGCAGTGAGTTCAGGCACGCATTGGATTCCGAATCTGTTTCGGATTGATACTTTGTACTGTGTAGCAGTTTTCAGGTCATATTTGAAGGCTATTTAAGGATGTTTTGCCTGGAGTTTCTACAATGTGAGAGAGCCAACCACTGGATGTTATTTTTATGGATCATGTGTCATTTACAAAAGGTAAAAATAAAGAGTTTTGTGGATGTTTGAGAGCTAAAACTAGTTTTCTTCTTTAATTAATATCATAAACTCAGAACTCAGTATCATAGTTGTTGGACTTCAAAACATTGCTCAGGACTGACATTCTCTGTTGAGGCTTCTGCCTTGACTTTTCAACAAGCGAAGCTCTTTGGAGTGTTGTTAATGCATTTGAATACATTTACCTTTGGAACAACGGATTGACATACCATATTGAAACATAATGATTGAATGATATACCGTGTTGACATCATATTGCTGGAACATCCTATCGAAATTGAATGCTTATAAGTAGTTGGCATTGTACAGGGTTTTTGGGGTAACTTTTATTAGATAAAGTGTGAGAACGAATGCGAGCCATCTTTACAATGCACCGTACCGTACCGACCGTCTAAACTGAAAGGTATCGTCTAAAGTGAAATGAGATCTGCCCGGGTGAGCGCCCCGTGGCAGGAGATGGGCTTAATGGTCGCACAATGTACTTTCATATATAAGTCATGTAGTTTCTAGATTTACTATTGCCTACTTGTCCTTTTTATCGTTACTACATCTACCTGGTTGTCCTACCATTGTCATCGCATTGCCTGCTGGTTAAAACATTGTTGCTATCATATACCATGCCACAGTTGTTGCTCTTGTACGTAACTTTTGCACTTGCACAGTCACCTTTACTTTATGCATTACATGCACTTTACTTACCACACCTGTGCAGCCACCAGTGCTTTACTTATCGCTCTTATATGCATGTCTGCCCTTACTTTACTTTTTGCACCTGCATGACCGTCTTTTGTTTACTATAGCTTGTTCCATACTTTTGGACTACTCTATTTCTATTGCTAGAATTGTTGTGACTTACCTACGGTTCTATCTTCATGGCATCGCAGACGACGCATCTGTGGAGGTGATGCTCTTGAGTTGACGACACCAGAGTTCGACCCTGAGACCGCAGCTTTCAGATTTATTTTCACTTATATATTTTCTTCTTTCATGTATCTTGTTAGGTCATTTTGTACAGTGTGGATTGTAATAATTGGACACTATTTGAGTATTTTTATACATATCTACATCATGTCTAATTTGTTTCATTGGTAATCTATAGACCTGCAAATAAAATCAAATAAGTAATGGCCCCCTGAGAGCGGGTCGTTATCCCACTCGACCACCAACTTGTCAATTGTCGATGGGACGCGGAGATCTCGACCACTTGTTGTAAATGCTTTGCTCTGTCAAGCCATTAATCCATCGGCGTGCATGTTGTCGACGTGCCACGAGTGTGTGTTTAATGCGACCATTAAATGCTGACAGTGACTTGGAAGAGACGTGGCACATCTACATGTAATCACATCGTTGCTGGCGTGCGAGTTGTTTGGACCATGCGGCTGAGAGATCCGACCGTGAGGGGATCGTCCATGTTAAACCGCGCTGAGGCCGAGCAGAGCCGAGTCGAGTTGTCCCCTTGAGCTGTGTCAAGGGGGATCCCAGTGAAAGGCCTCTTTCTAGGATGTTGGGCTCAGTCATATCTAAGTCCATACTTAATAAGCGTTCGAATTGGAATTTCAAATTTATATCCGACGGTTCAGATATTTTTAATGTACATGTAGTTACCATGCAAAGCCGTCCCTTCAGTTTAGCAGGTTAGCAGCCTCAATTGCCGTCCTTCGATAAAATGCTTTGTATCTGTTAAGAGAGTTTTTTCAAAGGAGAGATTACAATGCAATTTGATTGCCCACTCACTTTCAACAATTGGCTTACCCCATAATCGACAAGAACTCTATATAAAATAATTTTCAAGGCAGTAAGTGGTGAGAATTTAATGTGAAAAGGGTAGCACCTAACCAAATTGAGTCAGGTGCGATGACGTGGTGGCCTATCATAGACAGCCCAACAAGCAAAAAGTACTTTATGATCATCCTTATCAGGATTGGTCAAGAGCGGCGGACTGCGGAGATACTCCCTCAAATCTAAGAAGGCACTCTTACAATCTGCATCCCATTCGATGAACTTCTTGTCGGGTACGGTGGATTGCTATTGTCTTCCTCAGCACTTTGAAGAAGAGTAAAGATCTCTCAGCCGATTTTGAAAGAAATCGACACAGAGCCGCTATCCTTCCATTCCGCCTCTGAAGCTCTTTGATGGTAGTGAACTCCTTCATTGCTACAACCGACGCTATTTTATCGTCATTAGCCTCAATTCCTCGATTCGTCAGCATGAATCCGAATAACTTTCCTGATCGAACCCGGAGTGTATATTTTGCGGGATTCAACCAAAGGCTATGACGCATTTGTGCAAACGTCTCTCGAAGATCTGCGATAGGATCCGTCGATTGCTTGGACTTGACTAGCATATCGTCTCCTATATTCGTCTTCTTCTGCTATGCATGCCTGGAGGTCGAGTCGGCTTTCAGCTTCTGGAAAATTAACTAGAGGGTGCTTATATTCAGTTGTAATGGCAATTATATATGTAATTTCATACCACTGTCACAGTACACTTCAGATTTTTAGTAGATCCGCCTGATGTACCCGAAACGCGAATAAAACGACAATCCGCAAGCCGACACCTTGACGTCGTTCCGATCCGATCTCGGGGCACGAAAACAAAAAAACAAAATACGAAAAATCTGAAAATTTTTAATAAAGAAAAGGGTTTTTAGCATATTTGTCCATTAAATCGTGCGTATTTTGATATCCGTCCCTCAAATCTTCATATTTGCACTCAAGTCCCTCAAAAGTTAGTATGTAACCTGAATAGTCCCTCTTACTAACTATCTGTTAAAATCTTAACGGAAATGAGAATATTCCGTTAGTATTTAACCTTAATTTGCCCTCAAGTCCCTCAAAAGTTAATATTTAACCTTACTAGTCCCTTAACTTTTGAACGTTAACCTTAATAGTCCCTTAATTTAACGGAATATTCACATTTCCGTTAAGATTTTAACAGATAGTTAGTGAGAGTGACTATTAAGGTTAAATACTAACTTTTGAGGGACGTGAGGGCAAATATGAAGATTTGAGGGACGGGTATCAAAATACACAAGATTTAAGGGACGAATATGCTAAAAACACTAAACCGTTGAATAATAATACAACCACGTGATTCTCCGCTGGAGACCACCTCACGGGCCTCGTCAAAATGAGGCGAGGTTTGACTCAAACCTCACCTCATTTTTTAAAATGAATTTCTTATTAAAAAAACATTTTTTTCGTACCACTGCCGAGCTGCAACCTTTCGGACTGTGAGATGTCGAGAATTTTAAAATGTTTGCTTCAAAGAAATAAAAGAAAACTTGAACACGCAAGCAAGGGAGGGGACTGGGGACAGCCCTTGCTCGGAGATATGTCGATGTCGGGCCCACCCACGTAGCTAACTCATGGAACCCACGTAGCTAATTTTTTCTGCACCGAGTTCAAATGACACCCACTCGCTTGCATGTGGGTCCAAATAGGAGTTGCAATGGATCCTGATTGCACCTTAATTTTGTTTGAATCCGATTCATATTTTCATGCGCGAACCCTTAAAATCAACAAAGGCTGCATGTATAGGTCCCACTGCCTAATACAGAGGAAGTCACACATGAGACTATCAAGAAATAACATACTAAAAATCATCAGCATTTTTGCCTTCCTCCTAAAAAAAATATAAATACCTGGGGCTTGCTTCATGGAGTCAATAGAAAGAACGTCGGATTGTGATGTTGGATACTCGTTTTCCATGTATTATGATCTAAAGCTTTCTTTTCTGTCAAATTAATATCTTTCGTCTTGATATTCCTATGACCAAAAACATTTGGAATATGTGCTTAAGCAGACCTATTAATTGGGCCTCACTATCAGGATCTCATCATTATCCCTGTAACGCCCCAATCTCGTAGCGGAAGACTTAAATAACTCATCAAAAGGGGTGCGTAACAGCGGCGACGCGCATACAAGGATGAACTCGTACACGTGTCAAGCCTCAGTGGTCATTACATATATACATCCAACTACATACGAACCAAAAAGTTTCACTAAGAAGCCCAGGCAAAATATTACATTACAGATGTCTAACCAAGTACATCATACAATACAGAGTTCTAAAACTAACAAGACAAAACAAGACATCTCCATAAGGCATCTTAGCGTACTTAGCACAAAATTTCAACTTCACTTGGTGTCAACTTGTTGCTCCTACCCGCTCCAATGGACAGGATAAGTGGCATCTGAAATGGTTTTAAATAAAACCATGGGGTAAGCTACACGGCTTAGTGAGTACAAAATTCTCACTAAAAAAAAATTTAATAGACATAAGAGCATACATTTAGAGAAAAATGCATTGAAATAACTATACTACTTGAAACTGTATCAATTGAATTTATATATAAATAATATAAATAATATATAAACATGCCAATGACCCTTTTTTTTTAATTGACTTTTCCATATATGCAAAGAGTACTTAACCCAAAGAACAATAAAACAAAATTCTTTTCTTTTTGTAAACTTTCTCAAATGTCCACTAAGGCTACGAATTATGGCCCAGTAGCATGGGAATGCACAAGGCAACAGAAAACAAATTACCATTCATTTGTCGCCCGGGGACAGTGTACCAACTCACATATACAAAGATGAGACTCTAGAGGTGGCCCCCACCATGTATGTGGTGTGGCACTTAGCTCTCATTATTTGACCGAAGGCCACAATTTAAATAGGTACACTCAATATCATATGACAAGCCGTATATTAAACAGTTCATTCCATAGTGGACAGATGAAATTCATGGTATTTCACAAAATTTTCGCTCAATAACTATAATCGAAGTAATGAACATCATGACAATCACGTGGGTTTGAATAATGTTTTCAGTCATTTTTTTAAAAGCAAGATAATCAATAAACATAATAGTTCATTCAACATTTTGTATTAAAATTATTTCAGTAAGAAAGTTGTACTCACCTTGTACTGGTCAATCAAGAAGTGTTTTCAGTGATACACGATGTATGATACCTAAAATAATAACAATTCGATCCTTAGTATTGTTAAATCAAGGTTCATATAATTGCACACTTATATACTTTTTATGAAGGGCCTTTCTACTATGTTTTAGGAAGTCCATGAGTCCTCAAATTAAGTCTTAAAATTATAGGGGCTGTCTGCAATTTGCAGAATTGTATGCAACACATAGCTTTGGTGTCAATTGTAAAATCATGTTTGCAAACAGAACCCAATTTTGGGTTCTGTTGCAAAAAAATTTGTGCCCAAGACAATTTGAACAGAATTTGGGCTAAAATGAAAGTTTACACCTTCTTCCATCCTCAACCATGCTCACCCAACCCAGCTATTTGGGTTTGGGGGCAGCCCCCCCTTGTACTATGACCAAGCCCGGCCGTCGAACCCGGGCGGTCGGCGGCCGGCGACGGCCGGCGGTCGGCGACGGCCGGCGGTCGGCGGCCGGCGATGGCCGGCGGCCGGCGGCGAGTTCAATTTTTTTTTTTTAATTAATCGTATGTCTTGCAATGTCGCAAGAAATCTATTGAAACTCTTCAATACTTTGGGAAATTTCAATCTTAGATCTAGATGTGAGATTTTTAAGGAAACCCATAAAGATATTAGGAAGTTAGGGTTATACCTTCTTTCTCCTCTTTCCCCTTCTTCTCTATCTCCTCTTTCCTTCCAGCAATTACCCAAGATTTTGACAAAGCTCCACAATCTCCCCCTAGATCAGGAGGAGCCGGCTGTGAGTGAGTGAGAGTTTTGTTTTTTTTTTCTTTCTCTTTTTTTTTCCTTCTTTGTTTTGTGTATGCTGTTAAAGGAAGGTGAATGGGTTCTCTCACTCTCTCTTGACAGGTGTCCCACTTCATGCCACTTGTGGGCTTCCTCCCTCAGGTGGGTGCCAGGTAAGAGAGTTCTTTTTTTTTTTACACACGGGTTACTACATCCTCCCCTCCTAATAAAAAGTTTCGTCCTCCAAACTTCACATACCTTAATCTGTGAAAAGCTCAGGATACTTCTCTCGCATGCTTTCCTCAAGTTCCCAAGTGGCTTCCCTCTCTGAATGATTTCGCCATTTGACTTTCACGTACTTAATAGTGCGCTTCCTTAAAACCTGCTCTTTCTGATCCACTATACGCTCGGGTTTCTCCTCGTAACTTAAATTTTCCTTTAGCTTCAATGGTTCCAGCTCAATGACTTCATTAGGATCCCGCGCAAATTTCCTTAACATAGAAACATGAAAAACGTCATGCACTCCTGCTAAGGATGGTGGTAATGCGAGTTTGTAAGCCACTTGACCAATCTTCTCCAATATCTCAAAGGGGCCGACAAATCTCGGGCTTAGTTTCCCATGAATTCCAAACCTCCTTACTCCACGAGTAGGAGAGATCTTTAACAGCACATGGTCGCCTTCTTGAAATTCCAATTCTCTTCTTCTGCGATCTGCGTAACTCTTTTGTCTGCTCTGAGCAATTCGGAGGTGTTCTCTTACTTGTTGAATCTGATCTAGAGCTTGTTGTACTAGTTCTGGACCAAGAAGTTTCCTTTCGCCCACATCGTCCCAATGAATAGGAGATCTACATTTACGTCCATATAGAAGTTCGTACGGTGCCGCCTTAATACTTGCATGATAACTATTGTTATACGCAAATTCTGCTAAGGGCAAGTAATCCTCCCATGGTCCTTTTAGATCAAGTACACAACATCGCAACATATCTTCCAAAGTTTGAATTGTCCGTTCTGACTGACCATCTGTCTCAGGGTGATATGCTGAACTAAGCCCAAGTTTTGTCTGTAGAGCTCGGTGTGCACTTTTCCAGTATTCAGATGTGAACCTACTATCTCGATCTGAAACTATAGACAACGACACCCCATGCAATCTTACGATCTCATTAATGTAGAGTTTGGTTAACTTTTCCATGGAAAATCGTAAATTGATGGGCAGGAAATGTGCTGATTTAGTTAGTCGATCGACTATTACCCATATAGTGTCATTTCCTTTAGCAGATCTTGGTAACCCAGTGATAAAGTCCATGGTGATCTTCTCCCATTTCCACATCGGTATATCCAAATTTTGAAGTAATCCGGCCGGTCTCTGATGTTCAGCTTTTACTTGTTGACATATAATACACTCAGAGACGTATTTTGCAATTTCTCTCTTCATATTGATCCACCAGTAAAAGGGTTTTAAATCCTTGTACTTCTTAGTTCCTCCAGGGTGCATAGCATAAATTGATTGGTGGGCCTCTTTTAAGATTCTTCTTTTCAATTCCGGGATGTTTGGGACACAAATTCTGTTTCCAAATCTCAAGGAATTATCACCATGCACTACAAATCCTGGTTTACATCCTGTTCTCATGTCTTCAATGATTTTCTGTAGTTTTGGATCTTCAGTTTGACGGACCTTTATTTCTTCCACTAACGAGGGTTGCACCGTATTATTAGCCAACAATGCTTGAGTCTGATGAGATCTAATTTCGACTCCCATGCGGTCCAAGTCTCTTAGTATGTATCCCTGAGATGTTAAAAGGCATGCCAAGTTATTAGCACTCTTACGGCTAAGGGCATCTGCGACTACATTTGCCTTACCCGGATGGTAATTTATTGATAAATCATAATCCTTTAATAGTTCTAGCCATCTCCTTTGCCTCAAATTTAATTCCTTCTGAGTGAAGATATACTTCAGACTTTTGTGATCTGTATAAATTTCACATCGCACACCATAAAGATAATGCCTCCAAATTTTAAGTGCGAAGACTACCGCCGCCAGTTCCAGATCATGGGTTGGGTAGTTCTCCTCATATGGCTTCAATTGCCTGGATGCGTAGGCTACGACTCTTCCATTTTGCATAAGTACACAACCCAACCCTTTCCTTGAAGCATCACTGAAGATTGTAAATCCTGCATCTCCCGATGGTATGGTTAACACGGGTGCTGATACCAATCTTTGCTTTAATTCTTTGAAGCTCCATTCACACTCCTCTGTCCAGTCAAATTTGACCCCTTTTCTAACAAGACGGGTCAGCGAGGAGGCAATTCTTGAGAATCCTTCTACAAACCTCCTGTAATACCCAGCCAGACCCAGAAAACTACGAATCTCCGAGACAGTAGTAGGTCTTTTCCAGTTAACTATAGCTTCTACCTTCATAGGGTCTACAGCGATTCCATCTTTGGATATGACATGACCAAGAAATGAAACGCTCTCCAACCAGAATTCACACTTCTTAAGCTTTGCAAATAACTTCTCATTTCTTAAGGTCTGTAGTACACATTTCAAATGTTCTGCATGCTGCTCTTTGTTTCTCGAATATACTAAAATGTCATCAATGAAAACTACTACAAAATGATCCAAATATGGCTTGAACACTCTATTCATAAGGTCCATGAAAGCAGCAGGTGCGTTCGTCAATCCGAACGGTAACACTAGAAATTCATAATGACCATAACGGGTACGAAATGCAGTTTTTGGAACATCATCCGCCTTAATCTTCAATTGATAGTAGCCAGACCTCAAATCAATTTTTGAGAACACTTGAGCTCCTTGCAACTGATCAAATAAATCATCAATCCTTGGTAATGGGTACTTGTTTTTTATTGTCATATGATTTAACTCTCTGTAGTCAATGCACAAGCGAAAACTCCCGTCCTTCTTTCTCACAAACAACACTGGCGCACCCCATGGTGATACGCTAGGCCTGATAAAGCCCTTATCTAAAAGCTCCTGCAATTGCTCCTTCAGTTCCTTTAATTCTGCTGGGGCCATTCGATATGGTGCCTTGGAAATAGGGCCTGTACCAGGTACCAGATCAATGGAAAACTCAATATCTCTATCTGGAGGCATCCCCGGAAGTTCTTCAGGAAACACATCGGGAAAATCCCGAACAATAGGGATATTCTCTAAACTCACATTTCCCTCGTCTTTCAATTCCTTTATAGAAGCTAGATAACCATAGCATCCAGCCTTCAACAGGCGGAAAGCTCTTAAGGTGGAGATTATTTGTAAAGGTTCACGAGCTCTACCGCTCTCAAAACAAAATTCAGGCCTTCCAGGTAATCTAAATAACACCTTCTTTTCATGACATAAGATGGAAGCATGATTTGCAGAAAGCCAATCCATCCCCAAAATGATGTCAAAGTCATGCATCTCTAGTAAAACTAGATTCACTGGAAATTCTTCGTCTACAATCTTAATTTTACCATTGTATCCTTTATTTGATATCAACATACTACCCCCAGGTGTACTAACTACCAACTCTTGAGTTAATGTGTCACATGGTAAATGATTCCTTATAGTGAACTGTGCGGCAATAAAAGAATGAGAGGCTCCAGAATCAAATAATACTCGGGCTTTTGTCGATGAAAAAGAGATGTTACCAGATACTACGTCATTGTTAGCTTGAGCCTCCTGCTCGGTCAGGGAGTACACTCTGGCTTTAGCTTGAGGTTTTTGATTTGATCCACTGGACTGCCCGGTATGGGATGTTTTCTGAGATTGTCGCATCATAGGACAATCCGAAATCCGATGATCCTTCTGGCCACATCTCAAACATGCACCTAAAACCCTCCAACAATTCTTCTCGTCATGGCCAGCCTTGCCACATACTTTACACTTCACCGTCGTCTGAACTGAGTTGGGTCCCTCCTTACGTGCCACATGTGGTTTCTTGCTTTGCCAGTTCCCTTTATAACCACCATTTCCCCCAAACCGAAATCGCTTCTTAGAATGATCCCCTCCAATTTCATTCTTTGATCTTGTATCAATTTCATTCTTCTCAATAACCAGGGCTTTCTTTAATACAGCTGCATACGTGGGAAGTTCAAAGGAGCTGACATCTCTTCTAAGTTCAGGTCGGAGCCCTTCTTCAAAACGACGAGCTCGTTGTTCTTCATCGGCAACAAGATGCGGAGCGAACTTGGAAAGATAAGTGAATTCCTCTTCGTATTCCGCAACACTCATCTGCCTTGTTCCAAGTTTCGAAATTCTTGCTCCTTCTGTTTTCGAACTGTCTGTGGAAAGTATTTCTCATAAAAAATCTTCTTGAAATTTTCCCATGACATGTCATAACCCTTGTCTCCCAAGGTCCTCTCCTGGAGCTGCCACCAACCATAAGCACACCCTTTTAACATGAAAACAGCATATCCCACCTTCTCATTATCTGGGCATTTCATGTATGTAAATGCCTTTTCTATCTCAGAGATCCAATGCTCCGCTATCATTGGGTCAGTACTACCTTCAAAAGTAGGTGGGGTCAGCCTTTTGAACTCAGCCATGCCACTTCTCAACTTGGGTTGATCATTTCCTTGCATGGGTTGGATTCGATCAATCTGGTCTTGTTGTCTCTGGATGATATTGGTTATTCCTTGTAGCAGTTGGATAACAACATTCGTCTCCATCTGGTTTTGTCCCGAACTTTGTCCTTGATCAGTGCGAGATCCCATTGTTTGGTTGATGGTCTGATTTAGGTCAATCCCTTGGTTCAGAGGAATATCACCGTTACCATCAGCCATCCTATACATGGAAAAGAAATAACAAATTTTCAATTATACTTATGACCAAAATTGTTCAATTGCCAGAAATGGTTACATGATTCATTCTAAATTTCGTAACATACAATGTTTTGCTATTATAATCAGATCAGTCTCAATCACCAAGACATTTCTTTCATCGGTACAAAAAAATGTATATATTCATTTCCATTAGATGTATTCTTACATACAAACATTTGTAGGTAGTACATCAAAAATTCGGTAAATGATAGTTCAATCATCCACTTACAAAAGGTCCACAAAAAGTTTCCAAAAGTATATACTACCCTTCTTGTACTAGTAGACTCCTAGGGCCTAAAAATTTACATCGCTGTTAGAGGCCACAGACTCTTCCGAGTCAGAATCATGTACTAGGATTATCTCATGTGTGGGGTCTGTACCAGGCGATGATGGCTCCACAAAAACCGAGGTGCTTTCAATTTCGATCACATCAGTAGTATCCGATATGTTATGAACCTCGACAACAAAACTAGAAACATCCATAATAGTCATATCATCTGAAAGCTCAATCAGAGGGGCCCCCTCATGTCCTATAGTTGGCCCATCTGATTCGCCCTCAACAGAGTTCATTGGTACACCCATAGAGCCCCAATGGTATGGATCCTCAAAATTAACGACATCAAGGAGTTGAATATTGTGGTCATGCTCCATGTCTGCTTCTATCATATCCTCAGATAACTCCTCCATGGGTTCCTCTTCCTCTTCCATGGGCTCTTCTTCTTCTATGGGTTCCTCCTCCTCTTCCATAGGTTCCTCTTCATAATATGATCCTAAAGAATTCTCATCCATAACATTTTCAGTCTCTAGGCTTGCGCTGGTCGACATAGAGGAAGGATCTACAAGAAAATCATAATATCATACATTAGGTCCAATAAGAGAATCAATCACATGTACACATGCTATGCTAATAGTTCTCTTGTGACTTGGATTAAGGGCGAAGCATTTCATGGATTCCTCAGATTTGCATAAGCATAACTGATTTTATATAAGTCACATACCTTACATAAAACGTGATAGCGTGCATGGTGTATGGGCACCACGTCGCTATCATAGGAATATCATTCAATGCTACACCCTATGACCTTGTCACATTCCATTATCCTCAAATTGTATACATAATCTTCTCTCCCTTCATTGTTTAAATCCTTATGGTCTAAACCTAGGCGCTCTGATACCACTTTTCTGTAACGCCCCAATCTCGTAGCGGAAGACTTAAATAACTCATCAAAAGGGGTGCGTAACAGCGGCGACGCGCATACAAGGATGAACTCGTACACGTGTCAAGCCTCAGTGGTCATTACATATATACATCCAACTACATACGAACCAAAAAGTTTCACTAAGAAGCCCAGGCAAAATATTACATTACAGATGTCTAACCAAGTACATCATACAATACAGAGTTCTAAAACCAACAAGACAAAACAAGACATCTCCATATGGCATCTTAGCGTACTTAGCACAAAATTTCAACTTCACTTGGTGTCAACTTGTTGCTCCTACCCGCTCCAATGGACATGCTAAGTGGCATCTGAAATGGTTTTAAATAAAACCATGGGGTAAGCTACACGGCTTAGTGAGTACAAAATTCTCACTAATAAAATTTAATAGGCATAAGAGCACACATTTAGAAAAAAAATGCATTGAAATAACCATATTACTTGAAACTGTATCAATTGAATTTATATATCAATAATATAAATAATATATAAACATGCCAATGACCTTTTTTTTTTTGACTTATCCATATATGCAAAAGTACTTAACCCAAAGAAACAATAAAACAAAATTCTTTTCTTTTCTTTTGTAAACTCTCTCAAATGTCCACTAAGGCTACGAATTATGGCCCAGTAGCATGGGAATACACAAGGCATCAGTAAACCAATAAACCATTCATTAGTCGTCCGGGGACAGTGTACCAATTCACATGTACAAAGATGAGACTCTAGAGGTGGCCCCCACCATGCATGTGGTGTGGCACTTAGCTCTCATTATTTGACCGAAGGCCACAATTTAAACAGGTACACTCAATATCATATGACAAGCCATATATTAGACAGTTCATTCCATAGTGGACAGATGAAATTCATGGTATTTTTACAAAATTTTCGCACAATAACTATAATCGAAGTAATGTACATCATGACAATCACATGGGTTTGAATAATGTTTTCATTCATTCATTTTTTAAAAGCAAGATAATCAATAAACATAATAGTTCATTCAACATTTTGTATTAAACTATTTCAGTAAGAAAGTTGTACTCACCTTGTGCTGGTCAATCAAGAAGTGTTTTCAGTGACACACGATGTATGATACCTAAAATAATAACAATTCGATCCTTAGTATTGTTAAATCAAGGTTCATATAATTGCACACTTATATACTTTTTATGAAGGGCCTTTCTACCATGTTTTAGGAAGTCCATGAGTCCTCAAATTAAGTCTTAAAATTATAGGGGCTGTCTGCAATTTGCAGAATTGTATGCAACACATAGCTTTGGTGTCAATTGTAAAATCCTGTTTGCAAACAGAACCCAATTTTGGGTTCTGTTGCAAAAAAAATTTGTGCCCAAGACAATTTGAACAGAATTTGGGCTAAAATGAAAGTTTACACCTTCTTCCATCCTCAACCATTTGCTCACCCAACCCAACTATTTGGGTTTGGGGGCAGCCCCCCCTTGTACTATGACCAAGCCCGGCCGTCGAACCCGGGCGGTCGACGGCCGGCGACGGCCGGCGGTCGGCGAGTTCAATTTTTTTTTTTTTAATTAATCGTATGTCTTGCAATGTCGCAAGAAATCTATTGAAACTCTTCAATACTTTGGGGAAATTTCAATCTTAGATCTAGATGTGAGATTTTTAAGGAAACCCATAAAGATATTAGGAAGTTAGGGTTATACCTTCTTTCTCCTCTTTCCCCTTCTTCTCTTTCTCCTCTTTCCTTCCAGCAATTACCCAAGATTTTGACAAAGCTCCACAATCTCCCCCTAGATCAGGAGGAGCCGGTTGTGAGTGAGTGAGAGTTTTGTTTTTGTTTTTTTTTCTCTGTTTTTTTCCTTCTTTGTGTATGCTGTTAAAGGAAGGTGAATGGGTTCTCTCACTCTCTCTTGACAGGTGTCCCACTTCATGCCACTTGTGGCTTCCTCCCTCAGGTGGGTGCTAGGTAAGAGAGTTCTTTTTTTTTTCTTTTTTTCTTTTTTTTTACACACGGGTTACTACAATCCCAATGTCTTTACATATTTCCTAGGACCTTGTCTATGCAATCTCAACAAAACAACATACGTACTGTTGAATCGTCGGGCCGACACTCGAGATGGCTCATCCGATGAGTAACTAAGGCCCGCAGAGCCCACGAGAGAAGCCTGACATTGACTCGGTCAAGGCCCACCAACCAGTCGCCCGTTGAACTCCCACCAATTGAACGTGGGATTGAAGGCGAGCTCATAAATAATAGGAACATGGGCTACGCTTACCCCTATTAAAGGGGGGATATCATGGCACCTTAATTGGTGATCGTTATCCCCCCAACGTCACTAAAGGACCCAGGAGGACTATAAATAGAGGATGTTTTTGTTGGAAAAAGTTGCAGATTTAATAGGATGATGCTATGAAATTCAGAGGAAGAAGGGACTTATCGGTTAGCCGAGGCGTGCTAGGCACTGTCCTTAAGAGTAGATTTCCGCCCCTCAGAGTATGAACTCGGTGCAAGGCAGGTCAAGCGGCTACCCTCCAGGGTTCAACGGCAACGGCCTTGTAAGTGTGCACTCACAATACAAGGCTCCAGCGAGCAGCAACTGTTCTTCGATCGCGAACGAAGAGGAAGAGGATCGCAGCAATCTAATTCTGCCATTTAATGAAAATATAGCTGTTGCAAAATTAAAAGAAATTAAAGCTGTTGGCCATTAAACAGCGCAATAAAAAGGAAAATGGCAGTTGAGGAAAATTAAAACCGTAATGGGCCTTTCAAATTCTGCCAATCAAATGGGCCAAAAATTTAACGCAAAACTCGGGCACTCCGCGCGCGCACCCGTGAACCCCCCCTGCGCAGGCGCGACGCCAGCACACACACGCTAAGGTTTTCCGGATCCGACACCCACAAATTCCATTTGGTTCAACCCGGTTTGGGCTCGGCCCCATGCTTGGCCTCATGCGCACGCGAGCTACCCCCAAGTCCTAGCCCATTAACAAGTCCAATAGCCCATTAATAAGATGACTATAATATACCCATTCAAAGATTGTCTCACATCCGATGTGGGACTATCTTTATCTCTTTGAAATGGAGAAATATCCAACAATCCCCCACTATTTCAAAATTTCAAGAGGTAAGATGAAAAAGAATCCAAGATTAGGAAAAAGGAAAGATTTCGAGATCGAATACGACAATTCAATACATTAGCAATGGTGACTTTCGTTCTATGAACCATTACTTAGGGAATGGAAGTGTATTCTACAAGAAGTTGGTGAAACATATAGTTTCTATGAACCAATCCCCTTTATTGTAAAACAGTGACTTACAACCCATATTGAATCATCAATAAATAGTTGCTTGCTCTTTCGGGTTGGCACGTTTCGGCCATGCGCCATACCTGGATTTTCATGAGTGCTCTAGCGAATGTACCCAAATTCGCATAGGAAGCGGCCCCACTTCCACACCCATATAGGTGGACCCATCAAGTGTGCTCGACGATTATGCACACCACCCAACAAGGGCTATGGTTTCCATTAAGAGTCATATGCTCACACACTCTCATCGTCGATAGCACTATCTACACCATAGGAAGGGACATGAACATAATGATAGTGTCCCCCACGATCAACAAGTGACTTGTTGTTACCCATATGAACCTACTTCATGAGATCATTAATCACATAGGTTGGGTTACCATCACTCTTGACCTATGTTTTAGGTATAAGTCCCATTCCCCTCGATGTACTTTCCACTAACTTCCTATTTAGTGGTTTTGTCAGAGGATCTGCCAAATTCATCTCTGACCTAACATAATCAAGGAACACAATCCCATGAACTAGCAGCGGCCTCACAATAAAGTGCCTTAGGCGTATAAGCCTACTTTTCCCATTAAAAATTTCATTTCTGGCTTTCGCAATTGCATCTTGACTATCTCACTAGATAGACACAGACGGTACCGATTTTTCACAAATGGGAATATCACTAAGAAGGTTTTTAAGCCATTCGGCTTCGCTACATGCCTTCTCCATGGCAATAAACTCGGACTACATATTAGACCGAGCAATACATGTTTGCTTGGATGAGTTCCAAGACACCACACTTCCACCAAGTGTAAAAACATAAACACTTGTGGATCTAAGATCATCTGAATCAGAGATTCAGTTTGCATCAATAAAACCTTCTAAAACTGATGGATCGCCACAAAAAATAATAATAATAATCCATATACAAGAGTTCCTTTCAAATATCTCATAACTTTTGACAATGCATTCCAGTGATCGCTATTATATGGAGTAGCTACATGGTTTTTTTTTAATAAAAAAAATCATTATACCCATTTGATAGCAAAACACAATCAAATTTGTCATGTCATTGGTTTGGAGCTTGATTTAAACCATAAATAGATTTAACGAGTTTGCATACATGGTTTCAACAATAGTGTTAGGCTCCATGATATTTGGTTTACTTCTAACAACTAGGAGTCCATATGAAGCACTATTTTGAGCATAGCCAATAAACATGCAACCAAAGCTTTTATGACCTAATTTTCTTTTCTTAGGTTCAGGTAAAAGAACTTCAGCTAGGCACCCCCACACTTTGAGGTAAACAAGGGGGTTTTTAAACAAACTCAAATTCTTGTTATGGCACAATGCTTATGAATGGTCAAGACAATTGACAAGTTAAGCAACAATTTTACCATGCAAATCAGATGATCCAAAAGATTAAGCATGAGTTGGCTAAAAATATGTTTATCGGAAATCAAAATAAATATCAAGTATTCCCCAGAAATTCACTATGGGTGTTACAGTATTTGATTCCCAAAATTGCATAAGGTCATCAATTCCCAAGTATTGCAATAATCCCATTGTTGCGTAATCGAGGTATATACCTGAATGAACCCCAACTAATACCATGCAATGCTTTCATCAATTCGATTCAAACTAGTTATTCTAAACACTTAGACAACCCATCCAATAAAAGTGGCTTATTAAACATTTACTGTTTCATTGGAAACGCCAAAAATACATTGTACGAATAAAATGGCAAAAGACCTACAGCTTTTAAATCACAATCCTCACTTACAATTAACAAAACAAAAATCATTTTAAAACTTGCCTCATTTCTATTTTCACATCCGAGAACATGCAAATACTAGTCATCAAAATTTTGGTAACATAAACGAAAATGAGGTTCAGTTTTGGATTACACCCCATGCAACCACCCAATGACAAAATGCAAGAGCCGCAGAAATTAAAAAAAAAATTATTTTCCTGTTGGTGGTTATATATATTAAATTTAAATACAACCATTACCAATGAAACACATAAACAACTTGCAAATGAAATCAAAGGCTCATCTTTTGACACAAAAAGAGAATTTTTTTTAAAAAAAATAATAATGGATCTGTATTCCATACTAGCATACTTAACAAGGAGTAGATTGCATCTATTAGATAAAGCCCACAAAAAGAGTTCATGAAACGAAGAATGTCGTCTCAAATTTCAGTCTTCGAATGCATCAATCAAATAAAAATTTACACATCCTTCTAAACTAAATCCAAGCAGGAAAATAATCACATGAATCATCCACAAATGAGAAAATACCTTTTTTTTCTCATTTTGTGATAGCTTAATATATATGTTGACAGCACATTATATGAGATCATTACTCCTCTGTATATTTAGAGTACAACTCTATGTTAAAGGCTTCATGAAAATTTAGACATCATCTAAAATTAGTCATTGCAAACCAACAACAAATTCTTGGCTGAGTTGGCTCAAGGAGCATGTGAAGTGCCAAGCTTCAAAAATATGATAATCACCAAATATCAATAATGTCAACATTTTTCATGTTAAGCTCATCCAACCAAAAAACAAGTCTCAAAATTTTGAATGGATGTCCAGAAAATGTAAATACCAATAAATCCAAATATCGAGGAATGGCATCATATCTATTGCAATAGATATGCAATTAGATCACTTTCGACAAGAATTGTGCTGTCAAATATGTTCAACATTAATGTGCGAAATTACTTTGGTGGATAGAACTTACTATGATGGAACATGTGGGGTATATACAATACCCGGTTCTACTATTTGTCCAAGGACCAATATACCTCCACCATTGTTTGGCCCTTTCAAGCAATGAGGAAACACTATTGGAGCAACCCCTGCAGAGGAGAGATGTGAAAGGACAGACAAGTCATTGAGTCCAAACCCAAAGATCACATCGACTGCCCTATCGGATTTGGTCAGATCTCCAGATTGTGAGTTACTACATTTATTTCACAGACAGCCCAGGACAAATGAATAAATCCACACAAATTTCAAGTTATACATTTAGCTATAAAGTAGGCTCTATAACAAAAAGAAATATCAAAAGGAGAAAATAAATAAGTGTTCTCAGATCTACATGCAGCCAGAACTGCTGCAACACAATACGAAAATCACAGTTATAAAAGTCAATTCGCATTCTTTCAACTAGATAAGCATTGGCAATTTTTAACTGTGTAACTCTCATTGAATCCATTATAATCACCAGCCAACATAAAATCAGTAGACATAAAATCAGAAGGTAGCTTCAAACTAATACTTTTACCAAACTATGCAGAATTAGGTTTCTACACTATAATGTACTTATCTGTAGGAATACATCAGGCTACCTCCCGATAGGTAATCTTCAATAAAAACATTTTCTATAAAATACAAATTGAGCCAACAATGCAAATTCAGTATATTAATTAAACCGAAAGAATGTCAGTTAGAATGTAACATATAACATACGATACAAGCGAAGGTCATCCATCCAAATCTTCATTTTAAGCAATTATAACTTTAGGACAGTTAATGAGATATCATTTAAGAATTTTAAATAATACAACATAAATTCTTATAGTTACTATGTGTTGATCATGCATATGTATGTTCACACATAGGCCTGAACCCATTTATACAATATTCATATTGAGCATGTCATCAACACAATCAGAATGTAAACAATCCTTGAATAAATTTAGCTTCCAAGTAACCATATACAAGAACATAATCCTACTTGGCAAGGTAGTACATAAATTAACATGGACATAAAAATAATTTATGTATATATAAAATAATATGCAACCCAAGCAGATACTGAGTCTAGCCGTCCAACATCATTATGTTAATTGTGACAGCCAAATTTAATCTGGTAAAGAAACCACAAAGAGAACATGGGCTTTTTTTTTGTTAAAAGATTATGCAGAGCCAGAGCATTTTCAATAGTAAAATCCAAGGAATCTACTCTTAAGATTGTTGGAAAAAGTTGCAGATTTAATAGGATGATGCTATGAAATTCAGAGGAAGAAGGGACTTATCGGTTAGCCGAGGCATGCTAGGCACTGTCCTTAAGAGTAGATTTCCGCCCCTCAGAGTATGAACTCGGTGCAAGGCAGGTCAAGCGGCTACCCTCCAGGGTTCAATGGCAACGGCCTTGTAAGTGTGCACTCACAATACAAGGCTCCAGCGAGCAGCAATTGTTCTTCGATCTCGAACGAAGAGGAAGAGGATCGCAGCAATCTGCAGAAGCAAGGAATCTGCAGGAGTCTGTTCGGGACTGTGGAGGAAGAGGCGAACAGGTAGAAAGCAAGAATCTGATTTGAATGGATTTTTCGCAGTGTGTCCAAACCCTTGAGATTTTCGAGTTTAAATAGAGAAGAGAAATGGCTGTTGGCCATTAAACAGCGCAATAAAAAGGAAAATGGCAGTTGAGGAAAATTAAAACCGTAATGGGCCTTTCAAATTCTGCCAATCAAACGGGCCAAAAATTTAACGCAAAACTCGGGCACTCCGTGCGCGCACCCGTGAACCCCCCCTGCGCAGGCGCGACGCCAGCACACACACGCTAAGGTTTTCCGGATCCGACACCCACAAATTCCATTCGGTTCAACCCGGTTTGGGCTCGGCCCCATGCTTGGCCTCATGCGCACGCGAGCTACCCCCAAGTCCTAGCCCATTAACAAGTCCAATAGCCCATTAATAAGATGACTATAATATACACATTCAAAGATTGTCTCACATCCGATGTGGGACTATCTTTATCTCTTTGAAATGGAGAAATATCCAACAGTTTTAACTCCCAAGGTACGAGATCTAATACATAGACTTTACATATTTCATCTTACATTTCTTCCGCAAAAGAGCTTGCGACGTCAGACCTGAGACGAACCTCCGTGGGTCGGTCTCTGCTGCTCCTAGCTCTCTCACTCTCTTGAGTTCTGTTCTAACTTAAGTATGGGAGGGGATTTGGGTCGGGACCCAGATCCGCCCGTCCTGATGCTTTCCTGTGGTGCAGATCGACGAGTCTTGATCCTCCGTGAGGGTCGCTCCTGAGCTTCCCAACTTCGATCGACCGACATACGAACCCCTCGAGTGTCGATCGAGCATTACAAGACAACTACCATTCAACAACGACCTTGGTTCTTCCAACCTAGGGTCCCACCCATCAGGCTGACGAGGCTTCGACCAGCAGGAAAGGATACACGTCAGCAACTCAATTTGTTTTGGTCATTTTTGGCCTTAACACATACTGAACAATATTAATAAAGAATTACATGGATAAATATGTACCAAATAGCTTATTATCATTTTGAGCGAGTTGCATCACGTACATAAATGACATAAGGGCATACATTCCCCAACAGTTGTTAGGGTGAGTGATGAATACTTGTCAATAACATAAGCAACTCGTTAAAAATTAAGAATAGTTTGATTAATAATCAAAGCAAAGGTCAATCTCTATGTAAAAACCATAACTAAAATCACTATAAGAAATAGAATGCAAATCAAAATAGAATCATGTACTTCACACCAAGAGTAATGCTAGTTCCACCCAATTATTAATGTTTGTCTAATTGGAGAGTTTACTATCGCTTCGATCAACTTGGATTATAACGCACGACACTTAGATTAAAGGAAGAATCAAGTCCGTTAAGAATTTTGGAGAATAAACCTATGCAAATAAAATTAATTTTGGCTTTCAAATAACTGACATAACTCTTTCTTCCTACCCTCTCTAGTTGCTACATGAACTGCAAAATTCAAACCCGAGTATGAGCTCTTGAACTTTGGCAAAACCCTAGCCGAACAGACCATATTTATGGGCCAAAACAAACCCGAAACCCGGATCCCTAAAAGCTGGAAAATAAAGAAAATTAAAATGTGATAGTGGGATAGTGGGATTCGAACCCGGGTCTCCACCGAAATTTTGTGCGCACCCGCTGCGTGACCTCGCGTCACACTAAGGCTCGTGCGTCGTGCATGCCGCATGCTACGGGCCACGCACGTTGGTGCACATGTGTGGTCCAAGGCCGTTGGGCCACCACAAATGCACTTGAAATTCTGCTGCTGGGCTGTGCGACAAAAGGCCAGAAAATTGAAGATTGGGCCACGGAAACAACTGAGAAAAATACCCGGAGAAAATCTGCAAAAATTCTCAGGGAATGATGGGCCGAAAACACGATTTAACCGGTGTTTTGTATCACAATTTTCAACCTGGATCACAAGTTGGTCTTGTAGGATCCGGTCCGAATCCGACCCGACCCGGACCAAACTCTTTATTTTATTCCATCAACTAGAAGGAAAAAGGACGGATAGCTGGAGTTGGGACTGAGAATTGGGATTGGTTGGTGGGAACTCACGGCCATTAGCAATGCTCCCACCAGCCTTGGCTTTTTTGAGTGGCTTGACTTATTAATGAAAGAGTTGGGATGGAACAATCAAATGATATGAAATATCATTAACTTAAGATGGTAGTTAATGAAGGAAATTAGTGCCCACTTAAAAAGGGCCCTAGCCGGCTAATTTGTTGAAGTGTGAACTAGTCCTTGAATGTAGGAGAGAAGAAAAATGTTTGAATTTTAAGCATGGTTGCTTAAGCTTCTCTATTAAATTAGTCTAAATGATTGCAGAAGGCAACATGGCTGACGTGTTACAAGGAAGACTCACCCCTTAAAATTTATTTTCCGCCTAGTTTTGTCTTGTCATTTTGTTCTTTAAGCCGGTATGGTTGCAAGTGGGCCGAATCCGACCCGGATCCGGCCCGATTTGGGCCCCGTCCATATGCGAAATGGAAAGGCCATCACGTAAAGGACCAGAAATAAACATTGAAAGTCCAATGGGATAGGGTGTGAACCCGTATCATGTCAAGCCAAATAATTTTATAATAACCATATTTCGTAAATTTTTTGTATTAGAAAGAAATTGTTGTGAAGGGAATTTAGGGAGAAATAGGTGTAAGGGGTTAAGAGCCCCCTACCCGTGTATTTATAGCTTTCAATAGTGGGTTGGATACCCAATTGGCCCAATGGGCCTATTCATAACACTTCCCCTTATCCAATCAACATTGAAATAAGAGGTGGATTCTTCAGGATCCGAGTTAAGGTAACTGTCTTGTTAAAGAAAGAACAGTTAACCCATAACTTCCCCTGTTTTGGGGATGTGTCTAGGGGTGGATACTTCAGGATCCAGAGTCAACGAGGTTGCCTCGTCAAAACCTTGACTACGGAAAACCCAGTGGGAAAAAACCTGTAGCCAAGGGAAAAGAGTACAACTCTGCAGTTGACTCCCCCTTATCTGACCAAGCTTCAGGCTTGCAGATTTTCTATGAATCTATACATCAGTCTCCTATGTATCTATGAGTTCATAGTTCTCTCATCCTGACCCAGTTTACATTTACTCACTCTCCTCATCCCAATCCCATGTACAAGTTTTTCAAAGATACTAGTAGGCAGGGATTTGGTAAGCAAATCCGCCAAGTTATTACATGATTGGATCTTCTGTACCTCAATCTGCTTTTGCTTCTGAAGGTCGTGCGTCCAGAAGAACTTGGGGGAGATATGCTTCGTCTTGTCACCTTTGATGTAGCCGTCCTGTAGATGGGCTATACATGCTGCATTGTCTTCATAGAGTGTAGTGGGTGCAAGAACGCCGGTCGTCAGGCTGGTGGAGGTGAGTATGTGCTGGATCACCGAGCGTAGCCAAAAGCATTCCTTGCTTGCTTCGAAGATCGCAAGTAGCTCTGAGTGGGTGGATGAGACGGTCGTCATGGTCTGCTTCACAGATCTCCAGGATATGGCAGTACCGCCATATGTGAACATGTATCCGGTCTGAGACTTCTCTGTATGAGGATCGGACCTGTAACCTGCGTCAGCATAACCAACTAAACCAGTTGATGCCCCTTTCCTGTAGAATAGACCTAAGTCTATGGACCCTTGGAGGTAGCGCAGAAGATGCTTAACTCCGGCCCAGTGCCGCTGTGTAGGTGCAGCACTATATCTGGCTAGTAAGTTTACTGCAAACGCTATGTCAGGGCGAGTGCAGTTAGCCAGGTAAAGGAGTGCGCCGATAGCACTTAAATAAGGCACTTCGGGGCCTAGTACTTCCTCCCCCTCTTCCAGTGGCCGGAAGGGGTCTTTGTGAACATCCAATGATCTGACGACCATCGGAGTGCTGAGGGGGTGGCACTTATCCATCTGAAACTTTTTCAGTAAGTTCAATGTGTAAGTTGACTGGTGTAACAGGATCCCATCTTTAAGATGCTCTATTTGAAGGCCTAAACAGAATTTTGATTTTCCGAGGTCTTTCATCTCGAAAGTTTCTGTCAGGCTTCTAGAAATCTTTGCGATCTCTTCAGGAGATCCGATGAGGTTTAAGTCGTCTACATAGACGGCTATTATTACAAATCCTGTTGCCTTTGCTCTTATAAAGATGCAAGGACAGACTGGGTCGTTTTTAAATCCTTGCTGTGCAAGGAAGTCGCTCAGTCTGTTATACCACATCCTTCCAGATTGTTTTAGACCATATAATGATCTTTGCAGTTTCACTGAGTAGATGTCACGGTCTCTCTCTTTTAGTGCTGCAGGCAAAGAATAACCGTCAGGCAATCTCATATAGATGTCTCGGTCTAGGTTGCCATATAGGTATGCAGTGACCACGTCCATGAGTTGCATATCTAAACCCTCTTGTGCTGTTATGCCAATGAGGAATCGGAAGGTGATCGTGTCCATGACCGGGGAGTATGTGGCTTCAAAATCCACCCCAGGACGTTGGGTAAAACCCTGCGCTACAAGCCTTGCTTTGTAGCGTACGATCTCATTCTGTTTATTTCGTTTTCTAAAAAATACCCATTTATATCCCACAGGTTTTACACCTTTTGGTGTCTGGACTATTGGTCCGAAGACCTTGCGTTTGGTGAGTGAATCCAACTCCACTCCTATTGCCGCTTTCCACTTTGGCCAATCATCTCTGCTTTGACATTCTGTCAGAGAGCGTGGTTCAATATCATCGTCGCGGTACGCGACGTTGATGGCAATATTACACGCCTGTCCCAATACTCCCCAGTTCGTACATAGTGTATCGATACTTCATTTTCTCCCGGTTTTTTCTCTTCATGAGAGTTTGGGAGAGATGGGGTAGCAGGGCTTAAATTAGCATCCTGTGGCGGTATTTGTTTACCATTACCAAGGGTCCTTCTCTTTCGAGGGACTTGGTCCTTGGATCCCGGTGGTCGTCCTCTCTTTTTGAGAGGTCCAACCATTTCTGCTGCAGGCGGATTGCATCCATTTTGCGGCATGTCAATCCTAGCTGGAGTGTTAGCAGCAGGGACGTGTGATTTGACAATCTTCTGGTTGTCAGTAAATTTGTCCGGCAAGAGATGGACAGTGTTTTGGATGTGGAGAATCTTCAGGACCTCCTCCTCACACTGGCTTGTTGGCGGATCAAAGTGACATAAAGTTTTTGTATCCCAAGTGATACTTTCTGAAGCTTCGGGCTTCTTTGTCTGTGAGCCTAGTCTTGGGAACGATGTTTCATCGAATTCACAGTCTTCTAGACGTGCCTTAAAGACGTCCCCCGTAAGGGGTTCTAGGAATCTAATTATGGAGGGGGTGTCAAACCCAACATAAATGCCTAGGCGACGTTGTGGACCCATCTTTGTCCTTTGTGGTGGTGCTATGGGGACATATACTGCACAACCAAATATTCTCAAATGTGAGACAATTGGTGGGGCTCCAAGTGCTAGTTGCATTGGAGAAGATGACTGACCTCCAGAGGGTCTTAATTTTATTAAAGATGCAGCATGCAGAATTGCATGACCCCACGCATTCACTGGCATCTGGGATTGAAGTAATAATGGACGAGCGATCCATTGCAGTCTCTTAATTAGAGATTCTGCTAACCCATTTTGGGTGTGAACATGCGCTACAGGATGTTCGACTTCAATTCCCTGAGCTTGGCAATAGTCTAGAAAGACTTGTGACGTAAACTCCCCTGCATTGTCCAGACGAAGTTTCTTTATCTGGTGGTCGGGGAAGTGGGCCCGTAACTTTATTATCTGAGCTAAAAGCTTAGATAGTGCTAGGTTACGGGTGGACAGTAGGCACACATGTGACCACTTAGTTGATGCGTCTATCAGGACCATAAAGTACCTGAACGGACCACTTGATGGGTGAATCGGCCCACAAATGTCTCCGTGGATTCTTTCCAGAAAGCTGGGAGACTCCACATCCACTTTTAGTGGAGAGGGTCTCGTGATCAGTTTACCCTTGTAACAGGGTGGACATGGGAATTTGCCTTTTTGAAGAATCTTCAGGTTCTTCAGGTCAATGCCCCTGGAGTTCTTTATGATGCGGTACATCATAACCGAACCAGGGTGTCCCAGTCGACTGTGCCAGAGTTGGAATTCTGGTGTTTGGGGGCACTGCAGGTGCTCCACCATGGATGTTTCTGGAGTTTGTATACTTGTTTGGTAGAGTCCCGAGGGGAGTCCCTTGAAACGTTCCACAATGGTTTTTGAACCATTTGTAAGAGCCGTTACAAGCAAGTATTCCCTTTTATCCTCCTCGACCGTCTCTAAGTGATATCCGTTTAAACGGATGTCTTTAAAACTTAGGAGGTTTCGGATGGATTTTGGGGACGTATAACGCATTTTTAAGTGTTATTTGTGTGTTGCCGGGGAGCAATATAATTGCTTCCCCTGATCCTTCGATTATATTTGCTGGCCCTGAGATTGTTCTCAGTGGGCCAGAATAACTACTTACGCTCGTGAAATAGTCTATGTTTTGAAGGATCGAGTGTGTCGATGCACTGTCCACTAGGCAGATAAGTTCCATATCTAAAAATGGGGAAAGACATTCAAGCAATAAATATAGATAAAAGATTCACTTTCATAAATAAATGCTAAAAAGATATTGTTTGACATGGAAAAAAGAACTAGATACGATGCATAAAAATTTAAGATACATTGCTAATTGCATAAAAGTGGTCCAGATCTAGAGAGTATCATCTCCCATGAAATCTTCGGGAGTCCATGAGGTCTCTGCCAACGCTGCGCTCTCCATCAGGTTTGTCTCAGCTCGAGGCTTGAGGCTTGCCTGGTAGAGGTCCTGGAGGTGTTTTGCTGTGCGGCAGATTCTGGACCAGTGGCCCGTCATCCCGCATTTTGAGCATTTGTCCTCCCAGTCTTTCTTGGGAGTGCCTCCTTTGTTGGGAATCCTCTTCTGCTTCTTGGCCACGAACTTCTGGTTCTGGGGAGGAGCTGGGTGAGTGGCCTTCTTCCGCTGCTTCTGTTCTTTCCATTTCTGGAATTTTGCCTTTTTGTCCGTCTTCTTCTTCTGGGAAGACTGGAAGTGGGCCTCTGCAGGAGGTGGCAATGGAGCGGAGCCAGGAGGGCGCAGGTTGTGGGTGGCAACCAACAGGTCTCTGTTCTGTTCAGCCATAAGTAGGCATGAAAGAAGGTCAGAGTACTTTGTGAACTTCCTCTCTCGATATTGTTGCATAAGGATCATGTCCTTTTCATGGAAAGACGTAAACGTCTTTTCCAGCAACATTTTCTCCGTCACTGGTTCACCACACAACTTCAGGCGTGAGGTGATGCGGAAAAGAGCTGAGTTGTACTCCGCTACGGATTTGAAATCCTGTATGCGGAGGTGAGTCCACTCGTACTGTGCACGGGGGAGTATGACATCCCTCTGATGTCGGTACCTCTCCTCGAGTGCATCCCACAGCTCGTAAGGGTCCTCTACAGTGAGGTACTCGTCCTTTAAGGTCGAGTCTAAGTGTTTCCTGATATATATAATGGCTTTCGCCTTTAATATATCGGAAACTTCCTCTGTATGAGGTGCTTCCACTGAAGCCTCCTTGTTAGTTGGGGCAGTACTAGTTGTTGTTGGATCCTGTGGATGGCAAACAACACTAGAAGGGGGGGTTGAATAGTGTTGTATAAAGATAAAACTTTTTCGTTCTTTAATCAATCAACACAAAAACAATTCCTTCTAATGTTGCCTAAGAAACCAAGTAGAGCGATCTACGCTTGGTTCTTAATCAACAATATAATTAAAAATGCACAGCGAAAATTCACAGCAGGTAGTCGACTCCTTATGGGCAGTAGTCGACTCCCAGAGTATAAGTTAGAGCGAATAAAATAACAGATGCAAATCTCAGCGTATAGGATTGATATTTACTGAATATAAAAAGCAAAGATAAACAAACACAGAAAATGCAAGCGCAAAGACAAGGATTTTTATCCTGGTTCCCCGCAACCCGGGTACGTCCAGTCCCCGACCAATCCGGTACGAGATTTCCACTATCTGCCTTGGCAAATACAAGCACCTAACTTCACTCGTTAGGATTTCCAACGACCTAGCCTTGACCAGGATTTCCGAACACAACGCCTAGACTTGTCTAGGGTTATACCCTTGCCTCACAAACCGAGGACTTCCCAAATGGCAACAACTAGACTTGTCTAGTGTTCCAACAAATAGCACAATAAGAAATTTGTCCAATACTCTACAACAAGTGATAGAGATTGGAAATACACCCGATTCTATAGCCAATCAAAAGATAGACAATTGTGTAGTGGCTTAATAGAATAATAGTCTAGATCACACAAAGATATGAGATAAATTCTTTGTGATCTAGAGCTTTTTCAAAATTCCTTCAAATAGAATTCAAAGAGAAGTAAAGTAGAGGATTTTGAAAAACAACTTAGCCAATAAAAAAAAATATGATCTTCAAGAGAATTAAAAAGATATTGCAAGATCAATAACTGAAATTAAAAATTGGCTAGAGAAGAAATGAGAGAGCTTTGATTCACGAGAGCTTTTGAAAATTTGATTTTTCAATAATCTTGTATTTTTCACAAAAGAATTAAGCTCTATTTATAGGGAAAAGCTGGGATTTGAAATTTGAATTTCGTTTGACTTTTGTCCCAAAAATTTCGGAGTAAATCACTCAAAGAAATTTAAAATTCAAATTCAAAACGTTTGAAAATTTCCAGCAGGTAGTCGACTCCCTCTATTGGTAGTCGACTCCCAGAGGAGTCTAGGAAATTTTCATCCCTGACTGGTAGTCGACTCCCTACTTTTGGTAGTCGACTCCCAGAGGAGTTTTTCCTGATGTTCTAGTCAAAAAGGATTAGTTAACTCCAGGGTGCGTGAAGTTTCACTATAATTATTGAAGTGACTAGAGAAAGCTCTTTAAAATTATTTTTGTAGTAAAAACAATATTTCGAAATCCTTTTGTGTGTGTGTGTGTTGTCTACTTGATATGGCTTTGACAAATATCCTAAAAGACACGACACACTCACACTAGACTCTGAACATGTCTTTGGCAGTTTTAGTCAACTTGATGAACTGAAGATGAGCTTCTTCTTTGAGCTACTTGCTTTGTTTGAGCTTGAGCTTCATCACTCGAGTTTAGCCATGTTCGTCTTTGTCGTGGAGCGTAGATACGTGCTTCTTGGAGTATTTAGTAGAGCTTCACGAAACCTGTATACCTGTATACTTAAATTGTAGTGTAGTTAGTATACCAAGCATTCATTTGGTGTGCTCATCATCAAAATTACTTAGGGGTGGAATTCAATTTCCATCACTCTCCCCCTTTTTGATGATGACACCCAAATGCAAAATTGGAAGCAAGACATATATGAATAATATTGCAAGTATACTTACTCCCCCTGCTTTGATGCGGTTCTCCCCCTGCATCGAATGCTATTTTTGCATTATAACATTTTTCTCCCCCTTGTCATCAACAAAAAATACAATAAAACAGTAATTTCTATGGATCCTTAAGGATAGGAGGAATTCAATTCCCTATGCCTGCAATGAAGGTGTTAGTTCATAGAACAACTAATTTTAGCATAGCATATAGCTTCATAGAAGCTAGCATCCCACAATAGAAGTTATTACAAACCATAGTTTAAGAGAACATTGTTTTTTGAAACGAAAATCCATTGTTTTTGAAGTAGAAGTGCATGAAACTAAGGGTGACCGCTGTTCTTTTTCAGTTTCTTGATTTCTTCAAGGATCATAACGAGCGTCTCCTCAGTCATCTTCTTGCTTTGCACTACGATTTCCTTGAGATCATCCACCTTTTGGTTGAGATCTTCAAATCCTTTCTCCTGTGAGATCTTCAAATTTTCCAATCTTTTTCAGGAGCATCTCCTGAAGTTCAAGGATGTAAGCAGGAACTTCTTCTTCTTCCTCGTCGCTTCCTTTTTCTTCTTCTTCACTTTCTTCATCAGAATCTGCAATTACAACCTTCTTACCTCGCCTTGAGGATGATGATCCTCCTTCGGTAGCGATTTGCTCTTCAGGGACGTTCTCATCAAGGTCATGATGAAGATTCATTCTTCCAAGAGCATGAACATCAAAAACACGAGCAGGTTCTAGAATGGTTGTTTCATGATCCAAAGGCACGTTAAAGCTAATGAATAGGATGGTCAGATAGTGCCCATGAGAAAGTGTGGAGGAAGGTCTGTCAGATGAAGCTGAAAGTAGGATAGAATCCATGATGACTTTAGCCCAATTCACACGAATGTTACCAAGAATGGCATAGATGCATTTTGCTTGTTTTTCAGAAAGGATAGCATGACTTCCAGATTTTTGAGTAATGTTATATGACAGAATATTGGCTAAGATTCTCGCCGGATAGCGAAGATGGCTACAAGGAAGTTTAGTCAGAAAGTGTTTACCGGGCAGATACATTCTCTCTAGGATATTTTCGTCAGTCATCTCAATTTTCTCAAGGATCATACCGGAGTATGGGATTCCTAAGGCTTCACCTAGGGATTTTACAGTTATTGCAAGTTTGGTATCGAGAACCTTAGTAATGAAACGACTTTTTACGAGATCATAATCCATGTTTGCATAAAAGAGATGAATGAGCCTAGGATAACACATATACACATTTTCTGAGGAGAACAAATTTGCTAAGTTCTGGAAATCTAGAAGACTGTCAATACCGTAATTGATAACATCATTGAGTTTGACAAATCTTTCATGCAAGATAGGTTTCTTAGACACTTTAACAAAATGTTCATAGGTAGTTGATTTGAGGAGATATGGTAGAATGATTTCTTTTTCAGAATCAACATTAGGAGTAGCAATCTTTCTCTTCTTAGGAAAAGCTCCTTTGAAAGGCATCCAGATAGAGTAAAACAACAACAACAGAAATATTTTACACTACTAGATAACCAAGAGAAATAAAACAATAAAGTTCATGAGAGTAAAAAAAAATTTTACCTTGGGTAAATTTGAAAGAAGATGAAAATTGCTCCAAATGCCCAAGCTTCAAGATGAAAACCCAAGAGAGGAGAGGGGGAAAGGAGGTAGTCGGCTACCTCTAGGGTTTTCTTGGGGTTTTGATTGAAGAGATGAAGAGATGAGGAGAAATAGGAACCATTAGATCTAGATTTGGGTGGCTAGGATGGGTTTTAGACTTTAGTGGGTAAGTTGTCTTAACGGATCTTGACCCAACCACTCAAATAGAACCCAATAGGAGTTAGTCAAAAAAAATACAACCCAGAAATTTTCGCGCTGGTAGTCGACTCCCTCTGTAGGTAGTCGACTCCCTCCTGGGTAGAGTCGTTTTCTCATCCCGGAAAAAGTTTGGTCCAGGTTGAGCGAGCTCTTTTTTTTTTATAAAAAATAAAATTAAGCAATAAAACACAATCATGCATACAATTTTAACTTATTTCAACTTATTTAAATAATTATATAAATATATAAAAATTTGTTCCGATTCAGCCGTTTGACTCCCTGAATTTTCTTCATTGTTTTCCTCCTTTTTAGAGCACCTGAAAGATGAGCGTTTTATGGTACTCTTTGGTTTTGAGTCCGAGGAGTTAGTCTTTAGGAAACCAAACCCAATACGGTTTAGTTCCTTCATGAACAATATACTTATAATTTTTATTAAAATGAATCTGTTGAACAAAGTTAGTAGCGTACCTTTCTTTTTGCTGATCAGATAATTTCCTTGGTACCCAGATGCTTAAAACATTATCGTTAGCATGATGCATCCTAGTGTGCTTAACCCGTTTCTTGGTATGATATGAATCATAGCCAAGTCCGGTTTTGCTAGATGAAGCTTTTTGATTATCTATTATATTATCTAGCTTCCCTTTTCCTTTATTGAAATTCTCAATAATTTTCATCGTAGCGTCGTATTTATCTTTGACGGATACGAGAAGATTATTCAGACTTTCAACTTTTTCATTTACTAGCAAAATATCCTTTTGTAAAAGATCATTTTTCTCTTTAAGAAGACTATTTTCTTTAACAACTTCTTCCTTTTCTTTAGTCTCTCTTTTAGCAATTCTAAGTGTTTTTCTATGTTCTTTAATGAGCTTTTCATGCATTTTGCATAGCTCTTTATATGCTCCCCTATAGTCCAAGTCTTCATCATCGCTTGATGATGACTCATTGTCGCTAGATGAATCATGATGCGAGCTTACCTTGGAGGATGTAGATGCCATAAAACACATGTGTGCTGTCTCTCTTCTTTCATCATTATCTTCGTCTGAGGATTCGTCGGATGAGGAATTGTCGCTTTGATCGAAGGCTGCATAGGCTTCTTTCTTTGGTTGTCTAAACTTGCTTCTTGTATTGGTTCGTCTTTCATTATTCTCTTTGTTCTTCCCACGATCTCTGGAATCACGGTTGTTTCTTTCCAATGGACAATCTCTCTTGACATGTCCTGGTTTATTACAACCAAAACAGATAATACCGTTAGTGGGTCTAAAAGATCGTTTTCCATACTTACTTGTGATGAACTCTTTAAAGTTCTTTGAGATGAACGCGATGTGATCTTCTTTGTCCGTATAATCGGAATCTTCTTCTTGAGCTTTGAATGCAAGATTTTTCTTCTTTGGTTTTTCTTCGATTTTCTTGTCTTCTTCAAGCTCGATCTCATATGCCATGAGATTTCCCATCAGTTCTTCGATGGTGAGATCCTTCACATTGTGAGCTTCTCGAATGGCCGTGGTCTTTCCTTTCCATTCGGGACGGAGTGATCTTAGTATCTTCATTACCTGTTCATACTCGGAAAGTTTCTTTCCTAGTCCTGCAAGCTCATTTGTAATGTTAGTAAAACGAGTATTCACCTCGGTGATACTCTCTCCTTCTTCCATTTTAAAAGTTTCGAATTTTGAATGTAATACATTTATACGAGATTCTTTTACCTTTTCTGTACCTTCATGACTTACCTGAAGAGTGTGCCAAATTTGATGTGCTGTCTCACATTGGGAGACTCGATTGAACTCATTTCCTGTAACAGCGCAAAACAAGGCATTCATTGCTTTTGCATTGAGATTAGCTTTCTTCTTATCATCGATGGACCATTTTCCAAACTCAACGTCGATGGGTGCGATGTACGGGGCTTTGGTGATTGTCCATGCTTCTATGTCTAATGACTCTAGATGAGTCTTCATTCGGATCTTCCAGCTGGCGTAGTTGGTTCCGTTGAATAGAGGTGGTCGCATGGTGTTCAATCCTTCGGAGTGAAAAGATGTTGATGCCATCACTATTGTAACCTTGCTCTGATACCAAGTGTTGGATCCTGTGGATGGCAAACAACACTAGAAGGGGGGGGGGTTGAATAGTGTTGTATAAAGATAAAACTTTTTCGTTCTTTAATCAATCAACACAAAAACAATTCCTTCTAATGTTGCCTAAGAAACCAAGTAGAGCGATCTACGCTTGGTTCTTAATCAACAATATAATTAAAAATGCACAGCGAAAATTCACAGCAGGTAGTCGACTCCTTATGGGCAGTAGTCGACTCCCAGAGTATAAGTTAGAGCGAATAAAATAACAGATGCAAATCTCAGCGTATAGGATTGATATTTACTGAATATAAAAAGCAAAGATAAACAAACACAGAAAATGCAAGCGCAAAGACAAGGATTTTTATCCTGGTTCCCCGCAACCCGGGTACGTCCAGTCCCCGACCAATCCGGTACGAGATTTCCACTATCTGCCTTGGCAAATACAAGCACCTAACTTCACTCGTTAGGATTTCCAACGACCTAGCCTTGACCAGGATTTCCGAACACAACGCCTAGACTTGTCTAGGGTTATACCCTTGCCTCACAAACCGAGGACTTCCCAAATGGCAACAACTAGACTTGTCTAGTGTTCCAACAAATAACACAATAAGAAATTTGTCCAATACTCTACAACAAGTGATAGAGATTGGAAATACACCCGATTCTATAGCCAATCAAAAGATAGACAATTGTGTAGTGGCTTAATAGAATAATAGTCTAGATCACACAAAGACATGAGATAAATTCTTTGTGATCTAGAGCTTTTTCAAAAATCCTTCAAATAGAATTCAAAGAGAAGTAAAGTAGAGGATTTTGAAAAACAACTTAGCCAATAAAAAAAAATATGATCTTCAAGAGAATTAAAAAGATATTGCAAGATCAAAAACTGAAATTAAAAATTGGCTAGAGAAGAAATGAGAGAGCTTTGATTCACGAGAGCTTTTGCAAATTTGATTTTTCAATAATCTTGTATTTTTCACAAAAGAATTAAGCTCTATTTATAGGGAAAAGCTGGGATTTGAAATTTGAATTTCGTTTGACTTTTGTCCCAAAAATTTCGGAGTAAATCACTCAAAGAAATTTAAAATTCAAATTCAAAACGTTTGAAAATTTCCAGCAGGTAGTCGACTCCCTCTATTGGTAGTCGACTCCCAGAGGAGTCTAGGAAATTTTCATCCCTGACTGGTAGTCGACTCCCTACTTTTGGTAGTCGACTCCCAGAGGAGTTTTTCCTGATGTTCTAGTCAAAAAGGATTAGTTAACTCCAGGGTGCGTGGAGTTTCACTATAATTATTGAAGTGACTAGAGAAAGCTCTTTAAAATTATTTTTGTAGTAAAAACAATATTTCGAAATCCTTTTGTGTGTGTGTGTGTGTGTTGTCTACTTGATATGGCTTTGACAAATATCCTAAAAGACACGACACACTCACACTAGACTCTGAACATGTCTTTGGCAGTTTTAGTCAACTTGATGAACTGAAGATGAGCTTCTTCTTTGAGCTACTTGCTTTGTTTGAGCTTGAGCTTCATCACTCGAGTTTAGCCATGTTCGTCTTTGTCGTGGAGCGTAGATACGTGCTTCTTGGAGTATTTAGTAGAGCTTCACGAAACCTGTATACCTGTATACTTAAAGTGTAGTGTAGTTAGTATACCAAGCATTCATTTGGTGTGCTCATCATCAAAATTACTTAGGGGTGGAATTCAATTTCCATCAGTTGTTGCCTTTTCAGTCTGTGTGAGACTGAAACCATGAGAGCGCAGATGGAACTTCAGGTCCAACTGCCAACTCAGGTAGTTTGACCCGTCAGCCTTCAGGACTGAGAAGTCTACATTTGCGAGTCTGTCCATTTTATGATCTAGCATGTACAGAAACAAAATAGCATGTATCATTAAGACTGAAAATAAGACAGACATCCACGCATGTAATGTAGTCATTTTCATGAATTTAAATTACTGTGGTTTTAACATACATGCTTTTTCAGGTAATGTGAATAATTAATTACTAAAAATTAACAATCACGCATGTTGTTTGATGGTTTTCATTGCGACATTAAAACATGGTATTAAAGCTAATTAATCAACCACGCAGTTTAATGCAAAAACAATGAAAAACAGAAATAATGACCTTAGGCTATGGGGATCAGCCAGCCGACACCGAAAAATAAATAAAAAGTCCAGTCCGAGGTTACATCAAAATAAAAGGCATGAAAATAAATTACAACTCGGGAACTTCAGAGAGAAGCCCCTATCTTCATTGAGCGAAACGCCTTCAGCTTCTTTTTGGTGTCATTCGGTCTTCTTTTTACATTTTCATCCTCACATACAAAGTTTCTCTCAAAAGAAAAGAAAAATTGCGGGAATTTAAAACGGTGTCGGAAACCTGGCTGATCCCTAAAAACATAGCCTAATATTTGCACATCCACGCAGATAATATTTTTGCAACATACAACCACGCAGATAATCGAAACACAGGCATTTAAAATAATTTAAAATTGTGTGCGACGTGCAAGAATATATATTTTTTGAAAACTTTTTGCCTTTTTGATCCATAATATAATGTTTTATTTTACCGCTTTCAACCCTTTTAAAAATTTCTTTTAACTATTTTGGGCTTTTTAGGGCCAAAAATAAATAAAATAATTTCTGTGGATGGGCTAATTTTCTGGCCTTTTGGGCCATGAAAACAACCCATTAGGGTTAATATTGGGCCTCCTCCGAAAAATAGCCCGTTAGGGTTAGGGTTTCTGGAAACCCTAGGGGGGGCCTGCGGCGTGTCGCCGCGGTTGCGGGCCGCGGCCGCCGCGGCTTCAGGCCGCGGCAGTTGGCCGCGGCGACTGGCCGCGGCCTGAGGCCGCGGCTGCTGGCCGCGGCCGTCGCGGCCTGGGGCCGCGGCGTTTGTTTCCTCCGGCGGCGCCAAGGGCGCGCCGCCGTTTCGCCCTACTGGCGTACGGAAATTTGGATCGACGGCAGGGGGTAAAAATCGGGGTTTTCAACAGTTTTGATCGCTAAAAAACAAGTTTTTATTGTTTTAAACATGCAGATCTTATTAAAAATGTTGAATTTAACCGAGTTTGTAAACTTTTTGATCCTAAAACATGTAGATCTAATGAGAAAAGCAAGTTTAGATCTAAAAGTTTGGATTTTTACCTACTAGATTCGACGAGGAATCTAGGCGACGGTTGGTGAATGATGCCCTTTTCGCTCCCCGTTGAGAAGATTACGATCTTCTTTTTCTGAGCGATTTGTGGATCTCCTTTCCCGCGAGCCGCCGTCTCCTCCAACGAGCGTGATCGTGCTGATAACGTGTTGTGAAGGGAATTTAGAGAGAAATAGGTGTAAGAGGTTAAGAGCCCCCTACCCGTGTATTTATAGCTTTCAATAGTGGGTTGGATACCCAATTGGCCCAATGGGCCTATTCATAACAGAAATTACGTTTCAATGGCATGGGAGCATTTATGACAATTTATAAACACATGGGTAACGATATAGAATTGAATTCATTGCCACCGCATCAAAATTCTTCAAAATTCTTGGGTTGTGACGAGGATCAATGGATATAATTTTATACTTTAACAAAAATCAAGGATATGTTTGAATATCCTATGTCTACGTATTTAAGGATGGAGCGGGGCCTTAAATTGAAGGCCCAATATTCGTTTCCAATTTGGGCTCCAATCCACGCCACCGTTTACTAGTCTGGATTACGAAGCATAGGGACCCGATACTGCAATGTTGTATTGGGCCGAAATGCGAAAAGCAAGCCCGACCGTTTGGCAGCGAAAACGACTGCCACTTCCTGGAGACAACATGCACGAAACGTTGTCCAAGTTTTGGTCGCAAAGGACCAATTAGGTTGCAATTTGATAGTTGGAACCTGAAAATACTATATCCATAATATGAGACGGAGATGTTGCTGTAGCATAACTGTCACATGGATACTCCATACGCAAAGTTTCATGACCCAACTTTCACCAAGCCAAGAAGTCGATTGCATAATTAGCATCATCCCTGCAGGATCATCAGGTTTGGCTAGTGCGTAGGACCATGTGATGGTCCAATGCGACGTGGGCCGTTCGGTCAACTTTTTTTTCTCTCTGTTGGTCTCACCACCCACCTCTTGTTCTCCATCGCCGAGGCAACGCGGTCCCCGCCGACTGGGCCGCCTGCCTAAACAACGCCCCCCCAGGTCGTGCTCTCCGTCTGCCCCTCTCCAAGCAGGCCACCGTCTGGTACGACAACTGCGAGCTCCGAACTCCGACCTCACCTTCTCCATCGTCTACGAGGAAGGGTCAACTCGACGGACTTCCGGACAAAGTTACACACTATGCTGCGATCAACTCCTCGATGAAGTTTGCTACGTGGAGCTCATCACCTTGGCGATGGAGAACAAGAGGTGGATGGTGGGCCCACAAAGAAATTTTTTTTTTTTTTTGATAGAAGGGCACACGTCTCGTTGGACGATCATATGGTCCTATACGCATAGGAGCCAACACGATCCCATCCCCGCCCACTCAACATGTGTAATCATAAACATATATAAAGTACAGAAAATTAGGAGGAAATAAATATAAAAGCTGTAATTAGGAGGGAATGGAAGAAAGGGGAATAAACCCCATCAAGATTATAGGTGAACGGTTCAAGAACTTCTTATGACATGATGAGTCACTTAACATTCAATCAAGGGAACCACAACTTGCTAGCAGTTGAAGTTCAGCTGCATTCCAACAACTTCTGATATCAACAACCAAGTAATTGATATTTGGAAACCAATTACTTGATGACGGTGAGGATGGTGACGAATGAGAGATTCCAATCCAGGGAGCAATCCGACAGAGACACCCCCACCAGCGTCCCGCCGCACCGTCGCCGGCGCCTTTGTCTCCGATGGGCCCGAGAAGTTTCCCTAAATTTCAAGGACTTCGCCGGCCCCCACGACCCAACAACCCCACCTTAAATATTATGCAGGCATTGAAAGCTCCACGGATCGAGACCCATGCAGCAGACATCACACAGTGCCAAAAAGCCCCACATGACGGAGGGAACATGCATTAAGAGCATTATTATTGTGCAGTTGCTTGATTGGGTAATTGGCTGGATTTGGCCAGTAAAGTCCCCTAACATGTGTCCCCACAGTGCGAGATTCATTATATAGAATTGTTGTCTCTCTGCCTCTCGTTGGTCCTCCTCCTCCGGGGCGTGTGCTGCGGCGGTCCATTGGATTCTGACTCTCACTTCCTTGTATTTTGAAGTTACTTGTTTTGAAATCATTTAGAATTAGACACCATCGAGATCTTGAAATTTAGAATTAGACACAACCCTTGTAACAGCTAGGCACCAAAGGGATGTTCCATTAACGATGTCCTCCTTGTATACTCTCTCTGCAATGCCACCGTGAGTGAACAACACTAGGACGAAATATGTCATTTGTTCCGATAGACGAAACGTGCAGATTATATTACCCATCGATAAATCACTGTAAACCAAGCGACGTCTTCAATCGAACAAAGACTTTCATGGGCGAAGAGGCCGACATATCACGTCACTCGCTACGTTCAGAAACGGACGTCTCACACGCGCATGCAGGTGAAGGTGAGACTTCTCAACCCTCAATGAATGTCGAATGTGCATGAGAATATACATTAGGATAACAACAACTACTACTGTGCATGCTTAGGGTTTCCTTGTTCACCCACAGGAAGGTGACAAGATGTGTCCAACATTAATTGCTCGTAAATGAAGTTTCTCTCTCTCTCTCTCTCTTTCATGTTGCTGCTCTGTACAAGAATTAACCTGGATTCAAATTGGGTATACTCTTGCAATTATTAATGCCCATCGGTAAATTGGAAGGCATTTTAGAACAGGGTTTATTGCATATTCATCCTTTAAATCTTGCATATTTTGATTTATATCCATTAATTCTTCGTATTTTGAGTTTAATCTCTCAATTCATTAACTATAACCAAAATAGTCACCCACTCTAATTTTCCGTTAAAAACTCCATTAATGTTGACGTGGCTGTTAGTGTTGACGTGTCCAGCCTGTTTGCGGGTGACAGCGACAGTGATCAGGGTGGAGAGGGGGGGGGGGGGGGGGGGGGGGGGGGGGGGGGGGGGGGGGGCGACGGTGAGGAGATGGGATGAGGGGGATGAGGGGGGCGGAGGGTGGATCGGCGACGGGGAGGAGGGGGAATGAGGCGGAGGGGGGGGGGGGGGGATTGGCGGCGGGGCGGAGGGGGATGGGGGGAGATCGGTGGCGTGGAGGAGTGCATGGGTGAGGGTGCAGGAGATCGACCGCGGGGAGGAGGGGGGAGATCGCTGGCAGGGAGGTGGGGGAGGAGGGGAAGGAGGGGGGGATCGACGACAGGGAGGAGGGGGGATCGGCGGCGGGGAGGATGGGGATGTGAGGGGATCGGCGGCGGGGAGGATGGGGCGGGGGGAGATCTGCGGCAGGGAGGAGGGGGCAGGGGGAGATCTGCGGCAGGGAGGAGGGGGATGAGGAGGAGGAGGGAGATCGGCGGCTGGTAGGAGGGGGGATTGTTGGATCCTGTGGATGGCAAACAACACTAGAAGGGGGGTTGAATAGTGTTGTGCAAATATTAAACTTTTTCGTTCGTTGATGAGCACAATTAAAAACCTTCTAATGTTGCCTAAGAAACCAAGTAGAGTGATCTACGCTTGGTTCTTAATCAACAAAGTAATCTTATAAAGAATGTTAACAGAGTGATCTCACAGCAGGTAGTCGACTCCCTCAAGTGGTAGTCGACTCCCAGAGAGTTTGAGTGCAAAGCTCTGCTGAACGATGAGATAATATAAAGATAAGATTATACACAACGGAAATAAATAAATGAACTTTGTAATAGTATTAAAAGAATGAATTACAAAGATACAAAGTATTAATAAGAAAGTAAAATACTGTTGCAGGGAATATAAACAAACTAAGAAAATGCAAACGCAAAGACAAGGATTTTTATCCTGATTCCCCACAACTTGGGTACGTCCAGTCCCCGACCAATCCGGTACGAGATTTTCCACTATTGCCTTAGCAATACAAGTAACTAACTTCACTCGTTAGGATTTCCCAAACACCTAGCCTTGACCAGGATTTCCGACCACCTAGACTTGTCTAGGATTTTCACGTCCCTTACAACCAATGGAATCCACAAATAAAAACAAGTTTCCAACTCACCACAAAAATTAGTGGAGTTTGGATTACACCCAGAGTTTTATAGCCAAAGTAAATAAATGTGTTACGTGGCCAAAAAGAATTCAAATCAATCTTAAGATCACACAAAAATATAAGATGATTCTTTGTGATCTTCGATTGTTTGTTTTTCAAAAATCCTTTAAGAATAAAAATTTAAGAACAAGGATTTTGATACGCCTACTTTGGAGAGGCCCCAGAACCGGGGGGCCGAACCCAACCCGAGGGCGGGAGGCCCACGAAGAAGGTATGGCCCGATCAATGAGACCCGCGGGAAATCTCAGACCCGAACCACCCACGGTCCAACACGCTCATAAACAGCACACTATCACCGGGGGTAACCACTCCCCCCGAAGCACGAGGCCTTAATGTCCATTAAGGAGCCCCGTAATCGGCTCCCCCATGACGCAGGCAGGCGCCATCGTTGGGACGGATCTCGGGGGCGTGAGTGGGACGGACTGCGTGGGGGCGTGGATCGGGGGCAAACGTGGACGAAGCTCAATAAAAGGACAAGAGGACGACTAAGAAAGGGATCGGATCCCAAGTACCAAAACCGGAGGTATTCCATCAACGACTTTGGTTTCCGTCATTTCTCTCCCCCATGCTCGTGCCGAGGGTCAGCGTATCGATCTCCTCTCGAGTCATAACTACCCCGTCGAGTACTCCTCAGACCTTGATCTGACTTAGGCATTGGAGGGGATTCGGCCGGAACCAAGGTTCGGCCACCCTGACGAGTTTCTCGTCTATTCAGGAAGAAGCTGACCGAGGCGCCGAGGCTACCCCTCAGCGTCCGACGACCACCCTCGCGGCTAGCGGGTGTGGCTACGGACCGAAGACCGAGCACCGAGCGAAGCGCCGAGGCTGCCCCTCGACGCCCGTCCAACCGAGGCCGAGCCCATCGAACATGGCCGAGGCCTCCCCTCTGCTCCGTTTCAGCCGAAGACCGACGCTCAACCCCGATTCCATCTCCGACCCACGCTGAGCACACGTGAGCGTGGCGTGTCCAATGGATCTCAACCGACCCCTTGACCACGTTGACCGTACAGTCATCGGTCGACGATTCAGTGGTGAGAAAACACCCGTAAACAGATTTTAAAAACAACTTTAAAAATAGCCAAATAAAAAATCAAATCTCAGAAAATAATAACTTTAGAATGAGATTGGAGATTAGAGATTAAAACATAGTGATTAAAACAGAGTTGGCTATGACGATGTGAGCAAATAGAACGAGAGATCTTTAGAATTTCAGCACAATAGAGAATAAGAATTTGATTGTTTTGATATCGATATTAGAAATGATCTCAAGGGGTCGATTTATAGGTTTCAATAGAAGAATTTGAATTTCAAAAACATTTGACTTTCAGCTCAAGCAAGTATGGAAATTGAGCGAAATCAGGAAGCAGAGTCGTTGGAAAACGACAGCTGGTAGTCAACTCCCTCAAGGTGGTAATCGACTCCCAGAGAATTTCAGTAGAAGTTCTGCTTCTGACTGGTAGTCGACTCCCTCCTCTGGTAGTCGACTCCCAAAGCAATTTTCTCTGAAACGCAGCTAGTTGAAAGACGAATCAACTTCTGGGTGTATTGGAGGTTGACAATTAATAATGGATCAACTAGCTTATTGCTCTCAAGAGTTAAAAAGATATTTAAAACATTTTAAAACATTGCTTTCGAAATCATTTGTGTGTGTGAAATCTACTTTGGCTTTAACATAATCCTAAGAACTCACACACTACACTAAGACAAGACCTTCGGGAAGCTGATCCGGTAGATGCTTGCTTCTCCTGAATTTGAGTTCCTTCTTCATTTAAGCTTGAGCACGAGCTTCATCTTGTGCTTGATGTAGAACTAGCAAATTCGTCTTCGTCTCTGTGTGGTTGAGCTTCTTCGGAGTATGCGTAAAGTCATCGTTCGTCGCATAACCTGCACACTTGAGTTGTAGTGTAGTTAGTACACTAACATCATTTGGTGTGCTCATCATCAAAACCACTAAGGGGTGGGATTCAATTTTCCATCACTCTCCCCCATTTTGATGATGACACCCAAATGAAAAATGAAGTACATTAAGTGAATATTGACTTAATGAAATAACTTACTCCCCTTGCTTAGATGTGATACTTTCCCTGCATCAAAGCCGGTTAGCAAAATAATATTCATTCACATTTAGCAAAACAATATTCATTCATGTTCATTAACATTTTTGCATTTCACCACATTTCTCCCCCTTGTCATCAATCAAAAAGATGACATATAATATTCCCAAGAATCAACCAAGCTTTAACAATAGCAAAACAACATCAATAGATGAAGATATATAATATGATAAAAACCTGCATAAGGCATCAAATCATAAGCACCATCAGACCATAAGTGTATCAGACCATAACATAGTATAGTTATTACAGACCATAAAATAGTATAGTGTTTAGAGAACCATTATTTTAGAAACCAAATGAATTAGTTCATGAAGCTCCTCCATTCTTCTTTAGTTCCTTGATCTCGCCAAGGATCAACTTCAGAGTCTCCTCCGTCATTTTGTTGCTGCTTGCCACAAAGTCCTTCAGATCATCCACCTTTTTGTTGAGGACTTCAAATCCTTTTTCTTGAGAAATCTTCAATTTCCTAATCTTCTTCAAGAGCATATATTAAGCTCAACAATGTATGCCGGTGGTTCTTCTCCTCCTCCTCCTTCACCATCATTCTCTTCCTCTTCTTCATCTGTATCAATAAGAAGAGGTTCTTTACTTTTCTTCTTTGGGGATGATGATCCTCCTTCAGCAGCGAGCTTTTCCTCTGGAATATTCTGGTCGAGATCTTTATGAAGATTCATTCAGCCAAGAGCATGTACATCAAAGATGTGAGCCGGTTCCAGAATTTCGGTTTCATTATCCAAAGGTATGTTATAGCCAATAAACAAGATGGTAAGATAGTGACCATGGGGCTAAGGTAAATGAAGGTCTATCAGAAGAAGCAGATGCAAGGATGGAGTCCATAATGAATTTGGCCCAATTTACACGAATGTTTCTTAGCATGGCGTAAATGCACTTAGCTTGCTTCTCAGATAACACAGAGTGGCTTCTAGATTTCTTAGTAATATTATACGACAATATATTTGCTAGAATTCTTTTAGGATAGCGAAGATCGCTACATGGTAGTTTTGTTTAGAAGTATCTTCCAGGCAAAACAATTTTCTCCAGAATATTCTCATCGACCATCTATATGTCGTCCAATAACATTCCAGTGTAAGGGATTCCTAAAGCTTATCTTAGAGATTTGACAGTTATAGCAAGTTTGGAGTCTAGAACTTTAGTGATGAATCTACACTTAGTAAGATCATAATCCATGTTGGCATAGAAAAGATGCACAAGCCTAGAATAGCATAGATAGATATTTTCAGAAGAAAAAAGATTGGCCAAGTTTTGAAATTCTAAGATACTATCAATGCCATAGTTCTCAAGATGGTCACATTTGACAAACCTCTCATGAAGGATTTGCCTATTAGAAATTTTGACAAAATGCTCAAAAGTAGTAGTTCTGAAAAGATATGGAATGATGATTTCTTTTTCAGAAAGAGATTCATTAGTAACCTTCCTCTTCTTTGTTACCACTTTCTTGAAAGGCATCTAGATAAAACAAAATTTGATTTACTAGATATGCAAGAATAACAAGAAGTAAATAAAACAAAAGTTGATAAGAGAAGATTAGAGATGATTTTACCTTAGTGATTTTTTTGGGAGGATGATGAGAGGAGATGAATACCCAAGAGAACTCAAAGTGCCAAAAAAAACTTTCAAAGAGAGGTGAAAAGGGGGTAGTCGACTGCCTAGGGTTTTCACCTTGGGGGATTTTAACTATGAGATGAAAAGAGATGGAGAATTGTAGCCCTTAAATCAAGAGATGAAAGGTTGAGAACATTTTTGCTTATTGGGTTTAAGTTACCCTTTGGATGTGAACCCAATAACTCAACGGAAACCCAATAGGTGTTAGAAAAAAATCAAACACTCAAATCCAGAAATTTCGTATAGCACTCTGGTAGTCGACTCCCAGAAAGAGGTAGTCGACTCCCTGCTAGGTTGAGCTGTTTTCTCATCCCGAGGGTGTGTGCGTCAGAGAAACTTTTATGGCAAACATGATAAGCATTTAAAAGTATTTGGAATGAGCAAATTAAATATAAGCAAACATGAATACTTATTCAATAAAAAATTTTGCAACGTAATTCAATTTTCATCGCAAGGCGTTTTTGAAGCAGTTCTGTTTCTCCTCATTGGTTTTTAGAGTACGTGTAAATGTAAACGTTTGTGGTACTCTTTATATATAGAGTCCAAGAGGTTAGTCTTTAGGAAACCAAACCCAATATGGTTTAGTTCCTTCATTAGAAACATATCGATAATTCTTATTTAAATGAACTCAGCGAACAAAATCAGTTGCGTATCTTTTTTGCTTTTAATTGGTCAAGTTCTTCGGTATCCAGATGCTCAGAAAATTTTGATTAGTATGATGCATCCTAGTATGCTTGACCCGTTTCTTGGTATGATTAGAATCATAACCAAGTCCGGTTTTGCTAGATGAAGCTTTTTGATTATTTATTAACTATCTAGCTTCCCTTTTCTTTTATTGAAATTTTCAATAATCTTCATCGTAGAGTCGTATTTGTCCTTGACAGATATGAGAAGATTACTCAAACTTTCAATTTTCTCATTCATAGAAAGAATGTCTTTTCTAAAGAGTCATCCTTTTCTTTTAGAATGATATTTTCTTTAACAATCTCTTCTTTTTCTTTAACCTCTTTCTTAACTATTTTAACAGTTTTCTTGTGTTCTTTTATGAGCTTTTCATGCATTTTGCATAACTCCTTATATGCTCCCATATGATCCATGTCTTCATTATCGCTTAATGATGAATCACTATCAGTAGATGATGAATCATGCAAGGTACTTACCTTTGATGACGTGGAGGCTAAGAAACACATGTGTGTTGTTTCTCTTCTTTCGTCTTTGTCATCTGATGAGGATTCATCGGATGAAGAGATATCGCTTTGGTCGAAGGCTGCGTAAGCTTCCTTCTTCGGTCGTCGAAATTTGTTCCTTCTGTCGCTTCATTGTTCATTGTTCTCTCTGTTCTTCCCATATTCTTTGGAGTCTCGGTTGTCTTCTCCAAGGGACAATCTCTCTTTACGTGTCTTGGTTTGTTGCAGCCAAAACAAATAATACTGTTAGTAGGTCGAAATGAACGTTTACCATACTTACTTGTAATAAACTCTTTAAAGTTCTTTGAGACAAAGGCAAAATGGTCTTCTTTGTCGGTATAGTCGGAGTCTTCTTCTTGGGCTTTGAATGTTAGGCTCTTCTTCTTTGGCTTTTCTTCGATCTTCTTGTCTTCCTCGAGTTCTATCTCATATGCCATGAGATTTCCTATCAGTTCTTCAATGGTTAGATCCTTCACGTTGTGAGCTTCTCGAATGACTGTTGTCTTTCCTTTCTATTCGGGTCTGAGAGATCTTAGTATCTTCATTATCTGATCATATTCAGATAATTTCTTACCTAAACCTGCAAGCTCATTAGTGATATTAGTAAAACGAGTATTCACATTGGTGATACTCTCTCCTTCGTCCATTTTGAAAGATTCAAATTTAGAATGCAAAATGTTAATACGGGATTCCTTTACCTTTTCGGTTCCCTCATGGCTTACCTGAAGAGTATGCCATATCTGATATGCTGTTTTGCATTGAGAGACACGCTGGAATTCAATACCTGTCACGGCGCAAAACAATGCGTTCATTGCTTTGGCGTTGAGGTTGGCTTTCTTTTTGTAATCAACAGACCATTTTTCGAACTCGACGTCAGTGGGTGCGCTGTATGGTGCTTTGGTGATGGTCCATGCTTCGATATCTATTGACACTAGGTGAGTCTTCATACGGATCTTCCACCTTGCATAGTTCGTTCCGTTGAACAATGGTGGTCGCATGGTATTGAGTCCTTCAGAATGAAAGGATGTTGATGCCATCGCCTTTGAAGCCTTACTCTGATACCAAGTGTTGGACCCTGTGGATGGCAAACAACATTAGAAGGGGGGTTGAATAGTGTTGTGCAAATATTAAACTTTTTTGTTCGTTGATTAGCACAATTAAAAACCTTCTAATGTTGCCTAAGAAACCAAGCAGAGTGATCTACGCTTGGTTCTTAATCAACAAAGTAATCTTATTAAAAATGTTAACGGAGTGATCTCACAGCAGATAGTCGACTCCCTCAAGTGGTAGTCGACTCCCAGAGAGTTTGAGTGCAAAGCTGTGGTGAACGATGAGATAATATAAAGATAAGATTACAAGCAATATATCTCTACACAGCGGAAATAAATAAATGAACTTTGAAATAGTATTAAAAGAATGAATTACAAAGATACAAAGTATCAATAAGTAAAGTAAAATAATGTTGCAGGGAATATAAACAAACTCAAAAAATGCAAACGCAAAGACAAGGATTTTTATCCTGGTTCCTCACAACTTGGGTACGTCCAGTCCCCGACCAATCCGGTACGAGATTTTCCACTATTGCCTTAGCAATACAAGTACCTAACTTCACTCGTTAGGATTTTCCAAACAACTAGCCTTGACCAGGATTTCCGACCACCTAGACTTGTCTAGGATTTTCACGTCCCTTATAACCAAGGGAATCCACAAATAAAAACAAGTTTCCAACTCACCACAAAAATTAGTGGAGTTTGGATTACACCCAGAATTCTATAGCCAAAGTAAATAAATGTGTTACATGGCCAAAAAGAATTCAAATCAATTTTAAGATCACGCAAAAATATAAAATGATTCTTTGTGATCTTCGATTGTTTGTTTTTCAAAAATCCTTTAAGAATAGAAATTTAAGAACAAGGATTTTAAAAACAACTTTAAAAAAATAACCAAACAAAAAATCAGATCTCAGAAAATAATAACTTTAGAATGAGATTGGAGATCAGAGATTAAAACAGAGTTGCCTATGACGATGATAGCAAATAGAACGAGAGATCTTTAGAATTTCAGCACAATAAAGAATAGAGAATTTGATTGTTTTGATATCGATATTAGAAATGATCTCAAGGGGTCTATTTATAAGTTTCAAGAGAAGAATTTGAATTTCAAAAACATTTGACTTTCAGCTCAAGCAAATATGAAAATTGAGCGAAATTAGGAAGCAGCGTCATTGGAAAACGACAGCTGGTAGTTGACTCCCTCAAGATAGTAGTTGACTCCCAGAGAATTTCATTAGAAGTTCTGCTTCTGACTGGTAGTCGACTCCCTCCTCTGGTAGTCGACTCCCAGAGCAATTTTCTCTGGAACTCAGCTAATTGAAAGACGTAATCAACTCCTGGGTGTATTGGAGGTTGACTACTAATAATGGATCGACTAGCTTGTTGCTCTCAAGAGTTAAAAAGATATTTAAAACATTTTAAAACATTGCTTTCGAAATCATTTGTGTGTGTGATATCTACTTTGGCTTTAACATAATCCTAAGAACTCACACACTACACTAAGACAAGACCTTCGGGAAGCTGATCTGGTAGATGCTTGCTTCTCCTGAATTTGAGTCCCTTCTTCATTTAAGCTTGAGCACGAGCTTCATCTTGTGCTTGATGTAGAACTAGCAAATTCGTCTTCGTCTCGTGTGTGGTTGAGCTTCTTCGGAGTATGCGTAAAGTCACCGTTCGGCGCATAACCTGCACACTTGAGTTGTATCGTTGTTAGTACACTAACATCATTTGGTGTGCTCATCATCAAAACCACTTAAGGGTGGGATTCAATTTCCCACCAGGGATGAGGGGGGATATCGGTGGCGTGGAGGAGGAGGGGGGGATCGGCGGCGTGGAGGAGGGGGAGGTCGACGGCGGGTAGGATGGGGGATGAGGGGGAGAATGGGGAGGATCCGCCCCCTCCCCCTCCTAACCGTCGTCCCCACCTCCCCCACCACCTCCCCCTCCCACAACCTCATCCCCCGCCTCCTCGCATCTCCCGCCCGCGCCTCTCCAGCCTCCCTCCTCCATTAGGACTAAATTCTTAATTAATTAACATTAATTGTTAATTAATCGTTAATTAATCTAACTATTTAACAAAATATAGGATGGGGGACTATTTAGGTTAACAACTTAGGATTTGAGGGATTAAATTCAAAATACGAAGAATTAAGGGGCATATATCAAAATATGCAAGATTTAAGGAATGAATATGCGAAAACCCCTTTAGAACATTACATGCACAGTCTTCAAAATACGAAATGTGTGAGATATCAGCAATAAGTTAACTGTGTAGGAGTAAAGATCATTGCCGGTGAAAGTAGGCATTTGTATGAATAGTTTGGTAAACAGAAACACAATGCTCAATCAGGGATTGGGCCATCGGCTTACTTATTAAAGGATGACCTTGTATACAATTTATGCATATGGCCTTAACGGCCAAATTGCAAAGATATAGAAGGGCTTTTTTGGGGTTTTTCGCATATTTGTCCCTTAAACCTTGCATATTATGATATCCATCCCTTAAAAATTAGTACTTGCTCTCAAGTCCCATAAATTTTAAACTTTTAAACATAATAGTCACTCTCTCTAACTTTTTGTTAAAATCTAATGGAATGGGAATATTCTGTTATGGTTAGTATTAATTTTCATTGGGGGTATTTGGGTTTCCTGGGGGGAGGCGACGACGCCTCCTCCCCCAGCCTCCTCGTCTGAGGAGGAGCGACGGAACCCAGGGGAGGCGGCGGCGCCTCCCCCCTCCCCTTTAGACGGGGGGGGGGGGGGGGGGGGGGGACGAGACGCCGCCTCCCCCTCCCCTTTAGACGAGGCCGGGGGGATGAGGCGTCGCCTCCCCCTAGGTTTTCGGGGGGAGGTTGCGCCGGAGGGGGCGCCTCCGCCCCCTCGTCCTCAAACGAGGGGGAGGGGTAGGCGCCCCCCCCCCCCCCCCACCCCCGGCGGGATTTTTGGGGGGAGGCGTCGGCGCCCCCTCCCCCTCCCCCTCCCCCTCGGTTTTGGGGGAGGGGGAGGAGGTGCCGCCACCCCCTGGGTTTTCGGTGGGCTTAATGATTAATTAAAGTTAATTTCTTAATTAATTAACTATAATCTTTATTTAATGTTAAGTCAGCTAACTTTTTAAGAGAAAACAGGATGTATGGATTATTAATGTTAACGTTTAATATTTGAGGGACTTAAGAGCAAATACGAATTTTTAGGGTATGGATATCAAAATATGCAAGATTTAAGTGACGGATATGCGAAAAACCCTGTTTTGAAATTTTAGGAAAGGTACTTGTCACCGAGAAACCCCTTTGGTTCTATCCTTGTGCTTAATGACCTTTGATCTCTGCTTAAACCCCGAAAATGGATTGTTGATTCATCCTCCACCGAAATTTTTAGAATATAATGTTTTCATGCATATGTCACATGATATCCAAAAATCCACTCTATATCCTCTTTTTTTTCGAGGATCTACTTAATTAATTTTGATGTTTATATTCTAAAACCACAATACACTAAATATCGTGTAAATCCAAAAAAAAAATTCACTTGTCGATTTACGGATGATAAAATGTTTTGTCGTTGCAAAAAATGTTAATTTTTCAAGGATCAAATCAACAACTAAAAACTTTAGGTTTACTCGATATTTAGTGTGTTTGGTATTCAAAACATGAAGCTTAAAATGAACTGAATCAATCTTTTAAAAAAGTGAAAGTGTGCTTTTAAAGAGTGACATATAAATGCTAATTAATATGGCATAAGGGAAATTATACAAATATACTGATACAGCACTGGGCCGGCCTAATGACCACTCAATTGTTTATTTGAGCATGTTAAGGCCAAATTGACCGAGACAGTTGGCAAGCTGACGTAAGCCCTTCGGGCTGAGTTGGAGACTTGTCAGCGAGTGAAGTGAGACCCTAGGTTGGAAGAACATGGGTCGAGCGATGGTTGTAGATGCTGAGCGGTGCTCCTCGACCCTCGGACGACTGGTACGTCGATCGTTCGAGGATGGAGAGCTCGGAACCGACCCTCACGGGAGATGTCGACTCGTCGATAATGATCGGGCCGATGAGGACGCTCTCGTTGGATCAACACTTCGTCGGCTAAGAGGTAGGACTCGTGAGCGAAGAACTCCGAGTCAATGTGAGCTAGGATTGGACTCCACGGATGGATGTTGGCCTAGCTTTGATGTATCTCTGGTATCCTGCATCATGATAAGATCGTTAGGAGGTCGGAGTTGGGGCCCGACCAATTCCCCTCCGATGCTTAAATTAGTTTTCCATGGATAAAAGCATGTAGAGCTATATCAAAATGAGGAGATGAGAGAAGGAGATGAAAGTATAATTTGTGTGTATCACTTAGCTTTGGTTGGAGATCTGATGATGAAGATCTGGCCCCCTTTTCCTCATTCTCTTTGGAGATATTTATTCTCGCTCCCCTTGACTTGTAACTTCCCTCCACATTAAGTGACAACTAATTGTCCCATTAGTGGGCTTTGAATTCATCCCCAAAAGGAGTAACTCCCCTCCCCCCCCCCCATTTATTCTAGCCATTCATTACTCTAATTAAGGTTATGAAAATGGGCCATTTAATGAGGAGATTTAACTTTATCAAACCCAAGAGTAATGGGCGAGGAGATTTGAATTCATCCACAGCTTCCCTCTTCTGTCTTCTCTCTTCAAATTCGTCATCTTTCTCTCCATGAACCCATCAAAAATCGAAAAGAGACGAGATCCAAGATTTATCATCTTCTTGGATTCTGTTGGAAAATGCAATTAAATTTTGACTATTTAAATTTTAAGGAAGAAGATGAAGATGACATAGTCAAACATTCTTGATGAGCTTCCTCTTTCTCTTGGATTTATTTTCTTCATTTTCTTTTCTTCCTCTCCACCCATCAATAGAATTTTTGAAGAGTCCATCTTGGGATAGTTAAATGTTGTTAATGGGTTTCCTCTCTTTCTTTTGGAATATATATGACCATAATAGGTATATGCTTCAGTGTAGGTATTTTCAAGTGCACGTAGCGTAAAAAAACACACCCTCTTTAATTTTTTTTTGAAATTTTTTATAATATTGATGTACACATTTTACAACACCAAAATCCTAAATATTGGTGAATCTCACGTGGATTTGACCATCAATCCACTCATTACATAAGTGCCTTTTGTAGTAGAACTGTTGATTTAGCACCAATCGAATGAAGAATCAAATAGTATTGGATTCACTTGATTTTTGGCCGAGCTGGTGCGAAAATACGAAAGGTCAAGCAGCATGGGATTTCACCCGACCGAACACTCTACCGCTCGGCCGAGCTATGTTAACTAGGGCGAGTGGCTCATGTGCTCGGCCGAGCTATGTTGACAGAGAATTTTAGGGCTCTGTCAGTATAGTCGCTCGGGCCGAGCAAGGAAGTCACTCGACCGAGTTCATAACTCGCTTGACCGAGCGGTGCGGGGACCAAAACTTAGTTGAACGGTTTTGATCGTTTTTTCGGCCTTGTTTTGAGATCCTACTTAATCTAATGGCTTAGATTATTAGGGTTATGTTGAATTCAGATCTCGAGAAGAGAAGAGCTTGAGCCAACGCCGCCATTGAAGATCGTTGAGAGATTAGGGCTAGGAGTTTTGTTCTTGGAGTTGAGTGATTCTCTCCCTTTCTCCTTGTTTAATTTTCTTCTTCTTTGAGTGAGTTTGTGAGGGCTTGTTCATCTTGACATGTCATTACTCACGTGAGTGGAAGCAAGATTGTAGTCCTTTGAAGATCTCGCTGATAGTAGAATTATCTCGGAAGTTACTGTATGTAGGTTGTTCGCAACCAAACCAGTGTAAACTTTTTCTGGCTGATGTGTGATTTATATTTGTTGCTATTGTGTTTGCTACTTTACTTTGAAAGGTCGTAGGGAATTTTGTTGGAGTATTTTCAGTACCTGATTTTTGCTAGTCCTATATTCCTGATCAGCTTTTAGGATTGGTTGTTTCCGCGAGGATCTCAAGGTGGTCATTTTCCCAACAGGCGTGTTTTGAACGCAGTGGGAGCTGAATGATTGGCTCGATTAAGTAAGAACAGAAGGATGATCGTTCAAGTGAAGGCTTGTGGTTGTATGTGTTCGAGGGGAGGCTTGTTGGGTTGCGAACGAATAGTCACACATCGGCTAAGCATTGGGGATTTAGGGGGCTTAAACATAGATTAGTATTTCCATTGCTATGAGGCCTTTTGGGGAGACCCAAGAGCAAAACCAGGTAGCCCAGTAGGCCCAAATGGACAATATCATACCAACGTAGAGATCTAGTGGGCCATATTCAAGAAAAATAACATAATATAGTCAAGACTACACTTCGTAGAAATATGTGTGATGATTTCTAGACAACTATTTGCTTGTGTAAATTGAAAAAGAAATTACTGAAAAATTTAGTTTCTATCCGATCATAGATAATTTTCAAGATGTTATCACTAGTACAATGCTAATAAGCAGTAGAAAGCAGTTCCTAAATGATACATATGTAAGCGGCCTCATCCAACACACAACGGAAAACCAACCAATAATTTAGAAGAAGCATATTAATCAGATACTAATCATTTAGTTGATTCCCCGTTACAGATGGAAGGAATCGAATCATTAAACCAAATAATTTTCAGATGTAGGATTTCAAACGACAAAAAAATTCCAAAAACTAAAAACAAATTTAGAATTTTGGGAGAATGGTGTTGGTCAATGCAGAAAAGAATCTTAGCTTGGGAAAAAATCGACCTAGAAAAAAGAACAAAAAAGAAAAACAAAAACATTATAAGACCCAATCTTCAAATTAATTAAATTTCTAGCGTAAAATATATCAACCGGAATTAAAAGAGAATTGATGTTCATATGTCAAAATGGGTCAACAACACATAAATTTGCCCTACTTAATTAGCAATTCTTCAACTAAAACATTGCTTCAAGTTTCCACAACTTTGACTTTTTTATCCCACTCCGTTCACTATGTCGTCAATCCATCAATCAGATCTCATCAATTCATAAACAATATCTTATATAATCATCAGTAATTGATTAACAGAATACAACGATTATCAATCATCTTATAAAATAGATAATTATTAGTCTCAAGACTCTGTATGGCAAGAATCTCCTCTTAATTACAAATTTCCGAGCATAATGCTATCTAATCCATTTGATTAGGGAAACGAAAATCAAATAACCAATTAAAGGAGATTCTATGAATACAGAGCCTGCCCTCTCCCTTGAGCCCTTGCTCACTCTTCTGTACACAGCGTAAGCAAAATGACCGAAAACACCCCCGGCTCCTGCGCCCCAAAACACGTAGAAACCGAGGGCATTCTGGGTATTTAAGTTGGAGCACACTCTACCTGTTGTGCAGCGGGTCGGGGCAGCTGGGGACCCGCCGCTTGCTGTCGTCAAAGTCGGCGGCCGGCGTCGGGAGACCAAGATCGGACGGCGCCGGCCTCCTCCCTGGAATTACGTCTCTGCCCTTGGAGTTTGGCGGGAATATCCGGGTGGCCACCGCCTGGTAGTAGCAGCAGGCCCAGAAGCCCACCAGCACGAGGAGGAGGACGAGGAGGGCTCTCTTCTTCACGGCCGCCGTCATCGCCTCTATCTCATCAGGCAGATCGCCGGCGAGATTTCTAGAGAGAGAGAGAGACGAGACAGAAATGGAGGGATGATGATGTGATGCCTCGCTTCTCTCTCTGTCTGCAGACCACGTGATGACAGAAGGAAGAGTTTAGTAGGGACTGAGACTGAGGGAGGCATATCTTCAAGTGACGGAGGGTGGAGGACGGCTTGTTTGCCACCGGGAGAGGGGGGTAATTACGGCCATGCCACGGACAAGGCCTTTCGGCAGAACAAAACTGCCAAGAAGTACGGTGCCCGCTTATGGCGGGCGATGTTTTGTAATTTTATAGGTTTGTGGCGTGGATTTTCGTCAAATTAAACGTGGGGTGTTATTTCTATAGTGAAATTAGGGTACAGTGAGAGCTGTGGATTCCACGCACCAAATCCCTCACGTCATCCAACAAGTTTTGCGTTGTAACTTGCATTAGCTGTGTGGCTGCTAATTACCCCCAGATTAAAATTGCTGCTGCAAAGATGTCGTCGAAGTGCAGAGAAAAAAAATCAAATGTTTATCTCAGACAGACCCCAGTGATGCTAACATGACTTAAGCACCACTGTTATGGCTTAAGCCCGTCGAAGCTAGGGTTCCTGTCAGACATGGTTGTGGGGGCCATCGCGTCTAAGTTCGAAAGCTATGGATATCCTCTAAGATCACTTGAGAGCAACTGGGAATGTCAGCCCGACCAAGTGCTGACACGACTCTTCCAAGTAGGCCTACTCCCTCCAACTCAGGTCATCAAGCATCCACCAAGGACGACCTTCACGTCGTCGGCTCGCCCTCGCCAGCAAGGATGACATCCACAAGGTCTGCTCCTTCATATAGCGACATCTCTACATGGACGACCTCCATGAGATCGTCTCCTTAGTAGCATGACTCGTTTGGACGACCTCTGCGGCACACACCTGAGGTCGACTCATTCGACTGCATCGTCCAAGGGTCCGCCCAGCTGATAGCTCAGCTTCTGTAACGTCATGTGCAATCAAGTGATGCGATCTTCAGTGATCTTCTCTTCAGACCGTTATGAGCGAGGAACCATCCAGGCTCATCCAATTGCGTGACGAGCAGGCGTGCCTAATTTGGAAGTCCGCAAATATCCTTTCTTATACGTTCACTATGCGATCTGAGGAATCGGTTACACGCTGAAGATTCGAGATCTCCATACCTCTCTCTAACGTAGCGTAACCAACTCTCAGCTTATAAAAGCACCAGATCAACGCGACCTCAGATATATGAGCACGCAAACGCTAAAAACCACATGCCTGCTTCCTCATGCTTGGAACTAACATAAGAATCGGAGGTGAATCGGAGGACACCGCCTCCGATCCGTTCTTCTCTCTATTTTAGGCGGCGGCGAAGGAGTGCCTCGGCCTGACGAAACCTTGCCTTGTCTCTCTACTGGTGCGGAATCCTTGCATCCTACAACATGCGAGTTTTCTGCATCGACGTGGGTTCAATCGAAATGTTGTAGCTTTTCCTTGACCAATCAAATGCGAGAAGAATTATTCAAAAATGTATGATCTATATTTGATTTTTAAGTGGTATGATCGGGTGGTAGATGAAATAATGAGCAGGGACCATCATATGTTTTTCTTATTTGAATGTCTGAGATATTTATATGCATGTATATGTGGTTATTCTTTATTCTTGAATGGTTGGCGTGTTTGCTGCAGAGCATTGACACCCAGTGTCGTATGCCACAATGCAAGGGAATAATCAATGGAGGCTACGAAAATTATTGCTCGAATGCATTTGCTGGCTGAATTAATTGGTGCATTATACATTATTTGTGTTTTAAACTTGTATTTGAAAGTTGATAAAAAATTATAATTTCATTTTACTTGACCTGAAATGTATCTAATTAACAACATAGAAGACGTGTCACTGCAAAATAAAAATTCATGTTAAAGATTCAATTTTGGTATCTACACATAATAATTATCACTCATTTTGGTATTGAAGCGAAGATGCCCTTTATGCTTTTTAAGTTGCCGACATAGATATTCAAATCAAGTCAATTGCCCCGGTAAAGTTAAGTACACATGCAAAATTCATCTAATCGAATTTAGTCCAGGTGAAATTAATCCAAATGAATCTAGTACATGCAAATCTAATGTGCTGTTGAACTCCACGCTGATGACCGATCGAGCGGGCGAAGTGCCGAGCTGAGCTATTCGAAGCTCGGACTGTAGGGTTGCCGAGTTTTGAGCCGCCGGTCCTCCGACTTGAGAATCCATGTACTATAAAAGTCCATTAGCCCAGTATCCACGCAGTGTCAGATAGACAGGATCCGAGCACATACGAGCTAGCTTTGCACAAGATATATAGCTTGGCTGCACATCTTCAATACTTCTTTAGCTCCCAATCGAGCCAACTTTCACAAAGTCATCATGCACTCTTTAAACATCATGTAGAACTTGGCTTACGATTAGAACTCCAGATCCAATAAGTGTTCGATCTGGTCAAGCTGTAGGGTTCGTCATTACTGTGGGGATCCTCTACATCGATGGTGGCACTCCACCTACCACTGACTAGATCGTGATCTCTACCTTAATTTGAAGCCTCGTCAGTCGTTTGAGTATGCTCCAACATTGGAAGAACCTGGGTCGTTGATGGATGAAAGTTGACTTGCGATGCTCGATCGACCCTCGAGCAGTTCGTATATCGATCGATCGAGACTGAGAAGCTCGGGAGTGACTCTCGCGTAGGGTCGAGACTGGTAGATCTGCACCACAAGGAAGCGTCGGAGGTGGGTCGGTTCTGGGTTCCGACCCAAATCCCCTCATATACTTAAGTTAGAATGGAACTTAATAAAGAGAGTGAGCTAGGAGCGGCTGAGATCGATCCACGGAGGCTCGTCTCAGATCTGACGTCACACGCATTTTTGTGGAAGAAATGTAAGGTGAAGTATGTAGAATCTATGTATTAGATCATTTACATTGAAAGTTAGAACCTCTTGTATTTAATATTTATAGACCTCCTGGATCCTTTCAGTAACGTTGGGACGATAACGATCACCGTTTATGAAGCCATGATCTCTACCACCATGCTTAAGTTAGCGTTCTTGATCAAGGATGATTTAACAACCAACCAACGAGCGCATATTATAGAGATAACGTCCTGAGAAGCACTCGAGTTTTCGCGACGTACGTGTGTGAATGGGACCCATCCGCCAGCGGGTGCCGAGCATAAATGAGTCTGTTTGTTGGACTAATAATTTGGACCCCACGTGGCCCCACCGGGTTGATGAGCCATGATTCCAACAGTAACGTGACAAAGCGATCAGACTACGCTCATGATTGCAGATCCAACGGCAGCCAAAAGCCCGATTCTCTGCCCATTTCAATCACAATCCTGTGCCCGCGGGCCCCACCCAACAGTCCGCCTTTTGATTTGACCTGACATGGCTTGTGATGGCGAAGCCCGTAGCTGATCCTTTCCCGATCGGACCGAACTGGTTATTCCGTAAATTCCGCCCAACACAAGGCCAAAGCCGTACCCGTGCGGCTCTTATCGAACCCCAATTACGCGCCTAATCACATGCAGATTAACGTTGGAACCGGCTTTTGGCCGCTTTAAAGCTTTTCGAGGCCCAAAAGTTGCGACGAGAGTCTTTTCAAAAAAAGTGGTCCAGTGTTTCTTTTTGTCCTGCACTGCATGTAGAGAGGTAGAAATCTGAGCCTCTCTCTAGCAAGCAGTTAGCGTGAAAAGTTTGAGGGCAGACCCCTGGCCTTTGGATTTTTGTTCTCTCGGTCTGGCCTCTAGCGTTCGTCCCCTTCCCCCTCTCGTTGTTTGGAGCACTGTCATCTAATAACACCCTGTTCATCGAACCCTAGAAAGTAGAAACACAACAATGTGTCTACTTGAATCGATCTCTAGCTCAAAATGTCTGTGTAAATAACTAGCTCAAAATGACTGGCTAATTACAGCACATCGTTTATTAGAGAAGCACTAACATGGCCATCAAGCACATGATGAAGACGACTAGTTAGTTTGACCAATCACTAATGATCACCGTAAAGAGCTAGTTTTGTAGCTAATTATACCTTTAAGTATTTCGGCTATAATTGTTGCATGCATGCCATGCACAAGCTAAACTAATAGTTAACATGATTGTTCATGTTACTGCAAACAAACTTTGTTTAGCGAGAGCCTTAAAAGACTCAGTATTTCGTTTGCAAGCTGAAATGGGTACATATGGGCCTGTCCTTAAAACCAAAGCCCTGATAAAGCTGTAAGCCAAAGCTTTCCCTTGGCATTTGCTTTCACTTTGGCCCTTTGTGTTCGTCTCCTTCATCAACTACTCTTCGTTCATTCGTTGTTCTTGCTTCACAAATTCAGCCAAGATACTTCCCAGTTTCATGAAACCCTAGATGCATGGGAAGTGGGTGTTGGATATTTCTTCATTTCAAGGGAAAAGATAGTCCCACATTGGATGGGAGATAACTCTTCAATGGGTATATTATAGTCTTCCTATTAGTGGGCTATTGGACTTGTTAATGGGCTAGAAATTGGGGGTAGCTCGCGTGCACATGAGCCCAAGCAAGGGGCCGAGCCCAAACCGGGTTGAACCGAATGGAATTTGTGGGCGTCGGATCCGGAAAACCTTAGCGTGTGTGCGCTGTCGTCGCGCCTGCGCAGGGGGGGGTTCACGGGTGCGCGCGCGGAGTGCCCGAGTTTTGCATCTTTTTTTAGCCCACTTGTTTTAGAAAAATTGAAAGGCCCATTAATTTTCCCAACAGCCATATTCACTATTAATTGCGTTGTTTAATGGCTTAACAGCTATATTTTCAATAATGGCTGTTTTAATTTCGCAACAGCTATATTTTCCTTTAATGACTGTAATTCCAACGGCCATTTCTCTTACTCTATATAAACTCGAAAAATCATCTCAAGAGTGAGTGACACTTCGCAAAATCCATTCTTCCACCAACAATCAGCTTCGTTCCTTCTGTATGTTCGCCTCTTCCTCCACAAGCCCGAACATACGGATCCTCTCGCTCTGTGACTTCCTTCTTGCTGCGATCCTGTAGATTCCTTGCTGCTGCAGATTGCTGCGCACCTCTTCCTCTTCCTTGGAGATCGAATAACAGTTGCTGCTCGCTGGAGCCTTGTATTGTGAGTGCACACTTACAAGGCCGCTGCCGTTGAATCCTGGAGGGTAGCCGCTTGACCTGTCTTGCACCGAGTTCATACTCTGAGGGGCGGAAATCTACTCTTAAGGACAGTGCCTAGCACGCCTCGGCAATCCGATAAGTCCTTTCTTTCTCTGTATTAATAGCACCATCCTCCTGAAATCTGCAATTTATTCCAACAGTGGGAACACACACAGACACAGAGGCAGATATATTCGGACCATGCAAATGCATGATTTGTCTGATAAATTTGATTCTCTTCAGACTAACCGAAGTCTCTGATTAATTTCAGTTACGTCCTCAAGCAGAGAGCTCCACAATGAAACCTAGGCTTGCTTGTTCAAAACCCAAGTCATGGCCCGCCGAATCTCCACAATGATACCTAGTTTGTCGAGTCTCAGGGAAGCTCGTCTAAGTAGTGGGGCAAGTTCGTCATCCGAATCAAAGAAGAGAGCCCTTCGGCTGATCGCACAAACGTTCCATGCTTGCTCGCCCCAGAGTGGCTCGCCCAGAAGCAGCCCACCTATCTCTCTGCCCTGAAACAGTCCGTCCAATGAGAGAGGCGACCCGCCACTAACACCACTGCCAGTTTCAGTACAGACGAAGTCTGACGAAAGCGCATCTGGCCGCTTCGCCACCTGACAGCCTGTCGAAAGCACTCCTAGCCGTTTCGCCGCCAGACAGCCTGACAAAAGCACACCTGACATTTACGGCTCTGACGGCCTGACAAAAGCGCGCCTGACACGTTCGGCTCTGACATCAACGGTCGAGTGACACCTCCAGCTCAGCAAAAGTAACCGACTCCAGCAGCCTATAAATACACCCTCTTTTTCAAGCGAGAAAAGGGTGGGTTGGATAGTTGATTAATCTGTAAGAAACTCCTAACACATCTACTTATATCCAAGGTCGAATATCCTGCACATATTCGCGTCTTCCACACTTGTTCGCCACGCAAACGCCGATCTGCCTCTAAGATCGCCATTCGTGTCCGATATTCTCTAAATAGTCAACAGCTGATTTAAGCATCAGAGTGGCGACAGGCTGACAGCCAACCCAGCCTTTCTAACTAGTTGCTATACAAATTCATTGTGAGCGAATTCTACCCCGCAACAATCTCAAACGTCTCTTATCGTGAGAATGTAATCTGATGGCTTTATGATTTGTGCTCTAGGGTAGAATTATCCGTGGAAAAAATATTCAACGGTTACACAATTTTTTTGTGTTCTCAGTAGGAATGTAATGAAACCAGCGGATAAAAGTTAGCCTAAAGAGCTGCAAAAAAAATTCGTTTACTTCGAGGGGGAAAAGGGGAGTGGCTTTGTACTTAAATTGCAAACCCAAAAATAAGAAAAAGTTCATAAAGTTGTGAATCGGAGCTCAGTACTGTCTCTCTGGCTCTTGTTTCAACCTTGGCTTCTTCTGTTTGTCTCTCTTTTGCAACAATCCTGGACTCTATATCAGAAGACAACTCTCTGTTCATCACGCTCTACAACCCAAACCAACGTGGTAGCTTTAACTTCGCCATCGCTCGTTGAATCTGAGGTCGTCCTTTTCTGTTTGCTGGATCTTTGACTGGATCTTGCCTCAGCTCAGGTTGGGTTGATCCATTAAGGGTATTTAATAGGCCGACTGCAAACCTAGAGCCATTCTTCTGAAATGTGTATATTAATTTAATTAATTCCATATTCTTCTGAACTGAGTCCTAAATTTCTAATTTGTTTTGAACTCTAAACTTGACTCCTAAATCACTAAAAAGCATTGAAATGTTAAATTATTTTCCTAAATTCTATTTTAAGCTTCACTCTTTTTTTGGGATGAGCATGGGCCTGATCAATACCCAACAAACACCGGGCCAGACCGAGCCCGAAAAGAAATGCCAGAATGAAATTCAGGCAAAGTACCCAAAAAAAAAGCAAGATTTTTGGAGAGACAAATAACAGCCAGCTACTAATTCCCTGAAAAATAAACAATGTCAAGAAATAAGAGACAAACAAAGAAGTTCAGAAATTAACTCTACTAAGATTTTTGGATTTTTGTTTAAAACTAAAACAAACATCTGGAATTACCTTCCTCAATAAAAAATTTTTAAACCAAAGTTAGCTCGTAGAAAGGTGATGATTTAAATACCCAAGTGGAACAAAAAATGATGATAGTCTTGGATCTCATCATAGATTGACAGAATAACTGTTCTCAACAAACAGAGTAGGTTTTATTAGAAAAAAGCCCACAAGATTTTGAAAGAACCCACCTATATTCATGAAGAGCCCACAAGCCCAGGAGCCCACGAATCCCACCAAATGGCCCTTGCTCTGTATTTAAATCGAACCCTGCTTCAAATCTTAAAACTGAAATTGTACTAGTTCTGCATGACTCTAATTGCTTGATTTCATCTTCTTCGTTGTTAAACCAATTGTTACGTTTCAAACCCTAAGTGGTTTATTATCTTAGCGTGAATTTTTCCCCCAAAAATCAATGTTGTGTGTTTATTATCTTTTACCTCCGCATGCTATTATTTTGCAAACGGAGGCGGCCCAACATAAGATAAGCCTGCTAATCTTGTACCCTTTATCTTTTGGGCCACCTTTTTGTCCTTTTGCCCGCGGAAACAAACGCAGCCCGCCCGCAATTTCTATCGTCCCCTTTATTTAAAAAATGGGACCCACTTGCGTTGGGCATTCACGTGCGACGGATGGGCAAGCGTGTCAGATGCGTGGGCTGGAAAAGACGCGTGTCAGTTGCGTCACTGGCGGTTCGGGTTGCGGGTTTTATCCTATTGCGAACCGTAACACAGTGGGGTCCCCTAATCAACTGCGTCAGCTTCATAGGAGCCGTCGAGTAGGGTCTTGGCTCGGATACTTCGTCGGCTGCACTTCTTGAGTTACTCGCTATGCATCGGATGGGGTTAAGATGGACCTCAGATCAGACACTTCGTAACGAGCTTCGCGTGTTGCAAGAAGACGAAGGTAGCCCAGAGACAATTCGGACTTGACTCCAACAGCTCGGAGAGAGGTCTGTTCCTCCATAAGATCGTTCGCCCAATGCTCAATCAATTGCCAGCGTCATCCCGTGTCAAATATTGATATCCTATCGTCATCCAATAACATTGGTGATAGAGAAAACACCCGTAAACAATACATGCGTCCCTTTCGAAACACAAAAAAATCATTGTCATTTACATGAACCAGACCCTAGGTACTTTATACCTTCATTTTATCGTTTTCATATCGAATGAGATAAGATGTGTTACGACCTAAGATCGGGATCCCTCGACCCCCCTCCGAGTCCACCAGACACATGACAAGCTCGCCGATCTTTCGTGAAGTCTGCCTCGATTAGCGGAAAGGGTGTGCTTCGTCTCAACCTCGCCGGATGGCCACCTGCTCCCCACGTAGTCCGCCTCGCCAAACTTGAAGGTCGTACTTCATCCCCACCCTCGCCGATAGGTCGCCAGCTCCCAACCGCGCTCGTCGGCAGGTCGCGGCTCCCCTCCAAGCTCGTCGGTCCAGCCACCAGCTTGCCCATTATCCTCCAGGAGCGACCAAGCGACCCATGTGCGGCATCGCACCTCAGACGCACTCAGATAACCCTTCAGCCCATCGAACACGACAAACGTCCTTGTACGAGAACGCCATTGACACTTACGCCGCTCGACAGCCTGATAAAGCACCCCCTGGCCGCTGCGTCGTCTGACCGTCGGGTACTTTCGGCCCTGACACTTTGACACTCTGACAAAGCACCTGCTGGCCGTTGCACCGTCTGACAAAAGCATTGCTGAGACGCACAGCTCTGACATCCTCGGCCGAACCTTTCGCGATCTGGCACGCCAGCTCAGCCCCACCTAATCACCGCCTTCAGCTATAAATACACCCCAACTTCCACCGAGAAAAAAGTGGGCTAATTGATTCTCAAACTCACACACACTTACACAAGAGCAAATATCATCCACGTATTTGTTCTTCCACTCTATCTCGTCCTACGTGTCCGACCCACTTTTCTACGCCCTAATTCTAACTTAGGCATCGGAGAGGCTGCGGGTTGAAACCCAACCCGGCCTTTCTGACGAGCTGCTTTTTGCGCAGGTGAGCTCTGACAAGCAGCAAGCAACCGGCGACCTATTCAAGGGGAGCGGCGAACAAGCGGCGGACTTGCAGGATCGATCCAGAGATCGACCTATGAAGGGCGCCTAGCCTCTTTATCCTCTCACTACTTGTAAACGGTCTACCCAATTCTCACCTTACTCACAACCACCTTACTCACCTTACTCACAAAAGTTATAAGTAAGTCCATACAACCGTATGAGTAAGAATGTAGACAGCATAACCCTTTCCAAAAACAACCGTTAGTACAAGCTTTGTTTCCTTCCTCATCTTTCGTGGAACCTAACTTGGTCACACTCAATCATCATCATTATCCTGGACTTACATATCCCCCCAAATGTGGGTCCCACCCGCCCACAGCTCCACAGCCAGCCGTTTCCCCTCCAAAACCGCTGACCACGTTTGCGGCTAAAACCACACCCGAATTTTATTTGAGAAGTGTTCTCTGCATCTCAAATTGAGGTGCAGAGAAGAGACTTTTTACTGAAAATAGGAAAAAAATCATCTCAAACGGTCACTTCTTTAACTTATCAACTCCAATTTATTCTCATTTCAAGTCAATGTCACCTCCCTGCACCTCAATTTGAGGTGCAGGGAGCAATTCTCATTATTTTCTCCCCCGCAGTTTCGATTATTTTAGTCACGCATCTCCTTGATTACCGGAGCTCCCAAGATACCAAGAGAATAACGAATCAACCCCCATTTGCATCGCCATTAAAGGAAAACCTGCTCTTTTTCCATTTGAGGGAAATTTCCGCATGCTTTTGTATACTCAGAGCCTCTCTCTCTCTACAATGAAATAAAGAACCAACAAAAGGATCTCATTATTACTTTGGACCAACATTTATGAACACAAAAAACTGGGCCGCATGAAAGAGTTTTTATGGCTTATCACGAAGCAAGCTCTAGCTCCAGATCGGCATGACACGTGTCGCCGTCGTCGTCCCATTGACCGAGATCGCAGCGGGTCTTGTGCGCGGCGGGACTAGCCGGCCGTGCTTGACGCCGACCAGCCGGCTCGAACCCGAGCGTCAGCTCCAGCTCCACCCCGCTCTCCGCGGCCGGTTCGCCCTGGCTCACGTGAGACGCCTCCACCGTGTCCCCCGACGCCATGCTCTCGTTCTCCCTGCTCTCCCCCGGCTCCGTCACGTGGCTCCCGCTCGACTCATGGCTCTTCTCCCGCCGGAAGCACCGCTCCGGTTCGTCGGCCTTGGCCTTGGTTCTGGGCCGCTTGAAACGGGTCCGGGTCTTGTGGAGTACCTTGTGGAGGTCGGCGGCGGGCTTTGACTCGGGGCTGATGTGGCGGATGTCGTAGGCCTTGAGCGGCGGCGCGGGGGTGGAAGCGGCGGTCTCCGAAGAGATCTGCATGATGGGCGTGCCCTTGAGGACCGCCTCGACGGCGGCCTGGCAGAGATGCCAGCTGCCGGAGCACAGCAGACCGACCGAACCGTAGATTGGGTTCACGATCCGACCGCAGGCCTCGTAAAGCAAGGACCGAAATATAGCTGCAATGATAGACAAGTCTGTTACAATCGAGGGCCAGAGAGATATGTGGGACTAATTAATATGATAATCGGATTGGAACAAACCAGGGCGGAGGGGGTCGGGGCCGGCGTTGAGGAGATTGAGGAGGCCGGCGCGGCCGTAGAACTTGGCGAGGAAGAGGGTGGCGTTGGACTGGGAATCGGGGCTCTTGAGCCACTGGAGGCAGGGCCGGATTCTGCAGCTGTCGCCGCATCCCTTGCGGAGGACGCGGCAGCCGTTGCAGCTAATCCTCATGGTGATGTGAAAATTGATTGATTGAGATATTTATTATTAGTAGGTTGTGAATGGAAAATGAAAGGAGGGGTTGGGGGGAGTATATAAGCGCGGAGGGAGAAGATGTGGGAAGTGAGCCGTGGGCTTCTGGGGAGGGGTGGTGGCCAGCGGTTTTCTGAAACAACCACCCCCGGGTTTACGCTGCCAAAGAGAAATTCGGCGTGTGGTGTTAATTACAAACGTACCCTCGAAACTCCACACTAATTATTAACAGCTACAAGCCAGTGGAGTAGGTCTAGGTAGCCGCGGATGTGCTTGGGCTTGGTAACACATAAAATAAATTATAAATTAATAAATATTTTTTGGATTTTATGAATAATTCCGCATTCCTTTGAGATTCTGAGTTGTCCACGTATCAATAAGGGCCTGTTCCACGCGGGTTTATTTGGGTTTCTATCGGGTGAGAAACCCCTGACCCGCACTATTCAGCGGTCACTTCTTGGTTTCTTTGGCGAAAAAACCCTAGGGTTTTCTCGGGCGTGTTCCTGCGCCGCTGCTCCTCGCCCCTCCCCGCTGCTCCTCTCTCCTATGTGGCACGGCCAGATGCCCATCTTGAAATCTCCGGGTTTCACGGCGATTCCGCCTTATTTCTGAGGAAAGCGGGCCCACCCGCTGTGCTCACCCCTCATCTCTCCTTCTTCCCGCGGTTTGCAGTTGGGGGAGGTGGTGAAGGGTCGACGAGGGCTTCGAATGCTCCATCTGTTGGTTTTGGTCGGAGGTGAAGGGGGTGTGCCGAGCGTAGTCGGATTTCCAAAGCTCTGAGCAGAACCCTAGCTTCGATTCTGTCCCATCTTCCTCGCTGGGGGCTGCGCCAACTCCTGTGTGCCGTGATTGGCAGCGGGGGTCTGGAATCTCAGGCCATCTGCCTTGTCGGTGAGCTTTACCCTAGGCTTACAGCGATATAAGCGCGGAGGTATATTTTCTGAAACTCAAAATTAATTTTTGCAGACATTTGAGCATTCCATTTGTGTCTATATGCGATGAAATTTGCTGAATGGGTTTTATTGCCTTGGTACCTTGCTGTTGGTTTGTTTGGAAGGCAAGGGTTTCAAATTTGGGACCCCTAGGGCAATTCAGGATATTATTGTGAAAATAATATTATTATCTTGCATGATATCTTTGTATGATGATTTATATGTCTTAAGAATGCAAAGAATTGTGCTATCTAAAAAAGCCCAATGATGATAAAAAAAGTCGGGACGGATGAAATTCGCACACGGTGGATGGCTACCTACGAATGTTCCCTTGAAGCCCCAGTTAGAATCGTGCCATGGCTGATCCCCATTACACCGAGAGTTTATGATGTTATTTGTGTTAAGTATTAAATATATATTATTAATTTATCAATGAGTTTATGATGTGATTTTATGGATGTTTATTTTGGCTCATTATCTCAGATTTTTGGGGCCTTGCTGCTTCATTTTTGGTCATGGTAGCAGATTTATGTTGCAGTACTCCATGATGGTTTTTGTGCTTATGGGGTTGGTAATTATGGTTAGTGTTATCAGATTTTTGGGGCATTGCTATAGGAAGCAAATTTTTGCATATGTTGTGGTAAATTTTGGAAAATGGAATCAGATTTTTGTATCTATGCTTCTGCATTTTTTGGGACATGTATCAGAGATTTGGTGCATTGGGATTATTTGGGCTTATGTTGTTAATTTAGGATAATGGGATCAGAATTTTTTGGCTTTGCTCCAGTTTGTAATTTGTTGTATAAGGGGGTGATTCCTCAAGGCTGCAATATGTGTTTATGTGTTTGTTAATTTTGGTTAATTGACTCAGTTTTTTGGGGCTTTTCTCCATTATGCAGTTTGTGTATATAATGGTGTTAATTTTGGGGCATGTTATCAGAATTTTGGTTCCTTGCTCCAGTTAGGGTTTCATGTTTCTGGGGAGGTTTACTTTGGGTCATGTGTTCAGATTTATGGGTCATTCCCTCAGGCTGCAATATGTGATTATGTGTTTGGTCATTTTGTGAAGCTGACTCAAGTTTGTATGGTCAATTATCCTTTATGCATTTTGTGAATATAGGGGTGTTAATTTTGGAAAATGTGAGAAGTATTTTGGGACATGGCTCCAGGATTGTTTTTATGTTTTTGTGGATGTTAAATTTGGGAAATGTCTTCAGATTTCTGGGTCATTCCTCCAGGCTGAAATTTGTGTTTATGTGTTTGTTACTTTTGGTTCAGTGACTAAGATTTATGGGGCTTTTCTCCATTATGCAGTTTGTGTATATAATGTTGTTAATTTTGGGTCATGTTTTCAGAATTTTGGTTCCTTGCTCAAGGGTGGTTTTCATGTTTCTGGGGATGTTTACTTTGGGTCATGTGTTCAGAATTTTGGGTCATTCCCTCAGGCTACAATATATGATTATGTGTTTGGTCATTTTGTGTAGCTGACTCAACTTTTTTGGTCAATTATCCTTTATGCATTTTGTGAATATAGTGGTGGTAATTTTGGAAAATGTGAGAAGTAGTTTGGGACATGGATCCAGGATTGTTTTTATGTTTTTGTGGATGTTAAATTTGGGTAATGTCTTCAGATTTCTGGGTCAGTCCTCCAGGCTGAAATTTGTGTTTATGTGTTTGTTACTTTTGGTTCAATGACTCAGATTTTTTGTGGAAAAAAAACAGAAGCAACCCCAATGGAACAGGCCCTTAGTGTTTTGTGCTGTGTATCTGATTTTTGTGGTTTTATGGATACTTGGTTGAAATTTTTTTTTTTGGTTTCTTTTGGGGATTAGTGTTGCAGATTTTATGGTGGATTTTATGGGGTGACACTGCAGGAGCAATCGTACGTAGCAACCGCGTGTGTGACTATGAATACACAAAAATTCTGAGGGCTAGTGATTTGGATATGCACAATTTTATATGTACTGTTTTACTCATGTGTATTATGTTATGTATATAAATAACATTAAATATATGTGTTATTAAATTAAGGGTGACATGGATACACAAGAAGACCATTCGGCATGTGAGGTATGTATCGCTGCAGCGGCTGCAGTTTCGTATGCCGTAGTAGCCATACAACTGTACGTAAATGCTAGGGCTGCACCTATACCAAGAGAGCCCTCTGCTATGCGGAATCTGCATAGAAAATCACACATGCGGAGAATTCTGTGGGGGTCTGATAGTAGCTGTTTGGACTACTTGCGGATGCGAAGACATGCTTTCATGAATTTTGCAGCAATAATGCGTCAGCGCGATCTTCTCAGGGACACTATACAGGTATCCATCGAGGAGCAGTTGGCAATGTTCCTGCATATTGTAGGTCACAAGTCCAAGAATAGGGTCATGCAAGTGGACTTTATTAGGGGAGGGGGGACAGTCAGCAGGTATTTTAACAAAGTTATGGGGGCAGTGTGTTCAATTCGGGATATGTACATGAAGCAAGCTGCTAATGAGACGCCACAAGAGATAGTCAATAACCCCAATTGGTTTCCATTTTTCAAGGTATGTTTGCTTACCTGTATATGTCTCAGGCTAATAAGTATCGGCGTGATGATTGAAAATAGGGCTCATTGATTACGTTGTAGGACTGCATTGGTCTCATTGATGGGACTCACATAGATGCCATGCTCCCAGCAAGTCTCGTATCCCGCTTTAGAGGTCGTAAAGGGATTACACAAAATGTGCTCGCAGCTGTTACTCCAAATAAAAGATTCACATACGTACTGGCCGGGTGGGAAGGATCCGCAAATGATTTTACGGTCCTGAAAGATGCATTGTCTAAACCACCCCCACTGGGCCTGCGAGTGTATGAAGGTAATATGCATATATTTACATTAACAAACTAAGTACTCCTCTCATAGATCGTTGGGTCAATAATTGGGTTATGTTTTCGACTGCAGGTAAATATTACCTTTGCGATGCTGGGTATACAACAATGCCAGGGTTCATTTCTCCATACCGGGGCGTTAGATACCATTTGAAGGACCATACTGATAGGGTTCCTAGAAACCGAAGAGAGCTGTTCAACCTACGCCATTCTACCTTACGATCAAAGATCGAGTCGACATTTGGTATCCTAAAGAACAAGTTTAAAATAATGACAGCCAAGCCTCACTACACTTTCAAACGTCAGGTCGAAATCGTACTTGCTTGCAGTGTTTTGCATAATTACATCCAAATAGAAGATCCACATGACCCCCATCTAACTGAAGATGGAGATGGGGTTGAGGAGGCTGTAGAGGGTATCGATGAGCTTGATGATGATGTTATGGATCTGTCCCAACAGGTGCCCGTTCGTGAACAAACCGAACAACGTGATCAGTGGAAAATGCGTAGGGAACAGATAGCTTGGGATATGTGGGTGGACTTCTGTAACAAAAATAATAACGGGGACACTATTGAGCATGGGCTGTGAGGGGGTCGGCGTATATTATTGCCTCCTATGACTGAACATTGTATTCCTTGTATCAAACATATTGCAGTAGTATTGCTATGTTGATTTTCCCAAATAATTACATGCCTTTGTTTAGGAAATATGTGCTTAACACCCAAGCAATTTTATAGTCGACTGCAGTATAGGTTCATGTTATGTGTAGGTTGGATGTTTATAGCCTCACCGTACTTTTGATCAATTTAATTTGTATGATGTTGTAGGGATGGAAGGCTCGTCAAACGCTGGTAAGGGGGGTGACCCAAACCGGCCTGGGAGTGATCCGATGCTACCCAGCTATGAAAATGGTTATGGTACACAATGGGTAGAAGCTGACAGAATGGTTGATCCCATTGTCAACCGACCTATTCCCAAGAGGATGCAAACGGTGCCCTATCACATGCATGGCTTCCAAGCAGGCGGGCTTGTGTACCCATCAGGTGGGCACGGAATGGGATATCCACAATATCCAAATTTCAACATTCCTATGCAAATGCCAATGCAGATGCCATCGCAGCCTGGAATGGTGTTTATGAATATGCTGCAAGGGGGAGAGCCAGCCTCGTACAGAAGCCCAACTTCCCCACCTGCATTCGCTATGGCTACGCCACCTAGTGGCAATGAACGAACCCCCGGCAGTGACTCTTCTAGGAAGTCGAGCCGACGTAGCGAAGATGCAGATGGGTCAGTTTCCAGCCCCCGAAAGAAGTCGAAGCAGCCCTCATCTTCAACACAACAGAACAAACTTTGGACGAATGCTTACGATGAAACCCTCATTCCATTCCTTGCGGAGCTTGCACGGCAGGGGTATAAAGCGGATAAGTCTTTCAAAAATACAGCCTTCACTGCCGCCGCCGCGGAAATAAATAACACACATGGGACTTCCTTCTCAAGTGTTAATGTGAAGAATCACATGAAATCGTTGAGGAGACGTCTCAAAGACGTTCAGGAGTGCATGGTCCTAAGCGGAGCCGGATGGGATGCAGACAATAATGTCATTACGCTTGATCCCGAGACGTATGATACATGGGCGTCGGTAATTACTTCTACCTTTTACATATGCTATGTGATACTACATTAAATATAGCTTTGCATGCCCGTTATCATATTTGATATTGTAATTGTTCAGGCTAACCATCGGCTGCGGGCGTATGTGAACCATCCACTACCATGGTATGACAATCTTGTTATCGTCATTGGTGATGACGCTGCGAATGGGGATCTTGCAATTGGTGTTTTTGAAAGGTTTGGTGGAGAGTTTCATGAAGGTGGAGGCGAGGGAGAGCCCGTAAGTAACGAGCCAAGTCATATAGATTCACCACCACACAATTTCACGGAAGAAATTCCAACCCAAGCTAGCACCGGGCCTGCTACTCAGGGAGGGCCAAGTCAGTCAAACCCACAAGCGATGGGTAAAAAGAAACACCGCAGACGGGGCATGGTTCAAGATCCCGACATCATGCGAGAATTATCAGAAAACATGAAAGAGGTCGCGGATGCTATAAGGTCCGCACACTCACATGAGTCACATTGGACCAAACCGCTTGCCAAGCTTGTCTACGAGTTTACCGAGTATCCCCCGGGGATATTGTTAAAGGTCTTTAAGGCACTGCGCAACGATGAGATGGAAGCAAGAAGCTTTTTGGCCTTGCCTCATGATGCTCGGAAAATGATGATAGAAGATATAGTTGCGGGGTTTGATTTGGACTAGGAGGCTAGCTGGTTGGGACGGGAAGATGTTTGAGCGGGGGCGATGTTATGTTGGGGGAGATTTGGAAGGGGGATGGAGAAGTATTCAAAATGTGTTAACATACTTTTGGTGCATGGCTTCCTGTTATTGTTTTTGTGGCAATGCTACTTGTGGTAGTATGTTCTGATGGGGGGGTGTTGGGTTATGGGTCACTGTATCATTTTGTGTTAATGGGGTCGTTACATTTGGATCATGGACTCAGGGTTATGTGGAATTGCTCCAGATTGCATTCTGGGTTTATGGGTTAAATTTGGTGCATGTTAAGGGTCAATGCTGCAGTGTGCATTTTGTGTATATGGGGATGTTAAATTTGGGCCATGTTTAAATATTTTTGTGGCATTATGTTTTTGGGCCATGTTTACACATTTTTGTGCATATGTTAAATTTGTGCATTTTGTGGCTTATGTTTACATATTTTTTGGGCCATGCTGCAGTGTGCAATTTGTGGCATTATATTTTTGTGTTTGGGTTGATAATTTTGTGTTTGGGTTTGGGTTGATAATTTATGTGACATTTCTCCATGTATCCCATTTTGTGTTTGGGTTGATAATTTTGGGCTCATGTTCTCAGATTTTGTGGACATTGCTCCTGTTTGCATTTTGTGTATATGGGGTTGTTTCCTTTGGGTCATGTTCCCAGATTTTTGTGGCATTTCTCCATGTATCACATTATGTGTTTGGGTTGATAATTTTGGGCTCAGGTTCTCAGATTATGTGGACATTGCTCCTCTTTGCATTTTGTGTTCATGGGGTTGTTTCATTTGGGTCATGTTCCTAGATTTATGTGGCATTTCTCCATGTATCCCATTTTGTGTTTGGGTTGATAATGTTGGGCTCATGTTCTCAGATTTTGTGGACATTGCTCCTGTTTGCATTTTGTGTATATGGGGTTGTTTATTTTGGGTCATGTTCCCAGATTTTTGTGGCATTTCTCCATGTATGCAATTTTGTGTTTGGGATGATAATGTTGGGCTCAGGTTCTCAGATTTTGTGGACATTGCTCCTGTTTGCATTTTGTGTATATGGGGTTGTTTCCTTTGGGTCATGTTCCCAGATTTATGTGGCATTTCTCCATGTATGCAATTTTGTGTTTGGGATGATAATTTTGGGCTCAGGTTCTCAGATTTTGTGGACATTGCTCCTCTTTGCATTTTGTGTATATGGGGTTGTTTCCTTTGGGTCATGTTCCCAGATTTTTGTGGCATTTCTCCAAGTATCACATTTTTTGTTTGGGTTGATAATTTTGGGCTCAGGTTCTCAGATTATGTGGACATTGCTCCTCTTTGCATTTTGTGTTCATGGGGTTGTTTCATTTGGGTCATGTTCCCAGATTTATGTGGCATTTCTCCATGTATGCAATTTTGTGTTTGGGATGATAATGTTGGGCTCAGGTTCTCAGATTTTGTGGACATTGCTCCTGTTTGCATTTTGTGTATATGGGGTTGTTTCCTTTGGGTCATGTTCCCAGATTTATGTGGCATTTCTCCATGTATGCAATTTTGTGTTTGGGATGATAATTTTGGGCTCAGGTTCTCAGATTTTGTGGACATTGCTCCTCTTTGCATTTTGTGTATATGGGGTTGTTTCCTTTGGGTCATGTTCCCAGATTTTTGTGGCATTTCTCCAAGTATCACATTTTTTGTTTGGGTTGATAATTTTGGGCTCATGTTCTCAGATTATGTGGACATTGCTCCTCTTTGCATTTTGTGTTCATGGGGTTGTTTCCTTTGGGTCATGTTCCCAGATTTATGTGGCATTTCTCCATGTATGCAATTTTGTGTTTGGGATGATACTGTTGGGCTCAGGTTCTCAGATTTTGTGGACATTGCTCCTGTTTGCATTTTGTGTATATGGGGTTGTTTCCTTTGGGTCATGTTCCCAGATTTTTGTGGCATTTCTCCATGTATCACATTTTTTGTTTGGGTTGATAATTTTGGGCTCAGGTTCTCAGATTATGTGGACATTGCTCCTCTTTGCATTTTGTGTTCATGGGGTTGTTTCCTTTGTGTCATGTTCCCAGATTTTTGTGGCATTTCTCCATGTATCCATTTTTTTTTGGGTTGAAAATTGTTGGCTCATGTTCTCAGATTTTGTGGACATTGCTCCTGTTTACATTTTGTGTATATGGGGTTGTTTCCTTTGGGTCATGTTCCCAGATTTTTGTGGCATTTCTCCATGTATCACATTTTTTGTTTGGGTTGATAATTTTGGGCTCAGGTTCTCAGATTATGTGGACATTGCTCCTCTTTGCATTTTGTGTTCATGGGGTTGTTTCCTTTGTGTCATGTTCCCAGATTTTTGTGGCATTTCTCCATGTATCCCAATTTTTTTGGGTTGAAAATTGTTGGCTCATGTTCTCAGATTTTGTGGACATTGCTCCTGTTTGCATTTTGTGTATATGGGGTTGTTTCCTTTGGGTCATGTTCCCAGATTTTTGTGGCATTTCTCCATGTATCACATTATGTGTTTGGGTTGATAATGTTGGGCTCATGTTCAGCCTGCAGGTACTTATTTTTTGCTTCATGTTTCTGGGGATTTTTGTGACATTTCTCCAAGCCTCCAGTAACTTGGATAGTGACATTTCTCCAAGCCTCCATGACATGTTAAATTTGGATAATGACATCTGATTTTTATTTCATTGCTCCAGTCTGCAGATGATATGTATGGGTGGTTAATTTTGTATCTTGGAATCATAATGTTGTGGCATTGCTCCACTCATTGCTAAAGGCTACAGATTGGTTGGCAAGGCTCCTTGTTATGTTTTACCTATAGCCCAATGATGATGCTGCTTATTTGATCCCTATGTCCCTCGGTTATGCATAAATAGTTGGTATTAGGCTGGATGGTTCCATTACTCCCCATTGAGGTATATTAGTGAGATACTTTGAAAATCAAATGAAAATATACGGACGGTATGCATCGGTATATGAGATGAGCGGATGTTAACTGAGGGGTTAATATGTGATGGAGCAACTTCCTATTACCAACTATTTATCATGATATAATTAATTTCTTTCTGAGGGCTTATGTATGTTTTGCATACAACCAGCAATCTGGAGCAATGCCACAAAAATCTGGGAACATGACCCAAAATTAACAACCCCATACACACATAATGCAACCTGGAGCTATGACCCAAAAACCAACTTCTGCCCGATGATGATGAACAATAAATGCGAAAATTGACCCTCGGAAAATAAGATATAGGGGTATTTGGCTGGAAGGTTCATTTATCATGAGCAACCGTCATATACCTTCTGCTGTTCATGCTACAAAACATGTTTACCTGAGGGCACAAGTCAAATATTTTTTATTTGACTTGGGTATGGACCAAGTTGGTATGGTGCAATTTCCTTGTGGGGATTGTTTGGTTTTCGCAAATGTTAAATTTTTTTCATTTTATTTCTGGGTTTTTATGGTTTTATATGTTTATGAAACTGGTTTCTTCATTTGTATGTTTCAATTTGTGGTGTCGCTGATTGATGCACTGCTGTAGGTAGCATTGATCCTTAAATTTTTTTTCATTCTTTATTTGTATATATGTTGCATGCCTCCGTTGTCAATCTTTATTTCATGCAAGGTACAAATGAGCACCGGTTCCAGCCAGTCTGTTATTTCCAGACCCAGACTTCCTACAGGGTCGCTGTTGGCTCCAGATGATGATGACATCAGGTTTTGCCATTGTCGGATACGGGTTCCCAGGAAGACTTCATGGACCCCAAATAATCCTGGTCGTCGCTTTTGGAGCTGTCCTGTGCGAGGGAGTAATAAATGCAACTACTATGAATGGAAGGATCCGGATCACACAGAGTGGTCCACTTATGTGATACTACAATTGCTTGATGAGCTTGCAAGAAGCCCGACCCATGCATCCTCTTCCACATCGGTATCTGATAGGCGGCTTTTGGAGATTGAGGGGCGGTTGGCTAGGAAAATGGACAACATTCTCGCCGAATACAATTGGATCAAGTTGGTTTTGTATGCGATCTTAGCCTTTCTGCTTTTTTTGATAATGTTGTTTATTATCGCCCTTAAAATGTAAACATTTATTTCTGTATGTTGGGCTAGTCAGATGATACTTCGCATATGTATATTATAAGTGGTTTTGTAAATATTGGCTATTTTGGAATGTGGTTTTCGTTTGTTCTAGCTGATATGAGCTTATGGGGGGCATTTAAAAATCACCAACATGTTTTGATGCCAGGTCAATAAATTGTTTTTTATTTCTGTTGGTTGCGTTGCTTGTCGTGCTTCCGCTTCTAATTATTCGGCCTTATTCATTTAAATATTCATTATATAATTCGGTTTTTTAAAATTTATTTCCGTAAATTGTACCCAAATATTTTATTTAATATTAATTTATTTCATATTTACTACTTATTTAATTATTATTTATTTAACAGTTGGGTTTTCACAAGTTTTAAGCACTGGAATTCGGTTGGGGGTAATCTCACCTCAAATAACCATAACCAACTTTCTCACTTTCCTCAACCAACTTTCCCAATACACATATAACCAAAGAAACACACTACTTTACTATGAGCCCCACATACAAAACTCCTCTCCACTTTCCAACCCAAAGCAACCAAAAGAAACCAAAAGAAACACACTACTTCTCTTCTCTCTCTTCACTCATTTCTCCTAGGATTTACTATTCCATACAGTAAATCCTCCATCCAAAGAAACCCAATGGAACAGGCCCTAAGTATTCATTACAAAAACATCTGCTTAACCCATCACACAAGTAAGACACATATTGCCTGTAGTCTGTAGTGGTACAAAAAATAGTTGAAATAAGATGTCATGTCAACATGGTTTCAGAGAAATTGAGAGAGAGAAAGTGAAATGAAAATGGAAAGAAAATGAAAAAGTAATCAAGTTCTTTTTCATGTTTTTTTATTGAGGAAAATTGTAAAGAAAAATAATCATTTCGCGTTCCGAGTAAAATTAATCAAGAGGAAAATTCAAAATGGGAATTCTAAACACCGTTCTAATGTGAAAAAGCTTCTCTTTGCCAAGTAGGAAGAATTAGTCATTTCGCTTCGCACTTTTTATTTTTCCTCTATGCTTATGGCAAATTTAAAGGTATGGTAAATTCAAAAAAACTTGTGGTGCACTTAACAGCACTCCTTCTAAAAACCCCCATCTTCCTCATATTATCCCAGTCTTTTTCCTCTTTACACACATTTCTCTCTTCGTTTCCGATGCATGCAGAGCTTGCACAATGTGTGTGGGTTTTTAATTGGTCCCCGTATGTATGTACTATTTCTAATCAGTATTAAAATTTTGAGGTGGACTACCCTGTACATATGTACTATTTCTAATTGGTCCCGTACGTATGTACTATTCCGTACGTATGTACTATTTCTAATCAGTATTAAAATTTTGAGGTGCATGAATATGACGTAATACCCAAAGATAGGAAAAAATTGAATTTATAATCTTATTCTGTTTCTCTCTTCTCTAATTTTTTGCTACTTTTAGCATCTGTCACGTCCTACACCTCAATTTTTAGGTGCATATAGCCTACCTCTTAAAATTTCTAGAGACGTGCTATCTGCAACGCAACGCGTGCGGTGCAGTCACGGAAAAAAGGAGCAATCTGTTTCTGAGCTTGTGAGCTGACCGTTCGTCAGAACAGAATGATGCGAACATATGGGCCCACCATCTTCTCTGGAAAAAGAACAAATCCCAATCGGCATATTTACTGATTCGCTCTCATTTTTTTTAAAAAAAACTTCATAAAAATAAACTGTGAAACAGCCCGCCGTCGAGAGGCGACGCTGGAGGGGTTCGCGGAGCGGAGGGAGGGAGGCTGGTGGTACTCTCAAGCTTAATGTCGTGATGGATGAAAATTGATAGCTGAACCTTACTGTCCGGAGCTCTCTAGCGCCGTCGGGCAGCTCGCGTATGTTGATATAAACACCAGGCTCGTCCTGCTCCCGTTCTTGCAAGGTCAGATATAATGATGCGGGGAAAGCTAGCAAGGTCAGAGTACACACGAGCACCCGTTCTTGCCTGCTCGCCGCCATCACTTTCCTCCAGTTCGCCTTCCTCCTCTACTACATGAACTCCTCTGTTCATCAGCACAACAACCCAGAATCGTCGTGGGCGGCGCGAATCGCGCAACAAGCCCAACAATGGAAGCAGTTCATCATGCTCCCCCAAACATCTGCCAGCATGCAAGAAAACGTCGTTGTTCAAACCCTGGCCGAGGTGTGTGAGCACGAGCATATCGACTTTGAGCAGAAGAAATCAAATGACACGGTGACGAGAAAGCTAAAGGTAGAGCTCTACAATGAGGTGTTGAAGTTTCAAAAGAACAGCTTCGGAGCTGAAACACTGGATGAGCTGATGCGGATGAAGTCCAAATGGAGTCCGAAGGGCCCTAACGTCCCAAAAGTTAAAGTCATCTTGAACCATTTCAAGAGGAAGACGCTTTGCTCTCAGCTCGATGCACTGCATCATCAGACGCTGCCCTTTCACCACGTCTGGGTGATCTCCTTTGGCAGCCTGAAGGAGGCGTCGCTGAAAAGAATCGTGAGCAGCTACAATAACTCAAAAATCAGCTTCATCGGCTCGTGTAACGACTGCTTTTCATGTATCTGGATTTTATATATATAATATATGTTTTGGTGGATTTTCTCCTCTTGCGTGGTTTTCGTCTCCGTAGATTTCGTTTTCGATCGATTCGTCGTATTTTCTCGCTTCTTCCTTAGGATTGTCGATTTCGAAGTAAGTCACTCGTGACGGACTTCATAACGGTCGTATCTAACTGTTAGATCAAGCCTAGGAGTCTTAGGAATCGATCCCGGAGCCCCGCGCTCCGTATCGGTACTTTCTGTGCTCATTGGCCGGTGTAAGAAGGGCCACCGACCGACTAGATGACGATCCAGTCGGTCGGCAATCCTTCTTGGACCGACTAGTTAGCTTTCTAAATTTCTCAGGAGTTACTGTTTATCGTTAGTCGGTCTAAGAACGTTGGTTGACCGACTAGGTTGCAAACTAGTCGGTCAGCAATGCTTCTTGAACCGACTAACTCATCAAATTATTTTTGTATCAGTTACTGTTCACTCTTAGTCGGTCTAAGAACGTTCATCGACCGACTAGATGCCAAACTAGTCGGTCAGTATTTGTTCATGGACCGACTAACTCTAGAATCCTAATTTCACCTGTAGCTACTGTTTACACTTAGTCGGTCTGCGTTGGTCGACCGACCGACTAGTTGTCAAACTAGTCGGTCAGTGGTTGTTCCTTGACCGACTAACTAGTGCTGTAAACCCTAGTTTTGCCCTAGCCGCCAGCCTAGCCTATAAATACCCAACCCAAGCGTTTTCTTCCCCTCCAACTCGACCCTAAACCCTAAAAATCGCCCCCATTGATCCCCCACCTTCCTCCAAGCTCCATTGCTTCATTCCAAGCCCTAAATCCATCATCCAAACCATCCATCTACCCTATCTACCTCTCATCTTCCTCAAATCTCACCCAAAATCCATCAAACCCCCAAAATCACCCAAGAACCCTAATTCTCCAAACTTCTCCAATCTCTTCCAGATTTGGTCCTAGGGTTCCCCGGAGTGTTCCTTCCGTCTCCTCTCGGTAAGAAATCGATCTACCGTTGTTTTCATAGCTTATTTATAATTTTATGAAAACCCTAATTAATTTCATGTGTTTGGTGTTTGTTTCCCCCATAACAGCGATTTCCTCGTAGATAGCATCCGTGTGACGAGGTTGATCGTCATCCCCGGTGCTAGGCAAGTGAAACTTGCCACTTAGGGTTTAGGCCATGTTTTAGGCCATTTGCATGTTGTAGGCGTAAAAGAGGCTAGGCGACGAAATGATACTCGCCTAGGCGCAAATTGGGGAATTAGCTTGACAACGAAGCTAATCCCGACTTTTAGCATGTTGCATAACTGCCATGTCATGTTTACTTTCAATTAACGGTACGCGAATATGTCATGTCATTGCATTTCGCCTGTCACGTTTAATTTAATTAACGGTACGCAAATAAAATGTCATGACCTCGCATTCTTTAGATATTGCTGTGATTGCGTAGCTTCGCTACAATGTTGTGTTCCTGGCTCGTGTTCCAGAAGCGGGCCATGTGTTGGTTGATAGCCAATGCCCGAATTGCGTGTTCCGGCTAGGTGTTCCCTACGCCATACTAGTGTTCCTGGCTCGTGACCAGAAGCGAGCATAATGAGTTGCTAACCCCAACGCTCGATACATTGAATTGTGAACTAAGAATGCGAGCTCAATGGCGGGGCAACCCTAGGCTCACTAGATGAGCTCAATGTGCAGGGACCCCAGGCTCCATATCGTGTGAATATTGGGTAGTGTTTAGTGCCGATCGGTCTGAAATGCTATGCCATTCAGCGAATGGCGTAAACACCTACAAAAATGTAAATTGATTGAATTGATAGTAGCTTGGCTACTCTTGTCTTGTCCCGATAATTGTTCCCTTGTACCAAATTGTCTTGCCATGTTTTAATTGTGCACTCATGTTATAACTGCCATGCCATGCATCATACTAAACTGCTAGGTTGCTAGTTGCCTTACTTTCAGTTTCCTTGCCCAAGTCTTTTTAGACTTGCTGACATGTGCCCCTTTACTCTTTTGGGTGACACATGTTAGAACCTGAGCCCGAGTACCTCGTTGAGGACGAGGTGTTTGCTGACGCCGAGCCCGAGCTTGTGTTTGACGGGGAGTACGTGGACACTGGGGACCAGTCCTAGTGTCTTCGTGTGTTTTACTTTTGTTAGACAGTTGTTCTGTTATCGGTGCGTGGCACCTATACTTTGCTTTGTTGTTGTCGTTGCTTTTGTTGGCCTTGTTCTGGGCCTTGGACTCTTTTCTTTTAGCCTGGTGGCTTTTCTGGATGTTGAACTTATTCGTGATGTTGGACAATATTTGTGAGATGTGAATTTTATTTCAGTCTCTCCTTGTGTTATTATTGCTATTCTGTCGTGGTTACAGGGACATGTTTATGTATTGTGGACGCTTATCGGGTTTGGGGCTTCACAGCTCCACTCTCGTGCGGACCTTTTCACGTCTCGCCTCCATTTTAGGGAAGCGGGTCGTGACAGGTTTTAGTGGTGGCCCATGCAGGTCTCTTCTGTAACTGCGATTTTTTGAATAGCGATAATAATATTAGAATGTCCAATAAACTAAGTTCGTCGTCCGAGTCATAAGCTATGAGTCTAATCTGATTTGTTCTCCGTGTCATTAGATGGCAGGAAGGCGTTTCACCCGTGGTGGGGGCAGTGGTGCGCTCCCTCATGATGAGGAGCCTGAGCGGGAACCCACCAGCGGTGAGATGATGCGGATGATGATCCAGATGATGCAAGTGCAGCAGGGCGTGCTTTTGCAAGTCCAGAATGCTCCACCTGCTCGAGCTGCCCGGGCTCTTCCGGATGCCCCTCGCCCTGAGCCAGGAGCGAAGCAATTTCGGGAGCTGGGTCCCGCATATTTTGATGGTTCTGAGGGTCCTCTGGCTGCCGATGAGTGGATTCGGAACGTCGAGGACAATCTGAAGATGGCCAAGATCACCCCGGCTGGATGGGTTGATTTGGCGAAGAGGCAGCTGAAGGATAACGCCAGGAATTGGTGGGATGCGGAAGAGAAGTTGTTGGTGGAGCCGATTGCTTGGGCTACCTTCAAGGCTAGGTTTGAGGGTGAGTTCTTCCTGAAGGCTGCCAAGGAGGAGATGCTGCAGCGTTTTATCGATCTGAAGCAGGGGAACTCGTCGGTGGACTTGTACCACCAGGAGTTCATGAGGCTTAGTCGGTTTGCGCCGAAGATGGTGCAGGACGCTGAGGAGAGAGCTCAGAGGTTCCTGCAGGGGCTTGCTTCGGAGCTCCAGAGTTTTGTGACCTCCTCTGACCGGGAATCTTATCAGAAGGTTCTGGTAGCAGCTAAGAGGCAGGAGCTGCTCGTGAACCAGAGGAAGGGGTCTGTTGTTGGTGCTGGGAAGAGGCCTGTGGAGCAGGCGAGAGCTGTGGTTAGACCTGGATTCAGGCCTAATCAGTCCGCTCAGTTTAAGAGGCCAGGAGGGTCTATTCCGAAGATCTGCCATTTCTGCGGCAAGCCTGGTCACGTCAAGGATCAGTGTCGGAAGTTTCTGGGCCAGTGTCTGGTTTGCGGTGATGCTTCTCATGTCGCGAAGGATTGTCGGCATGCGGATCCGCTGCGGAGGGCTCCTGTTGCAGCTCAGCCATTGCAGCAGCGAGCGCCTGTTCCTGCTGGACGTGGAGCAGCTCTTGTTCCGCAGAGGCAGGCTTTTCGGCAGGCTGTTCCGCCGAGGAGGCATGCTTTTCTGATGACCGCTGCGGAGAGCGCGGCTGTGGATGAGGTTATCGCAGGTAATTCTCACTCTAGCTGTTACTTTCCTAGCTGGTTTTGATTGTTAGATTGTGTTGGTTGCTTGAACATGGTTGTTTGCTAGATTAGGGTTTGATTGTTAATTGCTTGATTAGGTGTGATTTTGGTTTGCACATTTCCTGCACGAGTCCTCTTTGACTCTGGTGCATCGATGTGCATTATTTCTCGGAGCTTCGTGGAGAGGCATTCCTTGTCGACGTCCCCTCTCCCCAAGAGTTGGAATATCGTTACAGGGAATGGCGTGGTCTCGGTGCATCGTGGTTGCAATTCTTGCTCGTTGGTGGTCTGTGGACATGAGCTTTTTGCTGATTTCATTGTCCACGACATCATCAACTATGATGCAGTTCTTGGGATGGATTGGCTTGCGAGCTTCTATGCTACGATTGACTGCAGGAGGAAGAAGGTAGTGTTCGAGATTCCCGGACATCCAGTGTTTGAGTTCAGTCGTGATAGCAGTTCGCTTGGTCCTGTCAGATTTCGGGCCAGGCCGGTGGAGGCTGTGGCTATGCAGATGGAGTTGGAGTGGCCAGCTGTGGTGCGAGATTTTGGCGACGTCTTCCCCGAGGAGATGTCTGGTTTGCCGCCTGATCGGGCTTTGGAATTTTCTATCGATCTTGTTCCAGGTGCGCAGCCGATTTCGAAGGCGCCGTATCGTATGGCACCTGCAGAGTTGGAAGAGTTACGGAAGCTGTTGGATGAGCTTTTGCAGAAGGGTTATATTAATCCTAGCGTGTCTCCGTGGGGAGCACCGGTGTTGTTGGTTAAGAAGAAGGATGGATCGCGTCGCATGTGCGTGGACTATCGGGAGCTGAATGCGGTAACCATTAAGAATAAATATCCTTTGCCTCGCATCGATGATATTTTCGATCAGCTTGGAGGTTCGAGGGTGTTTTCTAAATTGGATTTGAGGAGTGGTTACCATCAGTTGAAGGTTAAGAAGGGGGATGTTCTGAAGACAGCGTTCAGGACGAAGTATGGACACTATGAGTTTGTGGTTATGCCTTTCGGCGTAACTAACGCGCCCGCAGTTTTCATGAATCTGATGAACCTGATTTTCTACGACTTTTTGGATAAGTTTGTCGTTATCTTTATTGACGACATTCTGATCTATTCGAAGTCGGAGGAAGAGCATGCCTCGCACTTAAGGACGGTGTTGGAGATTTTGAGGAAGCATCGTTTGTATGCTAAGTTTTCGAAGTGCGAGTTTTGGCTGGATCGAGTTGCTTTTCTCGGGCACGTGGTGACTGGAGATGGTATTTCAGTGGATCCCGAGAAGATTCGGGCCATCAGGGAGTGGCCTGTTCCGTCGTCAGCATCTGAGATTCGGAGTTTTCTTGGACTTGCTGGTTATTATCGGCGATTCATTAAGGACTTTTCCCGTATTGCTGAGCCGATGACCAGGTTGACGCGGAAGGATGTTGCTTATGTTTGGTCGGGTGATTGTGAGGGTGCTTTTGGTGTTCTGAAGGAGAGGTTGACGAGTGCCCCTATTCTTGTCGTGCCTGATCGCAGCGGTGGATTTGAGATCTTTTGCGATGCTTCTGGCAAGGGTCTCGGTTGTGTGTTGCATCAGCACGGGCATGTTGTGGCGTATGCGTCTCGTCAGCTTAAGGTTCATGAGAAGAATTACCCGACGCATGATTTGGAGTTGGCTGCCGTGGTGTTTGCTCTTAAGATTTGGAGGCACTTCCTGCTGAGTGAGAAAGTGAAGATTTTCACCGATCACAAAAGCTTGAAGTATATTTTCACTCAGAAGGAGCTCAACATGCGACAGCGTCGATGGTTGGAGCTTATGGCGGATTATGATATTGAATTGCAGTATCACCCTGGCAAGGTGAATGTGGTTCCAGATGCTTTGAGTAGGCTGCCAGCGGTGATGATTTTGACCTCGTAGTGGAGATTGCAGCAGGATTTTTGCGAGTCTGGAATGGAAATTGTTCTTCCTGGGGAGGCTTCTTCGTTGATGTACATGCAGGTACAGTCGACGATCGTGGATCGGATTAAGGCTGGCCAGGCTGAGGATCCGAAGCTGGTGAGGATTCGGGAGCAGGTGGAAGCCGGTCTGCGGACTGACTTTTTGATTCATGAGGATGGCTCGCTGAGGTTTGGAGCCAGGTTGTGTGTGCCCGCTGGGGATATCAGAGAGGAGCTGATGGTGGAGGCACACAGTTCGCCGTATTCTGTGCATCCTGGTGGCACCAAGATGTATCAGGATCTTCGTCTGAATTATTGGTGGCATGGTATGAAGAGGAGCGTGGCTCGGAGTGTAGCCAAGTGCTTGGTTTGCCAGCAAGTGAAGGCGGAGCATCAGCGTTCGGCCGGGTTGCTACAACCGCTTCCGATTCCGGAGTGGAAGTGGCAACACATCACTATGGATTTCGTGACTGGACTACCTCGGAGTCCGAAGCAGAATGACGCGATTTGGGTGATCGTAGATCGATTGACCAAATCTGCGCATTTTATTCCGTTCTGAGTGGGACAGTCCACTGAGGCGCTGGCGAGGAGATATATGGAGGTAAAATTCTTTTACTCTCCGTTTTTATTTCCTTTTCCTAGTTTGGATAGCGATGTAACGTGAATCGTGCAGGAAGTTGTGCGACTTCATGGAGTCCCCGTGAGTATCGTGTCTGACAGAGACACGAGATTCACATCTCAGTTCTGGCAGAGTTTGCAGAAGAGCTTGGGTACGCGTCTGAGTTTCAGCACGGCGTACCATCCGCAGACGGATGGCCAGTCCGAGAGGACGATTCAGATTTTGGAAGACATGCTGAGGGCGTGCATGTTGGATTTCAAGGGTTCGTGGGAGGACCATCTACATTTGGTGGAGTTCTCTTACAACAACAGCTTCCAGGCGAGTATTGGCATGGCGCCATTCGCCGCTCTTTATGGGAGGAAATGTCGATCGCCATTGAGTTGGGATGACGTTGGTGATCGGGAGTTGTTGGGACCTGAGATGATCGTGGAGGCCGTGGATATCGTCAGGAATATTCGGGAGAGGTTGAGGATTGCTCAGGACCGTTTTAAGCATTGGGCGGATGCTAAACGTCGTCCTTTGGAATTTCAGCCGGGCGACCATGTGTTCTTGAAGATTTCCCCGAATCGTGGTGTGATTCGTTTTGGGAAGCGTGGGAAGTTGAGCCCGCGATACATTGGACCATTTGACGTTTTGGAGAGGGTTGGCGAGGTAGCGTATCGCTTGGCCTTGCCGCCATCTTTGGAAGGAGTTCACAATGTTTTCCATGTGTCGCAGCTTCGTCGATACATTAGCGATCCGTCTCATGCGGTGGATTTTTCGGAGATTACCGTTCGCCCCGATATGACGTATGACCAGCATCCAGTGCAGATTCTGGACAGGCGTCAGAAATCACTTCGGAACAAGATTGTCAATCTTGTGAGGTTGATGTGGCGACACGGTTCACCTGGAGAGTCTACTTGGGAGAATGAGGATGAGATGCGAGAGCGATTTCCACTTTTGTTTCCGGACTCGTGAGTTTTGGAAATTCCGAGGACGGAATTTTTCTTAAGTTGGGGAGGATGTAACGACTGCTTTTCATGTATCTGGATTATATATATATAATATATGTTTTGGTGGATTTTCTCCTCTTGCGTGGTTTTCGTCTCCGTAGATTTCGTTTTCGATCGATTCGTCGTATTTTCTCGCTTCTTCCTTAGGATTGTCGATTTCGAAGTAAGTCACTCGTGACGGACTTCATAACGGTCGTATCTAACTGTTAGATCAAGCCTAGGAGTCTTAGGAATCGATCCCGGAGCCCCGCGCTCCGTATCGGTACTTTCTGTGCTCATTGGCCGGTGTAAGAAGGGCCACCGACCGACTAGATGACGATCCAGTCGGTCGGCAATCCTTCTTGGACCGACTAGTTAGCTTTCTAAATTTCTCAGGAGTTACTGTTTATCGTTAGTCGGTCTAAGAACGTTGGTTGACCGACTAGGTTGCAAACTAGTCGGTCAGCAATGCTTCTTGAACCGACTAACTCATCAAATTATTTTTGTATCAGTTACTGTTCACTCTTAGTCGGTCTAAGAACGTTCATCGACCGACTAGATGCCAAACTAGTCGGTCAGTATTTGTTCATGGACCGACTAACTCTAGAATCCTAATTTCACCTGTAGCTACTGTTTACACTTAGTCGGTCTGCGTTGGTCGACCGACCGACTAGTTGTCAAACTAGTCGGTCAGTGGTTGTTCCTTGACCGACTAACTAGTGCTGTAAACCCTAGTTTTGCCCTAGCCGCCAGCTTAGCCTATAAATACCCAACCCAAGCGTTTTCTTCCCCTCCAACTCGACCCTAAACCCTAAAAATCGCCCCCATTGATCCCCCACCTTCCTCCAAGCTCCATTGCTTCATTCCAAGCCCTAAATCCATCATCCAAACCATCCATCTACCCTATCTACCTCTCATCTTCCTCAAATCTCACCCAAAATCCATCAAACCCCCAAAATCACCCAAGAACCCTAATTCTCCAAACTTCTCCAATCTCTTCCAGATTTGGTCCTAGGGTTCCCCGGAGTGTTCCTTCCGTCTCCTCTCGGTAAGAAATCGATCTACCGTTGTTTTCATAGCTTATTTATAATTTTATGAAAACCCTAATTAATTTCATGTGTTTGGTGTTTGTTTCCCACATAACAGCGATTTCCTCGTAGATAGCATCCGTGTGACGAGGTTGATTGTCATCCCCGGTGCTAGGCAAGTGAAACTTGCCACTTAGGGTTTAGGCCATGTTTTAGGCCATTTGCATGTTGTAGGCGTAAAAGAGGCTAGGCGACGAAATGATACTCGCCTAGGCGCAAATTGGGGAATTAGCTTGACAACGAAGCTAATCCCGACTTTTAGCATGTTGCATAACTGCCATGTCATGTTTACTTTCAATTAACGGTACGCGAATATGTCATGTCATTGCATTTCGCCTGTCACGTTTAATTTAATTAACGGTACGCAAATAAAATGTTATGACCTCGCATTCTTTAGATATTGCTGTGATTGCGTAGCTTCGCTACAATGTTGTGTTCCTGGCTCGTGTTCCAGAAGCGGGCCATGTGTTGGTTGATAGCCAATGCCCGAATTGCGTGTTCCGGCTAGGTGTTCCCTACGCCATACTAGTGTTCCTGGCTCGTGACCAGAAGCGAGCATAATGAGTTGCTAACCCCAACGCTCGATACATTGAATTGTGAACTAAGAATGCGAGCTCAATGGCGGGGCAACCCTAGGCTCACTAGATGAGCTCAATGTGCAGGGACCCCAGGCTCCATATCGTGTGAATATTGGGTAGTGTTTAGTGCCGATCGGTCTGAAATGCTATGCCATTCAGCGAATGGCGTAAACACCTACAAAAATGTAAATTGATTGAATTGATAGTAGCTTGGCTACTCTTGTCTTGTCCCGATAATTGTTCCCTTGTACCAAATTGTCTTGCCATGTTTTAATTGTGCACTCATGTTATAACTGCCATGCCATGCATCATACTAAACTGCTAGGTTACTAGTTGCCTTACTTTCAGTTTCCTTGCCCAAGTCTTTTTAGACTTGCTGACATGTGCCCCTTTACTCTTTTGGGTGACACATGTTAGAACCTGAGCCCGAGTACCTCGTTGAGGACGAGGTGTTTGCTGACGCCGAGCCCGAGCTTGTGTTTGACGGGGAGTACGTGGACACTGGGGACCAGTCCTAGTGTCTTCGTGTGTTTTACTTTTGTTAGACAGTTGTTCTGTTATCGGTGCGTGGCACCTATACTTTGCTTTGTTGTTGTCGTTGCTTTTGTTGGCCTTGTTCTGGGCCTTGGACTCTTTTCTTTTAGCCTGGTGGCTTTTCTGGATGTTGAACTTATTCGTGATGTTGGACAATATTTGTGAGATGTGAATTTTATTTCAGTCTCTCCTTGTGTTATTATTGCTATTCTGTCGTGGTTACAGGGACATGTTTATGTATTGTGGACGCTTATCGGGTTTGGGGCTTCACAGCTCCACTCTCGTGCGGACCTTTTCACGTCTCGCCTCCATTTTAGGGAAGCGGGTCGTGACAGGTTTTAGTGGTGGCCCATGCAGGTCTCTTCTGTAACTGCGGTTTTAGTGGTGGCCCATGCAGGTCTCTTCTGTATCTGGCATGAAGGACAATCTACCCTGATGGGAAGTTAATATAGTGCAATGATTAACTAGATATTCTTGAAGAGAAATGCTGCATGCACCTCAATCATTGAGGTGCATGTACTATCTTTTTACCAAAAAAGTTAGATCACGACTATATACACCCCTATCTATAGGGGTGTATGTGATGATTGTGGCTTAAAAAAGCAAAAAACTAATAATTAAATAGAGTAAAGAACATTGGGGTGTGATATAATTCTTTTTTTGGCATTCAATCATGACATGCACCCCTATAGATAGGGGTGCATGTAGCAATTCTCAAAAGTTAAGTATTCCTCATACTAAGTCTAATCAAACTTGTTTTTTTTATTCATAATGGCAAATATTTGCATGGATTCCAACCTGCACCTCACAGAGTGAGGTGCAGATAGCAATTCCCTTCTTGAAAGGGTGTTTTGGTACTTTCCTCGCATACGAGCTGAGCGCTTCTGGTCAAATTGCACATTTCGATAAAACTTATTGCATTTATTTAAAAATTTTCCTTTCCAGGTAAATTGTAACATACAATGGGCAAATTAGTAGATAAATGTAATATGTTTACTAAAATGTCTGATGTGACTAGTGGCACTACACGACCGAATAGCAAACCAACGAGTACTACTTCTGAAGCACAGCGCGTGTCCTGCACGTTCTCCTCAGCCCCCCGCTAGTTTCGCCACATATCCCTGGGGGCCCACCGCACGCGGGCCCCACGTATTTCACCGTTTCATCATAATAAAATACTAAACCACTCCCTGTTTTGTGGAAATCGTACATCAACATCAAGAATATTAATTAATATTATGAGAAATACTCTCTGCACCTCAACAATTGAATTGAGGTGCAGGGAAGAGTTTTTTTTCTATAAATAGTAATATTTTATATTACATCCTTTCCATTACACACTCTCTCATCTAAATATAGTATTTTTTGACACTAATTCCAATCTACACCTCTGCTGTTGAGGTGCAGATAGCAATTCACAATATTATTAGGACCAAACAAAACAAGAACAAGAACAAAACCACGGCTTGGTTTTCGGCCACGTCCATCGCTGTGGGCGCCCCTAGCGTTAGCCCCTCCCTCAAAAGCCATCAGCGGTTTTTGTCTTTTTTAATTAATTTTTATTAATGTATCTAATGTATTTATTCCCCATCCCCCCATCATGCTTATCTAAACCCCCATCAACTCTCCTAAATCCTCTCCCGTCCCGCCCACGTTTTCCACCAAGGCCACTCCGTCTATCCTATATTTACGAAACTAACCCTATTGTGAGTCAGCCTACGTTCAGCTGGGTTCATTGCACCAAGAAAATCGGAGCAACATCACCCCCAAAGTCTTATATCGCCCAATTTTTTGATCCAAGTTGTTGGCAACTACAACGACGCCTATCTTTATTTTGTATTTAAAAACTTATTTTTTTAACCACCCCTTGATTATTTTTATTTTAAAATTTAACCCCCTGTTTCGCCGCGCGGTCTCAAAAGGAATGAATACCTCCAACCTTTTCGGCTTTCGGATCCTGGAATAGGCCGCCCAACGAATTAAATTAATATTAAAGAGCAGGACCTCGTGGGCCCCGCTCTTAACTGTGTTTGCGCGGCCCACCGTACGATTTAAAGTCCAGTAGCGGATCGAGGAGCAGTGTGTGCGCCCACCCAGCCAATGAGGGGCCCGCATAAATCGGACGGACGGACGTCTGCTCGCCTTCATGATCTACGAGCAGTGTTACGTGGTGAGGCAATGATCAAATTCGGATGTAGGACCCACGTCAGGTGCATGGCCATGTCATCACCGTCATCGCCGCTGACGCGTCGGGCTGGCCTTCGTTGGCCTCACGTGCGGATGGCTCCGTTGTACGCTCCACATTTGCTTGGAGTCTAGAGACACGTGAGCCCACGAGGTTCGACTCGGTCCCGGTCCCAGCTTGGGTTCAGGGTTCACCCGCGCAAGGACATTAGTATGACAATTAAATCCTATTCTATTTAATATAGATATTGTGATATTATCCTGCAATATTTATCATATGAATTTGAGAATAATTGTTATGTATAAATTATACGGTTAAGGCTTGCATGCGACCTCTAAAATTCCATTCAATATTTTTTAAGGAATTGAAACCGTTCTTTTTGATGTTGGTATTATAAACTCTTAAAAAACAAGATCTTGGTTGAATAACAGTTATAGTATGACATTTACGGTTAAGTCTCACGTGCATCGGGTGGATGAACGGTTACAACTCATTGTGTTCGCCCGATATTTGGTATTTTGGTTTTTTTATAATACACTAATCCATCAGAAGAATACAATAATCCATCCTATATGCTCTTCATCTTGTAAAATATTAGTTATCATCTTAATCAACCTTCCCTAAAGCAATGCTAACACTAGACTGACAGTATGTTTAATTTAATTTAATTAAGGAACCAGCTGCTGTTTCTTAATTCTAGCGGTTAACAATGTGGCTTTATTTATAATCAACTTGCATGGCAGTACTCGGTTGATTTGGATATCAACGTATCATGAATTAATCCAAAATAAGTGTTAATAAGAGTTGATCCAAAATTTCCAATTAAGATGATCCCATGGCTGACACGGGCCAGACGGCCCATAACCCAAAGAGAATAGCCCGTGAACAAAAATTTCTTCCACATGGCAATGATCAGGAACGCCTACAAAAGACCCTAGCTAAAGGGCTAAATATTCATATGGGCCTGGTGGGCCAAGGAAACCAGGAAAGAAACGTCCGTCGTATCCAGGTTAAAAACGAGGTGGGCTTAACTTTGGGACAGCAGCCTAGGCCCGTTTTAAATCAGAGCCTAAGCTTTTACATATTATATCCGCAAAATCCCGGAAGATATTATATACTAAGCTCTTACTTTTTCCCAAATCATATAATTGCCATGTTTGGTGATAAATTTCATTTATTTAGGGTTTTAATTGGTAGAACACGAGTATCCCCGCCCTGATCGCTTAGTCCCGAACACGGAGAAACCAGATATCCCTAAAAGTTTGAAGCTAAGAGGACGACGCTGAAGTGTTAAATTGAGTTAGAACCTTGAGGGTAGTGTCAATAGTCAGAGGTCGAAGTGTTGTATCAAAAAGGCCCAGATAACGTCGAGAAAAGGATACGAGGAAAAAGTCTTGGGCCAAAATAGAAGGCCACAAAGAGGCCCACTGATAAGAGACATTGCGTCCAAGGATGAAGATTTAAGCCCAAATACGAGGCCCATATGAGTTGGCTATCGACGTACCAAAAGACCATTCAGAAGTACGGAGCAAACGAGCAGCAAAATTCGCTTTTTTTTTTGGGTGCTTCGGGTAATGGGGTTTTCAAACTTAGGGTTCGGATGACATGTAGATTATCCAGCCCTGCTAAGGGTACAAAATTTTTGACTCGGATTTATTCCAGTTAGCTTTTGGTAGACCGTCGTTATTCTTGACGGGTCAAACTTGGACGCACATCTGATCCGATCCGAGCAGTTTGCCACGCCGGAACACCAGAGCTTTGCGCTGCCGTCACGCCGCCTGGTCAAAATTATTGTGGGTCCCACATTCGGATTCTGTAAGCGCGGCATGTGGTCGATGACGCTAGAATAAATAAATAAAATATAAAAATTTAAGAGGAAGACTAAATACACCCCTATGTTTAGGGGTGTATGATATGATTAATAGCCAAAAAAGGAAAAAAACAAAAGGGAAGGCTATGAAATAACAAGTGGATGTGATATAATTTCTTTCTTAAGCAAAGAATCATTACATACACCCCTATGCTAGGGGTGTATATAGTCTCATCCAAATTTAAAGGCAAAAAATATCGCTTGCGTAATTGGTGACAAATGAAAACGATGGATCCACCTCAAAATTTCAAAAGCTCACGGTTCTTTCCACAAAGAAAAAGGCATTCCTTTTACTTTTGCGCAGATTCCCATTTTTGTATTTGTCATCCACATTTCAAAACCATTACCCAAAATATTCTCCTTTCTATCTTGGTAATTAAGTAATAGATTAGATTTGGAGTCTTACATTGTTCGTTGTTAGAGAGAGAGAGGGGGAGGATGAAATGGAAAGGAGTCGACGAGAAGCTGGCAGAGATGTTCGCAAACGCCGACCTCAGCGACGCCGCCGACCGCCGGAAGATCCGCGAGGCGTTCAAGGAGGCGCAGCTCGCCCTCGACCACTGCCTTTTCAAGGTTCTTGGGGTTTTTAACTTTTTTGTTGCTTTTCTTGAATTTTCAGTGGCATTTCGCTGTTCTTTGCTTATTGATAATTGCAGGGAGTTATAATTTCGCTTGATTATTTATGGTCGTTGTACGTTATCAATTTTGCACCATGACATCCACTTTATTGGTTAAGCTAAGAATTGAAAATTGCAGCTTCCATATGAAGAATTTTGGTAAAGGATGTTGTTGGAGATGGGGTCATTGATGTTCAAAGATTCAAGCAATGCCTCAAACACGATTAAAGCTTCGTTCTTCAATTAGATAGTAGGTGTACAAATTATGTGTTTTTGGGTGGCTTTCAGGTTACTCGTATGCCAATCATTAAAACGGACTGGGCATTGTTTGGGAACGAGGTTTAGTTTCTGTCCCCGGGGTTTCATGTGGTTTGGGGGGTCGAAACTGTGTTTTCGGGAAAAATCTTTCACATTTGTATGTCAAAATAGAATTTCTTAAACATAGGCTTATAAAGTTCATGAAAATTCGATTGTCATTTCACAAACTGATGACAAACATTGATTTCATTATAACTGGAATGAAACTTCAATTTCAAAACTTGTGTCTCCAAAGTAGGCCCAACTCCCAGAAACTGATGACTAGTTTCTACCAGATGTTTTCTCCTTTGATAAAAAAAGAGACAAATGAGAAAAGTAGTAGTTCAATCTTGATCATCTTCTTCCTCCCAAAACCTATCATGTTTAGTGTTCTTCTTCTATCTCTTTTCCTGTGAGAAGGAATAACTAGGTGCTGCTTGCCGCAACCCTGTATTACGAGTGCACGCTTGCAAGACCGGATGTCATTATATCTTGAAGGGTAGTTCGCCAATCATGCACTGTGCTGAGTATAGACTCCGAGGAATGGAAATCTACCTTTAAGGACAATGGCTAGCACGCCTCGACCACGATAATTTTTTTCTTGCTGAAATAAAAACTGTAGCTTCATCCTAGTTTCTGTTAATTTTATCTAACAAGAATAACCAAGCAAATGATAAGAACTCTGATATTGTGGCTCAAAAGAGAAGCTCGGATTTGATCTAGATCAATGTAGAAGCTTTTGTATATAAGATATCTGATGACGTCATCCCAAAGATCGATATTGTTGTTGTTGAAAATGCTTCATTAAGATTAAAACCATATTCATCGATCAGATTGTGAATTCACTAATCCACATTGCGCTAATATAAACTCAAAAAATCACAGAAATTTTGTTGCCAGTATTTATTTTGTAAAAATTGAAATGTAGTGTCAATACCAAGAAATTTCAGAGCTCTTCTTTGAAGATTGTTCCAAAAGTAGAAAAAATAATTATAAAGAAGCCAAGGAGCAACATAACATCCACTTTTAGTTTTTAGAATGGCACCATACCATGTGTTTCATGCATTTCTAATGAGATCATACCTTATCAGAGGAGATATTACAGAGCAGATCATGGAGCGGACAACTAGCCCAGGTGAGTTTTTAGAAGTTTTAGGTGGTTTTGTGAATTGTGGGGGTTTGGGGGGTCTTTTTGTAATTGTGGACAGATTTGTCCATATATATGTTTGAGGGTTGGAGCTAATGTTTCTCGTGTTGATATCGTGCAAGAAAACTCTAGAAGTAGAGTAGAACCTAAGATAGAGAATAGTTAAGCATTGTCTTTTGAATTAAAGGCTAGACGAGCGATTTCCTCTCGAAAGAAATCATTTGTTTCTTTAGTTCCATCTTTATTTATAAAAATCTAAACTCTTCCTCTCCAGAACTCTAGTTTTTCCTATCAAATTGGTATCAGAGAACTACGATCCTATGCGGCAAGAAAGGTTGATGCTTTGGACGAATAATTGGGAAGCAAAGAAGAAACCATAAAAGAGCAAAATCAGAAGTTGGGAAGTGATGTAGAGTCTCTTAATAGAAAATTTTCTTCATTGGAATCCATGATAACGGAGGTCTTGGAATTTGTTCTTCGTCCACTGCGCGAGGAGGAAGTGCTAAAAGATGACAACTTGAATCCCTTATATCTAGGGCGGAATGAGCAAGATCTGGGCAAAAGAAAGTGAAAAGATGCGATCCTTAAAGGTGATCCACCCTAAGGAGGTGACGAATGGCCGTAATGGAAAACAAGCCCTAATTTTCAAGCGACATGGGCTCGTCCGGCGTCTAAATCTCCTGCGAAAGGGCCACCGGTCCCAAAACCCTAGCTAGGGGCGGCGGCCCCGATTGCAGCCTGCAGGGGCTCGTGGGCCTCTGATGACAACCTGGGAACCCCGCGAGCCCCCGACAACCCTCTAGGGGCCTCCCAAGACACTGGCGAGCTCCTGGGGGCATCACAAGCCCCCAACAACATTACATGGAGGCCGCAGACTCCCGACACAGATGCAGGGGCCCTCACCCCCCGATCCGGTCATCTTTTGGGGTGCTGGCCCCCCGACGACCTGAAATCAAGAGGGCGACGACCCCTTCCCCGGAGCCTCATAATTTCATGGCACGTGCGGGTGGCTTTCGGAGCTCGACACCGGCACGTGGAGATGGCGACAATTTCAGGGGGTATAGTGATCGTGATGGAGACCCTTGGAACTTGGCAGATGATGTAGGAGATACAGGGTGGGTTGCTGGAGGTGGGGGTACAACGGTGAAGCAGGAGGAGGCCCATGGGATGATGGAGGAGCTCCGCAGAATGTCTATCAGTAATTCCACTTCAGTTAGTTGAGAAACATAGCAAGACATGAGGTGTTTGGGACTGAGAGCAGGGCCCGAAAGATGAAGATGCCGTTCTTCAAAGGAGAGGATCCTTATTGGTGGATCTACCATATGAAGAGATACATTTGCTATGAACCACCTGGCGAAGTTGGAGAAGCTGCATGCAACGAGAATTTCTTTGGAAGGAAAGGTGTTGTCCTGGTTCCAGTGGAGGGAACAATGACAACCTGTGAGGTCGTGAGAAGGGTTTAAGAACTGCTTACTGGATCGATTCAGAGATACACAGTTGGAGGTTTACACGTGCAACTTCTTGCTCTTAGGTATGATGGTGCGGTTATAGACTATCGAGAGAAGTTTGAGGCATGCTCAGGTCGTTTGAGAGGGGGTAACAGAGGCGACATTGATGGGGAGCTTCATAAAGGGGCTCATGACAAACATCTGAGCTAAGCTTCACTTATAGAGAACGAGGGGGTTGTTGGATATGATGGAGCTAGCTTAGATGGTGGATGATAGATTCATGACAGAGCGGTAGGTCAAGTGAGCTTGTAGCGGTTCCATTTTCTGCAGCCAAGAACCTCCAAGAGGGCAGAGGGCCACTGCAGAGGGAGTCTAGACTGGGAGATTCCAGTCTGGCAAGGAGAGGAGCAATGGTGCATAGTCAAGTGGATAGTTTAGACGCACGACGGAGACAGAGATATAGAACAAGAAGGGAAACATGTATGTTCGGTGTGACGAAAAGTTTTCCATGGACATTGCTGTTGAGACCGTATCCCCATGTACTACTAGTGGCGGATGAGGAGGACATGGCTGAGGTGGAAGAAGAGGGGAAAGATAGGAATGAGCATCCTGACTTAGACGTCGCAGATGTCTCTCTCAATTCCGTTGTAGGTTTCACTCTATACCACACTATGAAGTTGACTGGGAGAATTTCAGAGAAGGAGGTCACAATGTTAATTGATAATGTAGCCATCCATAATTTCGTGTCCAAGCAGGTGATAGAGCAATAGTGTTGGGGCTAATGGACACTGGAGGTTTTGGAGTGATGATGGGGACGTGGCAGGTTGAGCATAGCAGGAAAATATATCGTGACCTGATTTTGACTCTCCAGGGAATACAGATCATGGAAGACTTTTTACCCCTTGACTTGTGCATCACAAATGCTATTTTAGGTATGAGGTGGCTGCAGTCCTTGGGGATACAAGAATCAACTTGAAACTATTGAGGATGTAGTTTCAGGATGGAGGGAGAGAGGTGAAACTTTCGAAGATCCTAGCTTGTGCTGAACCTCGGTTTCATTGAAGACCATGGCTAAGGTGATTGTTAAGGCCAAAAATGATCGAAACAATTATGTTGCTGACGTGGACCGTTCCTGCTAAGCTGAAGCCTCGTTAGCCGGTTGAGTGGGACCATAGGTTGGAAGAACCAGGGTCGGTCGATAGATGATGATTGGCTTGCGATGCACGATCGACCCTCGAGCGATCTGTAGGTCGATAGATCGAGGCTGGAAAGCTCTGGGAACGACCCTCACAGGAAATCGAGACTCGGCGATCTACACCACAAGAAAATGTTAGGGGGGTCGGATCTGGGTCCCGACCCAAATCCCCTTCGATGCTTAAGTTAGAATGAAAACTTAAGGAAGAGAGGGAGTTTGGAGCAGCTGAGATCAATCCACGGAGGTTCGTCTCAGATCTGGTGTCGCAAGCTCTTTAGTGGAAGAAATGTAATAAGTATATAGAGTCTATGTTCTAAATCTTGTAACTTGGGAATTGTAATTTTTTGGTATTTATAGGCCTCATGGGTCTTTTCAGTAACGTTGGGAAGATAACGGTCACCCATTATGGTGCTACGATCTTTCCCATTTATTAGGAATAAACGTTGCTCACGTTCCCGTTATTTATGAGACCGCCTTCAATCCCACGTTCAATTGGTGGAAACACAACAGACGACTGGCTGGTGGGTTTTGACAGAGTCGATATCGGGCTTCCCTTGTGGGCCTTAGTCATCCATTGGTCGAGTCACCTCGAGTGCCGGCTCAATGATTCAACAATGGACCACCGTTACACGATCTCAGAGAGTCTGCCTGTTGGGGTCAAGCGACGTTACATCGCATTAATGGGGCACGACAGTCGAGAAATTAATACTCAAGTTCTAGGCGCTAAAACGCCCGCCTTGTTGATTTGGATGGTTCGCCGGTTCGAAATCTGAGATGATTAAAGCCTCGGATATTCGACATGTGTTTCATCATGCCGCTGTAATCTTGTCGATATAAGACAGTTCCAGTGCAGGAATTTGAAGATACCGTCTTCGTCTTTCTTGATTTTGCTTTTTCCCTTTGAAAAAATGGCTTCATCCTCCATTCCCGTTTCTGAGAGGAGTTTGGTTACAATCATGCAGAAGAACAAAGAGGGGGCCATGGAGCCTGGTCTGATCGCCAATCTGAGATCCAAAGTCAGAGCCGATCAGATCCCCGCGTTTCAGAGAAATTACGTCCACCTCGACTATCAGATCCGCGTGCCGGGGAGGGACGAAAGGGTTCATCGTCCTGGTGACCGAAAAGTTGGGGTATACGTCAAAGCCTTCCAACGAGGGCTTCGATTCCCCATACATCCTTTCATGCGCTACTTTCTGTGCACCCTAAACATTTCTCTCTGCCAGTTGATGTCGAACGCCAAAGGTGCATTGATGGGCTTTATTGCTTTGTGCGTGATGAAAGGAATTGAACCGTCGCTAAGATTATTCAATTACTTCTTCTCGATTCCACCTCTCAGGACTCCGGGCTGGTATATGATAACGGCCTGTCGAGGCAGGAAACTATTTGATGACCTCCCTACTTCTAATTCCAAATGGAAAGAGAAGTTTGTGTTTGTGGTCTTTCAGTGAGAGGCAAGCTTTTGCACTGGATGGGATGCCCCCGATTTAGGCCTTGTCGAGGATAACCCCTTGTTCGGAGCGGAGAAGGAAGCTGTCGGGTGAGTCTCCCGGAGAATGTGAGGAAGACGAATTGGCTATGGTCCGACTTGGTGTTACGCCAGACTGTGTGGATGAAAGGTTGATTCGGTCGTGCCTATTAACTGTTTGACCTTCGTTCGCTGACTCAACATGTTTTTCTTTTGCAGGCATGGTCGGTCTGGAGTATCAGGTGGACCATGCGCTGAGGGAGGGAGTCGATGCTTCTATCAGAGAAGCTGAGGAGAGCATGTTATCTCCTCGGGTGTCGTCTTTGAGAGAAAAGACAGCTCGAACAGGCATGGTCGGTCTGGAGTATCAGGTGAACCCTGTGCCGAGGAAGGTGTTGGATCTGGATTGTAGCCTAGAGGGGGATGAATAGGCTAATAAAAATTCTCGTACAACCCACGAGAAAACACACGCAGTTATAAGCACATGCATGGTAATAAAATATCAATTACAGAGTACGCACAGATATACCCTGGTTCGGTCGTCCCCACGACCTATTCCAGCCCCCGAAAGCAAATACTAGATAGATGTGTAATCCTGTACAGCTACAATGAGTCAAGATACCAAATCTACTCTCACCTAGCTCGTACGCACACCACGTGCCCTACACTCTCAATCTAGTCAGATGCTATCCCTCCGTGACGACTCTCAAAGTCATCAGGTCTCCAAAAAGTAACACAAGTACGGTATAGTTTCCTCTACGAAGAACTAACACAAACACTACACAATATAATAAACAAGAGAGTTTAGAATGCTCAGACCGTCTAGCGGTGTTGTCTTCGTCAATCAGCACGGGCCAGATGGCGTCTGGCAAGTAGTAGTAGTCTTTCGGCAATGACAACTCAAGTTGCGGTAATTGAACTCCTCCCTAGATGATGGTCCTTAAGTTGGCATGCACAAATCTCAATCTTCAATGTTGCTTACGGCATGCAAAAAGTAAACACCAAGTTGTAGCACGGTGAACGTCACGGCAGCAAGGATATGTGCTCGTCCTGTTCGTCTGCCTCCTTATTTTTTCGGCTGCCTTCTCTCCTCTCGTTTTGTGCTCCCTTGAGTAATGCGCCTCCTTTTTTCAGAAGGATGCGTGGCCTTTTTGAGTCTTGATTCCACCTGCAACAAAACAATACAAGCATTCAAAGAGTCCCAAAAATAATCGGTTGCTGGGCACTCAAACAATACAAGTATCCAAGGATGCGTGGCCTTGCAAAAAGAAAAGCAAGACTATGAAAATAAATAATGAGTTTATTTTTTTGCTTCCCTTCTCTTCTTTGGTCCTCAAGTTGCGGCTCAGAGAGAAGTTCTTCAAACACTTCGGCCACCCTAGGAATATGCGGCCCCTGCTCTTGATGATGATGAGTGCGCCGGCCCTCCAAGAAATTTCAAAGGGTAGAAAACATCATTGTTTCGGCCTTGAGATGCTCTTGGGGATTTTGAATGAGGGGATGTTGAAATAAATATTGAAGAGCTCTTTTTATGATTGAGAGTAAACCCAAAAAACGGCGGCTGCTAATAGAATTTTAGGGTTCAAGCTTAAGCTCTTGGGGATTGTTTACACGAGAGAGAGAGAGGGACCCTTATTGATTTGATCCCCTTTATTTCGGCTGTCCCCAAGGATATGCAACAAACAAAAAAATCTGGGCCGGCCTCTTTGTTTGCTTTGTACCTCCTCTTGATTAATATCATCGTTTGGGTATTTACACCCTCGCCATTCCTGCAAATACTTAACACACACATCAGATCGTTCGCAACTGTTTGTCATCATCAAACCATAAATCCTAGATAGTTGTATCCAACAGAAGGGAGTCGGGGCCTCTATCAGAGAAGCTGAGGAGAGCATGTTATCTCCTCGGGTGTCGTCTTTGGGAGAAAGGATGGCTCGACTGTCGGAGGAACGACCCGTTGTTGCTGAGGGGGCCACTCAGGTGGCCCGTCTCCAGCGGAAGAAAAAGGATAAGCCACCCACCGAATTTGAGGTGGTTGCAATTGAGGGAAGTAAGAGGAGGCGGCTATTCTCCTTAGTGACTTGGAGCCATCTGGGTCGATCGAAGCTGCAGAGCAAATTCCTCAGCAGGAGCGGGGGACTCCTCTAGAGGGAGACTCGGGGGGGGGGGATCCGGGTCCCTCCGGAGCTTCTTCTGCCCAAGGATTCCTGGCCTTGGGGAGGCCTGTTCCATCTAGTGTCACTGTCTGAAGACATCCCTGATGAATTCAGACCAATTTTGCTAGAGAGCCGATCTCATCAGGCTCCATTCGATTGCTCTGCGGAGGAAATCATTCAAATGGAGTTTTCGATGAGGTGGGATGATTCTGCTTTTCTGGAGTGCGGGACCGCCTCTCGGATTGCTGAAAATGCGACCCTCCCATGGGATAGGGCAGTCGTGGAGAGGGTTAATTACGAGAGACTTGCGTCGATGGCCGTCCACGCTAATGTCCAGGTAACTACTGCACTAGCCTCCATTATAGGTGATGCAAGCATGGATGGTAATTATCGTGCTTTGTTTGCAGGCTCTCGTAGCCACTGCTGTGTTGCGTCAACGTGCGCTGGTGGTGGCTAATCACGAAGTCACCTTGGGGCCGTTAAGTTGGCCGTGGAGAAGTCTCAAGCGGAGCTGGATAGAATTGGGCTTCTGTGCAAATTGAGACTGGATCACATCCAGCGGCTCGAGCATGAATTGCGTGAGTCTCACGAAAGGGAGGCAGAACAAGCAGCCTCTAGAGAGCGAGCGAAAAGGCTCTGTTGGAGGAGAGAGCCAATGCCGAGGTCATTGTGGAGAGATCGGTTCAAGGAGTCAAAGATTCATTGCCCAGTTTCGACGAGGTGTACACGGAAGGCTACAAGCGATGTTGATCGAAAGTGAAGGACCGATTTCTTGACCCCTTTGCTGAGATTGACCGGATTTCGGTGCTGTTTTCGGATCTCGATGATGATGATCTAAGGCAAGGCACAGGGGAGGCCGCTCCCATCGACGAAGTTGTCACCACGACGGGTGACGATGCAGGAGCTGGTGCTTCGGGAGATCAAGAGCCCGCAACCGTGCTAGGTGGAGATCAAAGGCCTAGCCAGCCGTTGTAAAATCTTGACGCTCCTTTTACCCTGCTTTAATTTTCAAATGTATATGTTTGTGGGTAATGTATATGTAAACGAAAACAGTTTTGTAGTGAAAGCATCAGAAGAGTTGCCTTGTATCTCTTTGTTTGTCGTCGCTCATGCCGTGTGGTCATAATGCCTGATGGCCCATTTCGATGGGTTAGACTCTTGCCCAAGATGATCGAGGGTAAGCCATCGAACCATTTAGGAATAGACCACTTCGTTTAGTGGCGAGGGAGTGCTTCTCTCGACTCACTGCTGACGACACGAGTGAGTCGTTCAGTGGCGAAGGGGTGTCCCCTTCCACTTATGGCTGATGACACGAGATAATCGTTCAGTGGTGAAAGAGTGGCCCCTTCGACTTACGGATGACGACACGTTAGGGTCGTCCAGTGGCGAAGGGGTGGCCCTTCGACTTACGGCTGACGACACGTTAGGGTCGTTCAGTGTCGAAGGTGTAGCCCTTCGACTTACGATTGACGACACGAGAGGGTTGTTCAGTGGCGAAGGGGTGGCCGCTTCGGCTTACGGCTAACGACACGTTAAGGTCGTTCAGTGGCAAAGCGGTGGCTCGTCGACTTACGGCTGACGACACAAGAGGGTCGTTCAGTGGCGAGGGGGTGGCCCCTTCGGCTTACAACTGACGACACGGTCGGGTCGTTCAGTGGCGAAGTGGTGCCCCCTCAACTTACGGCTGACGACACGAGAGGGTCATTTAGTGGCGAAGGGGTGTCCCCTTCGACTTACGGCTGACGACACGGTAGGGTCGTTCAGTGGCGAAGGGGTAGCCCATTCGTCTTACGGCTGACGACTCGTTCGGGTCTACATGGGTTTCATCAATATGAATTTGGCTCATCTAGGTTTCCCCAATGATGAGATCCTTTTTGTGAGGAGTAAGATACGGCTCTTTTCTTTAAAATTCATAAATGCTCTATTGAAGATAGTTGTTTCGAAAAGGAAGCAGAATTTATTTGATGAAAAACACGTTCTATTGAAAAAGCGTACATGTATTTCCGAGTTTCGCCAGGTGTCACTTTTGTCCCACGCTTTTTATTTGACCTTGAGCTTTAGAAGCTTGTTAGTTCACCACCTTAGTGGCAGGTGACGCTGACATCTTGCCCTTCTGCTTCGAGGGCCCCTCTTTGCTAGGTTGATCGGCGATCGGGTCCATGGGAAGTCCACGCATGACCAGTGCGTTGATCTCCTTCTTGAGTGTCCAGCAGTCATTGGTATTGTGCCCATAGTCGTGGTATTTGCAGAATTTGAGGACGTCTCTTTTCTCATATTTACCTTTCTTGGCAGATTCTGGGATCAGTTCTTCACGTGGGGCATAAGCGAGGACATCTGTCTTGAGTGCGTTTGGTCTTGCATAGGTTGGGTGCTCCTTGCTCCGAGGGCTTCTCTCTCTCGACCTCTTGTCCCGAGATTCCTGGAGAGAGGTTTCCTGAGTTGGTCTTTCCCGCTTGGTGTCTCCACGACGGGTAGGGGTGCCTTTCCCAGTAGCTTCAATCGGTTCCTCCGCTTATTCGGAGATGATGAACCGATCTGATATGTTGAACATCTCCGCGAGGCTGTTAGATAGGAACTGGTGGAGCGTCCTTCGCAAGTGTTTGTCCCGCACCGCTTGAGTGAAAGCTACAATGACGGTCACATCAGGTGTCTCCTCTACTTCGAGCCTTTCATTGTTAAATCATTGGATGAATGCTCGGATTGACTCCTTGTCATTCTGCTTGAACGTAAAGAGGTGGGAGGACTTCTTGGGGCGTCGACTTGCGACGAATTGTTTGCAGAACAGATCGGTCAATTCGTCGAACGATCCGATACAGCCGTCGGGTAACCCGTCGTACCAGCCTTCCGCCCTCTTGAAAAAGGTAGCGTGAAAAGCTTGGCAGAGGTACGGCTCATCGGCCCCATGAAGCAACATCACATTTAGATATTTGCAGATGTGCGACCATGTGTCGCCTCTGACATCATAAGCTGGCAAGGCATGGAGTTCGAACTTCGAAAGAGAAGGAGCGGAGATGATATTCTCCTTCAGTGGGGTTTGCCGAAGTGAGGACTGGATGGGTAGAGGTCGCCCTTCCTTGCCTTGTGTGTACATGGCTCCTAAGGACCGGTTTGGGATTTCCTCCCTCCTTCCGTATCCACCTGCAAGATTGAGAGAGTTGTAACCTGGAGGACCCAGTATATTACCTGATTCAGGATGTTGCAGGTCGCATCCTTGTAGTTGGAGGGGATGGGTACTCCCAGAAAACCAAAAGAACGATGCTCATTTCCCCTTTGCCCTCTTGTTGAGATGTGGGGGTTGTACCGTGTGAGGCGTTTCTTGTCGTTCCGTTCTTGGGTCCCTCGAATCCCCGAGCACGGCCGTGCCTCTCGTTGGTGTCAGGGTAGGGTTTGGAGGCGGTAGTTGCTCATTTGTGAGCAGAGGATCTCCCATCCTTTGGCATATCAGAGTTTTTAAAACGCCGAGACTCTTGTCGACCCGCTATGTGAACTGGTCGAATTGTTTCTGGGTCACCTTAGGTTCTTTGGTGGCCTTTGCAGGTCACTTTGATGACGTAGAGTTCGAGGCATCCTCTATCAGGATGCTGTTTACTTTTTATTTCTCCTTCGGACCTTGGCTCGGTTCGATGTTGCTGGGTCCAGCCGACATAGCTTTTTGATTGCTTTGGGATGTCGAGCTGGTTATCTGTTTCCCACAGATGGCGCCAAACTGTTAAAGCCAAAAATGACCAAAACAATTATGTTACTGACGTGGATTCTTCTTACTGAGCCGGAGCCTTGTCAGTCGGTTGAGTGGGACCTTAGGTTGGAAGAAGCAGGGTCGGTTGATAGATGATGATTGGCTTGCGATGCACGATCAACCCTCGAGCGGCCTGTAAGTCGATAGATCGAGGCTGAGAAGCTCTGGGACGACCCTCACATGAGATCGAGACGCGACGATCTACACCACAAGAAAACGTCAGGGGGTCGGATCTGGGTCCCGATCCAAATCCCCTCCGATGCTTAAGTTAGAATGTGAACTTAAGGAAAAGAGGGAGCTTGGAGCAGTTGAGATCGACCCACGGAGGTTCGTCTCAGACCTGGCGTCGCAAGCTCTTTAGTGGAACAATTATAAGAAGTATATAGAGTCTATGTTCTTGATCTCGTATCTTGAGAATTGGAACCTTTTGGTATTTATAGTCCTCCTGGGTCCTTTCAGTGACGTTGAAAAGATAATGGTCACCCATTATGCTGTGATGATCTTCCCCTTTATTAGGAGTAAACGTTGCCCATGTTTTCGTTATTTATGAGTCCGCCTTCAATCCCACGTTCGATTGATGGGAACACAACGGACGACTGGCTGGTGGGTTTTGACCGAGTAGATATCAGGCTTCCCTTGTAGGCCTTAGTCATCCATTAGTCGAGTCATCTCGAGTGCCGGTCCAATGATTCAATAGTGATCCAGACCAAGGGCAGGAGATTCTTGATTGAGCTACATGGGCTGGCAGAAGAGGAATCAGAGCAAGAACATGACATCCCACCAGTGGTGTAGTAGATTTTGATTTGCTTCGCATGGATCTTCTAGACGTCTCGTGGGCTCCCACCTCATCGGGATCACGAGCATGTCATAACCTTGCAAGATGGAGTCTCTGCTATCAGCATCAGATCATACCACTATCCATAGGTGCAGAAGGAGGAGATCGAGAAGACGATAACCGAGATGATCCAGACAAGAGTGTTACAGTCTAATGTGTGCCCTTTCTCGAGCCTGATCTTACTGGTGAAAAAGGTCGGAAGTTGGTGATTTTACGTCGATTACATGACATTGAATAAGAAGACGTCGCTAGACAAATTTTCAATCCCTATGATCGATGAGCTTCTGGATGATCGAGAAGCTTCTGGATAAACTTCATGAAGCAGCAGTCTTTTTCAATATTGACTTGAAGTCCGGGTATCACTAGATCTGAATGCAAGCTGAGGACGTGGCTAGGACTGCTTTAAGGATGCACAAAAGGCCAATACGAGTTTCTGATCATGCCGTTTGGCTTGACCAATGCACCTGTCATTTTTTAGGTCCTGATAAACAAGATGTTTCGTCCATATCTAAGGAGATTTGTGCTGGTGTTCTTTGATGACATTTTGGTATACAGCCGATGTATGAAGACATGTGTGGAGCACTTAGAGATCGTGCTATTTGGGCCACAGAGCCATTGGCTTTATGCCAATTAGAAGACGTACATGTTTGCCCAGCTGAGGATGGAGTACCTGAGACACATGATGTCGGTGGAGGGGGTGACGACAAATAGATCGAAGATTGCAGCTATGATTGACTGGCCCAACCATACCACTCTACAAGGGTTGAGAGTTTTTTTGGGACTGGCGGGCTACTATAGGAAGTTCGTTAATGGTATAACATCATTTTGCTGGCCACTGACGGAGCTGCTCAAATAGGACAACTTCCAGTGTGACGAGGAGGCTACTTGAGCTTTTGAGGCCTTGAAGATGGCCATGACGAGCATACCGATGTTAGCCCATTCAGATTTAAGCGGCCCTTTTGTGGTGGAGACGGACAACTTTGGTAATGGACTGGGTGTAGGCTGATGCAGGACCAAAGGTCGGTGACTTATTTTAGTCAGGTGTTGACAACGAGAGTGGTAGAGCTTTAATATTTATAACTGCAAGCGTATGGCGTCGTCGTAGTGCGTTACAAGTTGTCTGCAGGGAGGCTAAGTGACCGAGTACTAGCTCAATTTAGGGTTATATGCTAGCTATGCTAATCGTATTGGAAGGGAAACATGAGTTTTACCGAGTTTCACAAGGGCTATAGAATGAAAGTGCATAGAACAATAATAACAAAAAAACGAGGATCAAATTAGATAACCACAGTTAAGAACAACAATTAATAATCAAAACAGTAATAAGAACAATAAGATAAGGAGAACGAAAAAACTTATCTCATGATTCATAGCCAAGGTCGTCAATCTCTTTTACAAATCAAGAGGGAAAGGTCAAAAACCTATCTAAAAACTAATCTAAAACTAAATCTAACCCTAAGAAAGCAATGGAACAATAAAGGGGAGGAAAAACGAGCCTAAAGCTGGCTCTCTTCAAATGACGGCGTCCTCACGCTTTTATACAACCCTAGCAGCTGTCGGGTTTGGTTCTCGATCCGTTTTCAAATGGCCGTGTGGATGCCGCGTCGTGCTCGTGATGCTGCCTCTGCTGCTGGGGAGAAAGGGCCATGCGGCCGTATGACCTTGGTTGGCAATGCTGCTTTTGTTAACTGGGAATGACGCGGCCGTATGAATAATTTCATACGGCCGCGTAGAATGTCTGCGCTCCATTTGCTCCAGCTGGGGCTGAAAGTGATGGTACGGCCGTGTTGAAATATGATGTACAACACGGATCGCTTTCTTGTGGGACTTTTTTATGGGTTTTGAGGCAACTGATTCGTTTCTTGAGGGCTGCTGTAATTTTCTCTTTGTTAACTTGTACTATTGTACTATTATTTTGTACATGAAAGTAGTATTTCTGTTATGATGAAAAATGTCTGGAGATTAGTGTATAGAACCTTACATTCATTGTTACCTCTTTCTTTGCAGGCACAATACACTGGAATAAAGATGAACGAGGTAAATCATTTTCAGCTTACTTATAAAATATGTATATTTTTGTTTGTATGGTGGTTGCCGATATTGTAACTCTGTCGTAGATGTAATCGTATCCATGTTCCCTTAATCTGTCATACTTGTTCATGATTGATATTGTTTTGGCCAATTGTTACAAATTAGTCTTGAAATTTCTAATGAGATTAAAAAGGATGGGCGTATCCTCTATAATTGTTTTTTATTCAGTTGGGTTCTCCTTACTAGTTGCTACGAGAATGTAAGAAACTTAATGTGAAGCCCTGCACTCTTTGTAGTATTGAAATTAGATGTTTCCATCATGCTTGTATTGGTTCTTTCGAAGTTGATCATACACAAATGTGATCACTAAGGGTAGACTAATTGTTCTTGAGATCCATGAGGGCTCTAGATGGGATCCTCATATGGACTCGCTTTCAGATTACGCAATAGGAAACCGTGAATGCTATATAAATTTCCGAAGAAAAATACAAGCTGATCATATTTGTTTCTCTTAGATCGTAGCATGAATGCATATTGATTTTATGAATTTCTTGTATGATAGTCTTATGAAGTGAATTCTCGAGGCTTGGAGATTTTTTCCAAAAGCTGGCTTCCGGAGAACTGCTCGATGAAGGCACTAGTTTGTTTTTGTCATGGATATGGTGATACTTGTACATTCTTCTTTGAAGGTAATATGTGCTTACTATTAGTTAATCACCTTCATATTATAAGGTCTTTCGGAATACACAAGGAAAGTGTTGAAACCAATGACATATGAATCTATACACATCTGTGTAGGTATCGCAAAGAAGTTGGTTTCATCTGGATATGGAGTATTTGCCATGGATTATCCTGGATTTGGTCTTTCAGAAGGACTTCATGGCTATATACCTAGTTTCGATAGTCTCGTAGATGATGTAATCGAGCATTTCTCCAAGATAAAAGGTACTTTTCTCCATTTGAACGTGTTAACACAGTTGTTTATAAATTTTCTCATCTCTTTAACCACTGTAAAAAAAAAGTTCGTTATTGTCCATGCAACAGACTTTTGTTGATATGAAATTTGTATTACCCACAGTAAAATTGGGTTCGACCAACAGAATTTGTTTCCTTTCTGATAGCATCAACCGTGTCAAATATGTGAATGTGTTTGTGTGGTGTGTAATTATATCAATCAATGGATTGAAACTTGAAAGCTTAGCATATTCACATAGAAGCATTCCGGTTTATTTCTTACATAATTAGTTGTCCTCAGTATTTATTTGCAGATATGGGTATATATCGGAGCTTCTTTGTGACGAGGATCCAATTTAGACGTGGTGATCTTAGTTTTTATTATATTTATTTAGATTTTGGTTGCACGTGTTAAGCACCTGCTTTGTTATCTTCTAGAGTTTTCTTTTATTTTTGGTTCATTTTATGATTTGCACATGCTAAGCACGTATGATGGGAACATCAGGGTTTACACGCGCAGAAGGCATCGTATTCAACCCACCTCATTATGGATGGGCCCAAGCCCATTTTGAAATCTAAATGATTCTTTTTTTCTCTCTTTTGATTTAGTCCCACATTGGGTAGAATGTGAGGGTTAAGGGATTGTTCTTCTATTTAAAGCCATGTATCGTGATACTTTAAGATCAATGAAAGCTTGAAAGCAACTTTTCCCTCAAAACCTGTGAAAGGTCCTCTCCTTGGTGCGAATCCTTAGATCTCTTGGTGTGAAGCCAATTATTTTCTCCCCGAAAATCCCTAAATCGTTCGTGTTCTACATCAAATTGGTATCAGAGCCGAACGATTCTCCTCTCCCCGTGAAAACCCTAGTTTTCCATACTCTCATCAACAGCCGCCATTCTCCAACAAAAAAACCCTAACATCTATTTCCGCTGCTGCCCCCTCTAAAAAAAACCCTAAAACCTACTCACGCCTCACGTGGCCGCCCTCTGGATTTCGTTCTTCCTCGAGAGACAAAGGGCCTCCACTTTCCATCTCCCCGTACCCTTCGATCTCACACGATCTCCTCTCATCCACCGCCGCCATCCCTCGCTCAGGTCGCGCTCCCTCTCAGATCTGAATTCCGCGCGCCCATTACACCCCGTCTTCTCATCTCAGATATGAGGTTTCGCGTCCACAGATCTCTACGCCGGCGAAGCTCCGACTTTCCTCTCCGTCCCTGTGAAACCCGCATGGCCCACCGCCTCGGATTTTCAGATCTCGCCGCCACCGTCGTCTGTCAGATCTGTACTTTCCCGTCGCCTCGGATTTTTCAGATCTCGCCACCACCTCGACCTCTCAGATCTATGCTTTCCCGTCGCTGTGAGGCCTCACGTCCGTCGCCGCTTCTCGGATCTTCCCCCTCTCAGATCGGTGCTTCCCTGTCGCTGTGAGGCCCTCACGTCGTTCCGACGAATCTGAAGGCCTTGGAATCGTTCTGATCACGTCCTCTCAGATCTGCGAGGCATGTCCATGTGAAGCCCGTGCGCCACTACTATCCCTCGCTCAGATCCGACGAACACCGTCTCCGCAGCATCGATCTGAAACCCTCAGCTCGCTCGCCACGTCCAGGCGGGCCCGCAAGCTTCGAGCCGACGATGAAGCAGTCACCATCTCCGATACAGGCAACACCTCAGGCAATACCACCGAATATCAGCCCCACGATTACTGCAGCTCCGCTCCAGTAACTCCTGGCATTTTCAGAGTATTTTTAAACCTATTTTCAGGATATTTTCTGCGCAACCATTGTATTTTGGAGATTTCAGGTTCGTTCGGAGTCCAAATTCACAATGATTCGCGCCAGTGCTTTGAGAACTCATCCGAGGACGCGACACCACCCCACTTGGACCTGTTCATCTTCTTTACGAGAAGATCAGCTGTGAGTTTTCATTAGCCATTTGTTGTCACGTTATTGCTAGCCTTCTTTGCGAGCGAAAACAACCATATGACCACATTTCTTGCCTAGAGCCATAAAATCTGATATTGAAAGGAGAACTAATTACTACCACATTGCAACAAGACTTATTTTCATTAAGATATTTTGAATAGTACAATGCACTAAACATCATTACATTCACCATATTAAAATATTTGAATCTGCTGTAAGAACTCCATATGACTTGAAATTTGAATTGCTCAATGGCTTCTGCTAGTTGATCTCTCCACCATTCACCTGCATCATATAGGAATTTTTAATTAGTTTACATCTCATTACAAAAAAAAGCAAAAAAAGAAAAGAAAAGAAAACATTAGTCAAGTGTTCATCATTTAGCAGAATTTACATTGCATGTTCACACGTAGTGGCTGGATTTATCAGAACTTAAATACCATGGATGCTGACCAACCTACTCTGAGAGATGTCATTAACCGGTTAACTGCTTTAGAAACCCAAGTCTGTGAATGTAGATTAGAGTCTCGTGAGTGTCTTGACAGGGTGCTACGCCTAGAGAACATTAGACAAAGGCCATCAGATGAGGGTTCACATGCATATAGTACGCCTAGCCCGTCTAGGCGAAATAGAGAGAGACGCCATCATGAGAGACGAGTGCCTAGTCCACCCAGGCATTCTAGAGAGAGGCACCGTCATGACATACACACGCCTAGTCCACCTAGGCAATCTAGAAAGAGACCCCGTCACGACCGACGTGACAGAGACGATAGTGTGATCAGGGGCATTAAGGTAGACGCACCCACTTTTGATAGTTGTCTGAATCCCCAGACTTTTATTGATTGGATGGCCGATATGGACCATTACTTTGGATGGTATGACATGTCTGAGGAGAGAAAAGTGAGGTTTGCGAGGATGAAGCTTATTGGGCCTGCCAAGTTGTATTGGCAGAATGTTGAGCGCATGTTAGCCAGGGTAGGCAGGAGCCCATAGGTATGTGAGATGAGATGAAAGGGAAGCTGAAGGAGAAATATCTACCCACGTCATATCACCAGCGACTCCTAGACCAATGACAGAATCTCACACAGGATAGTGGGTCGGTTCGCACATACGTCAATAAGTTTGACGAGTATATGATGAGATGCGATGTGAAGGAAGACGTGAGTGTGACATTGTCTAGGTTTAGAGCTGGCCTTAGACCTGACCTACGAAAGGAGCTCATCCTTCGTGATGTCCACACACTAGAGCATGCTTATCAGATTGTATTGGATATTGATAGCTTTCATCATGCTCCGGTTGTTAGGCGTTACGATTCACGAGATTTGTCACGTCATCCAGCACCAAATGGTAGCAAACCACCCCAGAGTCAATCCCAACCTAGATCTGATCAGAAGCACCCCACCTACATGAATGACAAAGGAAAAGGAATTATGGGTGAGTCTTCTAGAGCTGTTCCTCGTACCCAATGCTATAAGTGTCAAGGCTTTGGTCACTTCGCGGGAAGCTGCCCTTCCAAGGCCTTGTTAGTACACGATCCCGAGGGAGATGACCACATAGATGAGGAAGAAGAAGTTTATGAGCCAGTTGAGGCATGCTATGAGACCGATGAAGAATCGACTAGACTAGGCTGTATTCAGATCATACCCACGAGAGTATAGCTTATCGATATACGCTCTGAAAACCCTAGACTTGGTGTTGTAAGTTGTGCACTGGCTCAGGCCAAAGAGAGTGATGACTGGCGTAGGACTGCGATTTTTCACACTTTTGTGACGCATGGTGACAAGCATAGTAAGATGATCATTGATAGCGGAAGTTGTATAAATACTGTGTCATCTAAGCTCGTTACCCGCATAGGTTTATAGCCAGTCCCCCACCCGAGTCCTTATAAGATATCATGGGTGGATGCTTCATCCATTGGCATCAAAGAAAGATGTCTTGTCCCCATTCAGTTTGGATCTTATAAGGACAAGATTTGGTGCGATGTACTGCCCATAGATGTTGGTCATATCATCTTGGGGAGGCCTTGGCTTTTTGACATGGATGTCACGATTTTCGGTCACTCGAACTCATGTACATTCACACATGAAGGCAAGAAAATCAAGCTGAATCCCATACAACCCAAGATGACCGCTCCTGAAAAGAAGGAAGCAACTAGGGGCAAGAGCTTACATATTATTAGTTCTAAGGAGCTGAAGAGAGAAGTTAGAAAGGACTCAGTCATGTATGCCTTAGTTGCTAGGGAGATTTGTGAGACTAGTCAGGAGGATATCCCAGAAGAGATAACGCCTATAATGAAGGAATTCCGTGACATTTTTCCTGAAAACCTCCCAGACTGTCTTCCACCCATGCGTGATATTCAGCACGCCATAGACTTAGTACCAGGAGCTACACTTCCCAACTTGGCTCATTACCGAATGAACCCCACTGAGCACGCCGAGCTGAAAAGGCAAGTTGACGAATTGTTAGCTAAAAGTTTTATCAGGGAAAGTATGAGCCCATGTGCAGTGCCAGCTCTCCTCACACCCAAAAAGGATGGATCATGGAGAATGTGTGTGGATAGCCGTGCCATTAATAAGATCACGGTCAAGTATCGTTTTCCTATCCCTAGGCTTGATGACATGTTTGATATGATGACTGACGCCACAATATTTTCAAAGATTGATCTTAAGAGTGGCTATCATCAGATTAGAGTTCACCTAGGGGACGAATGGAAAACGGCCTTCAAAACGAATGATGGTTTATATGAGTGGATGGTCATGCCTTTTGGCCTATCTAATGCCCCTAGCACATTTATGAGAGTGATGACTCAAGTACTACGACCATTCATGGGGAAATTTGTAGTCGTATACTTAGGGGCGTAACTACGTAGGAGTTGCCCTGGGCAGCTGCCCAGGGCAAGAAAATAAATTTAAATGTTTTCTTATTCATTGTCACCATGCATTTGTATCCCAATGGGTTGGCACTTTGGTCTGAGTAACCAATTATCCCAGGTTTCGATTCCCACTACAACCTTCTTTAACCATTTTTTTACTTATTTGACATTATATCACCAATTTTTTTAATTTAACTAATTCGACAATATCACCGAATTTTTATTTTTTGATTGTTTAAATTAACATCTTAGCTTCTTAATTAGCACGCAATCCATCAATGAGCCTAGTGTCTTTGTTGTTTTCTTTAATCAATTTTTAGCTAATAACAACCATGTTAAATACTATTCTATGTATTGGGTGTATTCTGTTTACAACATAAAGCAAATGTGTGCGCGCTGCACACAAGAAAGCTGGACTATGGAACAATTAAATAAAGAAGTGTTGGAATTAGCATATATTAACATGTCATGGAATATGATAAATAAATTTAACATGCATATATCATAATAATTTAATTATTACTTATTATCATTTAATTTTATGTATTTGAACATCATCTATGTATGGCCCAATGGATGAAACACTAGTCTATAGTAACCGAGCTTTTGGGTTCAATCCCCAATGCAGTCATTTAACGTTTAAATTTTTTGTTATGATTTTTTGTAAGTCTGAAACATTTTTTTTGCGTGTTGTGTGTCATTTAGCGTTTAATTTTTTGTTGCATAATTTTTTGTTGCATGTTACTTATTACCGTTTAATTTTTCCTTGTTTTTGTATTTTTAAAAAAATATTCTTTATATCATCTTTATTTTTGACCAGGGAAAATAAAATTCCTGGTTACGCCACTGCGTATACTTTGATGACATCCTTATTTATAGCCAATCTAGGGGGCAACACATAGACCATCTGCGGCATGTATGCATTACACTGAGGAAGGAGAGCCTTTATGCAAACCTTAAGAAGTGTTCCTTCCTGACTGGTAGCGTCATTTTTTAGGTTTTGTTGTTTCCTCAGAGGGAGTGCGTGTGGATCCCCAAAAGATCCAAGCGATAGTAGATTGGCCTGAACCCCGCAACCTACACGAGGTTAGGAGTTTTCATGGGTTAGCCACATTCTACCGTCGATTTATAGCGCAATTCAGCACCATCATGTCCCCAATCACTGACTGTATGAAAAAGGGGACTTTATATGGACCAAGTCTGCCGCCAAGGCGTTTGAGGATATAAAGAAAAGTATGACTAAGGCGCCTGTAATGCGCCTTCCGGATTTCATGAAAGCATTTGAGGTTGCATGTGATGCGTCAGGTATATGTATATGCGGAGTTTTAAGTCAAGAAGAGTATACTGTGACATGCTTTAGTGAGAAACTTAGTGATGCCAAACTACGATACTCCACCTACGATAAGAAATTCTATGCGGTAGTGCAGGCAAATACGATATTGGAGACACTATCTCCTACCACAAGAATTTGTGTTGTACTCGGATCATGAGGCCTTGAAATACCTCAATTCTCAGAAGAAACTAAACTCTAGAAACGCTCGGTGGGTTGGTTTTCTTCAGAAGTACAAATTCGTCCTCCACCATAAAGCGGGGGTTGAGAATATGGCCGCTGATGCACTCAGTCGCAGGGTGGCTCTACTATCTGTTATGAGTGTTCATGTGATAGGATTCGAGAGGATTAAGGAAGATTACATGTCGTGCCCAGACTTTAGCGAGATTTTTTGCTATCCTTCAGGATGAGTTAGTACGTGAGCAAGATAGTTATTTCCTGCAGGATGAGTATCTTTTTATGGCAACACAGTTATGTATCCCACGTACTTCTGTGAGAGATTTTATTGTCTGAGAGATGCATGCTGGAGGCCTATCAGGGCACTTTGGGAGAGATAAGACGATTGAGTCAGTAGAGAGTCAGTTTTATTGGCCGAGCCTAAAGAGAGATGTTGCCACTCTGGTGGGGGCAATGTCGAGTTTGTCAGATGGCTAAGCATAGAAAGCAGAATACTGGCCTCTACACACCTTTACATGTGCCAGATTGTCCCTGGCAAGACGTTAGTATGGATTTCGTGCTAGGACTCCCACGCACACCTAAAAAGCACGATTCAATTTTTGTCATTGTGGATCGATTCTCGAAGATGTCACACTTCATCCCTTGCTCCAAAACTTTAGATGCCTCACACATTGCCAAGCTTTACTTTGATGGAGTTGTTCGTCTCCATGGTCTGCCCAAGAGTATAGTGTCCGATAGGGATCTAAAATTCATGAGCTACTTCTGGAAAACCCTATGGCATATGATGGGCACTAAGCTCAAGTTCTCCACTGCTTACCACCCCCAGACTGAGGGTCAAACTGAGGTAGTGAACCGTAGTTTAGGAAATCTTCTCAGGTGCTTAGTGGGTGAAAATCCTAGGAATTGGGATCTGATGTTGTCCACTGCCGAGTTTGCATATAATGGGTCAATAAATAGGTCCATTGGCATGAGTCCATTTGAGGTAGTCCATGGTTACAAACCTAGAAAGTATATAGACCTCATTCCTATGTCGCATCATTATAGAGTGTCTGAGTCAGCTGAGTCATTTGCACAACACATTCATGACTTGCATAAAGAGATCAGCAGGAGAATTCATTCTAGCAATGAAAAATATAAGGCCATTACAGATACTCACATGCGCTTCAAAGAGTTTAATGAAGGTGACTATGTTATGGTGCGACTCAGATCTGAAAGGTTTCCTCCTGGAACCTTGAAGAAACTGCAGGCTCGTAGTGCTGGCTCATTCAAAATCTTAAAGAAAATTGGTTCTAATGCATATGTGATAGATCTCCCTGCAGATTATGGGATAAGCTCAACTTTGAATATTGAAGATCTAGTGGCTTATAAAGGTCCAACAGCTATACCCACAGACCCATTCTTTGAGCCCTCCCAAGATGACTTGAGTGTCCCTGCTATTCCACCGCCTACTCCTTTACCACCATACATCCACATAGAGAGCAGATTGACCGCATATTAGATGAACAGGTTATATCAACCAGGCAAGGTGGTTATCAGCGTTACTTGGTGAGTTGGAAAGGCCGGCCAGAATCAGACTGTACTTGGATTCTCAGAACTGAACTCCAAAGGCTAGATCCAGATTTGCTTGAGCACCATGACAGCCAGCAGGCCCTACACTCGTCGGAGCCGAGTTCTTCCCACCCGGGGAGAGTTGATGGGGACATCAGGGTTTACACGCACATGCGGCATCGTATTCAACACAGCTCATTATGGATGGGCCCAAGCCCAATTTGAAATCTAAATGTATCTTTTTGTCTCTCTTTTGGTTTAGTCCCATATTGGGTAGAATGCGAGGGTTGAGGGATCGTTCTTCTATTTAAAGCCATGTATCGTGATACTTTAAGATCAATGAAAGCTTAAAAGCAACTTTTCTCTCAAAACCTGTGAAAGGTCCTCTCCTTGGTGCGAAGCCTTGGATCTCTTGGTGTGAAGCCAATTATTTTCTCCCCCAAAATCCCTAAATCGTTCGTGTTCTACATCAACGCAGATATTCTTTAAGTAAGGTTGTAGTGAGCAATTCAGTGGATGGACGAATTTTGTTATTGAGAGAATACCTAGTTTGGTTCTTGAAGAACCTTAGTTTTCTTGTGAATCTCATTTTGTGTGAGGAGTAAAGAGTAGATATGTGAGGCACTTGTGTGTGTGTCCATTCTATCCCTTTTCTTTTAATCCATAATCTTATTCCCAATTCCCAAGTTTTCCACCACCATAGATGTTGGTTTATGCTTCAATCTTAGAATCTGGGAGGTGACACGGTCGTGCGTGTCTTTGCACGGCCGTGCAAAATTAACAGAGAGCTGCCTGGTGCATCTTCTGACGCGCACGGCCGTGTAAATGCTGTACAAGCTTGGCCGTGCAAAATTAACATAGAGCTGCCTGGTGCATCTTCTGACGCGCACGGCCGTGCAAACGCCGTGCAAACTGTCCGGGCAAGCTTGCACGGTCGTGCACACTACACGTGCAACTCAGAAGCGCTCTGTTTTACAGTCGCAAATTGGTGTACGGCCTTGCGGATGCCAAAAAAACCTAGAACGGCCAGATTTGAGCTTATAATCTCGTCTGTTGTTTTCCAAAGGGGGTTAATCGGATGGACATGATGGAAAACACCCTCTTCTACTCTAGGGATCATTTCTATCATATAAATACTAAGAGATACACACGCGACGGCTATGCATCGAACGCAAATGCTACGCGGCAGAGAAGAGCGGAGAATTCCTTGCGTCTTCACGAAGAAGGTGACTACGAGCTTTGGGAGAGGAGTATTCCTTGTTCTAATGACTCTGGTAAGATCTCTTCATTGGGTGCGTGCATGAGACATTGTAATAGCTAGAGTGCTAGAGTTATTTTGTCGAGAAGGCATACATATTGTATTGGGAGAGATTGGTAGTCGGTGTATTATTTGTATTGACATCTCTGATCAGTGAAGCCGTGACAACGAAAGACTGAACGTAGGCCATAGGTTGGACTGAACCCTTATAAATCTTGTGTCTCTGTGTGATTGCTTGGCTTGATCCTGTGGTGGTATTCTTTGTGCTTCTTATGATTCATCCATGATACTAACTCTGCATTGTTTTGGTTGGCGACACAGTATTTCATATATTCCGTTGTGCACACTTAGGTATTGTTTGATATTGTGTCAGATTTTCCCAACAAGTGGCATTAGAGCTATTGTTGAGGAGAAGTAAGGAGTCAAGATGTCGTCATCTACCACATCATTCAAGATGGTCAAGTTCACAGGGAGAAATGACTTCAATCTTTGGAGACTAAAGATGAAGGCTTTTTTTCATGAGAGACGGTTGCTCACAAATTGTCTTTGAGAAAGACAGTTTTGACAAGGAGGTCACGGAGGCTCAGAAGGCAGAGATGGAGCGAAATGCGTTGAGCGCATTGCAGTTATCACTTTTAGATGAAGTGCTCAAAAATGTGTCTGAGGAGGCTACTGCAGAGAAGCTTTGGAAGAAGCTGGAGGCGCTTTATGCAAAGAAGAATCTGATGAGCAGGTTGTACTTGATGCAACAATTATATATGCTGAAGATGAGAGAGGGAGCCAATGTTAAGGATCACATTGATGCTTTCACGAAGATTGTGTCTGACTTGCAAAGTATGGGGGTGAACATCAAGGCTGGACAGCTAGCGATGATATTGCTATGTTCTTTGATGGATGATTTCGATCCATTGGTGAGGTCCATGGTATATGTCTCCGGAGGATGTAGAGTCCGCGGTACACTTTGAGGTTCTTCGTGTCAAAGTAACTTCTAGAGAAGGTGGTGATCAAGGGGATGCACTCTTCATCAGGTGATGTCAAAATTCACGAGGCAGTCATGGTTCTAGGAAAGACAATGGTCGTTCTAGATCTAATTCACGAGGGCGCAGAGACATGTGCCACTTGTGTAAGGGGACATGACGAGACTGCCCAAGGCTAAAGAAGAATGGAAAAGGCAAGGATGATGCTTCTGGTTCTGCCTCAGTGGGAATCAGTGGCAAGAGCAGTTACGATGGCGAGATACTGATGGCAACTGCATCGGGAGATCTAGGAATCTCATGGCTTTTGGATTCAGGTTCTTTCTATATGACACCTCACTTGAGTTGGTTCAGTTCATATTCTTCCAGAGAAGGTGGCAACATTCTGATGGGGAATAATATAGCATGCAAGGTAGTGGGTGTAGGAGAGGTACAAATCAGAATACATGATGGGATTGTCATTGTCAGGACACTTACATATGTGCGTCACGTACCAGAGTGAAAAATAGTCTGATTTCTATTGGAGCTTTAGCAGGACTTGGTTGCAATACGGTCATAAAAGGTGATCTAGTAAAGGTTTCCAAGGGTTCTCCCATCGTGATGAAAGAAAATTGAATACAAAACTTGTATGCGCTGCAAGGGCACACCGTGGAGGATAAGGCTATCACTCTCAAGGCACAGGTGGTGAAGAATCAGCTAAGTTATGGCATCTTCGTCTTGTACATTCAAGTAAGAAGTCATTGGATGTGCTTCGCAAAAGGAAGCTGATACATGCCAAGGAGGAGAGATTGGAGTTCTGCGAGAAGTGTGTAGAAAGAAAGCTGACGAAGACACGCTTTGGGATCACAGAGCATAGCAGCAAATGGCCACTTGACTACGTACATTCAGATGTATGAGGGCCAACTTTTGAACCTACCATTAGAGGAGCAAAGTATTGTGTGTCCTTCATTGATGATTTCTCGAGGAAGGTGTGGATCTATTTGATAAAATCAAAAGATCAAGTCTTCGAGAAGTTCAAGGCTTAGAGGCTTTGGTTGAAAAGCAGACAGGAAGAGCAGTCGAGATTTTAAGATCAGACAACGGTGGTGAGTACACCTCAAGGGTGTTCAGAGACTTCTGCAGATCTCAGGGTATTTTATGGCACTACACTACGCTTGGAGATCCACAGTCAAATGGTGTTGCAGGAAGGTTGAATCGTACACTGATGGAGAAGTGCCGATGCTTGAGGTTTACTGCTGGACTTCCTAAGGAATATTGGGGTGAAGCTGTGTCTACCGCCGTGCATCTCTTGAACAGATTACCATCATCGGCGAGCAGTTTTCAAAATTCCCGAGGAGGTATGGACATGTAAAACTGGTGATTATTTGTACTTGAGAATATTTGGTTGCTCTGCATATGCTTTGCAGAAGGAGGACAAGCTAGATTCGAGGGTCTAGAATGCCATCTTGCTTGGATATCAAGAGGGAGTAAAGGGATACAGGTTGATTGATCATGTGTCCAAGAAGATGTTCACAGTAGGCATGTCACATTTGCAGTGCCGACTCAGGCATAAATGGGGCTTAAAGCGAAACAAATTGTGATGTCCTAAATATTGGTATTAATAAAGAGTGATTTGGAGTCCTCCGAAAAAAACTTATTTCAAAAAGGCGTCTTTCAAATTACAGGCCAAAGTTTGGTTTAAGAACACCAGACATCACAAAAACAAAAAATTTAGCAAACCCTTCTGCATCTAAGGAAAATTCCAGAAATCGCAAAAGCAAGGATTTTAGCTCATCCACAATATATAAAAGGATGAAAAAGCTCAGATTCTAGTTCAATTTTTAGATTTTACGATCAACAAATAAAAATCAAGGAAATTAAGAAAACCCCATTAAAGATGAAGAAATTACAGAGAAGCACTTCCAGCATAAGGAAACCCAAACTCCCAAATTGATACATAGTAGTATGGAATTAAAAATCTAACACAACAAACTATAAAACCATGAATCTAAATCAAGAAACCAAAGATAACCTATCAAGTAAACATCCTTTACACCGATGATAACAACAGATCATGGCTATATCAACTAAATAAGACCAGAACAAATTAAGGGGAAGAAATGACATATACAGACCAGAACAACTTCTCATAATCATGCAAGAGAGCTCGATGCTTGTATCGTACTCTGGCAGCTCTCCATTTGGCAACGGCGATCATGGATTTTTATTTTTCCATCGATCGATCTCAACCGTTGGATTGGAGGGATTAAATGACATATACATCCTAAATTAGAGACCTCCCAAAATTGAAGGCCTAAAGCACTGACCTCACTGGCTTAGGGGTAGAGCCGGCCCTGCACATTTCATGAGTCGACGATGGTCAGGCCGGAGATGACTCATTCAGATGGTGGACATAGGCCTGAGGAGGTCGAGGCTGAGGTCGGGCCACCTACCCTGGAGATAGAGATACGAGATGAGCAGACATGCCATGACCCGACTGCTGAGAGAGAGCAAATACAGACAGATTAGGTTCATACTCATGGTGAGGTTACTGCCCAGAGTCAACCAGAGGTGCGGAGGTCATTGAGGACTAGGAGAGCACTAGAAAGATGGGGTGAGTGGAACTATTCTACTTCTAGTTTTGCATTTGGTGATATACAAGCATATGCTCTGAACATAAAGCACGATGAGCCCTTGACGTTTGATGAAGCCCAGATTTCGAGCATAGTTACAGAGTGGCAGCTCGCGATGATAGAGAAGATGGAATCTCTCTACAAGAATGGCACTTGGGAATTGGTTGAATTGCCCAAGGACAGAAAGGCCATTGGTTGCAAGTGTGTGTACAAGGTCAAGGAAGGAGATGACGGCGATGTGAGGTACAAAGCTCAATTGGTGGCCAAAGGATTTGCACAGAGGAAAGGAGAAGACTACAATGAGATTTTCTCGCATGTGGTAAGACACACGTCGATCCGTGTGTTATTGGCCTTGGTAGCAGCTCAGAACTTAGAGTTGGAGCAGCTGGATGTTAAGACGGGGTTCTTACATGGAGAGCTTGAGGAAGAAATCTACATGCGTCAGCCTGAATGCTTCGTGATGGAGGGGTAAGAGCAGAAGGTATGCAAGCTGAAGAAATCCTTATACGGTTTAAAACAGAGTCCAAGGCAGTGGTATAAGAGATTTGACACCTTTGTGATAAGCACTGGTTTTGAGAGGAGTATAAAGGACCAGTGTGTTTATGTTCGCACACTTGATGATGGGTCAAGAATATACTTGCTTCTTTACGTTGACGATATGCTGACTGCATCACGGGACATGAATGAAATCAATAGGTTGAAGTGGAAGCTTGCAGAAGAGTTTGACATGAAGGATCTGGTGCCTGCAAAGAAGATCCTTGGCATGGAAATCAGCAGAGACAGAAAGAAGGGGGAGTTGAGGTTGAGCCAAGAGGGCTATATCAAGAAAGTCCTAGCACGCTATGGAATGGAGAAGGCGAAGCTTGTCACAACACCACTACGAGCCCACTTCCAGTTTTCTGCGAGTCTGTCACCTAGCATCGACGAGGAACGCTACATGTCTACAGTCCCCTATGTTAGTGTCGTGGAAAGTCTGATGTATGCTACGGTTTGTACACGTCCAGACTTAGCCCAGGCAGTTGGAGTCGTCAGTTCATACATGGCGAATCCAGTAAAAGAACACTGGTAGGTTGTGAAATGGATATTGAGATATCTAAAGGGAACGGCCGTGTTTGATTTGTGTTTCGGTAAGGGAGACTGGTTGGTGATATCTGGATTCTGTGATTCAGATTATGCAGGTGACAGAGACAGAAGGAGATCTACGACTGGGTGTATTTTCACTTTGGGCACTGCCGCGATGTCATGGAGATCGGTCCTTCAGTCCATTTTAGCATTGTCAACCACGGAGGCAGAACTGATAGCTGCAGTTGAGACGATCAAGAAAGGCAAGTACCCGAGGAGTCTACTGAGAGACTTGTGTATAACACAAGAAGTGACGAAGGTCTATTGCGACAGTCAGAGCACAATTTACTTGGCGGAGCATCATGCCTACAGTTCGAGGACCAAGCATATAGAGGTGCGAGACTTCTTTCTTCAAAAAGAAAGGAAGGTGATTGCACTGGAGAAGGTCTCGACGGATCAAAATCTTGCAGATATGCTCATGAAGATCGTCCCCGCAGTCAAGCTTAGGCATTGCTTGAGCTTGATTAACACATGGTGAATGGTTGATGCGTTTTCATTGTCATGAGGTTTTATAAATTCTAGATCTGTGTAGAGATGTTTGGTATTTAGGTAGAGTTGCTGTGGAGAGCTTTAGTATGTCACGGCCGTGCAAACTGCCTGTACACACATGCTTGGGCAGAGGCAAAGGGGGGCCTGAGGGGGCAACGGCCCCCCCAAGGTTCCCCCTAAAGCCCAGGTATGCCCCCCGTTGGCTGCTAATAAATAGTGGAGGATTTGTGACAAAAAGGCTGGCTAACCACCGTTTTCACATACAATTAACATATGTAGGGAGACCAATATGATATGTTATTGAGCTTCAAACGTGTCGGTCTGTGGTTCAGGGCTCTCTGTTGGGAGCTACGATGGCAGATCTTTTTTCTATGTGATTGATGACGGAGTCTAGTCCAAGTCTGACATAATTCGTGCATGGCAACTTAATGGCTTGAGATGTTTTAAATTTTGTTCAGTTTAGTCATGTATTGTGATAGGCGGGACATGACATTAGTGCTTTGATTTTACTCATTGGGATCAAGGTTTAATTAGCATGAGATTAAGCTTAATGTAATACAGTTATTACCATTGACTATAAGGGGAATTGCTAAACACATAGACCACTTATTTACATGTTTGCCATTCAAAATTTACATATTTGCCATTGAAATTATTACGCAAGTATTTCCTCGGATACGCTTTGTTCAAAAATCCTTACAGGAGGAGGCCGAGCATGGTGGCGGATATAGAAACACAAGCCATTCATAGCAAGAAGGCCGCATTCACGAGATGCTTGATCGAATCCTTGAACTTGCTAACAACAGACATCTAATTGATTCTTTTGATGAAGTGGGCAACGAAATGTTGCCCGATACTAACACCGGAAGGAACCGAGGTTGACGTTTCCTCTCTTGCATCCATTGTTCATCAAAAAACAGATACCTCCCTTGAAACAGATGCATTCAAGGAATGAAGAAGTTGTTTCTGTCTACTTGGATTCGGAGATCATGTCCTACTTATGCATCTACATTCTAATATAATCTTTGATGTTTATAATATGTGTATAATTATATTGCTTTCTCTAACACATACACACATGCATCTAAAGAATATGGTACTCTTCTTACTGTGTTGAAAATTTGAATGTAAATAAGTTTCTATTTTAAAAAGTTTTTATTGTGTTAACTTTCTTAAGTTAGTGGGTTTTATTACATTTTTATAGAATATGGTACTTTTGCTTATTGGTTTTTATTGTACGTAGAAATTATTTTGTATTACCTTATAAATTGCCCACTAAATGAAAATTTCCTAGCTCCGCCACTGCACACATGCAGCTCTCTGTTTATTTTGCATGGCCGTGCAAACTATCCGTGCAAGCTTGTACGGCCGTGCACACTGCCCGTGCAACTCAGCAGCGCTCTGTTTTACAGTCGCAGATTGGTGCACGGCCGTGCAGATGCCCAGAAACCCTAGAACGGCCAGATTTGAGCTTCTAATCTCGTCTGTTGATTTCCAAAGGGGTTTAATCGGATGGACATGATGGAAAAATGCTCTCTTCTACCCTAAGGATTGTTTCTATCATATGAATACCAAGAGATACACACGCGACAGCTATGCATCGAACGTGAAAGCTACATGGCAGAGAAGAGCGAAGATTTCCTTGCGTCTTCACGAAGAAGGTGACTACGAGCTTTGGGAGGTGAGTATTCCTTGTTCTAGAGAATCTGGTAAGATCTCTCTATTGGGTGTGTGCATGCGACATTGTAATTGCTAAAGTGCTAGAGTTATTTTGTCGAGAAGGCATACATAATGTATTGGAGGAGATTGGTAGTCTGTGTATATTCTCTGTATTGACATCTCTAATCTAATGGAAGCCGTGACAACGGAAGACTGGATGTAGGCCATAGGTTGGGCCGAACCAGTATAAATCTTGTGTCTTTGCTTGGCTTGATCCGGTGGTGGTCTTCTGTGTGTTTCTTACGATGCATTCAAGATCCTAATTCTGCTTTGTTTTGGTTGGCGACACAGTATTTCATATATTCCGCTGTGCACACTTAGTGTTGTTTGATATTGTGTAAGATTTTCCCAACAATAGACACCAAGATATTGATCCAAATAATAGATTCTTGCATCACTTTGCCTTAAAGTATATGCCGGCTGTAGCTTTTGATATTGATGTTGTGCTAACTCAACAAGTATTATCTCTTTGTTTTAATGTTTCAAGCAAGATAGAACTTCACTGATGACCTTTGCAGATGGAATTTGCATGATATTTCTTCATCTTGCCACCTTATATGATGGTGCCTTGTGTTTATACATGCATCATATTCCATGTACTAGTGTCTACTATCAAAAGAACCTGTATTAACGATAGCTAATTACCTCATGCAGCGTAAGGTCATCGCACCTTGATCATGTTAACTACACCATGAGGATATGCCATAAATACTTCATCTCTACTGGCTTTTCCCCTAATTAATTCATTCAAGTCGAAACCATAAGAACTTATAAACAAGATATTAATGGTAAATGTGACCTGTTGATTGAATATTGTAAATAGCGATAACTAGTTTGTGCTTTCTCTAATTTGCTGCCAGAAAATCCTGAATACAGAGGCCTTCCTAGCTTCCTATTTGGAGAATCCATGGGCGGAGCAGTTGCTTTAAAGGTGCACCTCAAACAGCCGCATGCATGGGATGGCGCGGTGCTTGTTGCACCTATGTGCAAGGTTACCTTCTCTATGTGCTCGATTATCGATCAATGGTTCTGATAAACTCGTTCTATTCCTCTTAATAACTAAACTACTTTAATTTTACCAGATAGCAGATGATGTTGTTCCATCTTGGCCAGTGCAGCAATTGCTCATCGGTGTAGCCAAATTTCTTCCTAAAGGGAAACTTGTGCCCCAAAAGGACTTAGCAGATATGGCGTTTAAAGATGTAAAGAAGCGAGAGATGGTCAGTCCCTGCTGCTATTCTAAACATACGTATACGCTGCTCAAAAACACGTCAATCAAATCATACCGACATGTCTTGAATCTTGACTTTGCTGATATGCGTAATGTTTCTGATGCTTGATGCAGTGCGCATATAATGTCGTTGGTTACAGAGATAAGCCGCGCCTGAGGACAGCAGTGGAGCTGCTGAGGACTACCCAAGAAATTGAAAGCCGGTTAGAAGAAGTATGGGATGCAGAACTTGATTCTTCGATATTATTATGATTTTTTTTGTACACAGAGAGATTGCATAACATGATTTATGATTTGTCGCTGTGGGAATTGCTGCTTCAGGTTTCTCTGCCGCTGTTAATTCTTCATGGCGAGGCGGATATTGTGACCGACCCTTCAGTGAGCAAAGCTTTGTATGAGAAGGCGGGTAGTTCGGACAAGAAGCTGATCCTTTACAAGGACGGATGCCATTCTCTTCTCGAAGGAGAATACGACGAGATGATATTCAAAGTTCTTGGCGACATCATCGCTTGGCTCGACGCTCGCAGCCAGCACAAGGTTTCTGCGTGATGAGGTCTGTCATGCAACTCCTCGCTTGTATGATACCATGCTCTATTTATACATAGCATATGGTCCATTATATACCAGAAGGTTTCACATCATCTTTATTTTTGTCCAGATCAGAAAAAAAAAAACTCCTTGTATGTGTGGAAAACGAGTATCCGACCTTGTGATCTCACGTGATGATGATCGGATATTTTTTCTGTTGAGTCCATGATACCGGGCTTAATTTTTTTTTATAGGATGAAGGCTAAGAATATGCAACTAATATACAGTCTCGAGTCCTGCCCACATAAGTGACTAGTAACTACCAATTATTTTCCATACCTGACTTTTGAAGTTGTTGCAAGTCCTCGGCCTCCTAATTTTCGCTCACATGTTGTACTTGGACCGGCAACATCACCATCATATTGGACTGAACCATAATGGTTGGCTGTGGGCCCATAACAAGATGAAGAAGTTTCTTTGGGCCCATAAGTTGGACGGGATCCGTAACATCATTTCCAGCCGAAGTTTGGGCTTATGGTTCTAAGGTTGAAACTTGGGGTTTATTTTGGCGGGCCCACAAAGCAAGAAAACGGTACAAAAAATTCAATTTTTTACTTTAAAAAACCACGTTAAAAGCTTGTTTATTTACAAATAAATCCCTAAATCTTGTCTTTACAGAATACCTATGATGAAACTCGCTATGCCAAGAAAATAAGCGGAAGCTTGGCCCTGAAGCCGGGCCGGGCTTTGTCCGTGTCTCGGTCAACGGCGCCAGGCCTGGCCCGGACGGGCCCGTTGGCCGGGACGGACGGGCCGGGTAGCAGACGGACGGGCCTAACGGTCACCCTTAACTGTGCTAATGCATGCAAATACAAAGTTTTGTGGGCAATTGAAAGGAATGAATTAGGATGTCCTTAACTGAAAACTGAAAAAGGGCAGGGAGTCAGTTCCGTGGTACTAAAAGAGCCTACTGTCCCATCTGAAACCTGAACACAAATCAAATGGAGACAGAGCCCATTTTGAAAGCCAAAAAGAAACGGATTGATTGATAGATTGATCACATAAATATTTCATCAGGCCAACCTCCGACGATGGGACATCCTCCCACGAGAGAAGAGGGGGTTCAATAATAACACTTGAAAACTACAACAGTAGCCAACCAATGAATACATTGGAGGGGGAGAGTTCGTTCCATTTTTGGCACGAGATGGATTAACTACACTGCCCCTAGAATTAGAAGTTTTAGTCACATTCTGGCCTTTAGGGATATTGGGAACCCAACCAACTGCTACAGCCTACAGCACACAGTCCAAGCGTTTCACTCTACCTCTCTATTTTGCCAGAGGGAATGATAAGAATAGTTAGGTGAAGAGACTGCACACACATTGTAAGAGCATCTCTAACCATCCTCAAAGGAAGAATTTTAAACTTTTAACTAATGTATGCACATGTGGTATGTATTAAATAGAAGGATATAATTAGAATTTAGGATGAGATTCTCAAATGAAGAAGGGGCACTATTCACCGTCTTCATTTCTGGCTTCATTTTAAATTCTGGTTGGAGGGGATCCGGGATTCATTTTAAAAAGATGAAGGCCGGTTAGAGATGCTCTAACAAAATCTTTTTAGTTGCCTTAACAAAAAATGATCAATTATAAGTAAAAAAGAAATGAACGTTTTTTTTTTCTTTGCAAGGGATACTACAAAGTTCAAGAAGCCACATTAAACGTGCCTCCTTCAAGCTAACACACTCATTTAGTGTGCCAAGCAATCACCCGCACCTTAAACATGATCTTTGTTAAGCTGTCACAAAACAACTCCTCATCAAAAACATAGGATTACTTAGAAAATAACCATATATAAACTCTGCAGCTTTCGGAATTTAACATAAAAAACAAAACAAAGCTCTACAAAATTTAGGGGAAAAAAGAGTTGCAAAGACCACAATACCCCCAATTTTCTCCTTTTTCATTGTATATTGCCCCCTCACGCCGGTGTCAGAGGCGTCCTAACGCACCAAAATCGGCCGCCTCTCCATTTTCATTTTTACCCATTAACCCCCCCCATAATTATCCAACACTTACTTTTAAGTACAAGTAAATCTCAAGGACAAAATTACAGTTACCCACTATTTTATTTTTGATTTTATTTTTCAACAGCCACAGCGGCAAGAAGCAGAAGAGACGGCGGCGGGAGGCAGCGAAATTAATTGTCGGCCCTCGTCCTGCCCCAAGAATTTCTCTACGGCCCCGATGGCGGGGCCCGACACGTCCCGCTCCCACATCTCCTCCTCCACCTCCCTGCGGGCCCCACCGAGCCGCTCACGCACCACCCCAGTGGCATCCACCCTCAGCAAGGACCACCCGCTCTCTCCCAGCCGTCGGATCTTCCTCACCTGCTCCTCCGCCAGCCGCCGCGTGTTCTCCTTGATCGCCGCCACCGCCTCCTCGTAGCTCGTCCGCCTCCGGAAATACCCTTCGAACTCCGGAACCCCGATGGCCTTGTTGAGCCCCGCATTCCTTTCCCATTCTGCCCCCGCCTCCATGTTCCCGAAATACCCCTCCAGCTCCTCCACCATCCCGGACCCCACCATCTCGTCGACCCGCCGGTCCAAATACTTCCTCAGCGCCGCCCTCTCGACGTCGACCCAAATGAAGCAGCAGCGGTAACGGAGCCGGCAGGCCCGACCGCGGGATCCGCCGTCGGGGCCAGCAAACGGGTCGGATGTGGGATCGAACCGATCCGAGACCATGGCGTGGATGAAGGAGTTGGATCCGCCGGCGACGACCGGGACCCTGCCGCGAGACGAGATGGATGCGACGGCGGAGGCGGCGAGGGAGCGGAAGGAGGAGGCGGAGAGCTCGCCGGCGGCGGGGTCGTGGGACCCGATGAGGTGGTGGGGCACGCCGCGGCGGTCGGGGATGGGGATCTTGTTGGTGGTGATGTCGAGGCCGCGGTAGACCTGGATCTTGTCGGAGTTGATGATCTCGGACCCGAAGCGGGTGGCGACGTCGATGGAGAGCTTGGTTTTGCCGGTCCCCGTAGCCCCCATGATGGCAACGACGCTGCCACCATCGTAGCTATGACGATGGCGGACGGGGATGGTCATGGATGAGGGAGAGGAGGATAGCAGTCTAGAGAAGCGGGAGAAGACGGCGGCAGCGGCGGCGGAAGTAGAGGAGGAGGAGGGAAGAAATCTCATATAGGGAGATGGTGATGATGAAGATGGGGATGAGAGGAGAGATGACCCATTCAAAAAAATGAAAGTGGAGGGAAATTGGTTGCTGATGCTGCCATCTTTTTTTTGCGGCGGTTGCTTGTGCTGCTGGCTGCTGCTGCGCTTTTTAAGCTTTTTGATGCTTGGGCTGTCACTACGCGCAGGGCGCAGCTATGGACTGGTTTTTTGTTCTCTCTCCTGTAGGCTGTAATGAAACGAGAGACGGGGCAGGGTGGGAGAAACAAGCGGAGGTGCTTTTATATAAAAGCGTCTCTTTTAAACATCAGCCCTCACTACATTTGGTTTTTGCACTCTGCCCCCCCTGCGTGCGGACAAACGGACCTTCCGCTTGTAATTCCTAATGAACCCCAGGCTTTTTTATACTCCCACTTATTGATACACGGAACCATAAAAAAACTAGCACTAGTAATTAGGTAATGTAGTATGATTCTCGTATTAATAAGACTCACAAAACGAAGGGGTTTAATGATTTCGGTTGCTCCCCACGCGTCCTCAGCAGCGGAGCGACAACGGATGGGTAGAAGAAGTGGCGAGCCCAATGCTGGGTGTTTCTACCGACAAATTAATTAATAATTAACCCGCAAGTGTGCGCGCCTCCGTACCTCAATGTGTCCATTGAGAGCGCAATATAAAAACCTCAGGGCGTGGCGGAGGGGGCATCGGGATCACGCACGGGTCAGGGTGCCCTGTCGGGCCGACACGGCCCGACACCGAGGAACGGCCCGCCCACATGCTATGGAACGAGGGGTAGACTGTAGACACCCACAATGTGTATGTGCTCGTTGGGGCTCACCAAGCATTGTGGTTCGTGGCCCCGCACTATGAGGGGGAAATTTCTCAAGATTCGTAGATTGGGCTCATAACTAACCCCCCATCATAGTCAAGAGTCCCGCATGCCAACTTTTGCCTTGATCCATCGGGCTTAGCTGATGTTGCTTCTCATCTGTCCTATTGTGCATGGCATAATCAGGGTGAAAGCCCCTTGGGGGAAAGGGACACACATGCAGTGGATCTGGAACAACAAGGTAGGGTTGTCCTCAAAACCCTAGGACGGAGGCTCTCGTCATTGACCTTGCTCAGTGCCTCTGGATGCATTGGAGAAGAACATGACAGGTTCAAAGATTCAAAGAGATAGGCTTGATGTCCTCTCTCTAGATCTCATGGCCATTTGCCATATAACGCCTAGCAGCAGATGTGGACATATACCAAAGCGATCTGAATCGGGGAACGATTTTCTCGATCATAACTGATGCAGGAAACTGCTGCATGCATGGGGCCATGCTTTCTCACTCTCGTTGGAGCGTATTTTTGGCGCGAAAGCTGTGGTCCATGGCGGTTTCGGATGCATGCATGGATGTCGACCACCACAGTACAAGAGCATCTAAATTCATTCATTCGTCCTAATTTTTACTAGTGCTGTCATTAATTAGTTAATAATTACTTAGGAGCTCTTATCCAGACTGTGCATGTTCTTTTGTTTTGTAGCAGGACACCTCACTGAATATGACTTGCATATTTTATGAGATTAAAATGTCAAGTTGTGCGTCATCTTTGGTGCGTTTAAAAAGATAGAAAGAAGTAGGCACTTGACCCACTTACTCAAATTTTATATTTGCACAAGATGGCGTGAACATAGTACGTACAAAAAAACTTTAGAGGTCCATGCCTACTCTTAGTCTAATTAAAGAAGTTGGGGATTAGCTAGCTTTGGGGCTAACGTTATGTCCATCAACTATCTTGTTGTTTTGTTGGGGATGGTACAAGGGCCAGCCCTTTTTGTAATTAAGGGGATGGTGAACTGTGAACCGTTGTTCGTTCCTCGCTTAATTTGTTCCGAGATTTGTTAATGATCATGAGTTAATTAAGCTTTTAAACCATCCAATCCAGCTATATAGAATTTTACACGAAGAGCACTTGTTGCGGGGTAAGGTCCGCGTACAATGAATTTGTTTGTTGGTGGAACCAAGAGCACGTTGGTTGTAGGTGGGATGAAGTCTTGGTATACTATTTGACAGGTGGTGAGTGGGGTGATGATGCTAAACGCACTGGAATGGCCGACCACTGGACCAACTTCGCGAGTACTCCGCTTGCCCGCCGCGCTTCTGGGGACGGGCGCTGATTGCTAGCTGCAAAGGCGAGCTCACCTGTGCACAGAGCAGCTCGTCAGAAAGGCCGGGTTGGGGTCCAACCCTTAGCCTCTCCGATGCCTAAGTTAGGATTGTGACTTAGAAACGGTGGCTAGTCACGCAGGTCGGACTGAAAGTGAGTCGATCTTACGTGGCCAGCAGAGTGGAAGAACAAAGATATGTGAGACATTTGCTCTTGTGTGTGAGTAATGAGAATGAGAGTCAATTAGCCAACCTCCCGCCTCGATGGAGGTGAATGGATATTTATTCCTTCTCGTGGCGGTTAGGTAGGGCTGACCTGTCATGCTGAGCTGGCAGACCAGACAGCGGAAGCTTCGGCCGATGATGTCAGATCTGTGCGTGTCAGCTATACCTTTGTCAGGCGGCACAACGACCCATGGAACTTTGTCAGGGTGTCAGAGCTAAAAGCACCAAACGGTCAGACAACGCAGCGGCCAGGTGGTGCTTTGTCTGGTTGTCGAGCGGCGGATGTGTCAGTGGCGTCCTTATACTAGATTGTTTGTCGTGTCCAATGTGCCTAGAGTCGTCGGAGTGCGTCTGCGTGGCGGATCCGTATTTGTCTCATCAGGTCGCAATAGGCGGTCGTCGGGCGACCTAGTTGTTCTCCCGGCGAGCTCGGGGGGAAATGTGCACCAAGCGGGCGGAGTTCGAGGCGACCGGGGCTCTTTCTGTTGATCGAGGCGGGCTTTGGACTTGACGGGCTAAGGAGGGAGAATTGGTGTCGTACTGATGAGGTCGGGACGTTGAATGCCCACCCTTCGTCAGCTGAGGTGTGGCTTCCGCGAAGGCGGGACGAGCTGGATGCGCGCCCGGCGAGGTTGTGTAGAAAGTCGGAAGATCGTAACAGCATGCACCGGTTTTGATTGGGTCGAGTCAGGGTCAAATTTAGTTGACGTATAATCAAACTACGTGTCAAATCAAGGCCACTTGCATGCACTGCCGTTGGCCAATCTAGCGTTTGCTCAGTAAATTAAGATTATGCAACTTTGAGCCTAACTGATGGCAATTCATGGCCAAAACAAATGAAGGTAGGTTAACAACAACTATGATGATTGAAGAATACCAACAATTGACGTATTGTCCCCATTTGTATGGATGCCACAAAAAGTCCTTCAATTCTTGCCACAAGTTCAAAAGGACACATGAAAATTCTTGGTATGATTCGGAGACTAAGCAAAATGCCGGAACAAAACTTCAAGAATAGACCACCGTACCACACAATTGCGTCGAGTAGAGCGTTTTCTTCCCTTATTCCCCGTTTACCACCGAAAAATCCCCCCCATGTTGCGACACAAAACGACGTGATGACAAATTACGTATCTCTCTTGCTTTGTTATGTATAGAGCCTTTTGCAGTAGTGGTGACAAACTATTTAACTAGGGTCAAAGCCAGTGCCGGAGCTTTAAAAACTTCTACAAGGGAGGACAAAACATGGCAAGGAAAACTTGCTGCCTTCAAAGAAAGTAGCACAGTTGCAAAGGCATGGTGCATTAAGTTAATGCAAGCGTGGAGACAAAGCATGAGCAATTGGGCCTCGTGCACAAGTGATGGCACCATTGATGTTGAAAATGCTAATCCTAAAACCCTTAGCTGGATGGCTCTGGCCCCAAAGCGAAGCGTGCGTCCGAAAATCCAAATAAAACCTAGCTTTTCAGGGAGCACGAGCTGCTCCTTGCTGCAGTACGTCCTATCATTGCAAACCATAGAAAATCCCAAGCAAAACAAGGAGAATTGTTGAGTAGGACTTGAACAAGCGAATGGCCAGGGGGTTGCTTGCAACAATCTCCATGTTAACAGTTGATAGCAGAATGCGAGGCTTGTGGCCTGTGGGCATCAAGTGCTCATTAGTTGAAGACACTGTTTTTTGTGGGTAGACAAGTGAATGAGGTCAACTATGACTCTCTCCCTCCCTCTCTCTCTCTCTCTCTCTCGACACCCAGAGAGATCCTTTTGATGAATGAGTAGTTGTGGAATCGCGTCAAACCTTTATGTTACTACTTTGGCCATCTTTTTATACTTTTGACCAGTTCTGCGTTTTTCTCACACTATGGGTACCACACTAGAGAAACGAGCATCTCATGTCTTGACGTTCTTTGCCCTTGTATAAAGAAAGAAGTTCTGAAGAACTGAGCCATGCAAACTCACGGCTAAGTTCCGAAGAACTGAGCTGAAGACTTGATGTGTACATCTCTTGAAGAGCTGACCTGATCTTTTTTTCATTCCTTCGGCCAATCCACAAAAAAATGATTCTGTTTTGACAAGAACTCTTGAGCATTTTGTTTTGTTTTTTTTTCAAAAGACGAGACCTTTTTACTTTGTGTGTGATATGCAGCCCATGATTGATTAATGGTGATCGGAAAAAATTAAAATCAGTCAAATTACTCGATTAACAGATCCTTCTGTTGAGAATATTGTGGTGTCATGGCCTAAATTAAAGGAGCCTTTCAAATTTTAAAAGTTTGATTTACATTAATCTTTTTGCATGTAAATTGCAGAAAGCCCTCTATTATTATTCCTCCGTCTTAAAGAAAAATCATGACATTATAGAAAGTAGCAGAAAACATCCATAGAATGCACTTTAGTCCAACAAATATTAATAAAAAACTCCGCGTGCAATACACTTTAGTTTGTGAAAGTTGGCTCGATTGAGACGCCGAAGAAGTATTGGAGATGTTCAGCCGAGCTATCTTGTGCAGAGCTAGCTCGCATGTGCTTGGATCCCGCCTATTTGACTCTGCACAAGTCAGATACTTGGATGCTGAGCTAATGGACTTCTACAGTGCAGTGCATGGATTCTCGGTTCGGAGAGTCGGTAGCTCATAGATCAGCAGCTCTACAGTCCGAGCTTCGGTTAGCTCGGCTCGGCACTTCGTCAGCTCGGCATTTTGTTTGAAGTTCGACAGTACTGAGGCGCCAACCATATGACACGACATCCTATCTGAAGTAGAGTTGTAATTGGATTAGAACTCCGTTTGAGTCGGAGTACTAGTCAAATAGGAATCCCTCTTCTTTTAGAACACATATTGTACCCTAGGGCTAAATATAGGGTATTTAGACGAGGGTTTCTTGGAGGAACACATTGAGAGAACTTTGAGCCGCCATTGTTGAGAGCCAACTTTGAGAGATTGTGTTGAGAGCTTTTGGAGAGATCTTGAGTGCGTCTTCTTCATTGTGAAGAGAGAAGATTTATATTTGTTCTTTTCTTTCATAATAAAGCTCATTGGTGTTCATTTGACCGGCCGTCGGCCTAAAGTTACAATTTCATAGCGCCCTTTTTGATTGTTGCTTATCATAATCTCTAATCATCCGATGGTCCCAGTATTCTGCTGACGCACAACAGACTGATATCAAAGCTTACAGTTTCAGAGATCAACTAGGAGGTGAAGATGAGCAACGATGGCGATGACAATTCTTCAAAGGCGTCGACTTCCAGAGAGCATACTCCAGCGGCTCGAACTATCGTGTCCAACACGAAGTTTGAAATTGAGAAAAGTTTGATGGAAAGATCAACTTCGGTATGTGGAGATGCGAGATCTTGGATGTCTTGAACCAACTTGGTCAAGATATCACATTGGACGAGAAGCCGACGAGCATGTCAGATTTGAAGTTGAGAACTCTGAATCCAAATGCATGTGGTATGATCTGACTATATTAGACGAAGGAGAAGAAGTACCCTTTCATGGAGGAAACAACTGCATGTAAGTAAGTTTTGGAAAGAGCTCGGCGACAAGTACATGAAGAAGAACATCCAAAACCGTCTGTGTTAAATATACCCCACTGTTCCCATGGGATTGCTGCTTCGTCTTCCACAAATGGCGCTTCGTCTTCCTCAACGTCTTCCTCAATGTTTCCTCGTCTTCCTCAATGAGTCTTCACTATTGCAAATTTGTATAAATATATGTCTGCTGTTGTAATAGAGAGTCAAGAAAGATCAATAAACTTTCATTCGCATTCAAATCTGTTAATATGGTATCAGAGCTCCACGCTTCTCAGATCCAGATCCGGGAGCAGAAGCTCATCATCTGATCAAAGATCTCAGAGCTCCAGGCCAAAGACTTCACCCTCACTATCGGCGGTAGGCCTACCTGTGTCGTCGTCCTCACTCGGCCTCCTCGCGCTCCAGTAGCGAAACCCGCAGTGCCTTGGACTTCACAGAAGCAAAGTCGAAGAAGCCAGCAACAACCAAAGCCCGCTGCTACTGGTTTTGGCGTTCCGGCAACCTGTATCTCCTCAGGATCTTGCCGCTACTCTCCAACCTGTGCCACTCGCAATCTTCTCCTCTTGTTCCTTACTCCGCTGATCTGCAGCCCCCTACTTTGACGCTGAGCAGAGTGCAGCCCACTTTACTGCCGTCCACAAGGTGTTCGTGGCCAGCAACGTGTCAAAGATTCGTCTCCCTTGGATCTGCTCTGATCAGCCGTTAACTCCGACTTGACACTGATTTGCGTAGATCTACCTCAGATCCAGCCAAAATTTTCAGTATCGATCATTCTCCGACGAGTTTTTTTTTCTACTGCGTTTGGCACGTCGACAAGCTTCCCTATCAGTTCAGTCTCATCAACCGCATCTCTTCTGCTCTAGAAAATCCAGAACATCAAAACATCTTCTTCAAGATGGCAATCAAGTCCCAACTAATGAGCGAGGGCTTCAACTTCATTGGGGGTATGTCCAAGAGCCAGTTCTCTGATTTGGTGTCACAAGTAAAACTTTTGATTGATGAGCAGTCAAGGGATTGTCCATCTCGAAATCGTTTTCTATACCAGAGAAAGTCTGGTAATGCTGCATCAGCTTCCTCTCCAACAAATTCTGATCGACAACCATTGCATGAACTTCACATGTTCACACCTCATCAAATCTCTGAGCTAACTAACCTTGTAGCTCAAAATCTTGGTGTCTCTGGAATTTCTACAAGTTCCAATACTGTTACGCTTGCTGTCACCTCGGGTAATTCATCCCCTTGGATATTTGACTCAGGTGCCTCTCATCACATAACCTCAAATTCTTCTATACAACAAAATTGCATCCCTATGACTTCTTCCTTAATATACACTGCTAATGGTACGCCTCTGGCTATCACTATGCGTGGTGATATTACTTATACCACTTCCATTCCACTTACTTTATCTTCTGTTATATGTGTTTCTCAGCTTTCCATGAATCATATCTCTGTTAGACAGCTTGTTGAGTCTGGTTGTACCGTTACTTTTGATGCTACTTCTTGTACTGTGCATGACACTCATAGTGGCCGAAGGATTGGGATGGGTCGCAAAGTGAATGGACTTTATCAACTTGAACAACTACATTTACCTCACACTTCCTCTATCGGGTTTGGTTACTCTGCTTCTTTTCTTTGGCATCGTCGATTAAGTCATATTTCAAATTCTCGTCTTAAAAACCTAGCTGAATTTGGTGTTTTAGGATCTTTATCTTTCCAAAAAGAGTATAATTGTCATGCATGTCGCCTTTCCAAACAAACTGCATTACCATTTGCGACACATGATGATATTTCCGCCGAACCTTTGAATTTAATCCATTCTGATATTTGGGGACCTGCTCCTATTTCTTCTACTTCTGGTTATCGATATTATGTATCATTTATTGATGATTTTTCTCGTTATACTTGGGTTTACCTCATGCGATCTCGTGCTGAACTTTGTGATATCTATAAGGAGTTTACCACCATGATTTACACCCAGTTTCAGAAAAGAATTAAAATTATTAGGTCAGATAATGCATATGAGTATGTGTCTTCATCAATGAACGCTCTTCTTAAATCTCATGGTACTTTAGCTCAACAATCATGCCCTTATACACCTGAACAAAATGGAGTCGCTGAACGAAAACATCGTCACATTCTTGAAACAACTAGGGCTCTTTTGATCAGTGCTTCTGTTCCACGACAATTTTGGGCAGAAGCTCTTCTTACTGCAGTTCTCCTTATTAATATCACACCATCTTCTTTATTTCCCGACACTTGTCCATTCTCTCGATTACACTCATCCAAATTCGATTATTCCCTGCTTAGAGTGTTTGGCTGTGTTTGTTTCGTATTACTTCCACCTAATGAACGTGATAAATTATCTGCACGATCAGTTCGATGTGTCATGTTAGGCTATAGTCCCGGTCACAAAGGCTATCATTGTTATGATCCCATCAGTCGCCGAGTTCGCATTTCTCGTCATGTCACATTTTTTGAAAATGTATCATATTTTTCACCTACTATAGGCCTTGACTTATCTTTCCTTCAGACTACACAATCATCAGATACATCTTTAAATACTCATATACTGCCTAATCCACCTTTACCCACTACCCACATTCCGACCATTCCATCTCCTGCAGATGTTCATGATGATAATGATCCACCATCAGATATGACCATTCATGATGTCACTCCAATGGCTGCTGAGACACCACCATCACCACTTCCATCTCTACCAACAACACCTTCACCACCACTACCTCGACGTAATCCTCCACGAGATAGACATCCTCCTCTTCGTTATAGTTGTCTAACAAATTTTTATTCTCCACAATTTGTTTCCTTTCTTGCTACTATTCGCACTTTACATGAACCTAAGTCTTATACTGAGGCAATTAAGTACCCTGAATGGCAGCAAGCTATACAGGAAGAACTTCAGGCTTTCTAACGAACCCAAACTTGGGATCTTGTTCCATTACCCTCTGAAGTAAAACCAATTAGTTGCAAGTGGATATTTAAAATTAAAACCAAGACTGATGGCTCTGTTGAAAGATATAAAGCACGTCTTGTTGCACGCGGGTTCTCTCAGGAATATGGCCTTGATTATGAGGAAACGTTTGCTCCCGTTGCCAAAGTTACTTCTATCCGCACTCTCATTGCTATTGCTGCAGCTCACAAGTGGCCATTGTACCAGAGGGGATGTGAAGAATGCATTCCTCAATGGAAATCTTACTGAGACAGTCTATATGACTCCACCTCATGGCATTAATGCACCTCCATCCTATGGATGTTGTCTTAGACATGCTATATATGGCCTCAAGCAAGCTCCACGTGCCTGGTTTGATCGCTTCTGCACTTCCATATTATCCATTGGATTCACTGAGAGTCTTGCTGATTATGCCATGTTTTATCGTTGCACATCACATGGTCATACTATTCTACTATTATATGTTGATGATATGATCATCACCGGAGACGATGTTTCGACTATTCAGTCTCTCAAACGACATCTTCAGGCACAATTTGAAATGAAGGATCTTGGATATCTTCGGTATTTTCTTGGCATTGAAGTTGCATACTCCTCCCGAGGATATCTACTTTCTCAACAAAAATATATCTCTGATCTTCTAAAAAGATGTAACGACTCGAAAATTTTTCAAAACTTTTAATTACAAATTTAATATATATTTTGTAATGGTTTGTCAGGAGTTTTAAATGATTTCAAAAAAAAATTCTATAAAAATATTTTGAAATACTAGACTTATTATATTGTATTTCAGTATTTTCGGATTTCCTCAAATGCCCAAAACATTTCTGATAAAATTCATTTTCAAAAATTACCGTTTTGATTCGACGAATTTATTTTCTATACAAACGTCTTCAAATCAATTTCAAACTTCTACAGAAGCCTCCTATGATCATTTAGGGCTCCCCACATTAATTTCGTAATTTTCTGATATCATTTCAATAGAGAACCCGCAAACCCGCTTTCTAAACGTTTTGGCCAAAAACTAGTACCCCCGTAGTCCAAACCCTAAAACGGACTTCGTATTCGCCATCCTCGCGACGATACGATCCCGTGGGTATGTTTTCGTAATTTTTCGGACACATTTGCTAGTAGGGGCAAATTCGTAATTTCGTTACAAATTTTTACCACCATTTAATTACCCTAACTATTTACCATAACCCAATTACTAATTACTTTAACCCCACATGATAAACACGTTTAGACACTTTCCAAAAAATTTCTTAGGTTAGTCAAAAAAAATACCAACCGTATTAAAAATGTTGGGGTTAGTCAACAACCCCTAACCCCCTCATTAATTACAAATAGTAGGGTATTAACCCTATAAATACACCCCTAAGCCCGCTTAACCCATTAATTAAGTTAACTTTTGATTTAAAATTCTGCACAGACACACACTCTCTCTCCACGTCTCTCCCTCACTCTCCCGCCTCGTCTCTCTCTTCCCGCTCTCGCCGCCGCCGGCTCCGACCTCCTCCCTCCGCCTCGCCCGGGAGCTCCACCGTCGCCATCGCCCTCTCTCCGAGCACCGACGACGACGCCGCCGTCCACAGCCCCGCCCCGACACAGCAGCACCCCGCTCGCCGCCCTTCGCCGCTCCCACGCCTCCACGCCGCCGACGCCGCCACCCCCGACCTCCGGCGACCCCACTTGACGCCGCCGCCGCCTTCGCCGCTCCACCCGACCCCGCCGCCGTCGCCCACAGCCCCCCCCCCCCTCGCCGTTCCGCATCGACGTAAAACTGTGGGTTGCGTAAGTTTGGTGAATGGCAAACTCGTAAATACAATGAACTTTAACATTTTCGATTTATTAATTAATTATAATAGTGTTTACTGATTTAAAACCCATAACTAATTATACAGGGGCCAGAAAAATGAATGGATAGTCCCAGAAAATCAGAAACGATATTTCGGAGCCATTGGCGCTGGTCTCACCTCGACCAGACGCCTACTTTTTCCGGAATGATTTTTCGAACTTAAAGAATAAATACGTTTAAATCATTCTAAAAATCGTAACTCGCTGATTTTACGTACACAAATATGTGATAAAATTATATGAGATAATAGACTTCGAGACGGTCGTTTCGACTATTCATTTATGTAATTCCGACTTGTATTGCTCCCGTAAGAAATTACGGAAAATACAGGTCACTTATGTATTTTAGGGTTTTAAGGCTATTTCTAAGTTTTTAAAAATTATAAAAAAATTACAGAAGCTTCTGAAAATTCTCCCCTCTTGTAGTAAAATCTAAATAATTATTTTAGGTTTATATAAAAATTTTAAATATTTTTCGACACCGTTTTAACGAGTTTAAAAATCAAACTAACCTAATTATTAAATAGGAAAAAGTCGTGTTTTTCTAAAATAAGTATTTTGTGTTGCAGGTACAGACTCTGGTGTACCAACTTCTGAGGAAGCCCTAGATCCGCTTCCGGCTTACTACAACGGTATTAATTTTGGTAAGTCACGATCGGTTCTAATCTTAGAAATCTAGCCACTGTGCTCGTACGAACTTGTAGCACCGCACTACTACGTGCTCAAAGCACGGAAACACACGCCACTTTCTTGTGTTGGACTTGACTTGGAACATCTCGTGAAACGTTCATGTAAAGAACTTGTACTTGACACAACACCGGGTTTCGGGGTAACTCATAGTTGCGAGAGTGCGGGAGTGACTAGAGTTCGATCTACATGTCAAGCTGCCTGTGTTTCGGCCTCCTGTCTAGCTGCCTGCGTTTCGGCAAACCATCCTGCTGCCTGGGTTTCGGCAATCGTCTGGGTAGCACCCAGGCAAGAGACGAACTGAACGGTCACATATTGTACTCTCCGACTTGAGTCACATAGTTCTAGTGGAGCTTGCACAGTTACTTCTTTACAGTCATGCACTTTACTTTCTGCACTTGTAGCACTTTACTTTCTGCACTTGTACAGACACTACACCGTACTTTACTTCTGCTTGTCATACTTGTACAGTACTCCTTTTCTTTGTTTAGAATCTTTGTGACTTACCTTCGGTTCCACTTGTGGCACCGACAGACGAAGATCTGGTCGAGGAGATTGCTCCAGAGTACGAGGAGCCTGTGTACGACCCGGAGACCGCGGAGTTTTAGTTACTTTTCTGTCGGAGTGTGTATTGTACTATGTATTTCCGTTTCTGCATTTCCTTTCAGTATTTCCTTTCATGTATTGGTGTGAGAGAGTGTTGGTTGTTGTTGTACTTTAATTTGGACTGTAATAATGTCTGTAAGCTGGTTTGAGTGTTGTTGGTACATCTCTGCGTTGTGGCTATGCTGAATTCACTGGTAAACTGCGGAACCTGCAAATAAACCGAATAAGTAACGGGCCCCCGAGAGCGGGTCGTTACAAGTTTGGTGGCCCATGCAGGTCCGTGCAAAATACCTCGTGAACAGTGTAGTAAAACCAGGATGTATCGTGTACGATACTCGACTAAGCTGACATTTTTCTATGAATGCAGGTTTGACGCTCGAAGGACGGATGGAGACCCTTCGGAGAACCCCAATGGAGTTGACCTCCGGCCTTAATAACAAAACCTAAATTTTGATAGGATTAACTAGTTGTTAATAAAAAAATCTTTCTGTATCGGTGGCACTCATATGCATGATAATCTTCCTTCAATGGACCATGATACCGGTCAATGTGCTTGGCTAAAGTCTGTTGGATCAACCTAGCTAGACTGGGCATAAGTGATCCTGGCTTAGTCACTTCCCTGGCCGTGTCCGCTGGACCGTAAGGACGTGAATCATGATTATGTGACGTCATCGATCTTCTCCACTATCAACCTTCCTTTGTCTTGATGATCTTTCATTTGACCTTCTTAGAATCTTTCTACACCAATTCTTACTAAACATTATGTACAGGTCTTTTGTGTTCAACGCTCAAGAATGGACGGAAATACCTCAAAGACCCCCAATGGAGCCTATCAGTCTGAAGCCAACAACACGGCCGACAACGGGCCAACTCCCACAGTGCATCAGATCTCGGATCTGGCATTGCGAGAAATGGTTGAGGCTATCAAAGGTGAGTATCACCCTACGGGAGGCATCCAACAATTTCGCTCCCTCCACCCGAAGACCTGGAACGGAGAAGATGGCCCGATGAAGGCCGATGAATGGCTAGAGAGTACTGAAGAAAACTTGAGGGCCGCTCAGATCGGGAGGCATGCCTGGACAGATACTGCCAGGTCCCAACTAACGGATGGGGCCAGAGTCTGGTGGGGCTCTGCAGAAAAGCGTCTCCAGCGACCAATCGAATGGGAGACATTCACAGAACTTTTCCGCACCCAATATTTCTCTCCGGAGGCCCAGATGGAGCTTGAGGCGCAATTTGTTGGATTGAAGCAAGGTTCCATGACGGTAGAACAATACGACGCCCGGTTCACCATGCTGAGCCGTTTTGCTCCTGAGTTGGTTGCAACTCCAATAGCCCAAGCTCGACGCTTCAAGCAGGGTCTCAACATAGAGATCCGCAGGAATTTGGTCGGACGTACATTATCTACCCACACCGAAGTTCTAGCTGCTGCTCGTGAACACGAGTTTATGGAAAGGGAAGAAAGGCGTGAGTTGGCTGCCCCTCACAGAAGGCAACCACCTCCAACCCCTGCTGCTGGACCTAGCCGACGACCCCCGCCTAATCAGATGTATCGGCCCATTCAACAAACACAGTTCAAGAGGCAGGGTCCACCACCACCACCGCGCCAAACATGTCATCATTGCGGAAAACCAGGGCACCTCCGCTCAGAATGCCGAACCTTCCTGAACCTCTGCCTAATCTGTGGGGCGAAAGACCATATCGCAAGGGATTGTCCGAAAAGGCCGCCGCCTGCTAACTCTGCTCCGGCCCATGCCCCTGCCAGAAATGCGCCACCACGTCCACCACCACCTGCTCAGCAACGTCAGCCACTCCCTCCCCAACAGCAAGTATTCCAGCAAGCTCGCCCACAGGCGCCACCTCCAAGGCGTCAAGCTTATACCATGACTGTGGAAGAGGCCGAAGCTACGGACCAGGTGATCACAGGTATGAGATTTCCGTTCACTAAGCTACACACTATACTTTTTAGGGATCGTGAGCTTAGATGTGACTCTCATTACCGTAGGTATCGTATTAGTAGCCGGTAAGCCTGCCCTCACACTGTTCGACTCAGGAGCTACACATTGCTTCATGGCAAGTCGATTCGTCCAAACACACGACGTCTCTGTAGAACCTCTGACTTCCCGTTGGAAGGTCGAGACCGGTGGTGGGTCTCTACCAGTAACCAGCAGATGCCTCCAATGCTCTGTTGTGATTTGTGGACGAGATCTCTACGCCGACTTCATGGTGATAGAGTTGCCAACTTTCGATGCTGTTCTTGGGATGGACTGGTTAGGAACTTTTCATGCCACCATTGACTGTCGTCAAAGGAGGGTAGAATTCGAGATACCTAACCACCCAAAGTTCGAGTTCCTCAGCGGAAGTCGATCAGAAGGACCCGTGAAGTACCGAGCCAGACTTTCAGAAGCCATGGCGACTACAGCAGAAGATGAGCAAGAGAAGCCTGAGATAGTGCGAGAATTCTTGGACGTATTTCCGGACGACCTCTCAGGTTTGCCTCCGGATCGCGGCCTTGAATTTACCATTGATCTTATCCCAGGTGCACAACCAATGTCCAAGGGACCCTACCGCATGGCACCACCCGAGCTTGAAGAGATTCGAGCTCAACTAGATGATCTTATACAGAAAGGATGGATACGACCTAGTGTATCTGCATGGGGTGCCCCAGTGTTGCTCGTGAAGAAGAAGGACGGATCCCAGCGCATGTGCGTTGACTACCGCGAGCTAAACAAGATGACGGTGAAGAACAAGTACCCACTGCCCCGCATCGACGACCTGTTCGACCAGCTTGGAGGATCGAGCGTGTATTCAAAACTGGACCTGAAGACCGGATATCACCAAGTAAAGGTGAAGAAGGAAGATGTCCACAAGACCGCATTTCGGACGAGATATGGACACTACGAATTCCTGGTGATGCCATTTGGTGTGACTAATGCACCTGCTGTATTCATGAGTCTTATGAACCAGGTTCTTTACAACCATCTGGACAAGTTCGTAGTCGTCTACATCGACGATATCCTCATCTACTCGAAGGACGCCGAAGAGCATAGAGTTCACCTGAGGAAGGTCTTGGAGACGCTAAGACAACATAAACTGTATGCCAAGTACAGTAAGTGTGAGTTTTGGCTCGACAAGGTGGCTTTCCTGGGCCACATTATATCTGGAGAAGGGATATCTGTCGACCCCGCGAAAGTAGCTGCTGTTCAGAACTGGCCAGCCCCGAAGAATGTAACTGAGATTCGAAGTTTCCTAGGACTGGCTGGTTACTACCGACGATTCATCCAGGACTTCTCGAAGATCGCAGGAGCCATGACGCAATTGACAAGGAAGGACGTGATGTTCGTTTGGTCGAAAGCTTGCGAGGATGCATTCCAGGAGCTGAAGAAGAGGCTGACTTCTGCCCCGATTCTGGTCATCCCAGACAGAACCGGAGGGTTTGAAGTATTTTGTGATGCTTCTGGCAAAGGACTCGGGTGCGTGCTGCATCAGCATGGCCGAGTCGTCGCTTATGCGTCCAGGCAATTGAAGATCCATGAAAAGAACTACCCCACTCATGACCTTGAGTTGGCGGCAGTTATCTTTGCCCTGAAGATATGGAGGCACTTTTTACTGGGTGAACACGTAAAGATCTTCTCTGATCACAAGAGTCTTAAATACCTGTTCACCCAGAAGGAGCTCAACATGCGCCAACGCCGATGGATAGAGCTGATGGCGGACTATGATATTGACCTTCAGTACCATCCTGGGAAGGTCAATGTCGTACCGGATGCCTTGAGTCGCCTCCCTGCCGTGATGACACTCACATCACAATGGAGGCTTCGACACGAGATCCGAGCCATGGAGATGGATGTCATACTACCTGGAGTAACGTCTTCGTTGCTCAACCTTCAGATCAAGTCAGACCTGGTGGATAAGATCAAAGCTGCCCAAGCCGGAGACGCGAAGCTGCAGAAGATCAGAGACCTGGTGTTAGCAGGTCAGAGGCCTGAATTCAAGATCCATGAGGACGGATCTTTGAGATTCGGCAACCGCATCTGCGTACCATCTGGAGACGTCAGAGAAGCTCTATTGGAAGAAGCTCACAGTTCTCCATATTCCATTCATCCAGGAGGAACGAAGATGTATCAAGACTTGCGACAACACTACTGGTGGCATGGGATGAAGAGAAGAGTCGCACGCAGTGTGGCGAAGTGTATAGTGTGCCAACAAGTGAAGGCTGAACATCACCGGTCTGCCGGATTGTTGCAGCCTTTGCCCATCCCAGAGTGAAAATGGAAACACATCACGATGGACTTCGTGACGGGACTGCCCAAGAGCACGAAGCACAATGATGCTGTCTGGGTGATCGTTGATCGATTGACCAAGTCAGCACACTTCATTCCTTTCAGAGTGGGCCAGTCGACTGAGGTGCTTGCCAAGAAATACATGGAAGAGATCGTGAAGCTGCATGGTGTCCCTGTCAGCATTGTTTCGGACAGAGACACTCGATTCACGTCTCATTTTTGGAAGAGCTTACAGGAGTGTCTGGGGACCCGATTAAGCTTCAGTACAGCTTATCACCCTCAGACTGATGGCCAATCAGAACGCACCATTCAGATCCTGGAGGACATGTTGCGTGCGTGTATGTTGGACTTCAAGGGATCCTGGGAAGACCATCTTCATCTCGTGGAGTTTGCTTACAACAATAGTTATCAGGCCAGCATTGGTATGGCGCCTTTTGCAGCGCTATATGGCCGGAAGTGTCGTTCCCCCTTGAGTTGGGACGACGTTGGTGATCGAGAGCTCATTGGTCCAGACTTGATTGTTGAAGCAGTGGAAGTAGTCCGGACCATCAGAGAGAAGCTACAGTTGGCTCAAGATCGATACAAGCATTGGGCAGATGCAAAGCGCCGACATTTAGAGTTCCAGCCTGGCGATCATGTATTTTTGAAGATCTCGCCGAATCGAGGGATGATTCGTTTTGGACGAAGAGGGAAGCTCAGTCCTCGATACATTGGCCCATTTGATGTCTTGGAGCGAGTAGGCGAGGTGGCCTATCGCCTTGCCTTGCCACCTGCATTGGAAGGAGTACATGAAGTTTTTCATGTCTCACAGCTTCGACGCTACGTAAGTGATCCTAGTCATGTTGTGGATTACTCTGAGATTGCTGTTCGTCCGGATCTATCTTACGAACAACAACCAGTCAAAATCCTGGACCGACGGCAAAAGATCCTCAAGAATCGAGTAATCAACCTTGTCAGGATAATGTGGCGTCACGACTCACCTGGAGAATCTACTTGGGAACGAGAAGACGAAATGCAAGAACGCTACCCGTCGCTATTTACCGAATCAGGTAATTTTACTAGTTACAAGACTAGTTACGGAAGCTATGGTGATGTTAATAGTAAGTATTCATAAACATCATCTCTTGCTTTCTTGATGCTAAGGTGTCACATTATATTATTTACAACCTGATTTAGTAGACCATTATTATCATTTATTCGCTTGAGCTTCTTCATAACAAAGTTATTTAAGAAATTCCGAGGACGGAATTATTTTAAGGAGGGTAGGATGTAACGACTCGAAAATTTTTCAAAACTTTTAATTACAAATTTAATATATATTTTGTAATGGTTTGTCAGGAGTTTTAAATGATTTCAAAAAAAAATTCTATAAAAATATTTTGAAATACTAGACTTATTATATTGTATTTCAGTATTTTCGGATTTCCTCAAATGCCCAAAACATTTCTGATAAAATTCATTTTCAAAAATTACCGTTTTGATTCGACGAATTTATTTTCTATACAAACGTCTTCAAATCAATTTCAAACTTCTACAGAAGCCTCCTATGATCATTTAGGGCTCCCCACATTAATTTCGTAATTTTCTGATATCATTTCAATAGAGAACCCGCAAACCCGCTTTCTAAACGTTTTGGCCAAAAACTAGTACCCCAGTAGTCCAAACCCTAAAACGGACTTCGTATTCGCCATCCTCGCGACGATACGATCCCGTGGGTATGTTTTCGTAATTTTTCGGACACATTTGCTAGTAGGGGCAAATTCGTAATTTCGTTACAAATTTTTACCACCATTTAATTACCCTAACTATTTACCATAACCCAATTACTAATTACTTTAACCCCACATGATAAACACGTTTAGACACTTTCCAAAAAATTTCTTAGGTTAGTCAAAAAAAATACCAACCGTATTAAAAATGTTGGGGTTAGTCAACAACCCCTAACCCCCTCATTAATTACAAATAGTAGGGTATTAACCCTATAAATACACCCCTAAGCCCGCTTAACCCATTAATTAAGTCAACTTTTGATTTAAAATTCTGCACAGACACACACTCTCTCTCCACGTCTCTCCCTCACTCTCCCGCCTCGTCTCTCTCTTCCCGCTCTCGCCGCCGCCGGCTCCGACCTCCTCCCTCCGCCTCGCCCGGGAGCTCCACCGTCGCCATCGCCCTCTCTCCGAGCACCGACGACGCCGCCGCCGTCCACAGCCCCGCCCCGACACAGCAGCACCCCGCTCGCCGCCCTTCGCCGCTCCCACGCCTCCACGCCGCCGACGCCGCCACCCCCCGACCTCCGGCGACCCCACTTGACGCCGCCGCCGCCTTCGCCGCTCCACCCGACCCCGCCGCCGTCGCCCACAGCCCCCCCCCCCCTCGCCGTTCCGCATCGACGTAAAACTGTGGGTTGCGTAAGTTTGGTGAATGGCAAACTCGTAAATACAATGAACTTTAACATTTTCGATTTATTAATTAATTATAATAGTGTTTACTGATTTAAAACCCATAACTAATTATACAGGGGCCAGAAAAATGAATGGATAGTCCCAGAAAATCAGAAACGATATTTCGGAGCCATTGGCGCTGGTCTCACCTCGACCAGACGCCTACTTTTTCCGGAATGATTTTTCGAACTTAAAGAATAAATACGTTTAAATCATTCTAAAAATCGTAACTCGCTGATTTTACGTACACAAATATGTGATAAAATTATATGAGATAATAGACTTCGAGACGGTCGTTTCGACTATTCATTTATGTAATTCCGACTTGTATTGCTCCCGTAAGAAATTACGGAAAATACAGGTCACTTATGTATTTTAGGGTTTTAAGGCTATTTCTAAGTTTTTAAAAATTATAAAAAAATTACAGAAGCTTCTGAAAATTCTCCCCTCTTGTAGTAAAATCTAAATAATTATTTTAGGTTTATATAAAAATTTTAAATATTTTTCGACACCGTTTTAACGAGTTTAAAAATCAAACTAACCTAATTATTAAATAGGAAAAAGTCGTGTTTTTCTAAAATAAGTATTTTGTGTTGCAGGTACAGACTCTGGTGTACCAACTTCTGAGGAAGCCCTAGATCCGCTTCCGGCTTACTACAACGGTATTAATTTTGGTAAGTCACGATAGGTTCTAATCTTAGAAATCTAGCCACTGTGCTCGTACGAACTTGTAGCACCGCACTACTACGTGCTCAAAGCACGGAAACACACGCCACTTTCTTGTGTTGGACTTGACTTGGAACATCTCGTGAAACGTTCATGTAAAGAACTTGTACTTGACACAACACCGGGTTTCGGGGTAACTCATAGTTGCGAGAGTGCGGGAGTGACTAGAGTTCGATCTACATGTCAAGCTGCCTGTGTTTCGGCCTCCTGTCTAGCTGCCTGCGTTTCGGCAAACCATCCTGCTGCCTGGGTTTCGGCAATCGTCTGGGTAGCACCCAGGCAAGAGACGAACTGAACGGTCACATATTGTACTCTCCGACTTGAGTCACGTAGTTCTAGTGGAGCTTGCACAGTTACTTCTTTACAGTCATGCACTTTACTTTCTGCACTTGTAGCACTTTACTTTCTGCACTTGTACAGACACTACACCGTACTTTACTTCTGCTTGTCATACTTGTACAGTACTCCTTTTCTTTGTTTAGAATCTTTGTGACTTACCTTCGGTTCCACTTGTGGCACCGACAGACGAAGATCTGGTCGAGGAGATTGCTCCAGAGTACGAGGAGCCTGTGTACGACCCGGAGACCGCGGAGTTTTAGTTACTTTTCTGTCGGAGTGTGTATTGTACTATGTATTTCCGTTTCTGCATTTCCTTTCAGTATTTCCTTTCATGTATTGGTGTGAGAGAGTGTTGGTTGTTGTTGTACTTTAATTTGGACTGTAATAATGTCTGTAAGCTGGTTTGAGTGTTGTTGGTACATCTCTGCGTTGTGGCTATGCTGAATTCACTGGTAAACTGCGGAACCTGCAAATAAACCGAATAGGTAACGGGCCCCCGAGAGCGGGTCGTTACAAAAGAGTTTCTCTAGACTCCTCACAAGCTACATCTTCGTCGGTGACTACTCCTATGGAGCTTCATCTTAAGCTTCGAAGCTTCGATGGCAAACCATTACCTAATCCTACCAGATACCTTGAGCTTGTTGGTGCCCTTATATACCTCTCCGCTACTCGACCAGATATTGCTCAAGCAGTTCATACTCTCAGTCAGTTTATGTCTAGTCCAACAACAGTACATTATGCAGCTATACTCAGAGTTCTTTGATATCTTCAAAGCACAATCACTCGCTCAATATTTTTCCCATCAGATTCATCCTTGAGATCCGTTGGCTATGTCATCTCCTGAAAGACATGGGAGTTTGCATTCCTACACCTATTCCTCTGAATTGCGATAATTGGAGTGCTATTTACATTGCTCTTAATCCGGTATTTCATGAACGTACAAAACATATCGAGGTTGACTGTCACATTGTGCGCCAAGCATACCAGGCTCGGCAGATTTCACTTCCATATGTTGCCTCCAAAGATCAGATTGCTGATCTCTTCACCAAAGCTCCGACTATTAATCAGTTACAGTACTTTTGTCCAAACTCTCCGTAGTTGATCCACCGTGAGTTTAGGGGGGGGGGTGTGTGTGTGTGTGTGTGTGTGTGTTAAACATACCCCAATGTTCCCAAGGGATTGCTGCTTCGTCTTCCACAAATGGCGTTTCGTCTTCCTCAACGTCTTCCTCAATGTTTCATCGTCTTCCTCAATGAGTCTTCACTATTGCAAATTTGTATAAATATATGTGTGTTGTTGTAATAGAGAGTCAAGAAAGATCAATAAACTTTCATTCACATTCAGATCTGTTAATAGACTGCATTTGAAGAAGAAACTTTTCGATTTAAAGCTTAAGGAGTATATGATCTATTGAGGAACATCTCGACTACTACAACCACCTTCTAACCGACCTGAGAAACGTTGATGCATCGACAATGAAGATAAAGCAATGATTCTCCGTTTGCATTTTACTCCCGGGTGACGATTGTCCCAATGTCCTCCGGGCACATGCATGTACTTGTGCGTGCGTGTACACACACACACAAATATTCATGTGCAAAATTTCGAACCAGAATTTTAAGTAGGCTTCTCACAAACACACACATTCTCTCTCTCTCTCTCTCTCTCTCTCTCTCTCTCTCTCCCCCCCACCCCCCCCCCCCCCCCCCAACAAAAAAAAAAAAAAAAAAAAAATATTCCTTTCGAAAAACTATTCTTTGTCAATATACTTTGTCAATATACTTCTCTTTCATACGAGAAAAGCTTGCCAACATAAAGACAAAGAGGAGCGGAGACAGAGAGAGAGAGACGGAGTGCATGACTTTGGCTCAAAGATGATCGAAGGAGGCAACGCGACACAGAATGCGAAAGCAGATGTAGCAAAGATTCAAAGAATGAACAGATAAAAAGGCCTTTAAAGCAAGAATTTGGGTCGCTAAGCTTGAAATTCGAATCCTGTGCCTCTCATCTCAATAGCATATATAATTCGTCTCTGCATGAAACCTGTAGTCCCCATCAAACTAAGACAGTATCCTGTTCCACAACAAGTGCATCTGAGCTCGACAACGACACAGGAGAGACATTGGGACATAAACGAGAAGCTTAGGAGGAATAAAAAGAAAAATGATGTACATGGGGAAAAAACAAGGATCTTAGTTCTAAATTGATTGAGATGTCTACAAGGAACAAAAACAAAAATCTTAGCCACTACTATGCTCAAGCTGTCAAGCATTCTCCCAAGCTGAAACTTCTAGTTTAAATCAATGCCCCTCGAAAAGCAAGAACGTACGGCCATCTCTCGTTTCTTGACTGAGATGGGAACATGCAGTCTCTTTTGCCTTCGATTGTGTTTGATTATGCCACTGTCATGCACTGATGTCCTATGCTTCTCGCCAACAGTACTGACCTAATGGTACTTTGCATGCGCGTCAGCGTCACACGTGTCCGATCTGCTTGGCTCCGAGACGAAAAGATGTAAGAATAAAACACCCAAGTTCGATTTCAGAGCAAATCATAAGAGAGATATGTGAGGTTATTGTCCGAACTATTAAGACGCGAATACAACAATTACATCGGATAGGAGCATCTGCCATCTGGAGGAGGCACGGAATGTATTTCTTTAGAAGCTATCCACCTTATTCATTTGAGAAAGCCCCTTGATACAAAATTACTCCCATTGGTAAGCTCGCTTCAGTTATTTTGTAAACGCTTGTGAGATGCTTGCATTCATGTCATTTATGGTCTAAACCGTTGGCTTGCCATCAATGACGGCAGTTTTCTCCAATTTATGATGGCCGTTAACATGTCTTTAATGGCAATAACTCGTCAGTAATAAAGGCACACACCGCCAATAAAAAGTCTCCCCAACAATGGGAGAGGGGGAATCTTCTTCTTCTTGGAGGTTTCTCTCTTTTAGAGCTCGGAGCTGGCTGATTTTTCCCTTGGTCCCTCTCACATGCAATCTCCTGGATAAGCTCGGGTTGCAAGTGCTTCTCACAACTCCAGACCACTCACAAGAACGATAAATGCTAAACAGTTTGAAATGACGTCAGACTATTCAGGTATCTTCTAAACACGACCTTCTCCGACTTAAGCATTACATGATCTCCTTAGATCGGCCGATAACTGCTGGCAGGGCTGCCTAATAGATCGGCCTTGGTTGCCCCCGAGCGTCCTTTGAGTCGCCTACCGACTTTAACATCAGAGGGGATTAGATCGGACCTCATCGATGTGGGACTAAAAAAATCTAATGACATGTACTCCACTCTCATCGATGTGGGACTAAAAAATCACCATCGTTCAATGTTAATCCCGAATTGCTTGTTCCACCTGGGCACCACTACAATCCTCCTCCCCAAACATCGACATGATCGCCATCTCGCCAGGTATAAGCTCCTCCACGTCATATGTGTTAGATCCTGATTTAGGAAATATAACACTAGAGGGTGGATGAATATTATTTATGAAAATTATAGAACCCTCTAGAAATTTCTATCTAAGATTTTAATTAGAGTTACCTAATTAAAACTTAATCAACAATAACTTGCAAATAAATAGATGAATAAGATTTGCAAAAGCTAAGTAATTGCAAGTTGTTTGTGCACGGGTACAGTCCACGAAGGCGTGTCAAGATACGCTGCCCGGTTGGAGCCTACAATCCGAAATCCGTCATTAAGGCTGAATAATACTTAGTTAAAGGAATGACTCATTCGACCGTTGGACTCCCGCTGATGCTCAGGGAGGAGTTAATGGGACCGAGTAAATAGGCGACCATTATCATCAATCTTGGAGAAGAACACGTCCTGATCAATGAGGTACGGTTATTCGCAATCGACAGATCAACATTTATAAATACCCGAAATGACAATGTAAAAGGGGTTCCAACTCACAAGGTACGAGATCTGATACTCTGATATTACATACTACAACTTACATTTATTCTTTAAATGAGCTTGCTACACTAGATCTGAGTCGAGCCTCTATGGGTTGATCTCAGCAGCTCAAAACTCCCTCCCTCTCTTAAGTCTCGTTCTAACTTAAGCATCGGAGAGGATTTGGGTTGGGACCCAGATCCGACCCCCCTGATACTTCCTTGTGGTACAGATCATCAAGGCCCAATCTAGCAGAAGGGTCGTGGTGGTGCTTCTCAATATCAATCGACGAGGGTCGAACGAACATTGCAAGTCGACTACCAACAATAAACGACCCCAGTTATACTAACCAAGGGTCACATTCAACTGATTGACGAGGCTCCAACTTAGTAAGAAGGGGTTCACATCAGCATCATCATTGTTTCGGTCATTTTTGGCCTTAACACAAGTATATAAAGAACAAGCCCATAGAGAAAGATAATCACAAACAAATAGAATTTACCTTGGTTTAGGTACACTTGCCATACATCCAGCCACATATCCTCTCAAGGACAAATCCACCAAACACGTTCCAAATGAAACTAAGTTACAACATGTCTACTTCACCCCAAGCTGGTGAATAGACCAACATCTCTCCAACGGAGAATACACATAACACACAAGTAATAAAAAATACCTATAAAGCTCTTTTTACATATAGCCAAATGTACCAAGGTCAAAGAATTTCCGAGCCGACGCCCTTTCGAAGCTCATGTCATCCTCACCAGCAGGACTCGGTCGAACAGTATACATACACTATCTGTCCCACCCCAACGTGCTTGAGCAGGAATTGCGGAGCATCAACCAATGGGTCACTTGGATGGATCATGTAATCCATTATCTGCACACGTGGGAAAAGCCGACCTGTATAGGTGCGAAAGCTAGAACGAAAGGGGTACCAATTTTTTTTGCTGGACGGTTCATTGTATAAAAGACGATGGACCATGTATGATGGCTTTCCTTTCCTCAAATGTTTAACCCCACAGGAAGACTTTATGTGATCCAGGAAATCCATGAGGGGGATTGCAGGAACCATTGCGGAGGAATAGCTATATTGAAAGCTCTAAGGCAAGGTTACTTCTGGCTAACAATGTTCAAGGAATCGAGTATGTGCGAAAGTGTCCATCTTGCCAGAAGTTCTCAAGGATGAGCTCAGCACCTCCAACCGATCATCAGTTCAGTGCCTTTCGCAAAGTGGGGATTGGACACCCTCGGCCCGTTCAAGCAAGCAAGCGGACATGGAAATTTTTTTTGCATATTCTTTTTTTTGCAAGGCACTTTTGACCTTGTCATCTCATTTGATAATCACTTCATTTATTCCAAAGCTTAAGCGAAAGTTACATGCTTAATCTTACCTAATTTTCATAGATACCCAAAACCTCTCATGTCATTAATTAAGAACCACATAGAAACATATCATCTTCTGTCTTCCATGGCACAAAAATAATATTATTGTATCCATGCTTTGCATCACAGGGGTAAGTTGATGCTTCACTAATTACTTTAATTATCACATAAACCCATCAATATTTTTTAATTTCTCAATATGCAATGAAGTTGCACCAAATGGCCACATATTATGATTAGACTTTCCTAAGTGATAAAATAAGCATTAGTTTACTCATTGTGCTCACTTCTTTGCATACTAGTAGTATGCTTCTAAGCTTCATAGATGGCATTATATTCTAAACATAAACTACAACTTAAATAATGCATCGTGCGTAAACCCATTGTTAATGAGCATCTAATTAACAACTAAGCCATGCTTAGATAGCTAATGGGATGTGGCTAACTTAATATAATGACAACAAAGAATGAGGTGGGGAGTGACGCTATCTCTTGGTTTTAAACCGATGAGGACCGTTGGATGATGTACCCAATGCTTATTGCTTCATAAATTTCATCTTAGCCTAAGCAAGTAGTCGCTATCAATTAGTCAAAAGATTATCAAAGATTTTCGTGGCCCAAACCTTCTTGTCCTGATTGCAAAGGGATCAGGGATTAGTTTAAGGCACTTGTCATAAAACTTAGGTATCATAGACTGAGATCATCAAGTCAAACAAGTGGATTAAGTTATTCCTAGTTGTTGCTTTCAACTGCATTAAGCATCTCACATCAAATGCAATATTATGTGATGATTAATAATAATGCAAGTCAATTAGGAAACAGTATGCAAAGCCTCCAACTTGAAGACAACGACTGTTAAAAAGAAGGAAACTAGCAGCATCAGACTAGCATTAGGTCATGCTTTCTCTATATATTATCCATTAATTACACTTAACACCAAACCCCATAAAACACCAGTCAACTGTGAAGCCAGAGACAAACATTATTTATATTTCAAGTAGGAGGCAAACCCTAAATGCTTTTTTTAAAGTTCATAAGATAAATTAATTAAGCTTAATCAATATGGATGTGACTGTGTCTCGAGAGCCCACCAAATTATGAAGTTTAAACCCATTAAAATTTGATATCACGGAAACACGAGAGAAACAAACTGAAGCAACCGGCAACACTTATTGATTATTCGACGCCCGAACCCTCTTTAGGCCGGTTAGAGCCCAAGCCCATCACATTGGAACGAGACCTCGCACCCGTCAACTGGGCTGATCCTGACTGTATGTTTGGGCCTTGAGATGAACGCCGGCAGCCGGGCCATCACTTGGCACACGCATGCGTCGTCGATCGTCGACAGCCTCCGGCAGCAAGCCGAGTCGCTCGGGTCCCCGTGGTCGTGGCCTCGGCGGTGCCTGCCGCTTAGGGGGACCAGCCGATGGCCGTTGTTGGGCGGCGCTGGCCGAAATCCTCTAGGCCCACCGGGGCGAAGAAAGCTGCACGCTTCATTGGCCAGTGCAAACTGGGAGAGGCACAGTGCTTGGGCTTCGGCCTGCAAACAAGCATGGCTTGATAACAGGACGATGACCATTGAGACAGCCAGTAGATTGGACAGAAATGCTGTGTAAAACTTTTCCATGGCTTAAATTTTTGGGTGCTGTAGTTGGGCTGGTTTGGGATTTTATAGTTGGGCCGAAAGGTTAGGATGGCTTTTTTGGGGCCGAACTGGTTGGTTCTGGGTGGGATGCCGATGGCTCACACAATTCTTGTCCATGCTTTTATTATATGCATTCAATTAGCTGCATATTGATCTGTTTCAATAAGTTAGTAAGGTTTAATTTAGACTGTTGATTCACAAGATTTTGCTTCTCGTTGATGGAAACCATGTGTGGAGGGCGACGAAATAAATATTGGGATTTGGGAGCCATCTCGACCTACACCCCTCCAAATCCCGAGCCAGTGCATTCAGCTCCAAGACATGAAGTCTTTGAGGAGGCCCCTATTTCAGTCTTTTCTTTGGATAAGGATCCAGCTCCTACGGATAGAGGTCTCAATGCTTCTATTAATATTAATATGCTCTGGACATTCCTTCGAATGATGGTGTTGATAATGGTGGCACCTCGTTGACATTGACGATCCCAACAAGAAAGTCAATGAAGATGAATATGAAGAATACGATAACGAGTGTCAGGTGGATGATGACCCAACTATAGATAACGCAGAATGTCTAGAGGAGATCTTGCTCAAAACTCGAGTTAATCGGACCTCGCAGAAGGAGTTTACGAACAAGACATCCTAAAAAGAGCACGACATGACTTGTGGATACCAACTTTAACTCGGGCCCACCTACGGTGGGATCCCAGCACAGCCTGTCAACAATAGGGCCCAGCCATTACTAGGGCCCAACACTGTACGAGGGACCTGCTACAGCGAACGATCATCTTTTGTAAGTGCAGTTGTTGACTTGTTGTCAGGTTGACAACAATATGACACACACCCACACAGCATAAGTTGAAATTTGCAGGGTTTTGCTGATGGAGTTGCATGCCAAACAGTCACAGGAAGACACTCGCACGTATTTCTTGTGCTGATACTGAAGCTACAGGCACAGCCTTTAGCTGTAGGAATTAAGGCCCTTTTGGAGACTTATTCAGATGATTAAAGCTGTAATCAAATTGATTTTGGACACAATTATACCAATGAAATATGAAATGAGATTAATGGATAATTGACGGCACCTAATGAAAAAAAGAATCAGGTGCGCCTAATGTAAAAAAGAAGCATGCAGTTGGAGCAGCAAAGGGCCATTTGGTACAGATTATTTGTAAACCTCCACTGTTTACAAGATGCAGATGCATCTACAACCACCCAATAACATCCAGCAATATAAGAACAAAACGTCTCAGCATGTCATAAAGATTGATAATTGGTGGCTCGATCATCATTAATTGCAAACCCATTCCCGAATCAAGAAAGACATAAGAGAGTTGCTTCGCGGAACCACCGCTTACTCCGCGCACATACCACTATTTACAACATGAATGGCGAACTTATAAGCGCGGAGTAAAAAGGTGGGTGCGCAAAGCAACTCTTTGATGATCAGATCTCAGTTGCTAACCGGAGTTACCTTGGGGACGGGTGAATTTGCCCCGCGGACACACCACTTAATTTTTCACTCCGTGTACACACCGTATAAGTTTGAGAAAACACGTTTTTGATAAATTCGCTGCTTTTCAAAAAAATTAAACGCTATGTGCACTAAACAAAATGGCCGGTTTGCAATGTAAGTCCCGTTTTAAATAGTGTTGCCATCGACACAACTCAAGTTAACAAGGTTAATCCAAATTCTAAACACACTTCATACTTGGCACACTATTTGGTATTTAAAAAATAATAATTGATGAAAATTATGTACAGCTGAAAGGGTAAACCCATCATTTTACATTCGGTTAAAACACCTACCCGCGTTCTTACAACCCGAAACCAACCCATCGCCGCCGTCAACAGCCGTGAAGGTGCAGTCAGCCCACCACGCCGCCTCCGCCAGCGGCGACCTGACGCTTCTCATGTCAACCACCGTTAATTTGCACACGTCGTCGCCGGCGTACAACTCATCATTCTTGCCACCCACGATTCCCACTAACCTCCCAAGCCCCTCCGCTTGCCACGTGGCACCGGCTGCCGGTCCGCCCGCGGCCCTCGCGTCCCATACCATCAACCCTTCGCGTCGCGCCGAAACAAATGTAGCCGGCGACACCTCGTGTACCACCGGGATTTCGTCCGATTCACAAGAGAACGATCTCAGTATCTCGTTTTGGTTGAGATCCAAGAGCGACGTCGAGCCTTTGGAACGATCGAATCCGAGCCCTAGCCCGTCCCAAAGCTTCACCACGCCCCCGTCACGTGCCAGCTCCGGCCAGTCGAAATGTTGGTCGGATTTACCATTTTGCCCATGGATTTCACCTTCAAAATCGCCGAAGTCCTTCTCTGACTCAGAATCCACCTCACCATCACCATCCTCCGTTCCCGAAGCCACCTCGTCGTCATCGGAGGAAGAGCAGGACACGTCATCAACATCACTGTCGTAGTATGAAGAGGAAGCAGGATGCGTAGCTGCAGATCTGCCCTTGCGAAATCTGAGAATCATGCGCCTGGATCTCCTAACGAGGCTGTTGAATGTGGCGACGGCGGCGACGATGAGAGCCGCCCAGGTCCAGAGAGTCCTGAGGTGAACGAGCAAATTAGGGCTCTGAAATCGAGCTATCCCCGATTCTAAAACGGGAATCTCCATAGCCAAAATAATTAGGAGCTGAAATTTTAATTAAAATTGAGGAATTCAATGAATTGTCGCAAAGAGATCGATTGAGTAAAGCAAAAGAAGAACAAGAAGAAGGAGAGAGAGCGGAAGAAATGGAGACGGCGAGGTTTGGATTTTATAGAGGAAAAGGCAGCCGTGATCGCTGACGTGGCCGAATGCCACGTAGGAGAAAAGTCCGCGAGCTTTTTGTTTTGGGTTAAAGAAACTCATCTCTTGGATGCCTCGGATAGTCGGATAACAGGGTGGAATGCGGATAACAGGGTGCTGAGTCAATGTTGCATCGGATCAGGATAAAACTAGTGAGTGGTTCAGAAACTTCGGAAGCACAGGACGGACACGTGCACCCTATCTGTACCATTCACTCACGGGGTTAACGTGAGCCGCATGGATAAAGGATTTTCCTAGTAATGGCGAAAAACATCCGTGCGATAACGTGAGACCTAATCTTGCTTGGGTAACTTGGATGCCTCGAGCAACACGACGAAGCTTCTGGACGAGGAGTGCAAATGATTTGGGGCTGCACGATGAAAAAAATTACCGTTTACCCCGTTCCAAAGTGCTATCATATTTTGTATCAAAATTTACATATTGATACATTCTATTAAAATTGTATATGTCATGTTGACCACATGAATGTCACATTAAGGATAAACGGCGTGGAAATTACACGAAATTACATGCAAACATTGGATGTGTTAGTGCATTTTACCTAATGATTTAGTTCCATTTATTTATTTATTTATATTCGTATTTATCCTTTTTGTCGGTTTGTTGAAATTAATCTTTGTCCAGTCTGTTAATTACTTAATTCGTTTTGCTAAGAACTTGAAAACCGTCCAGCTTAATGACAGCTAATCGTGTGACATGCGCAGTGACGCAAGGGCCGGCCGTGTGAGTGGCTGAGATTATCACGGATCCCAGCAAATCATGTCCCATCTTTAATTTCACACTCACTCCATTTTTTGGAGGGGGGATAAAAATAATTCCTCATAAATTTTTTTGTAGTTTAAATGCATAAATAATTATAAAAGATTAATGGAAAACAAATTAGTTGTGTGTTAACATGTTTCGGTTGATTGAGGGGAAAAGCATGCGCATTAATTACAAGGACAGTGCACATAATGCCAGCATGTTCTTCTTGACACGTCGGCGCGGTAAATCATTTTTGATCATGTATCACTAATTAATTATAAACGCTATATATTTAAGTATGTTGTATTAGGTATGAGATTCGAACCACTTGTGTGCAGGAATTTGCTAAAGAAATTTGACCATTAATCTTCGTTTATAGAAGAACATTCGGGTTAAAAAGTTGACCAAAACTACTCTTCAACGGTCACCAAAAACGAACAAAAATCCGATCGTTGTAGGCTGAGCTGGTCCTGACTAGTCAACTATAGTACAATCATCAGTCGACTAATTGGCCACTAGTCGACTTCTTGTAAAGCAGTAGTCGAATACTGGCCGTGCCAGTCAATCATTGAGCCATTGTATGCGTTGGTAGTCGACTCCTATGTAAGCGATATATATTCGAATCCTGGCTGTAATACACAAGATACTGGCTCTAACACTGTTCTAATCATTTTAAACGATTTTTATAATATAGTTTTAAGTTTTTATGTGTGTGTGAGCTTCTAGCAATACCTTAACACCCTAAGACAAAGATAAATAAAATTATATCAAATGAAACTATTACAATGAAATCAATAATGCATTCTTCATATTCGAAGCTCATTGTCTAGCTCCAATTCCTCCCAAGCAGTCTAATTTGATAATCGAGGAGAACAAAATTCCTCTGAAGCGCATCGATTTGATCGATCTTGACTTTGGACCTTACGTTCGCCAGCAAGCCTGGCTCCATGACCCACCCTCCTGATTCTTCTGGATGGCGGTGACCACATTCCTTCTGGAGGCAGAGGACGAAGCCATTACTTTCGAGAGAAGGAAAGTCTGAATCGAGAGAAGGGAGACTGTACTTCCACACTCCATCGCTGGAACCGTCATATATGCACAAATCAACAACCACATGATGGAACATGTGCCGAGGATACAAGGACCCAGAATGTCTTGGATTTCGAATCAGTAAATCATCAGAATCGACGAAGCGGGCATTTTGGCGCCTAGATCTCGAGTGCTATTTGTTGGATCCACGTGCACCTCCCCAACACTATGCTAGGTACACAACACCACCTACAATGCGCGGAAACGGTGGCCAAACAATCCAAAGCCCGAATTCCACCGAGATGTCACCTAGGCACAAAACCAAACACCTCACGGGCACAAAAGAAAGTTGTCACCAACAAAACAACCCTCTTAACGATCTTGCGACAGATATATGTAGACACACGAATATAATACGAAAGTAAGAGCAAACACAAAAGAGACGGAGATTTACCCTGGTTCGGTTGCGAACAACCTACGTCCAGCATCCAATGCACCCGGTTCCACTACTGATCAAGCAAGGCATACACCGACCCCATCATCTTCCTCCTCCACATTGAGAGACAAGCTCCAAGCAACAAGACCTAACCCTAGATCTCTCACCAAGCTCACACACACTCTCAATCAAGTGGGAATCCTTGATAACAAAGCCTCTACAACACGTAGAGCTCCTCAAAGGACCAATCCCACACCAATGGAGATCACTCCTTGGTAATATAGCCCCAAACTAGGAAGCTACCCAAGGGACTCTAGATCTCAAACACGGAGGAAGAAAATACAGACACCCACCTTGGATCTCACGAGCAAAGCTCTTTGGCTCTCAGACAAAGCCCTAGCTTCCTCGTCTCCAAATCTCAAATCCAAGACTCCCCAAAAATGGCAGCAGGGCACCTTGTTTCTCCCTCTCTGGAAAAACAAAAATGAGAGCTAGCCTCTGAAGTTTCTGGCCCTTGCTTCTCTCTGGAAGAATGAGAGCCTCCCCCTTTTTCTCTCTGTCGGCAGGCACAACAAAGGGAAGGCCCCCAAAGGCCTTTAATTGCCCAAAGACAATTCAGAGGAGGGGGGCCCATGCGGACTGTTGCTACACATGGGATTTTCAGCATAAAAACAACACTCTACCCTGCTGAAAAATCCACACACACTGCAGCACATAGCTCCAGCACCAATCTGTACCTGTCGTGTATGACCTCACCTTGCCTTGACCATCGGACATGTAAACCTCCATCATGTGCATCAGAAATCGCGCCCGCTGGCGCCTCAATCCTCCGAGAGACATGCCAAGCTCAGAAGTCGTCTGAGCCTAGCCTCACGCATCTCCGCCTCGTTCATCGCCATGTCTGCGATGAAGTCATCTGTCTCTGAGGATAATCCTGCGAGCTCAGACTCCATGAACGAACCAAATGACACTGTGCCAGTGTCCAATGAGCCCTCTGTCAATCCATGAACATCCCTATCATCACCCCACAGGTTCGCGAGCAACTCATGCTCGACATGGCCATCATCTATGAGAAACACGTTGTCATCCCCGCTGCTCTGTAGACTGACCCCAGCTGGGTCACATCGATACACTGTCTGTATCCACTCTGTCTGCTGATGTCTGTCATCAAGACTCGCCGTCCACCAGCTCCGCGCCTCAACTGACTGTGCCGACGACTCAAGACACGAATGCACACTCACAAGCGCCAAACTGTCCGTCTCACCAACATCTAGCCTCTGGAGATCGTCCTCACCTACCATGCCCTGTGATGAACTCGTCGAAGGTGAGAGATAAGCACACACAGAAGGAGCTCTTCTCGGCTCTGCCTCCTCCCTATATCGAGCAAGAACGCACTCGATATGTGGCCTCCTAACTCTCAGCTCCATGTCCCTAGTGGCAACTCCACCTGGGACCACCATCGTAGTCTCCACACTGTCGTGGGAGTCTCCATGCTCCACCACGCTATCAGATTCCCTGCTCCTCTGCATCTCCACCGGTCTGGTCTCTGAAGTATCAGAAGGTGCGCCTGATAAATTACCCCTAGCCAAACGAGAGCCATATCGCCTGTGCCCATACTGTGAAGACTACTCTACCATGCACAACGAATGCTCTACCTGTTGGATCTGGATCCTAGCCTAGAGGGGGGGTGAATAGGCTTATAAAAAAATTCTCGTGCAACTCACGAGAAATCACACGCAGTTATAGCACAACCAGAGTAACTAAAATGCAGACACAGAGTACACAGCAGATTTACCCTGGTTCGGTCGTCCCAACGACCTACTCCAGCCCCCAAAGCAAATACTAGATTGAATAGTGCAATAGGTACAAAGTCACAAGTTAGAGCACGCTCAGCGCACCCTCTACGTCTCTACACTCGCCAGACTCTTAGTACCCCACACACAGTGTTTCCTCTCACTATCAATCCTAGCAAAGCTTTCTACCAGCTAGTCCCAAACTAGCTGGGCCCCACTTGTCTAGTCCCAACTAGACAAGTCCCAAAATAGTCACAGAAGAATGGTAAAGTTTCCCCACAGAGAACGTTACGCTAAGACACAAATAAAAGAGTTTAAGAGTTTAGAAATGCTCAGTTTGTGTCCGTGTAGGCGTCTCTGTCAATCAGCACGTTGTCAGCTCCAATCTGACGCAAACGGTGTCTCAATCTGACTCCTGGATTGAAAAATACACACTGGTCTGTGTGTAAAGAAGTTCAGTTCAAATCCTTATAATACAACGGTCTGTGTGCTCAGCAACTCCTTTAAAATCCGCAGTCGGTGTGCAGAGTAAACTCAGTTCAACCCTTTTCGTCTTCGGTCGGTGCGCAAAGCAAACTCCTTTAAAATCCAAGCCACGTCAGCATGCAAATGTATTTGCTTGGGCTCAAACTGATTCGGTCGCATGCAACGCCACGTCAGCGGTTTTGCTTCGTTTCGAATTTAATTTCATGCACCTGCCTCCTCGCGTGATCTCCCATGTCAGCACGAGTTCCGCTCCGTCTTCATGCACGACTTCTCTTCTCCGCCTTCGACGAGGACACACAGCGGCTTCCGGCGACGAGATCTCCGTGCAGCTGGCTTCTCCGACTCGGCAAGCTCTCTTCGACGACGAGCTTTTGAACAGCGAATTCTCCTTCGGCCACGACGGCGGCGGCCTCGTCGCTTGGCAGCAGCAACTCGATGGAGACGGCAGCAGGTCACGGCAACGACGGTTTCGGGCTTGTCCGGCGACGTCACTACGGCGTGCGGATTCTCCTCGATGGTGATGGCAAGGTGACGAGGCGACGTTCTGCAGTCTTCTTACACGGTGGCGGTGCAGATAGATGCGGCTGTATTACTAGTCAGCGGAGAGGAAGGGCATCACACAGCAACGGGCGGCGATTCTCGTTGACGGCACAGGCAAGCGGTGTCGTCCTTCACCCCGACGGCAACGACGTCCCACCGGCAATGGGCTCTCGAGTACGGCGACGACAACTTCTCTTCTTCGGATGCGACCTTCACAGTGTGCAGCTCTCCGACGGGTACGGTCTTCACCGACTTCTCCGATCGCTGGGGCAACGGCGAACTGTCAAGCAGCGACGAGCTCCTTCACCGATGGCGATGTTCGCTTCTCCTTCGTGCAGCAATCTCCGGCGATGGTGATGGCTTCCTCCGTCGGTGACGAGGATTATTTGGGGATCTCCGCAGTTTTGACAATGGCGTCGACACCTCGAGCGTTGTTTCCCACGCCCGCTTGATTACTCCGTTGATGATACCCTCCAAAGAGGTTGCGGCGTTTACACTATAAAGTTTTGCAATAAAAACTCTGCTTGGGTAAAACTATGGGAGATGATGATGAGGGCTTCAAGAATTTCGGCAATGGAGATTGTAACGACTGCTTTTCATGTATCTGGATTTAATATAATATAATATATGTTTTGGTGAATTTTCTCCTAATGTGTGGTTTTCGTCTCCGTAGCTTCAATTTCGATCGTTTCGTCGTGTTTTCTCGTTTCTTCCTTAGGATTGTCGATTTCGAAGTATGTCATTCGTGACGGACTTCATAACGGTCGTATCTTACTGTTAGATCAAGCCTAGGAGTTTTAGGAATCGATACCGGGGCCCCGCGCTCCGTATCGGAACTTTTGGTGCTCATTAGCCGGTATAAGAAGGGCCACCGACCGACTAGATGACGATCCAGTCGGTCGGAAATCCTTCTTGGACCGACTAGTTAGCTTTCTAAATTTCTCAGGAGTTACTGTTTATCGTTAGTCGGTCTAAGAACGTTGGTTGACCGACTAGGTTGCAAACTAGTCGGTCGGCAATGCTTCTTTAACCGACTAACTCATCATCTTAATTTTAGTTGAGTTACTGTTTACTCTTAGTCGGTCTAAGAACGTTCATCGACCGACTAGATGCTAAACTAGTCGGTCAGTATTTGTTCATGGACCGACTAATTCTAAATCCTATTTTCGTTCAGGAGTTACTGTTTACACTTAGTCGGTCTGCGTTGGTCGACCGACCGACTAGTTGCCAAACTAGTCGGTCAGTGGTTGCTCTTTGACCGACTAACATGTGTTAAAACCCTAATTTCTGGGCAGCCGCCAGCTCAACCTATTTAAACCCAACCCAAACGATTTCATCTTCTCCAACACGACCCAAAACCCTAAAATCTTCCCCCCTTGAGCCCCCATCTTCCTACAAGCTTCATTTCTTCATTCCAAGCCCTAGAATCATCATCCAAACCATCCATTCACTCCATCTACCTCTCATCTTCCCCAAAATCTCACCAAAACCCATCAAAATCCCCAAATCCCCCAAAACCCTAGTTTCCCCAAACTTCTCCAATCTTTTCCAGATCTGATCCTAGGGTTCCCCGGAGTGTTTCTTCCGTTTCCTCTCGGTAAGAAATCGATTCCCCTACGTTTTTATAGCCTATTGGTATTTTTATGAAACCCTAATAAATTTCATGTTGTTTGATGATTGTTCCCCCAAAAACAGTGATTCCCCGTAGATTGGCATCCGTGTGACGAAGTGGTCGTCATCACCGGTGTTAGGCAAGTGAAACTTGCCACTTAGGGTTTAGGCCATGATTTAGGCCATTTGCTAGTTGTAGGCGTAAAAGAGGCTAGGCGACGAAATGATACTCGCCTAGGCGCAAATTGGGGAACTAGCTTGACAACGAAGCTAGTTCTGATATTTAGCATGTTGCACAATTACCATGTCATGTTTACTTTCCATTAACGGTACGCAAATTAAATGTCATGTCATTGCATTCTTTAAGTGTTTATGTGATTGCGTAGCTTTGCTACAAATGCTTGTGTTCCTGGCTCGTGTTCCAGAAGCGGGCCATGTGTTGGTTGATAGCCAATGCCCGAATTGCGTGTTTCCGGCTAGGTGCACCCCTACGCCAAATGTTTAATAATGCGAGCTCATGTGCGGGGCAACCCTGGCTCACTTGCTGGGCTCATGTTCAGGGACCCTGGCTCCATTACGTGTGGGTATTGGGGGTAAGAGTTAAGCGACCAATCAACTGGGAGTCTGCCCGATCAGCAACTGCAGTGGTAAGGCGTAAACTCTTGGGTTTGGGGTAGTTGTTAAGCGGCCAATCAGCGAATGTGAAACCATTCAGCTGTAAGGCGTAAACAATCTACAAAACAACGTGAATAGTGAATTGATTGAGATTGATAGTAGCGTAGCTACTCTTGTCTTGTCTTGTCTTGTCTTGTCCCGATAATTGTTCCCTTGTACAAAATTGTCTTGCCATGTTTTAATTGTGCACTCATGTTATAACTGCCATGTCATTCATACTAAACTGCTAGGTTGCTAGTTGCCTTACTTTCAGTTTCCTTGCTCAAGTCTTTTAGACTTGCTGACATGTGCCCCTTTACTCTTTTGGGTGACACATGTTAGATCCTGAGCCTGAGTACCTTGTTGAGGACGAGGTGTTTGCTGACGCCGAGCCCGAGCTTGTGTTTGACGGGGAGTACGTGGACACTGGGGACCAGTCCTAGTGTCTCCGTTGTGTTTTACTTTTGTTAGACAGTTGTTTTGTTATCGGTGCGTAGCACCCATACTTTGTTATGTCGTTTCTTTTGTTGGCATTGTTCTGGGCCTTAGACTCTTTTCTTTTAGCCTGGTGGCTTTTCTGGATGTTGAACTTATTTTCTTGTTGGACAAACTATGAGATGTGATATTTTATTTCAGTCTCTCTTTGTGTTATTTTTGTTGTTCCGTTGTGGTTACAAGGACCTGCTTATGTATTTTATGGACGCTTATCGGGTTTGGGGCTTCACAGCTCCACTCTCGTGCGGACCTTTTCACGTCTCGCCTCCATTTTAGGGAAGCGGGTCGTGACAGGTTTTATTGGTGGCCCATGCAGGTCTCTTCTGTAACTGCGATTTTTGGAATAGCGATAATAATATTAGAATGTCCAATAAATTAAGTTCGACGTCCGAGTCATAAGCTATGAGTCTAATCTGATTCGTTTTCTGTGTCACTAGATGGCAGGAAGACGTTTCACCCGTGGTGGGGGTAGTGGCGCGGTCCCTCATGATGAGGAGCCTGAGCGGGAACCCACCAGTGGTGAGATGATGCGGATGATGCTGCAGATGATGCAAGTGCAGCAGGGCGTGCTTCTGCAAGTCCAGAATGCTCCACTTGCTCGAGCTGCCCGGGCTCTTCCAGATGTCCCTCGCTCTGAGCCAGGAGCGAAGCAATTTCGGGAGCTGGGTCCCGCATATTTTGATGGTTCTGAGGGTCCTCTGGCTGCCGATGAGTGGATTCGGAACATCGAGGACAATCTAAAAATGGCCAAGATCACCCCGGCTGGATGGGTTGATTTGGCGAAGAGGCAGCTGAAGGATAACGCCAGGAATTGGTGGGATGCGGAAGAGAAGTTGTTGGTGGAGCCGATCGTCTGGGCTACCTTCAAGGCAAGATTTGAGGGTGAGTTCTTTCCGAAGGCTGCCAGGGAGGAGATGCTGCAGCGTTTTATCGACTTGAAGCAGGGGAGCTCGTCGGTGGACCATTATCACCAAGAGTTCATGAGGCTGAGTCGGTTTGCACCAAAGATGGTGCAGGACGCTGAGGAGAGAGCTCAGAGGTTCCTGCAGGGGCTTGCTTCGGAGCTCCAGAGTTTGTGACCTCTTCTGACCGGGAGTCTTATCAGAAGGTTCTGGTCGCTGCCAAGAGGCAGGAGCTGCTCGTGAACCAGAGGAGGGGATCTGTTGTTGGTGCTGGGAAGAGGCCTGTGGAACAGGCGAGAGCTGTGGTTAGACCTGGATTCAGGCCTAATCAGTCTGTCCAGTTTAAGAGGCCAGGAGGGCCTATTCTGAAGTCTTGCCATTTCTGCGGCAAGACTGGCCACGTCAAGGATCAGTGTCGGAAGTTTTTGGGCCAGTGTCTGATTTGTGGAGATGCTTCCCATGCCGCGAAGGATTGTCGGCACGTGAATCAGCTGCGGAGGGCTCCTGTTGCAGCACAGCCGTTGCAGCAGCGAGCGCCTGTTCCTGCTGGATGTGGAGCAGCACTTGTTCCACAGGGACAGGCTTTTCGGCAGGCTGTTCCGCCGAGGAGGCAGGCTTTCCTGATGACCGCTGCGGAGAGCGCGGCTGTGGATGAGGTTATCGCAGGTAATCCTCACTCTAGCTGTTACCTTCCTAGCTGGTTTTGATTGTTAGATTATGTTGTTTGCTTGAACATGGTTGTCTGCTAGACTAGGGTTTGATTGTTAATTGTTTGTTAGGTGTGGTTTTGGTTTGCACGTTTCCTGCACGAGTCCTCTTTGACTCTGGTGCATCGATGTGCATTATTTCTCGGAGCTTCGTGGAGAGGCATTCCTTGTCGACGTCCCCTCTTCCCAAGAGTTGGAACATCATTACAGGGAATGGTGTGGTCTCGGTGCATCGTGGTTGCAATTCTTGCTCGTTGGTGGTCTGTGGACATGAGCTTTTCGCTGATTTCATTGTCCACGACATCATCAACTATGATGCAGTTCTTGGGATGGACTGGCTTGTGAGCTTCTATGCTACGATCGACTGTCGGAGAAAGAAGGTGGTGTTCGAGATTCCTGGACATCCAGTATTTGAGTTCAGTCGTGGTAGCAGTTCGCTTGGTCCTGTCAGATTTCGGGCCAGGCCGGTGGAGGCTGTGGCTATGCAGTTGGAGATGGAGTGGCCAGCTGTGGTGCGTGATTTTGGTGACGTCTTCCCCGAGGAGATGTCTGGTTTGCCGCCTGATCGAGCTTTGGAATTTTCTATCGATCTCGTTCCAGGTGCGCAGCCGATTTCGAAGGCGCCGTATCGTATGGCACCTGCTGAGTTGGAAGAGTTGCGGAAGCAGTTGGATGAGCTTTTGCAGAAGGGTTATATTAATCCTAGTGTGTCTCCGTGGGGAGCACCGGTGTTGCTGGTGAAGAAGAAGGATGGTTCGCGTCGCATGTGCGTGGATTATCGGGAGTTGAATGCGGTGACCATTAAGAATAAATACCCGTTGCCTCGCATCGATGATATTTTTGATCAGCTTGGAGGTTCGAGGGTGTTTTCTAAATTGGATTTGAGGAGTGGTTACCATCAGTTGAAGGTTAAGAAGGGAGATGTTCCGAAGACAGCGTTCAGGACGTAGTATGGACACTATGAGTTTGTGGTTATGCCTTTCGGCGTAACTAACGCGCCCGCAGTTTTCATGAATCTGATGAACCTGATTTTCTACGAATTTTTGGATAAGTTTGTCGTTATCTTCATTGACGACATTCTGATCTACTCGAAGTCGGAGGAAGAGCATGCCTCGCACTTAAAGACGGTGTTGGAGATTTTGAGGAAGCATCGGTTGTATGCTAAGTTTTCGAAGTGCGAGTTTTGGCTGGACAGAGTTGCTTTTCTCGGGCATGTGGTGACTGGATATGGTATTTCAGTGGATCCCGAGAAGATTAGGGCCATCAGGGAGTGGCCTGTTCCGTCGTCAGCATCTGAGATCCGGAGTTTCCTTGGACTCGCTGGTTATTATCGGCGATTCATTAAGGACTTTTCTCGTATTGCTGAGCCGATGACCAGGTTGACGCGGAAGGATGTTGCTTTTGTTTGGTCGGGTGATTGTGAGAGTGATTTGGGTGTTCTGAAGGAGAGGTTGACGACTGCCCCTATTCTTGTCGTGCCTGATCGCAGCGGTGGATTTGAGATCTTTTGCGATGCTTCCGGCAAGGGTCTCGGATGTGTGTTGCATCAGCACGGGCATGTTGTGGCGTATGCATCTCGTCAACTTAAGGTTCATGAGAAGAATTACCCGACGCATGATTTGGAGTTGGCTGCCGTTGTGTTTGCTCTTAAGATTTGGAGGCACTTCCTGCTGAGTGAGAAAGTGAAGATTTTCACCGATCACAAAAGCTTGAAGTACATTTTCACTCAGAAGGAGCTCAATATGCGACAGCGTCGATGGTTGGAGCTTATGGCGGATTATGATATTGATTTGCAGTTTCACCCTGGCAAGGTGAATGTGGTTCCGGATGCTTTGAGTAGGCTTCCAGCGGTGATGATTTTGACCTCGCAGTGGAGATTGCAGCAGGATTTTTGCGAGTCTGGTGTGGATATTGTTCTTCCTGGAGAGGCTTCTTCGTTGATGTACATGCAGGTACAGTCGACGATCGTGGATCGGATTAAGGCTGGCCAGGCTGAGGATCCGAAGTTGGTAAAGATTCGGGAGTAGGTGGAAGCCGGCCAGCGGACTGACTTTTTGATTCATGAGGATGGCTCGCTGAGGTTTGGAGCCAGGTTGTGTGTGCCAGCTGGGGATATCAGAGAGGAGCTGATGGTGGAGGCACACAGTTCGCCGTATTCTGTGCATCCTGGTGGCACCAAGATGTACCAGGATCTTCGTCTGAATTATTGGTGGCATGGTATGAAGCGGAGTGTGGCTCGGAGTGTAGCCAAGTGCTTGGTTTGCCAGCAAGTGAAGGCGGAGCATCAGCGTTCGGCCGGGTTGCTACAACCGCTTCCGATTCCGGAGTGGAAATGGCAACACATCACTATGGATTTCGTGACTGGACTACCTCGGAGTCCGAAGCAGAATGACGCGATTTGGGTAATCGTAGATCGATTGACCAAATCCGCGCACTTTATTCCGTTCCGAGTGGGACAGTCCACTGAGGCGCTAGCGAGGAGATATATGGAGGAGGTTGTGCGACTTCATGGAGTCCCCGTGAGTATCGTGTCTGACAGAGACACGAGGTTCACATCTCAGTTCTGACAGAGTTTGCAGAAGAGCTTGGGTACGCGTCTGAGTTTCAGCACGGCGTACCATCCGCAGACGGATGGCCAGTCCGAGAGGACGATTCAGATTTTGGAAGACATGCTGAGGGCGTGCATGTTGGATTTCAAGGGTTCGTGGGAGGACCATCTACATTTGGTGGAGTTCTCTTACAACAACAGCTTCCAGGCGAGTATTGGCATGGCGCCTTTCGCCGCTCTTTATGGGAGGAAATATCGATCGCCATTGAGTTGGGATTGTAGGATCCTGCCAAAACAGAGTTAGGATCGATAATTAAAGTGGAGACTTACGCTAGCGTATGCGGAGCGGTAGTCTCGGAACTTTGCCTTCGGATTCGCCACGACGGATCGAGTCTTCTCACGAACGGAGTAAGGCTACTAATCCACAATCTAAATCTCTATTTTAGATTAAGAACTTGGATGGAGGGAGAGGAAATATTTCTGCAGAGCTTCGCTATGAAGAAGATGCATGCATGAATTTCATGCAAATGGTGTTAGGAAAATGGCTACCCTTGGGTCTTATTTATAGCCCCCAAGGTAGTTATTTTAGGGTAAGTTGTTCCTTTGGAACAACTTAATTAAGGTGTACCATGATGCATGGCACATTATAAGCTTAAGTTGTACCATATGCATGGTACAACATAAGCTTAAGATATTCCCCCTTTATTAGCCATATGTCGCATGCATTTATGCATATATAATGCGACTTTCCCACTCATACAGAGATCCTCTCCGCAAGGGAACAGATTCCCTTTGCACACGACTTCGTGTGCGCGACGTTCGAGGTCCGTATTCCCTCGTACATCCCCCACAAGGGTGTACAAACGTCTTCCATATCCAACATCTCCCACTCACACTTGAGGGGGATTGTAAGAGAACGTCTTTCCCTTAGTTCTTTCATCTATCATACCGAGAAATAGACCGTGCGACCGTCATGCGCGTAGAGTCTGTTGTTGTGCACTTGTTAGAGATACACAACGACCTCGAAGGTGCAAAGTTGAGTAGTTCAACGCATGCTTTACCCTAGATTATTTCTTCACATTTTCTTGTACTTTATATTCAACAATTGAATCCCATCTGGATTACAATTGGCTGGCCAGCTTTGAATCACTAAAGTCCAAATGCGAATATGAAATTAATCTTCCTCTTCTTGCGAACCTTCTGATCTTGACTTGATTCGCTTTTCTAACGTGCCCCGCCGAGCCGAATTACCATAGCTCATTAGTAACACGCTAAGATAGCGATCATCTCGTCAAATCTAAAGGAACCAATTGGAGTCCTTGAGGGTAAGAGTTAAGACCTGTATGGCCTTTGAGTCTCACATAATAGCAAACACTATTGCTACTAACTCAGTGGTCGAAATGCATACGTGGTATGAACACGTATTACAACATCACTCCTTTCCCAGGGAGAGTATGTCTTAATGATGTTGTACGGATGAAAGATCAGACACCACAGTGCCTATCTTTTTGAGTCCCCTTACTACTCGTGAAATATTCACGGACTCTCATCCTGCATAAGACAGATAGGATTTAAAAAATCCAATGAGATCTTTATATCCTTGTGATACAGATCTCAGATCTTTTGTAAGCATCCGTATGATGCAGATCTTTTATTCGACTATCTTGTTTAAGTCATGACTCTAAATCATTTGTCTAATGATTTTGACTTTAAACTAGTCTCATCTCTATCTTATCCATCTGATAAGATAAGGCGGTTGCTCATGTGAGAGAGCCAACCTTAATCTGTCCGACATACACACAATAAAATAGCTGAGACTTAAACACAAATGTTTAAAATCATTTGTAAGAAACTTGTATGCAATATATAAAAGAACTTCTTTCTTTTATTAAACTTTGATCTTCTATAGACATGGGAAATATTACATGATACAGCTCAGCACCTACGCATTCCCCATAGATGATAAGTGTTTGAAAAACACATCTCTGGGGATCGCCTTAGTAAGGGGATCCGCTATCATCTCATGCGTGGATATGTATCCTATGTCTACTTCCTTCCGTTTGTCATAATCCTTCGCAAACTTGAATCGAATGTCAATGTGTTTGGTCTTACAATGAAATTTAGGATCTTTGACATAGGCAATCGAAGCTTGACTATCACTGTATATAGGAACAGTGCTCGAGTCAGAGGCATTCGTCAGCCTGTCTAAGAATTTCCTAAGCCAAACAGCTTCTTGGACCGCCATGCTGAATGCTACGAATTCGGCTTCCATGGTTGATAAGGCGATGCAGGTTTGCTTCTTGCTGCTCCAGGATATTGCACCATTCCCGAGCAAGTAAACAAAGCCTGAGGTAGATCTTCGCTCGTCGAGATCACCCGCCCAATCAGCATCGGTATAGCCTTCGAGTCTCAAGGTATTGCCTTGATAGCATAACGCATAGTCCGCAGTCCCTTTGAGGTATCTTAATATCCTCTTCACCGCTTTCCAGTGTGCTTGTCCTGGGTTGGATTGGTAACGGCTTACCATACCAACAGCATAGCAAATGTCCGGTCTGGTACACATCATGGCGTACATCAGACTCCCGACAGCACTGGAGTATGGAACTTTTTCCATAGCTTTCTTTTCTTTTGGATCTTTGGGACACATCTCCAAACATAGACCCTCGCCTTTGCTTATTGGAGTATCAATTGGCTTGCAATCCTGCATATTAAACCGTTCTAAAACTTTCTTTATATATGTCTCTTGAGAGAGAGAAAGAAGTTTCTTGGAACGATTCCTTGAGATCTTAACCCCAAGGATATATGCAGCTTCACCCATGTCTTTCATCTCAAAGACGGATGAAAGCCAAGTTTTGATATCCAAGATAAGACGCTTATCATTTCCGGCTATAAGTATGTCATCTACATAAAGAGACATAATTACATACTTGTTTTTAATCCTCTTAATATACACGCAGTTGTCTTCGTCGAGCATGGAGAAACCATACGACAAGACGACTTCTTGAAAGCGCATATACCACTGCCTTGAGGATTGTTTAAGACCATATATGGATTTACGAAGTTTACAAACCTTATGTTTGTTTTCTTCTTGTACAAACCCGTTTGGTTGTTCCATGTAGATCTCCTCATCTAGTTCTCCGTTAAGAAAAGCAGTCTTTACATCCATCTGATGTAACTCGAGGTCCAAACAAGCCACCATTGCCAGAATTAAGCGAATGGAGGTAAAACGCACGACAGGAGAGAAAGTCTCTTCGTAGTCTATTCCTTCCTGTTGCGTGAAACCTTTCGCAACAAGGAGAGCTTTATATTTCTCGATGGAGCCATCAGCCTTATGCTTGATTTTGAGAACCCACTTGTTCCCAATGGCTCTACGTCCCTTAGGTAAATTAACCAAGTCCCAGACTTGGTTTGTTTTCATGGATTGAAGTTCTTCTTCCATTGCCGCTATCCATTTATCTTTAGCAGGGCATGTGACGGCCTGTTTGAAATTTGCAGGTTCGTCATCATCTTGTAGTAATGTCATGAATGTTTGAGGAAATTCATCCTCAAATCTCAGAGGTGTTAGCCTCGTTCGATTACTACGTCTTGTTTGAGTTTGATCACTCCCACTTGGAATGACATCACTCCCACTTGGAATAACATCACTCCCACTCGGAATAGGATTGGTATCGTTCGTATCATCCATTGGTGAAGTTTGAAACGTATTTTCTTCTTCACCAAGAATTCTCCCACTCGAACGTTCCGATCCTTCTTGATCCCAAGTCTCAAACAAGGATAAGTCTTGACTTATCTCACCCTGTCTTGGAAACTCTTTTTCCAAGAAGACAACATCCCTCGATTCGAATTCTATTAGACCCCCATTGTCCTCTTGACCGACGAAAACATATCCTTTGGAGTTTTCAGCGTATCGGATGAAGATACACTTCCTCCCACGTGGCCCAAGTTTGCCATATTTGTGAGAGGATAAATGTGCGTAAGAGGCACAACCCCAAGGTTTTAGAATGTTTAAGTCTGGAGTTCTATTGTTCCACAACTCATAAGGAGTGGAACTTACCGACTTCGAGGGTACACGGTTTAAGATGAATGCTGCCGTCAATAATGCGTCACCCCAAAAGGTGATAGGCAAATTTGCCTGAGACATCATTGATCGGACCATTTCCATCAATGTCCTATTCCTTCTTTCCGCAACACCGTTTTGTTGCGGAGTGTAAGGCATAGTTACCTGATGTACTATGCCTTTTTCATCACAAAGTTCCTTAAAACTTATTGATTGATATTCACCGCCCCTATCGGTTCGCAAAACCTTAATCTTGCGATCTAATTGATTCTCCACTAAACTCATATAGTTTTTAAAGCAAGCCAAAGCTTCACTTTTGTGGGATATCAAATAGATATGTCTGAAACGGGTGAAGTCATCAATGAATGTGATGAAATAGGACTTCCCGCGTCTTGTCTTAACATTCATTGGACCGCAAATGTCCGAATGGATAAGCTGTAATGGAACTTCGGCCCTTGTGCCAGTTCCAAACGGCTTGCGACAAGTTTTCCCTACAAGACAATGTTCGCAAGTTGACATTTCAACTTTTGAAACATTAGATAGCAAGCCACTTTTGGCAAGTCTATCCATTCTAGTTGGTCCAATATGACCAAGTCTTGCATGCCAACAAATGATCTCAGACTTAGAGTTAGAAACATTTGTTAAATGGAAACTTTCATTAATGGAAGAAGAATCATCATACATTGTATTTAAAACAATTAATCCATTACAAACATTACCAGAACCAATCAAAGAATTATTACAAACAAGGTCAACATATTGTTTATAGAACCTCCACTCATAATCTAAAGACATTAACATGACCACGGAAACGATATTCCTTCTAATATCTGGAGCAAAGAGGACGTCGTGCAATAATAATGTCCGGCCGTTGTCGAGAACTAGCTTACATGTTCCGACGCCTTTGACTTCAACACGAGTGTTGTTGCCGACGTATATCCACTTTGTTCCTTGAGTTATCCTTCGATACTCTACGAAGAACCGTCTGTCCTTCGCAACGTGGTCTGTGGCCCCTGAATCAATCAACCAAAAATAGTTAGATTCAGCAAGAAACATGGAACTAGAAACACATATGTAACTAGTCCTACAAGTTACCTTATCACTTCCATCCGTACATGTACGGGCGAAGTGACCGTACTTGTTGCACTTAAAGCACTTGATCTTCTTCAAGTTTTTCTTCTTTGAGTGCACATTCTTTTGCCACTTTTTGTTCTTTGTCTTCTTTGAGGTCTCCGGTTCTTGCTTACGTTCGTTCACAAACCTTAAGCGTTTATTCTTCCGCTTATTTCCTCCATGTGAGGAACTAGCGGCCACGTGCACTTCTGCACTTGGTTTTGCGGCTTGAATCCGCTCTTCCTCGAGTTCGAGGTGTTTCGATACATCGCTTAAAGTTTTAATGCACTCATTATGAGTGAGATGCATTTTCATGTTATCCCAGCTATCTGGGAGTGAACGAATGACTGCTTGGATCTGCTGTTCGTCAGACAGCGTAACACCCGCATCCTTTAATTCAGATATTAGATTCGCCATGTGGCGGAGATGCTTTTTCATAGAATGATCTCGCCGCATCTTGTACGAATCAAATTGAATATTCAAGGAGCGGAGTTTGGTAACCGAAGTTCCACCAAATTTTACTTCTAGCTCAGACCATATGTCTTTGGCTAGATCGAATTCCCGAAATAGACGCATTATGTCATTGTCCATTGCGGACAGTAACGTAATACGTGCTATTTTGTTCTTTCGAGTCCAAGTATCATAAGCTTCCCGGTCCCTCTTGTGTTGGGCCGTATTGCCCAACTCAGGTTCTACCATTATGTTTTGGAGTGTTTCGAGCACATCTTGCTCCTCCAAAACATATTGGATTTTAATTGACCAAAGTTTATAATTGTCGCCGTTGAGCTTTTCACCTTTGTTAAGCTCTGCGACAATATTCTTAGAAGCGGTAGACATATTCGATTCAAAGAACTGCAAAGAGAATGAAAAACACGATCAAAATTCAATGCATAAAGTTTCGATTCTTTAAACACTTGATAAGTTCCTTGGATGCGTTGAAATGTTACTCTAGAATCGAGAAGTTCACTACGTTCCCAACTACCATCTAGAAGTAACTTTCAAAGTATCCCTCTTACTTATCTTAAGTAAAAAGAAATCAGAAATAATACCCGTATGGTATTAGCAGCGGAAAATTACTTTGAAAAACATATCTTTCAAAATAGAATAGGTGAGAATTAGCGCAAAGAATTTTAACGCAACAATTGCCAAGCCACGAGACCTGTTCTACACACCCATGGGTTAGATAACCATGGCCGGATCGTGGTAGGACTTGGAATTCTAAATTGCGATGTCCCGATTTAAGGACGGGACATAACCTATTTGAAAAACATCTTTTTCCAAAAATTTGAAAGCACGTTGGCTAATCTCCGTAGAGTAGAACACAACGTCACAAGTACATTGGCTAATCTCCGTAGAGTAGAGCACAATGACATGGCTAATCTCGCATGAAGTAGAGCACTATGGCTAATCTTCAAGGAGTAGAGCCCAAAAAACTTCATTAAAACGTTAGTCCCGTATGAACTAGACGGCACTGTGGTTAGCCCCGTATGGGCTAATTGACACATTCGAGTTTGATCAATGCCTTTTGTCACCCCGTATGGGTCAGTTGGTAAGTTTGCAGTCGACTCAGACCTTCTGCCAGATTGGTCGACCAAAAACACAAAATTGGTCGACCAATTTTCGAAAGCAACTTCTTCCCGGCCAGGGCAGGCCGCTGGCCGGGGCCAGGGCTCCTGCCCTGGCCTCGGCCAGGCCCTGGCCTGAGGCCAGGGCGCCGGCCCTGGCCTCTGCCAGGGCTGGCAGGCCGGCCAAGGGCCGGCCCTGGCCACTGCCAGGGCCGGCCTGGCCGGCAGGGCTTGGCCAAGGCCGGCCACTGCCGGCCTGGCCTTGGCCGGCCACTGCCGGCCTGGCCTTGGCCGGCCATGGCTTGGCCATGGCCGGCCATGGCCGGTCATGGCCAAGGCCATTCGGTGTTGGCCGGCCATGGCCTGGCCATGGCCGGCCACCCCCTTTAAATGGGGTTGCCGCACTCATTCCTCCCCCTTGATGGGGTGGTCGCCGGTGGTTATTGGCCGTAGCCAACCCCCTCCGCATGGGGAGAGGGGGTGCATGGCCTTCATAGCCCATTTGGCCATGGTGCACATGCACCAAATTTACCTCTTACCCGATGGAAATAACTACCATCATCTTCCTCGATGAAGCACCCGTTCGTCGATGAAGCACCCGTTCGTCGAGAAATTAGTTATTTCCTTATGGCCGTGTGCCAAAAATGAAAAATAACATACTACGTGAACGGTCGGTTCTTCCCGTCACGGAGAGTTCCTACCATATCCGTAATGATAGGAGACCCTAACGTGAAAAGAACAACCGCTGCGTTCTCTCCGTCACGAAGCGTTCCTACTATATCCGTAATAGTAGGAGACCCATTCGTGAAAAAGACAACGACTCGTTCATAGTTTCGACAGGGTGGCGGTTTGACCGGGGCGAACCCATATGGCTCTGATACCAATGTAGGATCCTGCCAAAACAGAGTTAGGATCGATAATTAAAGTGGAGACTTACGCTAGCGTATGCGGAGCGGTAGTCTCGGAACTTTGCCTTCGGATTCGCCACGACGGATCGAGTCTTCTCACGAACGGAGTAAGGCTACTAATCCACAATCTAAATCTCTATTTTAGATTAAGAACTTGGATGGAGGGAGAGGAAATATTTCTGCAGAGCTTCGCTATGAAGAAGATGCATGCATGAATTTCATGCAAATGGTGTTAGGAAAATGGCTACCCTTGGGTCTTATTTATAGCCCCCAAGGTAGTTATTTTAGGGTAAGTTGTTCCTTTGGAACAACTTAATTAAGGTGTACCATGATGCATGGCACATTATAAGCTTAAGTTGTACCATATGCATGGTACAACATAAGCTTAAGATATTCCCCCTTTATTAGCCATATGTCGCATGCATTTATGCATATATAATGCGACTTTCCCACTCATACAGAGATCCTCTCCGCAAGGGAACAGATTCCCTTTGCACACGACTTCGTGTGCGCGACGTTCGAGGTCCGTATTCCCTCGTACATCCCCCACAAGGGTGTACAAACGTCTTCCATATCCAACAGGGATGACGTTGGTGATCGGGAGTTGTTGGGACCTGAGATGATCGTGGAGGCCGTGGATATCGTCAGGAATATTCGGGAGAGGTTGAGGATTGCTCAGGACCGTTTTAAGCATTGGGCGGATGCTAAACGTCGTCCTTTGGAGTTTCAGCCGGGCGACCATGTGTTCTTGAAGATTTCCCCGAATCGTGGTGTGATTCGTTTCGGGAAGCGTGGAAAGTTGAGCCCGCGATACATTGGACCATTTGACATTTTGGAGAGGGTTGGCGAGGTAGCTTATCGCTTGGCATTGCCGCCATCTTTGGAAGGAGTTCACAATGTTTTCCATGTGTCGCAGCTTCGTCGATACATTAGCGATCCGTCTCATGCGGTAGATTTTTCGGAGATTACCGTTCGCCCCGACATGACGTATGACCATCATCCAGTGCAGATTCTGGACAGGCGTCAGAAATCGCTTCAGAACAAGATTGTCAATCTTGTGAGGGTGATGTGGCGACACGGCTCACCTGGAGAGTCTACTTGGGAGAATGAGGATGAGATGCGAGAGCGTTTCCCACTTTTGTTTCTGGACTCGTGAGTATTTGGAAATTCTGAGGACGGAATTTTTCTTAAGTTGGGGAGGATGTAACGACTGCTTTTCATGTATCTGGATTTAATATAATATAATATATGTTTTGGTGAATTTTCTCCTAATGTGTGGTTTTCGTCTCCGTAGCTTCAATTTCGATCGTTTCGTCGTGTTTTCTCGTTTCTTCCTTAGGATTGTCGATTTCGAAGTATGTCATTCGTGACGGACTTCATAACGGTCGTATCTTACTGTTAGATCAAGCCTAGGAGTTTTAGGAATCGATACCGGGGCCCCGCGCTCCGTATCGGAACTTTTGGTGCTCATTAGCCGGTATAAGAAGGGCCACCGACCGACTAGATGACGATCCAGTCGGTCGGAAATCCTTCTTGGACCGACTAGTTAGCTTTCTAAATTTCTCAGGAGTTACTGTTTATCGTTAGTCGGTCTAAGAACGTTGGTTGACCGACTAGGTTGCAAACTAGTCGGTCGGCAATGCTTCTTTAACCGACTAACTCATCATCTTAATTTTAGTTGAGTTACTGTTTACTCTTAGTCGGTCTAAGAACGTTCATCGACCGACTAGATGCTAAACTAGTCGGTCAGTATTTGTTCATGGACCGACTAATTCTAAATCCTATTTTCGTTCAGGAGTTACTGTTTACACTTAGTCGGTCTGCGTTGGTCGACCGACCGACTAGTTGCCAAACTAGTCGGTCAGTGGTTGCTCTTTGACCGACTAACCTGTGTTAAAACCCTAATTTCTGGACAGCCGCCAGCTCAACCTATTTAAACCCAACCCAAACGATTTCATCTTCTCCAACACGACCCAAAACCCTAAAATCTTCCCCCCTTGAGCCCCCATCTTCCTACAAGCTTCATTTCTTCATTCCAAGCCCTAGAATCATCATCCAAACCATCCATTCACTCCATCTACCTCTCATCTTCCCCAAAATCTCACCAAAACCCATCAAAATCCACAAATCCCCCAAAACCCTAGTTTCCCCAAACTTCTCCAATCTTTTCCAGATCTGATCCTAGGGTTCCCCGGAGTGTTTCTTCCGTTTCCTCTCGGTAAGAAATCGATTCCCCTACGTTTTTATAGCCTATTGGTATTTTTATGAAACCCTAATAAATTTCATGTTGTTTGATGATTGTTCCCCCAAAAACAGCGATTCCCCCGTAGATTGGCATCCGTGTGACGAAGTGGTCGTCATCCCCGGTGTTAGGCAAGTGAAACTTGCCACTTAGGGTTTAGGCCATGATTTAGGCCATTTGCTAGTTGTAGGCGTAAAAGAGGCTAGGCGACGAAATGATACTCGCCTAGGCGCAAATTGGGGAACTGGCTTGACAACGAAGCTAGTTCCGACATTTAGCATGTTGCACAATTACCATGTCATGTTTACTTTCCATTAACGGTACGCAAATTAAATGTCATGTCATTGCATTCTTTAAGTGTTTATGTGATTGCGTAGCTTTGCTACAAATGCTTGTGTTCCTGGCTCGTGTTCCAGAAGCGGGCCATGTGTTGGTTGATAGCCAATGCCCGAATTGCGTGTTTCCGGCTAGGTGCACCCCTACGCCAAATGTTTAATAATGCGAGCTCATGTGCGGGGCAACCCTGGCTCACTTGCTGGGCTCATGTTCAGGGACCCTGGCTCCATTACGTGTGGGTATTGGGGGTAAGAGTTAAGCGACCAATCAACTGGGAGTCTGCCCGATCAGCAACTGCAGTGGTAAGGCGTAAACTCTTGGGTTTGGGGTAGTTGTTAAGCGGCCAATCAGCGAATGTGAAACCATTCAGCTGTAAGGCGTAAACAATCTACAAAACAACGTGAATAGTGAATTGATTGAGATTGATAGTAGCGTAGCTACTCTTGTCTTGTCTTGTCCCGATAATTGTTCCCTTGTACAAAATTGTCTTGCCATGTTTTAATTGTGCACTCATGTTATAACTGCCATGTCATTCATACTAAACTGCTAGGTTGCTAGTTGCCTTACTTTCAGTTTCCTTGCTCAAGTCTTTTAGACTTGCTGACATGTGCCCCTTTACTCTTTTGGGTGACACATGTTAGATCCTGAGCCTGAGTACCTTGTTGAGGACGAGGTGTTTGCTGACGCCGAGCCCGAGCTTGTGTTTGACGGGGAGTACGTGGACACTGGGGACCAGTCCTAGTGTCTCCGTTGTGTTTTACTTTTGTTAGACAGTTGTTTTGTTATCGGTGCGTAGCACCCATACTTTGTTATGTCGTTTCTTTTGTTGGCCTTGTTCTGGGCCTTAGACTCTTTTCTTTTAGCCTGGTGGCTTTTCTGGATGTTGAACTTATTTTCTTGTTGGACAAACTATGAGATGTGATATTTTATTTCAGTCTCTCTTTGTGTTATTTTTGTTGTTCCGTTGTGGTTACAGGGACCTGCTTATGTATTTTATGGACGCTTATCGGGTTTGGGGCTTCACAGCTCCACTCTCGTGCGGACCTTTTCACGTCTCGCCTCCATTTTAGGGAAGCGGGTCATGACAGAGATACTGAGTCTTTTTGGGCTTCTCCTTGTTGCGTTGATGAAGGCTTGACAAAGCTTGGGTTGGTCTCCTTTGCTTGGAGAAATAAATGGCCTTTTGATGATTGTCGCAAGAGGGTGAATGCAAGGGAATTTTTGTATTTCGGCAATGAAGACGAAGATGCTTGTGGTGCTCTTTTGCCTAGGGAATATAATATAGCCGACTTGAGCTTTTTGATGTATGCCCCTCATTCCTTCAACCCTATGAAAGGGTATTTATAGGGCTAGGGTTTGAAACAAGTAGTTGGATAATGTGGAATCCCTAAGATATAGGAAACTTGTATTTTGATTGGGATTTTGCATTGGAGAAGGATATGAATTTGGAATTTTGTATTTTTCTGGGAATTGGTCTTGACTAAGGAGTTTGAATGACCATGTGATTTGATTTTCAATTTGAATTGGATATGGAAAATCTTTGCAAATCTTGTTAATAGATTTTCATATCTCCACACATTGACCAAGTCAAACTTTGCTCTCTATTGACCAAGTCAAACTTCTTTGTGCACACACACTCCCTTTCTCCCAATATGCTATACGAATAGCAATTCCGCCAATAGTGAAAGTATATTGTTTTGCCAAGCCTGAAACACACTGAGCACACACATTAGATATACCGACACGTTTGTCATCATCAAACCAAGTTCCTAGATCGTTGCTTCCAACACTACCCTGATGTCAAGCTCCTCAGAAGACCTCTCTACCCTGAAGCTGAAGCTGCACAACTCAACACGCTGGTCCTCCTCAGAAGCAACCAACTCATGCGTGCTAGAAACGTGAGAGACCTCCGTCTCCTCACCCACTGCAACCTCTGGCATCGGTGCGGAAACCAACTGCCCTACTCCTCCGTAGATCGACGGCTCTATCTCGAAGCTAAAGCTGCACACCTCAGCATGCTGGGTCTCCTCAAGAGCACCCATAACGTGCACGTTGGAACTGTGAGAGACCTCTGTCTCCTCACACACTGCAACTGACTGCATCGATACGACGACCGACTACAACGCCTCCTCGTAGACCGCTGTCCTCTACACCTCTAACTGAACTGAATCTGGAGCTACATCATGAGATACCTGCTGATCACTGACACTGACCACATCGGATGAACTCTGCACCCTGTCCGTCTGCACACGTGTCTGATCATCTGCCTGGGTCTGAATCTGAATCACCTCATCCTCTCTATGGACCGGGCTGTCCTCTGTTCTCTGCACACCGTCATGAGTCTGCTCCACCCTAAGCACTGCAGACTCGTCAATCATGACGTGTCGTCTGACAATCACCTCGCGGGTACTAGGACACCATAACCTGTACCCTCTCGCACCTCCAACAGCGTACCCGAGTAGGACACAATCATGCATGCACTGTCCTACATTATCATCGTCCCTCTCGTGCGGCCGCACCGGACATCCAAACATACGCAAGTGTGAAAAGTCAACGACTCTGCCCGTCCATAACTCCTCGGGAATAGAACTACATGCGGCAAGTGACGGTGTTCGGTTGATGAGATATGCCGCAGTAGCAAGGGTCTCCGCCCATAATTCCTTAGGAAGGCCGGATGGTCTCAATAGCCCCCGTGTCTTCTCTACCAACATCCTGATCATGCTGTCTGCTACGCCACCGTGAGGGTCTCCATCAGGAATGGTGTATCGGCACGCGATCCCCTCTGACTTGCAAACATCATGTATCTCTACATCGTTAGTACGGATCTCTCCTATGGGTCTACCCATCCGCCTCTCGACTATGCTCCTCCATAGCCGCACCTTCTCATGGATCTCCTCCCGAGATCCCATGAGAGTAACCATGACTCTCCTCGAGAAGTCATCTATGAAGGCCGTGAAGTACCTCGCGCCTTCCAGAGAAGGAACTGGACATGGACCCCATACGCCGGTGTAGACGCACTCTAGGGGCTCCCTACTGTGTTTGACAGCTGTCCCAAACTGCACTTGCCTCGGCCGCTCTGCACCACAGTCACTGCAAGACTCAAGCCCACGATCACCTCCGAACACACTCCTCCTCTGAAAAATGTCAAGGCTCTGCTCATCAACATGCCCCAATCTGAGATGCCACAGTCTCGCTGGATCTCCACTCTCGGACTTCTGTGATCTGCCAGTCTCGCCCACTACTGTGTGCCCATCGAGCGCATACAAGTTGCCACGCTTCTTCCCCCTCATGACAACCAAGCATCCTCGGGAAATACGCAGTCGATCCTTCTCGATCACTGCCCTGTAGCCCATCCCGGTCAAAGCTCCTATCGATATCAGGCCACTTTGAAGATCAGGAACATGTCTGACGCCATCAAACACACAGACGATGCCATCGTGCATCCTGACTCTGACTGTGCCACTCCCAACCTGCTCGCACTCCATACCATTCCCCACGAGAATCCTCTCTCCAATGCATGGAATATATGAGTCGAACGCACTCCGATTCGGAGTCATATGGAATGAACACCCCAAGTCCAATAACCACGAACATTGCGCTTCTCCCACGGAATATGCCGCAAACACCGAGCAATCATCCTCGCCAGAAAACATCTCGTCTCGTACTCCAACAAGAGTTGAACTCTGAACATCTTTCACAATGCCAATCGACGTCCTCGCTTTCAACCTCGGGCAATCCCTCTTCCAATGCCCGCTTTCCTTACATAGAAAGCATTTATTGTTACCGCGGCCCCTTGACCTGGACCGCTGCCGATGCCGCCGATTCCAACTCTTGGAACGGCCCGTCTTGGATCTTGGAGTGGGTCCGCCCTCTTGGCGACCCCGGATGACATTGGGTACCTCGCAACCATCGGTGTCAACTAACACCAAACTTTGAAGATCCTCCGTATTCAATGCAAACTGCACCTCATCCAACGTGAGTGAATCTCGGCCATTCAACATCGAGCCTACAAACTTGGAATACACCGGAGCAAGAGAACACAATAGTGCCATGGCATGTTGCTCGTCCTCTATCACACTCCCCAATTCCCGTAGGTCCATTACTATACGGTCCATCTCACCAACATGGTTCCACAACGAGGTTCCCCTTTTCATCATGTGTGAGTATAGAAGCGTTGCCACAATTGCAACCTTCGTCCAATTGGTGTCTTGGTCGAGTACCGAGCTTCAAGCATCCTCCATAGGTCGCTCACGACCTCCACATCGGTAAATTGCCGAAGGATCTCATCCTCCAAGGATTGCAATATCTCACCGAGGGCTTTAAGCTCCATCATTCGCTTATCATACACCGTTGCCTTACATGGCATGCCCGTATCACATACGGCACCGTAAACTCCATGGTGCTTCAACAAAGCCACCATCTTTTGTCGCCACGGACCATAGTTGTCCCGGCCATTTAGCCTCTCTACTTCGTATAAACACCCGACCGTCTCCTCACATGAGCAAGACGCCATCGCGGCACTACACGTATTCGCAAACCGGAAGCTCTGATACCACTTGTTGGATCCCCGTGCACCTCTCCCAACACTAGGCAAGGTACACAACACCACCTACAATGCGCGGAAACGGTGGCCAAACAATCCAAAGCCCGAATTCCACCGAGATGTCACCTAGGCACAAAACCAAACACCTCACGGGCACAAAAGAAAGTTGTCACCAACAAACAACCCTCTTAACGATCTTGCGACAGATATATGTAGGCACACGAATATAATACGAAAGTAAGAGCAAACACAAAAGAGACGGAGATTTACCCTGGTTCGGTTGCGAACAACCTACGTCCAGCATCCAATGCACCCGGTTCCACTACTGATCAAGCAAGGCATACACCAACCCCACCATCTTCCTCCACCACATTGAGAGACAAGCTCCAAGCAACAAGACCTAACCCTAGATCTCTCACCAAGCTCACACACACTCTCAATCAAGTGGGAATACTTGATAACAAAGTCTCTACAACACGTAGAGCTCCTCAAGGGACCAATCCCACACCAATGGAGATCACTCCTTGGTAATATAGCCCCAAACTAGGAAGCTACCCAAGGGACTCTAGATCTCAAACACGGAGGAAGAAAATACAGACACCCACCTTGGATCTCACGAGCAAAGCTCTTTGGCTATCAGACAAAGCCCTAGCTTCCTCGTCTCCAAATCTCAAATCCAAGACTCCCCAAAAATGGCAGCAGGGCACCTTGTTTCTCCCTCTCTGGAAAAACAAAAATGAGAGCTAGCCTCTGAAGTTTCTGGCCCTTGCTTCTCTCTGGAAGAATGAGAGCCTCCCCCTTTTTCTCTCTGTCGGCAGGCACAACAAAGGGAAGGCCCCCAAAGGCCTTTAATTGCCGAAAGACAATTCAGAGAAGGGGGGCCCATGAGGACTGTTGCTGCACATGGGATTTTCAGCATAAAAACAACACTATTTTCTCAGCTACCGCGCACCATTAAATGTGATGTAACGTCGCTTGACTTAAGCGGATGGATCCTTCAAGGTCGTGCGACGGGGGAACCATTGTTGAGTCATTGGGCCAGCGGTCGAGGCAACTCAGTCAACAGATGATTAAGGCCCACCAGGCCCGCCAAAGAAGCCCAGTGTCGACTCAGTCAAAGCCAAAATGTCTAGTCGACCGTTGGGTCCCTCTCGTCCGATCGTGGGATTAAAGACGGACTTGAGAATCTCGGGGACATGCGCAACATTTACTCCTATTAATGGAAAAAAAATCGTGGCCCCATTATGGGGTGGTCGTTATCTCCACAATGTCTCCAAAGGGACCCTCAAAGTCTATAAATAGAGGAGAGGTTTCCATCTTTAAGGTACGCGGTCTAAGACATAGACCTCTATTTTCTCATTTTTACCATTCTTATATTCGAGCTTGCATCATCAGTTTAGAGACGAACCTCTATGGGTCGATCTCAGCTACACCAAGCTCCCTCTCTTCATAAAGTTCTATACTAACTTAAGCATCGGAGGGGATTTGGGTCGGAACCCAGATCCGACCCCTCCCAACGAGTCCCTGTGGTGCAGATCGACGATCGTTGTCCAGAACCGAAGGTTGACGTCGAGCTCACCAACCTTAAACGATCGACGCAAAGGTCGACTGAAGGTCGGTCGAAGGTCACAACACTTCTAACCACCATCATTCGACCCCAGTTCCTCCAACCAAGTGTCCCACTCCTGCTGCTGACGAGGTTACAACTCAGCGCTTTAAGTCTACTCAGCCTGACAACTGTACCGGTCAATTTTGGCCTTAACAACTACCAATCACCCAACATGGCATTATTCTTGCCATCTGAAGTTTGCAAATCTTCAGGACATCATTTACCCGGTCTGAGAAGAGAGTCATTGGGACATGCACTGATTCATAACTTGACAACAGATACATTGAGTGGAACAACTTGCAAATTCAACTCAAGATCTTGGAGACTTGGGCATTCTAGTACCAAAAGGAGGCAACTTGGACAACCATCACTTCATATTCGAGCCCAGAGAAACCGCTACACTAGCTACACTGGAGGAGGGTGAGGTCCCGGGTTCTCACCCGGGTGCCAATGCGCCAAAGGCGCTCGGCAAGATTAAGCCATTTGTATCATCGTCATCCTCCAAATAGCATGAATTCTTTCAAAAGTTGGTTATTAGTTCAAGGACTATCAAATCTATGGACTGCCTTTCGTTACATAAAATCAAAAGAAGAATGCAACATGCAAGTATCCCCCAAGAGAAGTTGGAAGGCTAGGCAGGAACACTGTAGGGCACGTATCTGATCTCTTCCTTGAGTTGCACCCCGAATATTTGGTCGACCCTTTCTCTGACGACGTTGATGAGCTCCAGCATGTCCTTCGACGTCGAGCCGCGGCAGTTGATGAGGAAGTTGGCGTGGGCCTCGGAGACCTTTGCGCCTCCTATCTGAACCCCCTTGAGCCCGGCCAGCTCGATGAGCTCTCCTGCCGTGATTCCTAGGCCCTGAGGGTTTCTGAACACGGATCCGGCGCTGCGCTCGCCGATCGGCTGCGTCCTCCTCCTCCTGCAACTATACTCTATTAGTTGATTGTTAAAACATCAATCGCATGATAATAGCATGCTTAACATTGACAAAATTACCATTTAAAATACAAGAAGTGGCTAAATCTCAATAAACCACCCTGAACTTTCATAAGATTCTATGAAATTCGCCTTTACTTTGCAACCTTTTGTTTCGGAATTACACCCCTTGAAGACGTCGACTTTATTTATAAAATGAATTTCTTGCCCATTCATATATGGTAGATTGACATGTCCAACTCCGCGTCCTCTTCCAAGGAGGCCTCTCCCTCAACCACCGCATCCTCAGAAACTTCCTCCACCTATCACTCCTCCTCCTCTAACTCATCTTCATCATTCTCCCCCATCTCTTCCTCTTAGAATTAGACCCACAAGTTTCACAAAAATCAATTAAACCTAACAAGTTTTGTTACGCCCTAAAGACCGATCCATGAAATTAAGATCCGCATGCACTGGGGGCCGGAGCAAACACCTCACCGACTCTTCTGATGGGACACTAGCCGAGCTGAAGATCGTCTCTACTCAGAGAAGCTCGCCTCGCCCCACCGCAAGCTCGCCTCCAAGGTCAACCAAGAAGCCCACCGGTGCGAACTACAAGCTCGACATGCTGAGGACAAGCTCGCCTACCCTCCAACAAGAAGCATCGTCCGGAGGAGCCGAGCTTAATCGCCGATCTATGGCTCGCCCCTGAGGGCGACCAAGCATAAATATCTCTGACAGGGTGACGTAGGCTCACCTCACCTACTCTCCATTAATGACAGGGGTTAAGGGGGAGAACTGACGATCGCCACTCGCGTCTTATTAATGCACCAGCATCTCCTGACGCCATTAATGAGGTAAATATCCCTGACACAGCCGCATCACTCGAGTGCCAACTGGGTTGATTTGACAGCTGACAAGATGGCGAACAACCGCCTCTCAGCCTATAAATACCCCCCATCATACCTCCATAGAGGGGGTTGGTCAGTTAAATCTTCTAACTCATTTCAAAACACAAGGTAAGATATCTTCCACGTAGCTGCGTTTTCCTCATAAGCCCGCCACACTTCGTCGATCTGTCTTAAGGTCGCCAAGTGTGCACGACGCCTACATTTTACGTCACCAGCTGACTTAGGCATCGGAGAGGCTACGGGCTGACAGCCACTCCGCCTTGCTAACCAGTTGTTAATCCTCGCAGGAAGTTCACCTCAGCTGCCGGAAGAGGGCGACCTTCAGGTGATCCCCATGTGACCTTGGACCTTTCACCTCTGAAGCGAGCTCCGAGTCGTGCTAACCTCTCCATCACCTAAAAACTTGTAAATCATTGGACACATGATTCTCACTCCAATTAAACAAAGTTCATTGTGTGCGGATCTGACCCGCAACAAGTTTAATTCGATCCAAAAACCTATTTTAAACATTAGTTATAAAAAACATAAAGCCTGCGAAAATCAATCAAACTTTGAAAAATCAATATTTCATGGTTGAGTGCCATATGTGATGCACGGACATATATCCTCAAATACCATATATGGTGCTCAGGAATATAGGCCGAGCGCCACAAAATTTTTTCCGAAAAAATTCAACACCGTTTCTTGGGAACCCAAGTAACGATATTGAATTTTTTTTAAAGAACTGTAGTAACGGCAACGTCGAGGAAGAGACAAGAGGAGGCATCAGCATTAGTGACATTAGAGGGAGGAGAGGAAGTGCAGTGTTAAAAAGAAAAGAGGGTTAAATTAGAATTGTTCTTAAGGGTATAATAGATATTAATATAATGGCAAAGTTATAAGCAACATCTAATTTGTATAGCAAATCGGGTAATGTGAATAGTAGCCCTCTAGAGAGAAAGGAAGTTGCTATGTGCACAGACCTAACTGCTGTGGACACAGATCCCTTTACAAGCAACTAAGCAAATTTAAAAATCTTTTTTTTTACTTTTCACACAAGAACATATCCCAACGGTAAATTATGCTAGAAAAGGTCAAAGATTCAGGTATCCGACCCGATAGTCTGTTGAGGATTTTTCTCAACCGAAAGGTCGAGTCCCACGTGTCCATTTAGAGGATTGAGGGTCGGTTGGGAAAATCTCGGACGGTTACAGGGGTGGCGGATATGGCGATGGCCCTATTAATAGAGAAGATGGGTTTCTCTTCTAAAGTATCAAAAGACTTTCAGTCATATCCGGAATCCCCAAGCAAAATATTTCTCGCTCATGTTCTCTCATTGGTATCATTACATCTCTCCTCTTCATCCTCATCCCCCACTTCCCACCGTCTCCAACGCCGCACCCCGGTAGCCCTCTCCCCTCCCGCAGTACCCATCCCCCCACGAGTCGTTGACCCCTCCTCTTCTAGCAAATGTGGTGGGAACAGCGACAGAAGAGGGGATGTGAAGAGAAACGAAGAGTGGGGAGGATGAAGAGGAGGGAGGGTTAAAGGGGATGAGGAAGGGGACGGGTCGGCGGCCCCTTTAAATCTTGGATGTTAAACTTGCAAATAAATGGTCTGGGCATTCATCAGCTAGGTCTGTGCGCGTAGCAACTCCCACCATGAAATGAAATGGCATGTCCGTGAGAAATCAAATTTTTTTATTTTGTATGATATTTTCATGGACGTGAATGCGCCAGCAACCTGACGGCAGTCTGCCACGTGGTCTAAATAATCTGACACATGTCCGTATCTGCCGTGTCTTTAATGATTTGAAAGGACAGCTTCGCAAACATCGCAAACAATCGAGAAAAGAATTTTACGCACAAAGTTTCTTCCCGAAGAAAGACGAAATTTTTAATTCAACCGAAATAAGAACAAGAATTCAGAGCTTCACCTCTCCAAGTATGCCCTCTGCCGCTCTCTGGTCCCCGCCGCCGGCATGAGCTTGAAGGTCACCGCCACGATCGCCGCCAGGTCGGCCATCTCTTGAAACGACGACCACCGGTAGCCGAACTCCAATTCCGCCCTCTCCATCACCCTAATCCCCCCCTCTCTGGTCATCACCTCCACACTTTGCACCACATCCCCAGTCTCCTGCATGCATCCATGTATCCAAATAAACATATACTCGTGGAGCAACGCTGTTAATTTTAAAGAGAATAATCAATTATCATGATAATGGAGACATCTCTTCAGAGAATTGCTCTTTACACCTCAGAATGAGGTGCAAGGAGGTGACATGCTGCTTAAAATGTCAAAAGGTTGGAAAAGAGAGGAGGGGGATGTGACCTATTTTAAGGTTTTTCTTTCCATTTTAGACAATGGTCACCTCTATGCATCTCATTTTGAGGTGTAGATAACAATACTCTCTCTTTATATATTGTATATAAACAGATGTCTCTCACAAGTCATATGAAACCAATTATTCTCAATTTTAAAAACATTTGAAAAACAAAAGGAAGTAAATAAAATTACCTGGCCGTTGGCTCCGGCGTTCATGAAAGTAGCACCGCCAACAGTCCCCGGGATCCCGCCGGCAAACTCGAGCCCGCCAAACCCCTCGGCCGAGCACCGGACTCCGAGGCGGTTAAACGGGTACCCGCTACCAACCCGATACGTACCCGGTTCGACGATCTCGACCCGTGCCTGCAGATCCAACCGATTGAGCACCACCAAGCCATCAAAACCCTGGTCGGAGAACAGGCAGTTGGATCCCTTTCCGACGACAAGCAGGGGGGCGGAGCGGGCCCGGCAGAAGCTGACGGCGGAAGCGAGGTGGCAGGGGGTGGAAGCTTCTAGAAAGTACCGGCAGGGGCCGCCGATGCCGAAGGTGCTGAGATCCCTGAGCTGCTTTTGGTTCTTGACGGAGTGCTTCTCGACGAAGAGGAGCTGGTCTCGCTCGTCGGGGAGGATGTCGGGGGGAGGAGATGCTGGCGGAGGGAAGAGGAGGCGGTAAGGGAATGAGAGTGAAGGAGAGGGCGGAGGAGGAGGAGAAGGGTAGGAGGATAGGAGCCCAAGGATTCTTGCTGCCATTGAACTAATTTCCTCCTCTCTCTCTCTCCTCCTCTCTCTAATGTGACCAGTTTCTCTCTCTTTCTGGTTTATTAACTGTTGCAATCGGTGATTGTAAGGATTCGAAACCGAATGATTTGTGTGTGAGTAGGGAAGTACAATGGTGGATTGTAGCCCGTGATTTGGAGTAGACAGGCCCAAGGATTGGAGGAGAATGTGCTCTCAACAATGTTCATGCTCATAATTAACATGTTCCTTTCCATTTGTCTGGCCTCTCCTCTCTTAGGCCATGTTTGGTTTTGGGATATGAAAATAAGAGAGAGAGAAAGAGGAGTGAGGCTGGAATTGAAAAATTGAAAGAAAAGGAAACAGAAACCAGATTCTTTTTTGGGATTAATGTAGAGCAATGGACCAGGTGCAAGACACAAAAAGATGGGACCCAACGAGTACAAGTCCATTAAAAAGAAAATATGATTATTAGACACAATAACAAAATATGATTACTAGACTTTGAAAACATTTCAAATCAACTTTTTCAACACTATCATTTTGATGCAATTCTTCATCTAGAGCCACAGGAGTGGACAACGACTTGCACTTTATCCGTTTTGAATTTTTTTTTCAACAAATTTCCTCTGCATTTATCTTGAAAAATAAAAATCTTTCCTTTTTTTTTGCTTTAATTGAATTTCGAGAAAATATTTCATAATGCCTAAATCGGGCGTATGTTCATCATGCTTGCTTTGAATTCTTGAACAGTTTTCATGTAAGTATTGGTCAATTTTACCATTGAGAATAGCCTTTTTCAACAAGTCTTGCTTTGTGCTTTTGGATGTTTCCATCTTCGTTGAACTTTGTTTTATAAGCCCAATTTTAAGTCAATAACATCCTTACCATTTGGTAAGTTAATAAGTTAACAGGTTTTGTTCTCATCAAGCTACCATTACTTCTTTGCTTGCTTCTTCAAAAGTTTGTGGTTCACAATAAAAGAATGCAACATCATAAGTTTTGTAGATCTCATTTAGCAATCGAGTCAACCTTGGCGGACTTTCTTCGGGTAGATGACCTTGAGAATGGTGAAATTGGTGGTGTAGAGGTAGGTTTTTTTTTTTTTATCCTTCGGAATGCTGGTAAGCGGTGCGTGCACAAGCACCAGCTGGTAAGCGTTGCGTGCACCAGCATTCTGCGTGCACAAGGGTTCGAACCCTGGTGGTCCGCATAAAAGCGGGAGGCTGATGCCATTGGGACAACAGTCCACTGGCGTGTAGATGTAGGATTAGGTAATGAAGGAATAGGATTTGATTTGGTAGTATAACTTGCGGCAAATTCTCTTGATTTGAGGATGGTCCCTAAAATTTATATAGAAACAGGATATAAATAGTTGCATTCATATCTTTGGCCCAAAATTTTTAGGTAGGCATTTGCCTTGTATCATACTTCTATCCATTTCTATAATGGTGCAGTATTTTTTTCGACAACCTCATTTTGTTGTGGACCCCTTCGGTTGGTGAGCTGCCTTTTAATGCCATTTTCTTGCAATAATTTATGAACGGAGTGTATATAAATTCACCTCTATCGCTGATAGAAAATGACCCTATAGCCACGGTCTTTTAACCACGGCCAATCCGTGGCCGATAGTTATTTATCGGCCACGGATTCGTCTTATCGGTCAGTATTCATCCGTGGCTGCAACAAAATTGCCACGGAGAGACGATGAAAATACTTCCCTGGACGATAGTAACTATCAGCCACGAATCCGTTCGTGGCTGAATAGAAAGCCACAGACGGACGACGAAGATACTTACGTGGCCGATCTGTCTTCGGGCACGGATATGTCTGTGGCCAAAGATCATCGGCCACAGAGAATTCCGTGGCCATTTCTTTTCAATCGTGGATACGATTGATGCCATTTTTTTAAAAAAAAAACCCTAAATTGGGACTGTGTGTGTGTGTCGCAGACGATCACTGCCCCTGCCCCTTGTAGGTCCCCCCAGCCCCACCCTAGGGCTACATTATATCAGAGAATGTTGGTTTTTTTTTTTTTGCGCGGGGGGGGGGGGAGGTGTGGGGGGGGGGGGGGGGGGGGGTGTGTGTGTGTGTGTGTGGGTGGGGGGGGGGGGGGGGGGTGGGGGGTGGGGGGGTGACAGCTTCACTACCGGTCTGCTTCATAGGTTGAAGATATAAGCATCCAGAATGCTGAATATCTGGACTCAATCGTTGATGGCGTCATTTGCAAACCAGTAAATATCAATTTATTTGGTAAAAACGGCCGTCCATAGAATATGAACCTCGAAAAAAAAACTCAAAAAAACCGAAGCCAATTGGCTGGTATTCTCCCTCCCTTCCTTAAAGGTCGAATATAATATTCGATTCCTGCTTTCCGATGTATAAAAAAATAAAAAAAAGCCCGAAAAGACCCGAGAAAAATACGAAAAACAAAACCAACACATGCGCGCAGGAAAGAGCGAAATAAAAGGAAATATGTACACAACATAACAAAAAAGAACGCGCGCAGCACCGGCACCAGCACCACCACACAAACAAGATAGCAAATATTTAGGCTAAATCCCCAACAACACAACATTCTTCAGAGAAATTGCTCATTTCTTACAGGTGAAGTGCACTGGTATTATGCCTTTTGCAGGACCCCAAAAAAACGAGCATCTATCGCAATGCACAGAAAGTGCAAGTAAAATAACAACATTATTGAGTTCAAAACAGAATCCATTGGAAAATTCTAACAATATTTGAAGCATCAAGTTGTATACAGATTAACATATTATGATGATCAAGTAAAGGATATTATCAACATCAGGAGACTTACATTACTTAAGATGTACATTGAATACAATCATGGCGGTTTTTTAGCATCACAAACATTGGTCGCTCTCTGCTTATTGTCTGTATATAAGCACATTGTACATTACAGCATATAACTGGGAAATATTCACCAGGAAGTATTTACTCCGAATTCTTTACAACAAGGACAGGACATTTTGCGTTATGCAAGCAATAATTGCTGACGCTCCCTAAGAAAGCCCTGTTTCAGCAGATATGATTGCTTGATGAATGAGGGATACAGATTCGTAATCACTACTTCAGACTGGAAACACATGTAAATCAATAAAAACTAGTTTTCTGTTATTGTCACACGAACTCATAATCGAAGTGAATACAATAAAATTATACTAGTCGCTGAGCTTCATTTGAAGGTTATGGCTAGATTGGTGCCCGACGACAACCCAGTATATACCATTAGCAACTCTTACCTTCCTGATATAATGTTACAATGCGCAATTTGCATTGCCAACCCCTCTGGAAAACAAATTATAAAAAAAATCTTCCCATTAAAGCTTCTGCTTTACACCCTCTGGAGGAACCAATTGTTAGGAACTTTTAGGATTGTGGGTGGTAAAGATCTCATTTTTATAGATATGAAGAGCAATACAAAGATAAGTTGGTCTCTTTCGAAAGGAACCCACTTTCTTAGCCTTTGATTCAAGAGAAAAGGCTCAACTCTCCAAAATCTCGGATTCTACCCGAGTTCTACGGTTTTCTTTCTTAGGTTGAATTTCAACCTGAAGAACGACCCTAGCCTCCATAACTATATAGTGGACTGATTTGTCCAAAGTTGCAAAAATACACCCTGAGACCCCCAAATTACAGAATTGCCATTATTTCAGCCCAATCTTTGTGCTGCGCCATGCTCTTGCCTTCACCTCTGTCGCTGGTAAGTTATGATCCTATCAATACCCCTCCAAAATAGCAACCTTGTCCTCAAGGTGAAAGTTTGGAAACTGATGTTAAATGACAGTCATTGGTTTCCATGTGGCTTTATAATCCGATAGGTCCTTCCGCTGAATTAGTACCTTCGTAACACCAACATTGCCTTGACGAACATGTTAAATGACAGTCATTGGTTTCCATGTGGCTTTATAATCCGATGCTGAATTAGTACCTTCGTAACACCAACATTGCCTTGACGAACCCCCTTCAACTCAAAGGACTCCAGAATCACCTCCATGTTCTTAGACAAAATCGGTGGTAATGGCGGAGGGTAATGGCGGAGATGGTGTATGGTCCCCAATGGCATGACACAACTGAGAAACATGGAAAACTAAGTGTATAGTGGTAGTCGATGGCAGCTTCAGCATATATGCAACTTCCCCAACCCTTGACTCAATCTCATAATGCCCATAATACCGTGCTGACAGCTTCTCATTTCTTCTGTGGACCACGGATCTCTGGCGATACGGTCGCAGCTTAAAATAAACATGATCTCCCACGGCAAACTAGATCTCCTGCCGATGCCCATCTACATGTTTCTTCATTGATTTGCTCAGTCTTCATCAGATGTTGCTTCAACTCTTCTAGCATCATGTCTCTCTCCTTCAAGTCCCCCTCTACCCGAGACACCAGAGTAGAGATGTGGCCGTAGTGCACCAAATGTGGAGAATCACGTCCGTATAGGATTTTAAAAGACGTGGTCTGAGCCCCTGTATGATATGACATGTTGTACCATTACTCAGCCCATGCTAACCACGTCGCCCACTGCTTCGGCATCTCATAAACAAAGCAACGCAGATAAGTATGGCCATCTGTCTGGGGGTGATAAGTTGTGCTCCGCTTCAGTACCGTCCTCGGCATTCTGAAAAGCCACCACCAAAAGTGACTCAGAAACACTCGATCCCGATATGACACGATGGTCCCGATATGACACGATGGACACTGGAATCATATGCAACCATACCACCTCGCGTATGATTGCCGCAGCAAATGTCACTGCAGTGTAGGGATGCCGACGGGCCGCAAAATGTGCATACTTGCTGAGGCATTCCACCACAACAAGAATGACTAAATACACATTGGATTTCGACAACCCCTCGATGAAATCCATCGTAACTTTCTCCCAAACCCGATCTGGCAAGGACAAAGGCTATAGCAACCCCAGAAGCCATCACCATTTACTTTTAACGCTAGCATATATCACACTTAGCCACCATCTCTGTGATGTCCTTCATCTCTTTCTAGAATAGCTCTCTAGACATGTGCTGATAAGTCTTGAGGACTCCAGAATGTCCCCTAACTGCACTACCATAAAACTTGTAGAAGATACTCGAAATATGCGTAGAAGTCTTAGGCAAAATCAGTCGTCCTGATTCAACAACCGATGGACCTCCAAGGAATATCCCGAAAACTCCGTCAACCCATATAGAAGTGCAGTCCGAATCTTTGTCATCTCCTCATCTGCCACAACCTCTCGTAGTATGGGCTCCCAATCACGCAGCACCGGTACAGATAAGGCCAACAACTAAGCATCATCTCCTCGTCGCGACAAAACATCTGTTGTCTTATTCTCCAGCCCCGGTCTGTACTGAATCTCAAAGGCATACCCCAACAACTTTGACAGACACCTCTAATACTCCTCTGTAGCCATGCTTTACTCCAACAGATATTTGAGGCTCCTTTGATCTGTCCGTATAATGAAGCAACGGCCAAGTAGGGTCTCTATTTCTGCACTACTAGTACTATCGCCATCAACTCGCGCTCATATAAGGACTTGAGCCAAGCCCTTGTCGTCAACACCTGACTAAAGTAAGCCATCATCATCCAATCTTACATCACACAGCACCTAACGCATAGCCATAAGCATCAATCTCTACCACAAATGGCAGGTTGAACTGAAACTGCTTGCACCGTGACAGAAACTGCTTGCACCGTGACAGTGGTCATGGCTCTCTTCAAGGCCTCAAAAGTTCAAAAGTTCGCATCGCCTCATCGTCCCACTACAACTTGTCCTTGAGATGCTCCGTCAATGACCATGCAATGGTGGTATACCCCTTGACGAACTTCATGTAGTTGCCCGTCGGTCCCAAAAATCCCATCAACTCCCTCAAAGTGGTAGGACGAGATCAATCAATCATTGCCGCAATCTTCGATTATCTATTGTCACTCCCTCCGCCAAAACCGCATACCCCAAATACTCAACTCTTAGCTGCGCGAACATGCACTTCTTCTTATTGGCATATAAGTGTTGGTTCTGCAGCTCATGTAGCACAAACTCTAAGTGCTCCTCATGTGCCTCCATGGATCAGCTGTATAACAAAATATCATCAAAAAACTAACACAAATCTCCTCAAATATGGATGGAATAGCATGTTCATCAAGGCCCAGAATGCAACGGATGCATTAGTCAAGCCAAAAGGTATGACCAAACACTCGTAGTAACCCTCAAGTCTGAAGAGCAGTCTTGGTTATATTCTCAGCTCGCATCCTGATCTAATGATATCCCTACTTCAAGTCAATCTTGGAGAAGACTGTTGCTCTATGAAACTCATCTAGAAGCTCATCGATCACGGGGATAAGGGATGAAAAATTTGTCTGGCACCGTCTCCTTATTCAATGTCATGTAGTCGACACAGAACCTCCAACTACCATCCTTCTTCATTAGCAGAACCGAGTTGGAAAAAGTGGTGGTAGTGGACTGTATCACTCCTGCCTAAATCATCTCCCCAACCATACATTCAATCTCATCCTTCTGTACCTGGGGTATCGATAAGGCCTTACATTAATGGGTGAAACTCCCTCACGTAGGACTATAGCATGCTCGTGGTCCTAGGGTGGTGGGAGGCCACGATTCGTCTTAAATACTCTCTCGAACCGAATCAGAATCTGTTGCACCACTGTGGGGATGTCCTATTTCATCTCCTCAACATCTTCTGTAAGACCATGTAGCTCCATCAAAAATCCTTTGCCCTCTGATTATATCACATTTGCCATAGTTGTAATGGTCCAAAAATTCTAATAGGATTAGTAGGATTTTCTGTAATTTTTCCTATACTCTGTTCTAAAACTATTTTCTAATTTTCTCTTTCCTTTCTTTCCTCTTACTTTAAATTATTCTTTTTCTTAAGCCCAAGAGCCACGGCCCGCCAGCTGCCCATTTCCTGTCCTATTTCTCCAATTAAAACAAGCCCGCAAACAAAAGCCCAACTTCCCTTCAAATATATCCTTGTTATTTTTCATCCACTTTAAAAGTCCAAGCCCAACTCCCAAAAAAATCCCCTCATTTCATCGGGCCGCTCCTCTCATTTCCCGAACGAATTGAACGGAAGAAGCCATCGGCTGCCGTAACCGAATCAAGTCATCTGTCTCTCCCCTTTCAGTTACGCCGCACGCCCCTCGCCGAAAACTTCTCAATCTCGGCGAGAAAAGAGTCCCTTTCGAAATCGAACTCCCTCGCGATCTCCTTACGTGTTTCCCCTCTTCTATTTATATTCTACAATTTTCTAGGTTTTATTTATGTGAAAATCTTCTTTCTTCTTCCTCATATTTTTGATTCCGATTTACTTCGAATTTGAGCTTGGATTTCGGGGGTTTTCGATCTCTGTGGATTTCTTAACCAAACAAAGGTGACAATAGATTATTTTCTGATCAAACTTTTCGGTTTATATTTTGCTTAATTTCTGGCATACTTAAGCTTGATCAATGGAATCATTGCATGGTTACTTGTTGAGATTTTGTTTTGTTTAGGGGACGTGATGATTCACGTAAGCTTGAGGGATTTTTCCACATGCAGTAATAATTTTTCGACAACCCAACAGCTTTGCGGCAACCCTCGCCGTGACCGCTTCAGTTCTTATTTTTTGGTTGTGTTACAGGTCTTCGGACTGGCCGTCAGGGAGTCAGACCTTGACGCCGTCGTAGCTATTTTCCTGCAAGCATAATTATTTGTTGGTTGTTGTTAGTCATGCAGTTGTTTTCTACGGGCTTAGGCTCGCTGCTATTGGTTTATCAGACCATGATCTGTCGATTACTGTTTTGGGCGTTTTGCCCTCTTGCGTATAATTAGTTGTGCGTTTCGCCCTGCAATGTCCTTCAAGTTGGGCATTGCTTTTAGTTAATGGGTTATTCACCCTGTTGTGTGTGTTTCATGGATTGTGGCCTCTTTGCTGGCCTTCTGGGCCGCTCCCCTCCTAATTGTTTCCTAGGATCGTTGACTCTTTGCGGCTGTAATTTGGTCTTGGGCTTGTTGTTGATCGGCTGTAATCTGGTAGTGGGCTTATTGTTAGGTCTACGGCTGTTTATTGTTTCTATACTAATAAGCTGATGCAAAATCTTATATAGGCTGGTAAACTATAGGATTATTTAGGGTGACAAACTTTGAAATTTCCTTGTTAATATTTGAATTTCAGTTTTAAAATAGATTTTGATTAAATACAATTATTTAGGTTTCTTTCTTAACTATAAATAATATGTTAAGTGAGAAATTATCTTTTGGACGAGTAACTTGAATTGACACCATCGATGACGTTACATAGAAAAGTCTTGTTACATAGTTTACATATACCATGTGCATTATCTGATAACAGTTGACTATGGTAAGATAAATAACATGATATTATTGTAATAGATAATATACAATGATCACGTACTTAAATATCGTACACTGATGCATACTTCCAAAATTGTATCTGTTCATTGGCTATTACACACCGATCACGGATGATGGATATTGTACATGGCCTTGGTTGATAATTGAGTGCTACATGAGACAAAGTGCCATGAAAACACCGAGGGTCACCTCTTGTACCCATGTGAGACACATCTAGAATTCCTTTCACAGTTTATAATGAAAACCACCATAATATCAAATATAATATTTTTTGACATGCCAACTATACAACAGTAGATGCAGACCATGAATACTACATTTGACATAGAACTGATAATAAAATGACTATATACTTGACTCAAGATGGTTGGGGTGTTATGTTGGATGGACTCGGCCCGAGGTAGCTCATTGTAGTACAAAGTGACTTCGGGTTGCATATCGCACTGTCCAATATGAGTCACGGCCTAGGATTGATACAACCTTATATCACATGAATTGGAAACATTTATAATACAGGAATAAGTTGCAAACTCATAAGCATGCCTTCTCCATGGTTTGTTACACTCATAATCTGTTACATTTCAGTCTAGTACCTTAATTTACTTTCTTTTAATTGTTCAATATGTTCATAACTTGTTACCCTTTTGTTCCGTAGTTTCCATTCACATGCCTTGTACTTTTATTTCTCTCTTTTTGCTTCGTGTATAAACCATTTATAAAGATTAGATAGAATCTGCTTTTAATCCAGTGGTACATTTCTTAGATGATGAATAGGTATACGAGGAGACTTAGTGTTAGTGGTTCAGTTTAGCTTTCAATATGTAGTACCCGTAATTTTGAAATCATTCCTTCAGATATGTTTTACTTTCGGTATATTTCTGCTTTTCCTATTCTTTTTTTACTATTAACCAACATGACCTGACCTGCAATTCTTGTGAATTGTAATGGCCGTCTAGAAAGCGAGTTGTGACAACAGTTTTCAAGGAAACCATGGTTCGGCACAAGCTGTGATCTTCTTAAAGTGTGACACCCCTCCCTCGTTCCTGAAACTCCATGTGCAAAACCTTCCAGTTGATATTCGTGTCCCCCCAAGACTGCATCTACCTATCCTAAAATAACATCTGTGTTGTCTAGGTCAAGTGGCAAGAAATCCTCTACGATCTGAATGTCATGTAGAATCAAAATAACCCACGGCACAATCCTCTACTACGCACCACCTTCCCAGTCCTCATCATCACCCCAAAGCTCTATGTATCCACCAGATGCAGCCTCTATTGATCCGCCACTCGGTTGGATATGAAACTATGGGTGGCCCCGCTGTTAATCAGCACTGCAACCTCCTGATCTGAGATCCTCCCCCATTAACTTCATGGTGAGATTCGGAGTGAACCCCACCACGAAGTTTAACGAGACCTCTGTGACGTCTAAGTGTGGATGCTCCTGATCACCTGCCTCCTCTTCTTCTATCTCTACAACCTCTTCATCCTCATCATCCACTAGCAGTACCTGGAGGGTGTGGTCTCGACACCGATGTACTGGGATGAATTTCTCATCAAATCGAAAACACAACCCCTTCGCCTTTGTATATTGTATCTCGGTCTTAGTTAGGCATCTGAACTATCCACTCGTCCATGCCTCATTGCTCTTCTCCTTACTTGGCTGGGCTCATCATGTCGATGTCTTCTACCTCTGTGACGTCTAAGTGTGCCTCGTTGCTCTTCTCCCTACTTGGCTGGGCTCATCATGTCGATGTCTTCTACCTCTGTGACGTCTAAGTGTGCCTCGTTGCTCTTCTCCCTACTTGGCTGGGCTCATCATGTCGATGTCTTCTACCCCCTGGTGTGCATGCCTGCAAAAAGTGAAGCTGCTCAGGTCCCTTTGCCATCCACTCTGTTGTGTTTATCCTCAACCATCTGGGCCAGCTCCATAGTGTCCATCAAGCCTCTCGGTCAATATATGTGGAGCTCATCTCGAATGTCAAACATGAGCCCCTTCATGACGCTCCCCTCAAATGTCGCCTCGGGTATCCCCCACACTCGGCTCGAGAGCATCTCAAATATTTCCGTGTAGTCCTTAACATTGCCGTCATGCCTGAGCGTAAGGAGGTGTTCGTGTAAATTCCCTCCCTGAGTGTCTCGAAATCTGTCCAACAAGCAGTCCTTGAACTCCTCCTATGACCTCACAAGTTGTCTTTGTTCCCTCCACTGAAACTAGGACAACGCTTTTCCCTCTAAGCAAATGCATGTCACCTACAACTCCTCTATCAAGTGGTTCAGCGCACAATATCTCTCAACCCGGTAAACCCATCCATAAGGATTCATCCCTTCAAAACTGACACTTCAGCATCCTAACCCTCCTAACCCTGCTTTCGATGCTAAAACCCCCTTGTCCAGCCTCCATCTAGGCCGCCAGTAATGCAACTGATGGTAGGTGTTATACTGTGCACCGAAGTCTCCAAAATGTGCTCTCATGCCCCCACCGTCGTCCCCCAATCTTCCTTAAGCCAATTGGGGTTTCCGCTATCATCTTCGTAGTCCTCGTAGTCCTCGTTGGTATCCCAGCGACCGCCAAGCCCCCCTGAAAATCCGACATAACCCAATAACTGTCGTCTAGCCCCATGGGGGTCTCTGCCTCTAAAACCAGGTCTGTGGGGCCACTGGTAGCCTGCCAGCGTCTCTTCGAGTCTCTGACAGCTTGTCCGGGGCACGCAGCCCCCAAGTAAGGCTGCCGAGAGTCAACGGACCCTATGCCCTCCTCCCAGGGGCCAGGAGGCCCTAGCATGCTTGTCGAGGGTCGCCGCCCCTCTCCGGCCTCTCCCAAGGACTATGCGGCCCCCTGTCGTGGTCGGGGGATCCGCAACCCCGTTCCCAATGATCCCAGGGGCAAGGCGGCCTTTAGCAAAGCCACATGGGCTCGCAGCCCCCTCCTGAGGGTTACCGGTGCGGCCCCTGGCAACGACGCAATGGGCTCGCTGCCCCCCCCCCCTCTGATGTCTCACATAGGCGATGCAGCCCCTGGCAAAAGCCACAGGGGCTCGCCACCCCCTTCCGCATACTCCGAATGACGGTGCGGCCCCTGGTGGTGCCGTATGGACTCACCACCCCTTGCCGCATGGTCGAGGGCTCATAAAGCCCCTCCTCTGACTCCGAGAGAGCTTCTTCGATAAAATCAACGGCTTTCTCCTTCGCCTTGACCAAAGCTTTCGCCTTTCTCCTCATATCTTCGTTAGTGTCTTCATCTTCCTTCAAATCTGAGTTCGTTGGGTTCTTCTTTTTTGATCTAGAGCTTCTATTCATCTATTCAATTATTTCATTAGGGTTTCCGTAGACATCTTTATTTGGTTTGAGACCCTCTCCTTCATTAACAAGATTTTTCATCCATCAAATAGCACTTTTCCTCCGTCAATCTCGGAATCGAGTTTCTCCACCAAAGCTTTCACCTTCCTGGTTGCCGCCATGAGGATCTTGATAGGATCCAAAAAAATCTGAAAGTAAATTGATATAAATTGGAATAAAAATGATAACTTTGGCTACAATTGATAGGTGTAACCTCCCTCCCAAGACGCCTTTAAGCGAGGACGTCCGCACTCTCCTAGATCTACCTGAGAATTCTCGAAGAACTCTCTTTCTAATTATCAAATAACTCTCAATTTCAACATATCCCACTACCTCTCCTCTCCTTCGTCATTTATAATAATTCTCTCACTAATTAGGTAATTAGTCAAAAGGACTAAATCACCCTCCCTATTTAAAATATTGCCAAATAAAATCCTAATATTATTCTCCAATTAAATGACACGATTTTTGCATTAAATCATTTCCAAATGAGGTCACGTCCATGTTCGCCGCATCGTCCACATTCGTCGTACCATCCATATTTGGATTCTCGGATTAAATCCTTTCCAAATAAGGTCACATCCATGTTCGTCGCATCGACCACATTCGGCGTACCGTCCACATTTGGATTCTCGCATTAAATCATTTCCAAATAAGGTCATGTCCATGTTCGTCGTACCATCCGCATTCGTCGTACCGTCCGTCCTCATTCGACGTACCCCAATCGCATCATTACTCCGCCCCCAAAGAACCACCTTGGCCTCAAGGTGGTACATGAAGTGCGTGAGATACTCATCTCCGACTGATGGTGCTCACCTCCACCTGGATCAAAAGGCCATCCAATGTCTCCATCGTCCTCCACGAAGTTCGGAAAGAAGCTACAGCAATCACCAAGGTTCCTCGTCGATTCATCATAGCATGAAACTAGTCGCAATACCCGAATGAGCCCACTGTCTACCTCTAAAGCTCTGCGAGGCTCCTGTGTGGGTCCGCGGGGGCCTGTGAAGGGGCTGCTGCCCCCTTCTGTATCCTTTCGATGGTCGGAATGCCTTGGATCTTTGTCGGAGTCGTCGGCTGGGTTCAGATGTGAAGTTGGATCTTTTTTGTTGGCCATCATTCTCCATAGAGATGATTTTGCCATTGTCCTTTTCCAAAGCTGGCGTCTTTTGTTCTATATCTCTGCCATTGTCTTTGTCTTTGTTCAGATTTGATGTCGTGTCGCCCTTTGGATGGGTCTCCTCCTCAGGAAAAATCCCATAAAATTTCATCATCTCCGAGTCAGCAGCTTCAAGATTACCAAGTGCTCTATAAGCTTGTTCTCTATAAAGAATAACTGTAACATTCTTTGGATCAAAAATTAAGATCTCTGAACCTAATGCAATGCAACTTTGATAGCATCCAGTCACCAGATAACAACCCATTAATTTAACTAGACATCGCAAATGTTGAATTCCACCCTTAACTGTGGGAATATTGTTGAATTGAGTTTTTGCGAGAACATACTTGTTAGCTGCCTCTTGAAATTTTTCATATCGATACAGCTTGTTCCCTTCTTGTCGCAACACGTCAGCTCTTTGTAGCATTTCATCAAACACCTGGTGATCTTCCATCATGGCCGCAGAATCGTTGTGCTCTGATACCAAATTGATAGGATCCAAAAAAATCTGAAAGTAAATTGATATAAATTGGAATAAAAATGATAACTTTGGCTACAATTGATAGGTGTAACCTCCCTCCCAAGACGCCTTTAAGCGAGGACGTCCGCACTCTCCTAGATCTACCTGAGAATTCTCGAAGAACTCTCTTTCTAATTATCAAATAACTCTCAATTTCAACATATCCCACTACCTCTCCTCTCCTTCGTCATTTATAATAATTCTCTCACTAATTAGGTAATTAGTCAAAAGGACTAAATCACCCTCCCTATTTAAAATATTGCCAAATAAAATCCTAATATTATTCTCCAATTAAATGACACGATTTTTGCATTAAATCATTTCCAAATGAGGTCACGTCCATGTTCGCCGCATCGTCCACATTCGTCGTACCATCCATATTTGGATTCTCGGATTAAATCCTTTCCAAATAAGGTCACGTCCATGTTCGCCGCATCGACCACATTCGTCGTACCGTCCACATTTGGATTCTCGCATTAAATCATTTCCAAATAAGGTCATGTCCATGTTCGTCGTACCATCCGCATTCGTCGTACCGTCCGTCCTCATTCGACGTACCCCAATCGCATCAGATCTACGCTCAAATACCAATTTGTTAAGAATTTCTAGGATTTTGAGTGGTAAAAATCTAATTTTTATATTTAAGAAGAGGAATACAGACATAAGTTGGTCTCTTTCGAGAGGAACCGCTTGCATAGCCTTTGATTCGAGAGAAAAGGATTAACTCTTCAAAATCTAGGGTTCTACTCTAGTCCTAGGGTTCTCTTTCTTAGTTCCAACCTGAAGAACAACCCTTGCCTCCATAACTAAATGGTTGACGGATTTATCCAGATTTACAAAATAACCCCTCAAATCCCAAATTACAGAATTGTCATTATTTCAGCCCTCTTTTTGTGACGCGCCCTGCTCCTGCCTTCGCCTCCACCACTAGTAATGATCATGTCACCAATCCAAAATAAATTTCGGAAGTTAAGTGGAGTGAATAAGAAGGAAGGAGAGAGATGGAGACAGAAGGAGATGACGAGGAGAGGTGGGTGGGTCCAACATCAGTCTCAGAGCACAGTGAGTTCAGTCCTATTGGTGTTAACCAGACCCATAGTTATATTTTACGTTGTTACAAAAAGGAAAACACTCCAATGATCAGAAAACATTTATGATATGAAGATTGGCAATAGATGTATGGTCATAAAATAGTTTAAAGTAACTACATGGAACCCCCAAAATGTGAGGAACAAGATGCTACATTTAACATAGTAAAGTAATTGGCAATATCCATATCTGAACCTTATATAAACCCATCAACTGGAATGCCAAAGGCAGGATTCTGTTTTTCATATATAGTTAGCCCAACGATAATATCAACAAGTTTTTTTAAACGCATGATTTCTTTTGACACTCTGATTGGAACTAAAGAGAATCCGAAATTTTATTTTATTAATTAAACTGAAAATAAAATAAGATAACTGGCTACAATCAAAGAGGTAACCTCATTTCCAAGACGCCAATTGATAAGGGACATCCGCACCTTCCCGAAGAACTAAGAGATCTCTCCTCTCAATCACAATTCTCAAATTTCGCATAACTAGGGCCGGCCGGCTATCCCCTATTTATATCTTCTAATTAAATGTCAAATTACTCAAATACTCCTACTTTAATAAAATAACACAAAACACCCCTAAATAGGCCCCTTTTGGGCCGGATTTAACATTACTCCGCCCCCCGAAAATCCACCTTGAGGAACCTTGTCCTCAAGGTGGTGCATGAAGTCGATGGCGGTCCTACTCCAAGTGCGAGTCATCGTCCACCCCGAGCTCTCTATCCTCCACGACATCTTCCTCGTCATTCCCGGCTATCAGCACTTGCAGCTTGCGTGCCCCCACAAGATGCCCTGGGGTGAACCTCTCATTGCATCTGAAACACGACCCATTCTGCCTCTTCTCCCTCATTTCGGCGTCAGTCTGCCGAAACTGACCCCCTGCTGGAGGTGCACTGCTCTTCTCCATATTCTTCTCAATACTTGCCTGATCCAGCCCTGTAACTGTCTTCTGTTCTCCAGTCGTGGTCGGAACACTGTGGAAAACCGGTCCACTCCAACCACCTCTCGCTCTCCTATCCTCCAACTGGCAGTCATCCGCCATCTGAGCATACTCCATGGCCTCCATCAGGCTCTGAGGCTTCTGCATGCAGACCGTTGCTCAAATAGTAGCCTTCAGCCCCTTCATGAAGGTGATCTCCATCATCTCGTCAGACACCCCGCGCACATGTCCTGACAGTGCCTCGAACCTCTCCAAATAGACCCTCATGATGCCATCCTACATGAGTGACAGCAGCTGCTCCCTCACATTCTCCAGATGGGGATCTCTAAACTGCTCCATCATCTGGTCATTGATCTCCTCCCAGGAGCGAAAAGGACACCGCTCATCCTTCCACTGAAACCAGGTGAGGGCCTTCATATCCAGACATATAGTAGCCGCCTCCAACTTCTGCTCCTCCATCATGCGAGAGACCCTGAAAAATCTGTCTACCCTGTAAATCCACGACACCGGATCATCTCCCTCGAACACATGCATCTTCAGCTTCCGCAGCCTGACCATAGTGAATGCCCCATGGTCTCCTCGTCCCCCGCCGTGCCTGGGCTGGTGATAGTGCTGTCACCTCTCCTGGTGCCGCTCATAGCCCCGTGACAGCACTAAGGAGACCAGGGGGCCTCCATCATGGAAATCGTGACCCCCTCGCGGGCCTCCTCGGCCCCCATGTCCTTCCCTACCGTCTCCTCCAAACCTGCCCTCGTGCTTCTCCTGGAAGTCTCTGTAACCTCCCTCAAACTATCCAGGGCGTCCCTCACGGGTGCGGGATGGAGGTCGCCCTCTGTCACCATCATCATACAGAGGGTCGGGAGGGTCCCGAAACCCTCCTCCATCATCACCATACTCCTAAAAATTTCCCAGATCATAAACATCATCGTAACCATGTGACGGGTCCTCCGAGTAGGGCTGAAAGCCCCTAAAATCCTCCTCTCCTCACCGAACTGTGCCAAAATCCCCGTGGGAAATCCCTCTGGTGTCCCTGGCCCCTCGGCGGCCCTGGGAAAGGGCCGCCGAAGCCCGGCGGCCTTCGTCGAGGCCCCAGCAGCCATGCTGCTGGTCGACAGGGCCAGTCGGGACCCTGGGGGGTTCGCCGCCTCCGGGCGACCCTAGGGGGCACCGCAGCCCCACCGAGGGCCCAGGTGGCCCGTGAGGTCATGGGGAAGAGCCCCGGGCCCCCAAGCCTCTGCTGCAGCTTCTGGGTGGGGCGGCTAGGCCCTCGGCCTTCCATCTCGCCCCTTTCACTTTCGGGTCACTGCTATCAAGGTCTGTGAGCCTTCCGTCCTTCGTATCCATCGCTACATGCTTCTCCTTGTCCAAAGGTGGCACTTTTGTCGCTGTTTTAGGGTTCGCATCGCCTCCTTTCAATTGCGATGAAATCTCCCGAAGTTAGAAGATGATTTTTGCTAGGGCTTCGCCGTGTTGCTTCAATTGTCCCACATGCTCTGCTAGGGTTTCCTTCACGCTCGTGACTTCGCCCTTGATGCCCTCGATCTCTCCCGTCAATTTCTCCTCTACCGCATCAATCAGTTCCTTACCCCTTATCACCGCCGCCATGGATCTTTACGCTTTGATACCAAATTGATAGGAACTAAAGAGAATCTAAAATTTTATTGATTAAACTGAAAATAAAATAAGATAACGGGCTACAATCAAATGGACCTCCCTCCCAAGACGTCAATTGATAAGGGACGTCCGCACCTTTCCGAAGAACTAGGAGATCTCTCCTCTCAATCACAATTCTCAAATTTCGCATAACTAGGGCCGGCCGGCTATCCCCTATTTATAATCTTCTAATTAAATGTTTAATTACCCAAATACCACTACTGTAATAAAATAACACAAAACACCCCTAAATAGGCCCCTTTTGGGCCGGATCTAACACACTCATAACTATAATAAATGTTGTCAATTTTCAGACAACTTGAGCGGCTTAATTCTATATTCAGTGTCTAATTAATTCTGTTGTAACAGTCTTGTCTAACCATCTTGAATGGAAACTACAAAAAACATTTTACTAATTATATAGGTTCTTCTCAATGTAGCTTCTCTTTTAGCATTGCTGAGTGCAACCAGAAAGAATAATATTAGGTCTATCTTGCCTCCCGTCATGCTATTGCATTTACAGAACTTCTCTCTATCCTGCTGTAATTTTATTGCATTTACATAAGTACACGTAGTCTAAATTTGTAATGAAAAAGATGCACATTCATATGTCCACTGCAAGGATATTTTTCAAGTAAAGGAATGACAGACCACCGCAGGTAAACGGAAGAAAAACAAAAAACAAAATACAGATACTCATTTACCTTTGTATAACTCCTCGGCCATGATTGCCCATTATTAGCAGATTGATTTTAAAGTTCTCGACTGCTTCACATATTGATTCTTTTGGATCCCCTACCTCTGTGACCGTTTCAGCATCTACCTGCAGTGCATTAAAAACATTAAGATATGTCTTACTAGCGGTGAATGTGGAAACATGTCCTAGACGCATGCTCTAGTGAGATATATGTTAAAGCCTGGGAGTTAGAACGTGACATATGAGACAAACTAATTAGAGATAGTACATTCATTTTCATCAATAAAATAGACTTGTAAATGAAATTGTTTTTCCTATAAATTCGCAGATGCTGCCATACTCAAAATTTCTTCCAGTTTTTGATCATACCAGTCACAAATCACTCTATGGTCAGTGTTGAATTTGCTCAAATCCACGGTCAGTGTTGAATTTGCTTACATAATAAACCATAATCTAGTTGATTAGGTAAGCAACGATAAATTTAAGTTTGATATGCGAACAGTAGCATGATCATAATACATGAAATGCTTTAACATGTACTAGAAAAATGATCAATACCATCCATCTTGGGGTTAAAGACAACAGTAATCTTCTGGTAAATAAATATCCACCCTTGCAATGATTGTTTGTTGGAGTTTGCATAATTTTAACATAGCAATAACAGGCAAAGTACTGGATACATTACCTTCACTATAATTTTATATGTATGGATGTGTGTGTAATTATGTTTTTTTAAAGAATAATAATGCTTCATTAACTCAAAAAGAATATACAGTATACACATATACACATCAGTATACACATCAGAGGTACTATAGTGATCCAAACTATTTTTGGAGGTAGATGGGGGAGAGGACACAAGCGTCGACATCCCCAACTAGTCAATCCTAGTATAGAACATCTATTGTCCCTTAAAATATGTCAAAATTTAACACAAATTAAGACCAGTTCCCTAAAGCTATGCAAAAGTTTTGCCTCCCTTCCATCTGATAGAAGCACTAAGCACTCGAATATCTTCGTAAATATCTCGAAAGATGAGGACCTTGTGTTTACTAGTGTTGTTGAACACCCTTCGATTTCTTCCATGCCATGAATGTCATATCACTGAACATATAGCAAGACGAGCGATACCAAAAATCTTTACATTATTCTTGAACCGATCACGAATTAGAAGCACTTCTTTTATGAGCATCCCAATAGACCCAAGAGATAGACCAAGCTTCAGGCGACATAATTCCCAAAAATATGATGTAAAAAGCCACTCAAAAAGATGGTTTGTAGTTTCCATATAGTGCTGATAGAGAACACATGAACTATTGAAAATTGGAATATTCAACTTCATCAAGTTCTCATACATTAACAGCTTATCATTAAGCGCCCTAAGTAAGCAGATAGACAATTTTAGGCAACACTGAGAAAACCAGACCACATCATATGGAACAACTAGAGACGTCGATCAAACTGCATTACATGCTTAGCTAAGAGAAAAAATTAGGGATGGTATTCAACGAAGAGTAAAAACTGTAGGATCACTACTCACCTCATAAAAGTGTGCTGCCAAGTTCATGAAGGATAAAATAAATTTCCAAGTACATGAATGAGTTGGAGATAGAGGAAGATCAACTCCATCTTTGGTGTATTCGTCACATAAAAGTGGCTCATATAAAATCTGAGTGCATAAATCTCCAAAAAAGAATCGGTCGCTTTATTAATGTCTGCCAATCTATGAAGTCCAAGCTCACCATCCTTTTTAGGTTTGCAAATATTCTTCCAACTCCATACATGCAATTTGTTATTTCAAAGGAAAGAAGCACATAGCTGCTCAATGTTCGAATGACAGAGTTAGGCAGCTTAAAGGAGAGGCTCTAGTAGGAAATCAAATTATATATAACTGATCGTATAAGCTCCAACCTGCCTATCAACGATAAATGTCGGGATGTCCAGCCCTCTAAATAATTCCTATACTTATCAATAAGTGGAGAGTAATGCCTCGCCTTCGGATAGAAATAGACAGAGAAATGCCCAGATAGTGAATTGGGAGAGAACCAAGAGACACACTAATAACAGCTGCAATCTCACTAGAAATAGGACACCACTTGCTACAAAAGAGCTTACTTTTATTTTGTTAATATGTAAACCCACTTTATAGCTCATTAAGTCAAAAGGCTATCTAAATTTGCTACAGTCTTCAAATCTCCATGACAAAAAATTAGTAAGTCGTCAACAAACAATAGATGTGATGGTGTCAGAATAGGTTACCTCTTCATTTGTTTAACCGGTCCATCAACCACGGCCAAATCCATCATAATAGAGAAAAATTTCATTTCCAATACAAACAAGTAAAGGGATAATGGATCACCTTGCCTTATACATCGATTATTAGAGAAGAATCCAGATGACAAACCATTAATGAGCATAGAAAAAGTAGAACTGGATGTACATTCTCTGATCCAATCTATCCGGAGAGCAGGGAAACACTTGCGATGCATCATGAAATAGATAAATTCTCTGTTGACAGAATCAAATGCCTTTCTAAGATCTACCTTGAGGCACAAACGGCTAACCATAGGTTTATTAAAGTATCTGACAAGCTCATGGGCCAATAAAGAACAGTCACTGATGAGATGAGCCTTCAGAAAAGCAGAAAAACAGATTGATGTTGAGAAATGAGCTCGAAAATAACTTTTTGGAGTCCATTAAAGAGAACTTTAGAAATAATCTTATGGAGCACATTGCATCATGAAATAGGCATGTGTTAATTGAGAGTATATGCCGATTCTGTCTTGGGCACTAGGCAAAGAAAGGTATGATTGAGTTCCTTTAAAATTCTCCCAGAGATAAAGAAGGATTTCACTGCATTTATTACATCACTGGCCACAATATACCAATTAGACTGATAGAAAAAACGCGTTGTAACCATCTGGTCCTGGTGCTTTATCAGCTCCCAATTGAAAGACCTCCGACTTTATTTCCTTAAAAGAGACTGAACAAATAAGCCAATCAGCGACATCATTAGTTAAATGTTTCTTAACTGGGAAGTACGGAAAAACATTTCAATAGTCTGAGTGAAAAGATTTTTGTAGTAGGAATGAGATGTGGTACGGATATCTGAACTACAATCTATAGGAGCGCCATCAGAATTTAATAAATAAGACATGGAGTTTTTGGGGTACCTGTCTTTGGTAACTGTGAAAAAGAAGTGTTCTTGTCCCCCTCGGTCAGTCAAGAAATTTTGCTCTTTTGTCGAGACATTTAGATTCATCCAGCTGTAACCATTGATCCAATTCAACAATTAACTGGCATAATCGATTCTTATTGGCCAATTGAGAGTACTCCGTATTATTTGATAGTATTGTGAGTACTCCCTATCATTCTACTCTTTTGTGTGTTTATGTTTATGTGTGTGTAAATATGAAAACTGTATGTGTTGTTGACGTGGGAAATTTTCATGCACTGACACATATATCCTTTATTTTAATTTTTAAAAAAATTTGGTTTTATTCTAAACATCATGTATGATCATCATATTAAAAGTTAAGTGAATCCAACACTGTTTGACCTTCGATCTATCCGTTGCAAATTAAACAGTTCACAAGAATAAAAGTTTTTACAATGGCTGAATCGAGGGTCAAATATTCATGGGGCTCGCCCATATTTGGGGTTTTAAAGATTTAGAACGTGTACAATCCAAGAAAAGAATTTCAAAAAAATTATAAACCCCGATCTGACCGCGTAGAAAATTTCATGCATAGTCAGCTCATATCCATATAGTTCTCTGTGTGTATGCAATTGATGCAGCTCACCATTTCTTCTATCATCTCATATATATATATGGATTAATGGGTATCATACGCCATATGAGATAGGCTCTCATACGCCCTCTCACATAAAGCAACCAAGTACCACCAAGTACAAGCCCACATGGGCTTGTACTTGGTGGTACTTGGTTGCTTTATGTGAGAGGGCGTATGAGAGCATATATCATATGGCGTATGATAGCCATTATTCTCATATATATATAATGGGTATCATATGACAATAGAAGCATCTCATTATATACCAAGACACAAAAAGAGGGTGGTACAAGCCCTTGTACTTGTACTCGTTGTACCACCCCACTTTATGTGTCTTGGTATATGAGGAGATGCCTCTCATGTAATATGATACTCATTATTCTTCACATGTGTGTGTGTGATTGATAAATAAAAAGAACAACCTTTCTAACAAATAAGGGATCATATCGTATGTAGAATAGAAATTCTATTTTTGGAACCACATAGATTTTAAAATGGCAAGCAGCCACCCGATGGCCGAGATGTGGGTTCCTCATAAGTAATTTAGTACAAAGTATAGAATGGATTATCATTTTGTGTTTTTGTTTCTCAAGATACATGAAGTAATGACATAGAATACGATCAGAATTTGTTTTTTCCGATTGGTTTGATGGCGGAGCTTGATACTGCAACCAAAATTATTTTCAAAAAAGTTACTTCCAAATACATGGCCCGTATCAATGATTCTCAGTGGAGAATGAGGGCTTTTGACCAATACTTGTTCAAATCTGAAAAAAATGTTACCAAAACATCAATTTAGGGTTGAACCAACCTGATTGTGTAGTTGTTATGGATGCAGCTAGGGAGTCGTCAGGCATACTGGAAACTGATCTATCACAAATACCAATTGCATCCTTAGTCGATTCTAAGATCGCATTGGGAGCCTATATAAAGAATCACTTATCTCATTCCAATTAATGATCATATAAAGTTGGTATATTTATTTCATCATTCGATTATGAAAATAGTGATTCATGAACTAAGAAGAATAGTTGCGATGGAGACTAGAGATAAGAAACAACTCATCAATCGACCTTTTTAAATAAGCATTGGTTTTTAGTTTATCGGTTGAGTGGTCAAATACCCAGCTAGTGAGACTAGTTCATGGATTGAAGAAAAATAGTCTTTGAGTTGGGTTAGATAGAACAAGTGCAAGTCTTTGACATTCTTCATACACAATAGCCTCCGGTAGAAAAGGCCATGTTAGGCCGTGTGGTCGACACGTTGGGTGTACCAGTTGATGGAAAAGAGGTTTCAAGCAATCACAAACGAAGACATGTTGAAGTGAAAGTCAAAGGGATTATTGAACGTATGGATAATTGAATATAAATCTGGGTACAAACCCATGCAAACATGGTGAAAAGCTGTCGATAACCTAGTTCCTATAGGCCATGTCCAATGAACCAATATAATCAGACACAAAAACTAAAAAATAGCTATATGTGTGTGTGTGTGTATATAATAATGTATATGTGCCGTCAACTCTGGAAATTTTCCCGTACTGATGCACGTATATGCTGTTTTTATTTTATTTTTTCTAATTTTTTTCACATGTGTTCTACACATCATGGATCAACATACAAAAATCAAATGAATCCAACACTATTAGACACTCGATCTAATTGTTACAAATTCAAGTATTTCAAAACAATAGAACTTTTTGGAACGAGCCAATAGAGAATCAAATTAGCTAGGATTTTAGTGTTGCAGAATGTGGACAACAACCTAAGAAAAAAATTGAAAAAATATGGGTTACTGTGTTTGATGTTGTCATGTAGGAAATTTCCCTCGCTGACAAAACATACACGTTAACCCCACACACACTCACACATAAAGCTAAAGCAACCGGATCTCCTGACCATAATTTACAAAACTCCTCATATATTAAGCAAAGCCTATTGAATTCATGTAGAAAGCATCCATGAACAGTGAAATGAGAGAGCTATTAAAAATAAAAGATCCGTAAAATGATAGAGAGATTAGTAATGGTTCAAATATGATAATGATGTGCAATATATCTAGCGCAAGAAATCAATTTATATAGTATATGAAATAAAGAATGAACAGATAAAGGAAACAATTTAATACCACAGCAAATTATAACCCACTCTCTCCTTTAAAGTAATTTTAGGAGGAATGTCAATATTGGATCAGGTGAACTGTAGAAAGTTTTGGATTGTCACGAAGATTAATCGCTTAATGTGAGAATAACTAAGTTGTTCATGTAAGGGACCCTGCGGGGCTACACACACACACTAGAGGGGGGTGAATAGTGTAATAGCAAGCAAAGTGCTTAATTTACTAAAATTAAAGCACAATAAGAAGCGGAAAATAAACAGAGTGCTCAACAACAACAATCGCAAACACAAGGATTTTAACCTGTTTTTCCAAAACTTGGGTACGTCCAGCCACACCAATATTCATTATAATTCCCACAAAGAGAAGTGAATACAATCTCACACAGAGATACCTCACACAGAGGATTTAGGATTCCCACAAAGAGATATCCTTACTCTCACACAGAGAGACCTCACACAGAGGATTTGTTCTTTCACACAGAAAGAACCAAACTCTCACAAAGAGAGTAACTCCCACAAGGAGAGTATCTAATTCCCACAAAGAGAATTAGGGTTTCGAACATAAAACAAAACGAAACAACACTAACATATGCCTTGATATGATCTTACCAATGTGAAGAAGAAGGCATGCAAGTGAATGACCAAGTGCTTGAGATTAGCTTTGATTGCACTTGTCTATCTTTCTCTCTTCTAGGAATGAATCCTAACACTTCTCACTTGAGTGTATGAAAAAGAAGAAAAGAAAGATGATCTCCAAGAAAGGAATGAGAATTAGATCCCTTGGAGAATTTTCCTATGAGCTAGCTTCAATGCATGAAGAGAAATATGCTCATGAGAGGGAAATAGGAGCGATTAGGAGTGGCTATTGATCCTCAAAGATATTCAATATCACTGAGTGTTATGAACTAAGCCAACTCCTATATATAGGAAGCCCAAATGAACCCATAAAACCAGCCAAAAACCAAATGAAATAAATCTGCAACGGCTAGATTTTGGCAGTTTATGGCACAGACAGTCGACTGATGAACAAATGACAGTCTACTGTTCAATGGCTAGAAAAATCACATCGACTATAATCTGAGCCAGGACAGTCGACTGTAGAAGACTACACAGGCGACTGAAAAATAGACAGTCGACTGTATATCCTTCATCAAACGACTGCTGCGGGGATGGAGAAAAACAGAGAGTTGCACTCATACTCCCAGTATGCATACAGGCGACTGATGAGCAAATGACAGTCGACTGTAAAATAGGCAGGCGACTGTTTATCCTTCATCAGTCGACTCCTGCATTGGGTGGAGAAAAACATAGAGATGCAATTTTCGCACTTACACCTTTCAGACGACTGATGACCATTTTACATGCGACTGTAAATATACAGACGACTGTAAATACTTCATCAGTCGACTGTCTTGCAAATTGGAATGAAACCCAAAAAATGCAAGATGCGCACAATCGACTATCGACCAATTCACAGGCGACTGTAGAAACACAGGAGACTGTAAATTGAACATCAGTCGACTGATGCAAAAAGCTCAAGAAAAGTCAATAAAAATGTTGACTTGAGCTGATCATACCGTCGGCTGTAGAAGGCTGACCAGTCGACTGGATGTCATCCAGTCGACTGTCGTGCCTTCATCAATCGACTGTGAGAGCCAAAAACTCCATTAAGAGTTTAAGGCATGGTGAACCTAATGGGATGATATCTATGACAAATCCTAAGGCTCACTAAGATGGTTAAATGCATATGCATGAGAGTATGACCATCTATCAATGCATTACAATAATCCTAGACTCAAAAAGAGAAATACAAGTAATAGAAATTACATGGATTACGTATTGCATCTCCTAGAGTCTAAGTCTTCAAGCTCACGATACCTTGATGATCCCCATCATCTCCAAGCTTTGGCACTCTTTGATGAGCTTCCCTTCATCAAGCTCCAAGCTTTGACAATGCTTCTCTAGATGTCCATCCCTCATCATGCTCCAAGCTTTGGCTTCATTAGATGATCTTCATGACTTCATCCAAGCTTGAGCACACCATCACTCTTGGAGGTCCTTAAGATATCCCTTGTAATATCCTCCAAGCATTATGCTTTGTCTCATCAACATCTAATCATTAAGCTAAACTGAGACTAAAACATAAGATTAATTAGCACACTAACATAATGTATTGATCATCACCAAAACAAAGTTAGTCTTGAACCCAAGAAGTAACAGTTCATTGTTCTTTTGAAGAGTTTCCTTCATTACCATGACAACAGCTATAAGCATTTTTTGTTTTCTCTTGTCAAGTATGTGAGCATTGGTACTTAGGAGGATTGAGCTAGGGCTTCAACCAGTTCTGCAGTTCTATAAAGTAACGGATACAACGCGAAGTACTAACTCCCAAACAATAGGCAAAAGCAAGTTCAAGACCCATTTGGCAACGGATGCAAAATTTCTAACATCCAAATTTTGGAGGTTAGAAAACTTACCTCCAAAGGCCCAAACTGCAGCCGAGGTTAACCTCTGGTTTTTTTGGGGACCAAAATTGAGGTGGGAGTGGAGGTTAGAAAAATCCTATCTATTTCTTGCCTCTGATTGGAGAAAAAAATGACGAGATGATGGCTGCTCTTCTTCCCCCTTCTCTTCTCCCCTCGAAACCAAACACTGGACTTGGATCTTGCCATTCTTCGACCAAAATCATCGCTGTGGGTGTCAAACTTTGTGAAATCATCAAGGTCAGTTGATATCATCAAAGATTTGAATGCATGGCATCATCACCCATGGCTAAGGTGGATAGGAGACAAGGTGCTCGCCTGGCTCAACCATCTCTCCAACAACAAGATCATGATGATATTGAAGAGGGTAACGATAATTTCATTATTTTTTGGTTATTTTTTGCTATTTATATTGTTTTTCCTTTTTTGGTTATTTTTTGCTGTTTTTGCTTGTTTTCATTTCTTTGATTGTTTTTGCATGTTTTCATTTCCTTTTTTGGACTCCCTTCGACCGACTGATTTTCCTTCTGTACCGAACGATCGAAGCGCTGAGCCGGGCTTTTGAGCTATCCGATAGCTCGAACTCGTAGAGCTGCCGACCAATGAGCCACCGATCGACCGAACGCGGACTTCAACCGAGTTACGACCAAACAACCCAATGTCAAACGATCGATCATCAAAACACGGACTTCAACCGAGCTGACGACCGATCGACCAACCTGCTATGTAGAAGACCAATAGCTCAGCATACTTGTATCTAACTTGTGCAGATTCAGATAGGTCGGACCCAAGCACAGCCGAGTTAGCTCTGCACAAGATAACTCGTTTGTTCGACCAATGCTCCTTCAATACCGAATCGATCCAACTCCCACAAATCTCCATCTTGGCAAGATTTGAGCCTTCGTCTGTCGAACGACCCTCACTGCTTCACATTGGTATAGCATCAACTAGTGCTCCCCGCCTTTTTTCTCCGAAGAGCCCAATGCTCTTTCGAGCTACAACTGGCTCCACCAAGCCACAATGCCCCCAGCTGTGGCCTCTACGATATCATCTCGAAACAACATTGAGCAAGTCCAAACAGTGCTTGAATCTGGCTCCCGATACAACCTTTGTCAACATGTCTGCCAGGTTATCATCCGTTTCGATCTTCAGCAATATGATGTCATCTTGTTCTTCTCCCACGTAGTCACGGACAAAGTGAAATCTCACATCGATATGCTTCATACGAATATGGAAGACATGATTCTTAGCCAAGTGCACAGCACTCTGGCTATCGGAATGAAGATCATACCTCTCTTGGTAGACTCTCAGACCATCCATCAAGCCCATCAGCCATATAGCCTTCTTCACTGCTTCAGTCAATGCTATATATTCTGCCTCCGTAGTAAACAAGGTCACCGTAGACTAAGGATATTCCACCAGCATATTGGAGCGCAAGGCAGTGTGAAGACGTAGCCTGTCGTTGATCGCCTCCTATCCAAGTTGACTACATAATCGGAATCTACATTGCCGATGGTATGCGGACCAGCATTCCTCGGCTATAAGTAAGACCGACGTTAACCGTGCCATTGATTTATCTAAGTATTCATTGCACTGCTGATCAGTGCTCCCTCCCTAGATTGTGCATGTACCTACTCACCATGCTGACTGCATGTGATAGGTCAGGTCAAGTACAAATCATAGCATACATCAAGGCCCCTACCACATTGGCATACGATACACTCTCCATGAGCTTCTTCTCTTCTTCCTTCTTTGTGTAATGCTCGGCACTGAGTTTGAAGTGAGGTGCAAGCGAAGTAGCTACGGACTTCATCTTCTCACAGCCAAATCTCTGTATTATTGACTTCAAATAGCGACTCTATGAAAGATGAACTCTACCTCCACTTCGATCTCTTGTGATCTCTATCCCAAGAATCCCCTGTGCTTCGCCTAGATCCTTCATCTCAAACGCACAACTCAACTGAGATTTCAATCTCCGAATCTCCTCTTTATTCGACGAAACTATCAGCATGCCATCGACATAAAGCAGAAGATAGATGACGGACACGCCATCCAATCTCCGATAGAACACACAATAATCATAGGGGATGTGAACATACCCCTAATCATCCGTCATAAAGCGTTCAAAACGTGTATACCATTGTTTAGGCGACTACTTCAACCCATAGAGTGACTTCCTCAATCTAAATGCAAGACCGTTGCCGCTCCCATAACCATCAGGTTGAGCCATATAAATCTCTTCTTCGAGCTCTACATGCAAGAATGCCGTCTTGACATCTAGTTGCACCAGCTCAAGGTTGAGCTAAGCAATTAATGCTAACGGAATCCGAATCGAGCAATACTTCGCCACCGGAGAGAAGACCTCGTTGCAGTCGATGCCCTCCCTCTGTGTGAAGCCCTTCGCTATCAAGCGAGCCTTGTAATGAACATCTCCGACTTCAGCTCCGTCCTTAGTGTAGACCCATTTACACCCAATTGCCTTATTGGCCTCTGGAAGTTCCACCAGATCCCATGTCTCGTTCTTCCTTAGCAATTCCATTTCCTCGTCCATTGCTTTCATGCACTTCTCAGGGACATCAGAGAGTTCGACCTCCCTGAACGATGTGGGTATGTCGATACTCACTGCGGAAAAAGCAAATGACACTAGCTCAGTGAACCTTACAGGCCTTCGTATCTTACGTCTTGGTATCGACACTGCTATGGAATCCTTTGGTTATGCTGTCTGTGAAAACGAGCTAACTCCACCACCTGATCTTGAACACCCAACATCACCAGCATCTGTCTAGAGAACAGTATCTGCAGCCTCTGGTGTCGCTCAGCCTGAGTTTATGGCCGAGTCATCTGGAGCATCAGACACATTGTCGTAGACCTGCTTCACATGTGTCTGATCAATCTCTACCTTTGGTTCATGCTCCCTCTTCAGTAACGCCGACTCATCAAACGTTACATCTCTGCTAACAACGATCTTTTTCTGTGTCGGACATCACAATCTGTATCCTTTGGCACCATTGCTAAAGCCCAAGAAGATGGCTTTCTTGGCTCTTGCATCGAGCTTCTCCTCCTTGATTGCATAGTAACTTAGACAGCCCCAAACTCCCAGAGACCTAATCGGAAACTGGCTTTCCCAACCAGACATCCAAAGGAGATCTCCCCTCCAATGCAGCAGATGGTAGTCGATTGACCAAGTAGGTCACGTACGCCCGGGCTTCCATCCAAAACTCCTTTGATAGGTCAGTTGTTATCAACATGCATCGGAATTTCTCCAGCAAAGTCTGATTCATCCTCTCAGCTACCTCATTCTGCTGTGACATGTACCACTTGCAGTGAAGTGTCTCTGAATCCCTTCCGATCTACAGAACTTCTCAAAGAGATCTGACCTATACTCTCTACCGTTGTCACTTCGGAGACGCCTGACTCGTCGACCAGTCTGAGTCTCAACCAACTTCTTCCACTCGATGAAAGTGCTAAGAACTTAGTCTTTTGACTTCAGAGGAAACACCCACAACATGCGTGAGAAGTCATCGATGAACGATACAAAATAATGTTTCCTACCCCATGAGGCCAACCTACTCGGCCCCAATACGTCGGAGTATACATAGTCGAGCGCTCCCTTCGTATTATGGATGGCCATCCCAAATGAAGCGCGTGTTTGTTTACCAAACACACTGCTCACAGAACTCGATCTTTTCGCTCTTAGCACCCTTCAAACGATATCCCTCGATCAGCTTCTTCAAAGCTTTCTCGTCCATATGGTCTAGACGCATGTGCCATAACAATGAGTCGTCGCGATCAGCCTCACGAGTCAGAGCCGATGTGCCAGTTACACCGAACCATCAAAATAATAGAGATTGCCTTGCTGCTTCCCCTTCATCACAATCATTGCTCCTCGAGTCACCCTCAGAGCACCATTCTCCATCGTCACTCGATAGCCATTGGCTTCAAGTGAGCCAAGCGATATAAGGTTACGCTTTAGGTTGGGAACAAAGCGCACTTCCTCGATGTCTCGTGTAACACCATCGCACATCCACATCCGAACTATCCCGATACCCGTCGTGCTGCAAGCTCGATCGTCGCCCAACAAGACCGTACTTTTACCATCTTTGCTGAAATAAATAAAGTATTCTTGATGTGGCGTCATATGAAACGAGCACCCCAGAGTCGAGTACGCAACCATCTGACATCACGCCATTTGAAGCACCGACCAGTACACATTCCTCGACCTCAATGCCCTTAACGACGTTAACAGTTGTGACATACTTCTTCTTCGCCTTCGAACTGTCTCTGACCTAATGTCCTCTTTCTCTGCAGAAAGCACATTGATCCTTTCCGATCTCTTTGCAAAGTGAGGCTTTACTCGTCCCTGAACTTGGATCGGAAATACTCCTTCCAAGCTCCACCCTTCTTTACACTACGACCCCTCACCACCGTAAGAGCATCGCTAGCTCGACTCGTCGTGTCTCCATTGTTCTTCCTGAACTCGTTGCTCGTCGGAGCATTGGACACTTCTTCAAAAGTGATCGATTTCTTACCATAGGTAAGAACCGACACCAAGTACTCATACTCAATGAGCAGAGAGTTAAGGAGAATCATTACTTTGTCTTCATCATCGACATTCACGTCCACGTTCCTTAGATTGGTGAGAAGCTTGTTGTAGTAGTGTCGATGTGTTCTCCATAAAAAACTCATCGGCTAACTTCAACCCGAAAGCTTTTTCTTTAAGTGTAGCCGGTTTTAAATGTTTTTCTTCATGTACTTGTCGTCGAGCTCCCTCCAGAACTTGCTTGCACTTGTCTCCTCCATGAATATGTATTTCTTCTCCTTCGACAGATACAGTCGGATCATACCACATGCATTTCGATTCAGAGTCTTCCACTCTATATCGGACATGTCCGTCAGCTTCTCGTCTAATGCGATATCTTGACCAAATTGGTTCAAGACATCCAAGACTTTGCATCTCCACATACTGAAGTTGATCTTTCTATCAAACTTCTCAATTTTGAACTTCGTGTTGGATATGATAGTCCGAGCCGTTGAAGAATATCCAGAAGTCGATGCCTTTGAGGAATGTTCATCACCATCGCTGCTCATCTTCGTCTCCTTCGTTGATCTCCGAAACCGTCAAGCTTCGATACCAATTTGTTATGAGCTACCGCGGAAACTCGGATCGTCGAAGAATCCCAGAACTAGGACGAGCAATCAAATAACAAATCGAGCACTACGAGAATTGCTTTTAGGCCGTTGACCGACCAAGGGGAAACGCCGATAAGCTTTATTACGAAAGAAGAGACCAAAACAAATCTTCTCGTCACCAACGAAGAAAAAGCTCTCCAAAAGCTCACAATACAATCTCTCAAAGTTGGCTCTCATAATGGTGGCTCAATTCTCTCAATGTGTTCCACACAGAAACCCGAGCCTAAGACCACATATATATAGCCCTAGGTTACAATAGGTGTTATCATTGGCTAGGAATTCCAAACGATACGAATCCCGACTTTAACGGCATTTTATCCAATTACAGCTCGACGCAATTAATGCGCCGCACTTTAGTGGGCCTCCGCTGCATCCAAGTGGGCCGCATCCCAATGGGCTCCCTTCAACTGACCAATCTTCCTTCCGTACCGAACGACCGAAACGATGAGCCGAGCTTTTGAGCTATCCGATAGCTCGAACTCGTAGAGCTGCCGACTAATGAGCCACCGTACGACCGATCGTCGAACACAGACTTCAACCGAGTTACGACCCTATGTCGAACGACCGATCATCAGAACACAGACTTCAACCGAGCTGACGACCGATCGACCAATCTGCACTGTAAAAAACCAATAGCTCAGCATCCTTATATCTGACTTGTGCAAAGTCAGATAGGTCGGATCCCAGCACAGTCGAGTTAGCTCTGCACAAGATAACTCGCCTGTTCGACCAACGCTCCTTCAGCACCGAATCGAGCCAACTCCCACAGATATTGGTTGATGTTTATTAGTTGACTTAGTGTTGCTAGTTTGAATTGCACATGCAACTAACTGATCTGGTAAAGCACATTGTCTTTCAACGAGTACTGAAAATAAAATTAAAATAGTTGGAAAAATATAATATTAGTACCACAAGGAAATAATTGTTATCATGAAGGTGATAGTGGCTAGGTCCACACTAAATTAGTTTTAGTTTCTGTCTAACACAAAATAATAATAGATAGGATTGCCTTTGTTGAAATGCACTTAGCAAATGCAAGTTTTTGTTGCGTGAAAAGCTTGATAAGTATTTGGTTGTTTTATCATGGTTCATGTTAAGAATAGAAATGAAAATGCATCTCATCATTAACCAAACAACTTGCGAAAAAAACCAACGTGGTATGAAAAATCAACCCTGTAAAACAGATGTGACTTTCTTGACATTGACACTCACACAGGCCTAACAACAACAAGCCCTTTGCCAATCACATCCTAGATCAAATTCTAAACTTTGCCAGTTTCTTGTTCTCTCAGCGCCAACATCAAACATCTTGTGGGCATTTCAGATATCACCAAAGACCTCTCTTGTTATGCTTTTTACCTCCATCTTTTGATCATTTTGTCAATTTTATAATTTATGACAGAGACACTTTGTCCCTTTAAGACATGAGATCGGCTCTTCACTCTCAACAGTTGCAACTAAAGGTTTCCAATATTAACAAGGTGATTCAAGCGCAAGGCTTGGTTGCAAAGAGCTCTCAGGGAAATCGATGTAATCGATCTAAGAAAGATTCAGAATTTTTATCATCCAAAAGAAGATCAAGATCAAGATCCTGGTTGAAGAATATTGACAACCACTGACTGCATGCAGAAAGGGTATATGAAATATAATTGTCTACAGAAGAAAGCGAAAGATCAAAATGAAGCACAGGATAACTCATCTGTTGCTAGCATTATGGAAGAATCATATGATGACGTCGATGCAGTTCTCACGGTTACAGATCGTACTTATCCAGTTAATAATTAGGTGCTACATTCCATGTGTTCCCTTTATATGTGCTCTTGGTTCATCACATATGAAAAGATAAATGTTGATGTTATTTTGATCAAAGTTTTAAAACGCGAAGGCGCGCAAGGCGTTTTTTAGGTCCGTGAGGCGAGGCGTAAGCCTCAAGGCGTAAGGCGTAAGCCTTCTGCGTGTTATGAGGCGTAACAATTTATAACCATATAATTATAAAATAGGGTAAGTTACATGAAAGTTTAAACGTTGTACCCATTTCAATTATTCCGTCAAAAATGTTGGGCACGTGGAGGCACGTGATAAGAAGTGGACGAAAATACCCTCCCTCAACAACTAATTATTCACACGGTTCAACACTAAAGTTCCCGCCAGTTCAATTTCTCCTTTGTCTCTTAGGGCAGGGGAGCAGCGAGGGGGTGAGGGAGAAGGAGCTTGGAGCAACGACGGGAGAGCAAAACGGCCGGAGAAGAAGACGCTAGGAGCAGCAATGGAGGGAGTGGAAGCAGAGTACTGGTAAGCATGAATTTATTACGCATTTTACGCCTTTTTATGCCTTTTTACGCCTTTTACGCCTTTAGTAGCAACGCCTTGTACGCCTCACCTTCGCCTTTTTGTGCTTCCGGTGAATGGCCGCCTCCGGAGGCACGCCTCAGGGCGCTGAGGGTGTGCCTCGCCCTGAGGCGCGCCTCAAGGCGTAAGCCTTTACAGCCTTTCAAAACTTTGATTTTGATAGAAGACAACATACCCTGAAAGATAACTGTAATTGGAACTATTAAAATCAGGATGCACGATGACCTATTAAGAACTATTGGTATAGTTCGATATGTGTTCGATATGTGTCAGGAGTATCTTGGATAAGAAAAATTGCCAATGTGTTATTGAATATGGAGTCTTATCTGTTACTAAGGGTGAACTGGTGATAAGAAAAAGTATGGAAAGAATAATATGAATTTCTTTCAAGGTACTATTACTGTTAGCGAAAGCGACTAGAACACAGAAGCAAGTGGTGATTGCACGATAGAGAATATAGGGGTAAAATAGCAACACAAGAAATAAAAATTTATGTGCTTCAGTACTCTGACCTACATCCATGGGCAATGACAGTCGACACTTATTATCACAGATAACGAGATTACATCAAATAATGTGATTACTCACTATCGTCTCAACCCCCAAAACCCACAACTAGAAGGTCACAAAAGAAACCCTCAAATTGTTTATATGGTAAAAATTACAGATAAAACCATTATGTTTCTTAAGCATGAGAAATAATCGACACCCCAAATCTCATCTACTTATCTAATTCAACCATCGACTCTCTCGACTTGCCTTGAAATCATCAAAATAATCTCCTACAAATAGGAGTTATTCCATTTCCATTTCATTATTGCATGTCATCGTGAAGATGATACTTACAAGACAAATCGATAATATTTAAATCAATGTTACCTCTGCCAACAATATTTATAATTTTATATTATTGCATGTGAGAACTTGGGCATGTTATTGAATATGAGTTGGTGATCAAATCTTGTTGGAGTTATTTATTTCATCAGGCACCATGTCTACCGATCTAATAGCAATGGAATCAGCCATGTATATATTGAGATTTCGACTCATTCGTACAAGTTCAGTAACTGCTCAAACTTGCTCAGTAATGTTGATAGCAATGGTATAGCCCTGCCAGCATTGGCAGTGGTATTGGCACAATTTGCTCAACGATGTTCGAGCCAATGTAGAAAATTTGATTCTTGTTTGAGTCATGATGGAAATTTGTTAAAATAAATATCTCCAACAAGATTTAACCACCAATCTCTATTCAATAACATGCCCAGATCCCTACATGCAATAGCATCAAATTGTAAATATTGTTAGCGGAGATAATATTAACTATAATATTAACTTGAATATTTGTCTTGTACATATCATCTTCACAATGACAATTGTAGTCACAAAATGAAAACACACAGACTCCTATTTCCAGGTGGTTATTTGCATAATCTCAAATCAAGTCTAGAGTTATCGATAGCCGAGTTAGAAAATAAAAAAGATAGTTAAAAAAGATAGTTACATGGTTTGTATATCACCATATACCTCTCCTGTTCACTTTTCATCTGAATCCATAATACAATTTATGCCTAAATTTAGAGTAGCTATAGCCCTATCTGGCTTACGAAATGTTTGGCCTTCAACTTGAATCGCCATAAAAATGCAATTTTTATCGAAATTAGAAACCCCCCATCTTGACAATGACCATGGATTCATAAGTCATAACATAATCCTCGTCTACTTATGGAAGGAGAAAAGGGCACAAAAAATTAAAAGGGCTTTTGCGCATACCCCATAGTTAGCACAAATCTCATTGGCTTTCTCCAAGAGTGCCATGGCCGTCTTCTTCTGCTGTTCTTGCACCGACTGCATCAACTCCGGCGCTGCAACTCACATAGAGCACACAAAGAATCAAAAACTACTCAAATTTCGTTAACCCTAAAAAAATCGAAGTACCAAACTGACTTATGAACTTACAAAAGTTGCCCAACGTTGCAGCAGGGATAAAAGTGAGATTTGAGATGGGCTGAACCGTGAATACGAGTAGAGGCGAGGTGAGAGATGCGCGAAGATTTTGGAGGGTCCATAACAGAGCGTGGTGGCTGCATTCGCTCTCGTCGATTGCCACCATCATCTTCTTCTCCTTTATTTCTGTTGCCGCCATTGCTGCCATTTTTCTTTCTATATTTTCTCTACAAAGTTCCGTGATTTCTTCTGATTTTAATTCCTTTCCCCCAAATTTGAGAGGGGATGAAAACTTCCAAAGGTTTTTATTATCGTAATTTGGCTGGATGATCGTGATTTGGGATTCAAAACGGTAGCTGGGACTTCTCTCTCACTCCCCCCTTCTAGAGTGTGCAAGAAGGAAACTCACAGCACACTCGTAGAATTCGGAGGGAAATCCCGTGGGCGGTGCTCAAATCCGGAGGAAAATCACGCTCGTAGACCTTTCTTTCTTTTTTTTTTTACAAATTTACAAAATAGGTTAAAAATTAGAAATAAACTTAAAATCCGATCAAATTTAAATTTACACTAAGGGGCTGTTCTTTTGTCTGAATGTAAAGAAGGAATCTCGGTTTAGTTACTATTCACCCACTGTTACAAAGATTCCGAGGTAAAATTCTGATGGACTGTTCTTTTGTGGTTTTTGTTTTTTGATATTCCTTGCCGACGTGTCGTGTGCCCTTAAGAATCTTGGGAGGCAATTGCAGTCGGAGAGTATTGTTGCGATTACAGAAGAATTTCCGATACTGGTGGGCCCTTCTCTCTTCGCCCACCAATCAGCAGCGAATGCTGTTTTGTTTTTTTTTTGGTTTGATTTGCTGCAGCGCGTAAACTCAAATGGGTCCCACACTATACACACTTTGTATTAGAGGGTTTTGCATCCAATTAATTATTTTAATTATTAATTGTTAATATATTAAGTAATTAATTTAGTTTTTGGTTTATAGTTTATGTATAAATAGAACAAATTAAATTTGGGTGGACCCCACACCACTTTTCACCTCCAACTTTCTTCAACCAAAAGAACACACTACACTGAGTGAGACCCATCTCAACTTTCCAACTCCACAATCCAACCCCACTTTCCAACAAAAGAACACACTACACATCACTTTCTCTCTCATCAGATTCCACACTCCCCCAACTTTCCCATTTATACTTTCCTACAAAAGAACAGGCCCTAAGTCGTTCAACTTCCAGGGTTGTCAACTTTAGTCAAATCGTGCATACTCGGAACGATAGAACGCTGCAATTGTAGTGAAATCATAGCCAGGTTGACAAATACAGCCACTTTGATCTAAATGATCGGTAACTCATGTTCCTTTATCATTTTTTATTTAACAATGGTAACGATAAGTCGACCAATTTTTAAAAACAAATTGATACATCGGAAAACATTTTAGAGCGCGTTCACTGAGCCTTGATCTCTCGCCTCTATACATCTTAAATCTAGAGACTTGAATCAATTAACACAACAGACACATGAACAAAAGTTATCGGTAAAAACAATGAAGCTTGCAGACGCCTAGAATCCATATACAACAGTGCCAACGGATCCCGCAACCTCTGTTCTTCGTGTGTCCATTTGGCCGGCCAATCACATACCAAAGTTTCTGTTGTAAACCATGGCGGCTACGGAACCCTGTACCCCTGTATTTATAGTAATAGTGTTACATAATAGGTGGATACCCACTAACGGGTTGGGCCTCCAAAAGCCCGTTTATAACACTCCCCCTTATCCATCCATTGTTGTAAGCAGTGATGAACGCTTCAGGGTTCATAGAGCTTATCTGATCATGGGTCTATGGATACTTCTGGATCCCAAGTTTAAGAGTACTTGCCTCGTTAAAACCTTTGCCAAGGAAAACCCAGTGGGAAAAACCAATGGCTAGGGGAAAAGAGTACAAGTCTCTGTAACTTCCCCTGATCGATGGATATCACTAGAGGTGGATACTTATGGATCCTAAGTTAAGGATAACGGCCTCGTTAAAACCTTTAGCTATGGAAAACCCAGTGAGAAAAACCAATAGCCAAGGAAAAAGAGTACAGTTTCCGTAACTTCCCCTGATTAGTGGAAGTATTTAGGGGGTGGATACTTCTGAATCCAGAGTCAATGAGTTTGCCTCGTTAAAACTTTAGCTATGGAAAACCCAGTGGGAAAAGCCAATAGCCAAGGGAAAAGAGTACAACACTACATTTGACTCCCCCTGATCTGTACAAGCTGCAGGCTTGCAGATCTCCTAAGCAACTATACATCAATCTCTTACAGTGTTCCGATAATAAGTACAAAGTACAAGGCATTGATGGAAATTGAATTCCACCCCAAGCAAATTTTGATGATGAGCACACCAAATGAATACTTAGTGTACTAACTACACTACACTTAAAAGTGTGCAGATTTCGAGAAGCTCTACTTATACTCCAAAGAAGCACGCATCAATACTCCACGACAAAGACGAACATGACTAAACTCAAGTGATGAAGCTCAAGCTCAAACAGAACAAGAAGCTCAAAGAGAAGCTCACCTTCACTTCATCAAGTTGACTAAACTTCCGAAGACATGTTCAGAGTCTAGTGTGAGTGTGTCGTGTTTTTTAGGGTATTTGTCAAAGCCATATCAAATAGACAACACACACACACAAATGATTTCGAAACAATTTTTAACTATATTCAAAAATAGTTTTTAAGAGCTTTTCTAGTCACTTCATAATTCTCGTAGTGAAACTCCACGCACCCTGGAGCTAACTACCCTTTTGACTAGAACAAACAGGAAAAACTCCTCTGGGAGTCGACTACCAAAAGTAGGGAGTCGACTACCTCTCAGGGATGAAAATTTCCTAGATCTCTCTGGGTGTAGTCGACTACCTATAGGAGGGAGTCGACTACCTGCTGGAAATTTTCAGACGTTTTGAATTTGAATTTTAAAATCTTTTGAGCAATTCTCTCCGAAATTTTTGGGACAAAAGTCAAACGAAATTTGAAATTCAAATCTCAGTTTTTCCCTATAAATAGAGCTAAATTCTTTTGCGAAAATACAACAACATTGAAAATCAAAATTCGTGAAAGCTCTCGTGAATCAAAGCTCTCTAATTTTCTTTCTAGCCAATTTAATTTCTGTTTTGATCTTGCAATATTTTCTCATCGTTTTGAAGATCATATTATTATTTTCTATTGGCTAAATTGTTTTTCAAAATCCTTTCTATTATTTCTCTCTAATTTTATTTGAAGGATTTTTTGAAAAAGCTCTAGATCACAAAGAACTTATCTCGTATCTTTGTGTGATCTAGACTATCATTCTATTAAGCCACTACACAAATTGTCTATCTTTTGATTGGCTATAGAATCGGGTGTATTTACCAATCTCTATCATTTATTGTAGAGTATTGGACAAATCTCTTATTGTGTTGATTGTTGGAACACTAGACAAGTCTAGTTGTTGCCAGTTGGAAAGTCCTCGGTTTGTGAGGCAAGGGTAAACCCTAGACAAGTCTGGGTGTTGTGTTCGGAAATCCTGGTCAAGGCTAGGTCGTTGGAAATCCTAACAAGTGAAGTTAGGTGCTTGTATTTGCCAAGGCAGATAGTGGAAATCTCGTACCGGATTGGTCGGGGACTGGACGTACCCAGGGTTGTGGGGAACCAGGATAAAAATCCTTGTCTGTGCGTTTGCATTTTCTGTGTTTGATTATCGTTACATTTATATCTTCTATCTACAGCAAAAGATCAATTCTATTTCTATACGCTGAAATTCATACTTGTAATCTTATTTGTTCTAACATATTCTCTGGGAGTCGACTACTGCTCATAAGGAGTCGACTACCTGCTGTGAAATTTCGTTGTGCACTTTAAAATTATATTGTTGATTAAGAACCAAGCGTAGATCACTCTACTTGGTTTCTTAGGCAACGTTAGAAGGAATTTTTTTGTGTTAATATCGTTGAGCGAAAAAGTTTTAGTATTTGATCAACACTATTCAACCCCCCTTCTAGTGTTGCTTGCCATCCACAGGATCCAACACTTGGTATCAGAGCGAGGTTACAATAGTGATAGCGTCAACATCTTTTCACTCCGAAGGACTGAACACTATGCGACCACCTCTATTCAACGGAACCAACTACGCCAGCTGGAAGATCCGAATGAAGACTCACCTAGAGTCATTGGACATTGAAGCCTGGACTATCACCAAAGTCCCGTACATCGCACCCACCGACGTTGAATTTGGAAAATGGTCTATCGATGACAAGAAGAGAGCTAATCTCAATGCAAAAGCAATGAATGCCTTGTTTTGCGCTGTTACAGGAAATGAGTTCAATCGAGTCTCCCAATGTGAGACAGCACATCAAATTTGGCACACTCTTCAGGTAAGTCACGAAGGTACAGAAAAGGTAAAAGAATCTCGTATAAATGTATTACATTCAAAATTTGAAACTTTTAAAATGGAAGAAGGAGAGAGTATCACCGATGTGAATACTCGTTTTACTAACATTACAAATGAGCTTGCAGGACTAGGAAAGAAACTTTCCGAGTATGAACAGGTAATGAAGATACTAAGATCCCTCTGACCCGAATGGAAGGGAAAGACTACGGCCATTCGAGAAGCTCATAATGTAAAGGACCTCACCATCGAAGAACTGATGGGAAATCTCATGGCATATGAGATCGAGCTTGAAGAAGACAAGAAAATCGAAGAAAAACCAAAGAAAAAAATCTTGCATTCAAAGCTCAAGAAGAAGATTCCGATTACACGGACAAAGAAGATCACATCGCGTTCATCTCAAAGAACTTTAAAGAGTTCATCAAAGTAAGTATGGAAAACGATCTTTTAGACCCACTAACGGTATTATTTGTTTTGGTTGCAATAAACCAGGGCATGTCAAGAGAGATTGTCCATTGGAAAGAAACAACCGTGATTCCAGAGATCGTGGGAAGAACAAAGAGAATAATGAAAGACGAACCAATACAAGAAACAATTTTCGACGACCAAAGAAAGAAGCCTATGCAGCCTTCGACCAGAGCGACGATTCTTCATCCGACAAATCCTCAGACGAAGATAATGATGAAAGAAGAGAGACGGCACACATGTGCTTCATGGCATCTACATCCTCCAAGGTAAGCTCGCATCATGATTCATCTAGTGACAATGAGTCATCGTCAAGCGATGATGAAGACTTGGACTATATGGGAGCATATAAAGAGCTATGCAAGATGCATGAAAAGCTCATTAAAGAACATAGAAAAACACTTAGAATTGCTAAAAGAGAGACTAAGGAAAAAGAAGAAGTCATTAAAGAAAATAGTCTTCTTAAAGAGAAAAATGATCTTCTACAAAAAGATATTTTGCTAGTAAATGAAAAGGTTGAAAGTCTGAATAATCTTCTCGTATCCGTCAAAGATAAATACGACGCTACTATGAAAATTATTGAGAATTTCAATAAAGGAAAAGGGAAGGTAGATAATATAATAGATAATCAAAAAGCTTCATCTAGCAAAACCGGACTTGGCTATGATTCACATCATACCAAGAAACGGGTTAAGCACACTAGGATGCATCATGCTAACGATAATGTTTTAAGCATCTGGGTACCAAAGAGATTATCTGATCAGCAAAAAGAAAGGTACGCTACTAACTTTGTTCAACAGATTCACTTTAACAAAAATTATAAATATATTGTTCATGAAGAAACTAACCCATATTGGGTTTGGTTTCCTAAAGACTAACTCCTCGGACTCAAAACCAAAGAGTACCATAAAACGCTTATTTTTCAGGTGCTCTAAAAAGGAGGAAAACAATGAAGAAAATTCAGGGAGTCAAAACGGCTGAATCGGAACAAATGCTTTTATTTATTTTTTATATATTTATATATAATTATTTTTTAAATGGGTTGAAACAAGTTAATTTGTATGTATGATTATGTTTTATTGCTAAAAAAATATTTTTTGTTAAAAGAACACGCTCAACCTGGACCAAACTTTCTCCGTGATGAGAAAACGACTCAACCCAGCAGGGAGTCGACTGCCTACAGGAGGGAGTCGACTACCAGTGCGTAAATTTCTGGGTTGCTCTTTTTTGACTATCTCCTATTGGGTTCTATTTGAGTGGATGGGTCAAGATCCGTTAAGACAACTTACCCACTCAGCCTAAAACTCATCCTAGCCACCCAAATCTAGATCTAATGGCTCTTACTTCTCTTCATCTCTTCACTTCTTCAAACAAAACCACAAGAAAACCCTAGAGGTAGCCGACTACCTCCTTTTCCCCTCTCCTCTCTTGAGTTTTCATCTTGAAGCTTGGACTTTTGGAGCAATTTTTCATCTTCCTTCAAATTTACTCAAGGTAAAAATTTTTTTACTACCATGAACTTTAGTATTTCACCTCTCTTGGTTATCTAGTAGTGTAAAAATATAGTTTTTGTTGTTGTTTTTACTCTATCTAGATGCCTTTCAAAGGAGCTTTCTCTAAGAAGAGAAAAACTGCTACTGCTGATGTTGATTCTGAGAAAGAAATCATCCTACCCTATCTCTTCAAATCAACTACCTATGAACATTTTGTTAAAGTTTCTAAGAAACCAATCTTGCATGAAAGATTTGTCAAACTTCATGATGTCATCAATTACGGTATTGACAGTCTGCTAGATTTCCAAAACTTAGCAAATTTGTTCTCCTCTAAAAATGTGTATCTATGTTATCCTAGGCTTGTTCATCTCTTTTATGCAAACATGGATTATGATCTCGTGAAAAGTCGTTTCATTACTAAGGTTCTGGATACCAAACGTGCAATAACTGTAAAATCCCTAGGTGAAGCCCTAGGAATCCCATACTCCGGTATGATCCTTGACAAAATTGAGATGCCTGACGAGAATATCCTAGAGAGAATGTATCTGCCTGGTAAACACTTTCAGACCAAACTTCCTTGTAGCCATCTTCGCTATCCGGCGAGAATCTTAGCTAATATTCTGTCGTATAACATAACTCAAAAATCTGGGAGTCATGCTATTCTTTCTGAAAAACAAGCTAAATGCATCTATGCCATCCTAGGTAACATTCGTGTGAATTGGGCTAAAGTCATCATGGATTTCATCCTACTTTCAGCTTCATCTGACAGACCTTCCTCCACTCTTTCTCATGTGCACTATCTGACCATTCTATTCATTAGCTTTAACGTGCCTTTGGATCATGAAACAACCATTCTAGAACCTGCCCGTGTCTTTGATGTTCATGCTCTTGGGAGAATGAATCTCCATCATGACCTTGATGAGAATGTCCCTGAAGAGCAAATCGCTACCGAAGGAGGATCATCATCCTCAAGGCGAGGTAAGAAAGTTGTTATTTCAGAGTCCGAAGAAGAAGAAGAAGAAGAAGTTCCAGCTTACATCCTTGAACTTCAGGAGATGCTCCTGAAGAAGATTGGAAAATTGAAGATCTCACAGGAGAAAGGATTTGAAGATCTCAATCAAAAGGTGGATGACCTCAAGGAGATCGTCGTGAACAGCAACAATATGACTGAGGAGACGCTTGTTATGATTCTTGAAGAGATCAAGGAACTGAAAAAGAACAGCGGTCATCCTTAGCTTCATGAACTTCTCTTTCAAAACAATGGTTCTCGTTTTTAAAACAATGATTCTCTAAACTATGGTTTGTAATAACTTTTATTATGTGATGCTAGCTATTATGAAGTTATCTACTATGTTATACTCAGTTGTTCCTATGAACTAACATCTCCCTTGCAGGCATATGGAATTGAATTCCTCTTATTTAATGTTCTGTAGATATTACGTTTGTTTGTTTTTTGTTGATGACAAGGGGGAGAAAAATATATGAAATGAAAAATATGAATTGTATTTCTAATAGCTTCGATGCAGGGGGAGAACCGCATCAAAGCAGGGGGAGTAAGTTTGAAATATTATTCATATTCATATCTTACTTCATTTCATTTCATTTCATTTGGGTGTCATCATCAAAAAGGGGGAGAGTGATGGAAATTGAATTCCACCCCAAGTAAATTTTGATGATGAGCACACCAAATGAATACTTAGTGTACTAACTACACTACACTTAAAAGTGTGCAGATTTCGAGAAGCTCTACTTATACTCCAAAGAAGCACGCATCAATACTCCACGACAAAGACGAACATGACTAAACTCAAGTGATGAAGCTCAAGCTCAAACAGAACAAGAAGCTTAAAGAGAAGCTCACCTTCACTCCATCAAGTTGACTAAACTTCCGAAGACATGTTCAGAGTCTAGTGTGAGTGTGTCGTGTTTTTTAGGGTATTTGTCAAAGCCATATCAAATAGACAACACACACACAAATGATTTCGAAACAATTTTTAACTATCTTCAAAAATAGTTTTCAAGAGCTTTTCTAGTCACTTCATAATTCTCGTAGTGAAACTCCACGCACCCTGGAGCTAACTACCCTTTTGACTAGAACAAACAGGAAAAACTCCTCTGGGAGTCGACTACCAAAAGTAGGGAGTCGACTACCTCTCAGGGATGAAAATTTCCTAGATCTCTCTCGGAGTCGACTACCTATAGGAGGGAGTCGACTACCTGCTGAAAATTTTCAGACGTTTTGAATTTGAATTTTAAAATCTTTTGAGCAATTCTCTCCGAAATTTTTGGGACAAAAGTCAAACGAAATTTGAAATTCAAATCTCAGTTTTTCCCTATAAATAGAGCTAAATTCTTTTGCGAAAATACAACAACATTGAAAATCAAAATTCGTGAAAGCTCTCGTGAATCAAAGCTCTCTAATTTTCTTTCTAGCCAATTTAATTTCTGTTTTGATCTTGCAATATTTTCTCATCGTTTTGAAGATCATATTAGTATTTTCTATTGGCTAAATTGTTTTTCAAAATCCTTTCTATTATTTCTCTCTAATTTTATTTGAAGGATTTTTTGAAAAAGCTCTAGATCACAAAGAACTTATCTCGTATCTTTGTGTGATCTAGACTATCATTCTATTAAGCCATTACACAAATTGTCTATCTTTTGATTGGCTATAGAATCGGGTGTATTTACCAATCTCTATCATTTATTGTAGAGTATTGGACAAATCTCTTATTGTGTTGATTGTTGGAACACTAGACAAGTCTAGTTGTTGCCAGTTGGAAAGTCATCGGTTTGTGAGGCAAGGGTAAACCCTAGACAAGTATAGGTGTTGTGTTCGGAAATCCTGGTCAAGGCTAGGTCGTTGGAAATCATAACGAGTGAAGTTAGGTGCTTGTATTTGCCAAGGCAGATAGTGGAAATCTCGTACCGGATTGGTCGGGGACTGGACGTACCCAGGGTTATGGGGAACCAGGATAAAAATCCTTGTCTTTGCGTTTGCATTTTCTGTGTTTGATTATCTTTACATTTATATCTTCTATCTACAGCAAAAGATCAATTCTATTTCTATACGCTGAAATTCATACTTGTAATCTTATTTGTTCTAACAAATTATATGGGAGTCGACTACTGCTCATAAGGAGTCGACTACCTGCTGTGAAATTTCGCTGTGCACTTTAAAATTATATTGTTGATTAAGAACCAAGCGTAGATCACTCTACTTGGTTTCTTAGGCAACGTTAGAAGGAATTTTTTTGTGTTAATATCGTTGAGCGAAAAAGTTTTAGTATTTGATCAACACTATTCAACCCCCCTTCTAGTGTTGCTTGCGATCCACAGGATCCAACAGGCATCGCTCACCTATACAAGACATCGCTCATCTATACAAGTATCGCTCATCTATGGCAGCTACTGAATCTGAGGGATCTCTTCTGAAGAGGAGTGGTCTGCAGACTCGGTAGGTAGCATCACGTCTCTGACCCAGTCGTCACTGTGTCTGCGAGGTACTGCAGGACCTGGTTGTGCGTATTTATGATTTGCTTCTTGGATTGATGAGCCTCCCAGGATGGTGGGATTGCTGTTGCCTTGGAAGCATGCTTTGCTGGTCTCCAGGAGTTGGTTGCTTCTTTGTTGCAGTCATCGTGATGATCTGTAACCTGTATCTGCAAAACCATTTAACATGTTGGATGATCCTTGACCCTTGGAGATAGCGCAGAAGCTACATATCTCTGGTCCAGTGGTGCACTGCAGGCGCTGCACTGTATCTGGTTAAAGGGTTTACTGCCAGATAAAGGAGTGTACAAAAGACATTTGACTAAGGCACTTCAGGACCTAGGATATCCTTCCCCTCTTCCAGCGAACGGAAGGGGTCTTAATATGCATCCATACAACCAGTAGGTGTATTGGTGGATTGCAATTTTTCAAGTTTCTTCATCGACTGGATGATAATTTCATCTTCTGGATGGTAATTCATCTGCTGGATGATTATTCATCTTCTGGATGATTATTCATCTTCTGGATGAAGGTTTCATCTTCGGGATGATTATTCATCTTCGGGCTGATTGTTTCATCTTCAGTATGATTATTCATCTTCAGGATGAAGGTTTCATCTTCGGGATGATTACTCATCTTCGGGATGATGGTTTCATCTTCAGGATGAAAGTTTCATCTTCAGGATGATAATTCATTTTCATGATGATTGTTTCATCTTCGGGATGATAATTCATCTTCAGGATGATTATTCATCTTCAGGATGCTGGTTTATAAGGGTATGTTGTCACATCATCCATAGCAACATAGCCTAAAATTATCTTTGCCAATCGTATGGTTTTCGCAACTATGTCCAAGGAGCCTGATGCATCAGTTTAAATAATTTCGTAAGTGAGTTAAGCTCATCTTACATGGTTACTACCTGGTTTCTGCGAAATAAACCTCTAAGGCTATAGCGTTTTGCTTATAGCATACGATTTTATTTATTTATACAATACTCGGTAGCTCACAGGTTTGATATCTTTTGATATCAGGACTTCAGGTCCAAACACTTCACATTTCATAAGTGAGTCCAGCTCAATTTATTAGTGCCTCGTTCCACATAATTTGGCCAAATTTCTGCGTTTGCTTCAGGAAACGGAGATTGTGAACGATATTAATGGCAAAATGAAATGTGAGTAATTGTCGACAAGTGTGTTTTATCCAAATACCTCTCCGTGTACGTACATTATTAAATTTATTCCAGATTTATCTCTTCTGGAGGGTCTGTAAAGGGAGAGGATATGGAGATGAGCTCACTTTCCTGTGGTGGTATTGTTTTAGGGTCTCGTTGTATGTCCTCTCATCCATTGAGGATATCCACTTCTGCTACTGGTAGATTGCATCCATTATAGTTGGTATGTCAATCCTAGCTGGGTTTTTAGTAGCAGGGATGTGTGAATTTGACAATATTTATATTGTCAGTAGATATGTCTGATAACTGTTTAACAGTTTCATAAGTGTGGATCTTCAAGATCTCATCACTATTCATGATAATCAGATCATATGTATTAATGTTTTAAATGGTCCATAGTGGTGATATGGGGATGTATACGCATCATGGCTCCATCGATAAGATGTGCACTAAACGCTTCCCCCGTTAGGGGTTCTCGGAAACTGTTTATATGAGGTGATCAGGCTCAAATAAATAGTTTCTAAGGAGGCGTTCTGATGGTATGCATGTTCCCACATGGTCACCTACAACTGGATTTCTAGTGGACAAGTAATCCGTTTAAATCATTTTAATGATTTACATATAACACATTTCTGGGTGTGAACACAAAGCTTCAGGGTGTTCAATTTTCTTCCAGTTGTTAAATATAATTGATTTCCCAGTGTTATCCCAAAAATCCACAATAAGCTCGACTTCAATGAAGTTGAGCATAGAACTAGGGATATGAACCCGTCAAGGCTCCATCTATAAGATGTGCTCTAATGCCTCCCCCATTTGGGGATCTCGGAATATATTCATCTAGGATGGTTAGTCCCGATGAATAAGTTCCACTGCGGCATTTTTGAGGGTGGTATGAGGGTAAGTAAAAGCCCAACCAATATCCTAGTAAGGTAGTATGTCCGTTGTGATTAATAATAATCTGGACTGAGGTTGGATAACAAGGTTTTGATTATGACCATTTTAAGAGGATATATAGATGAGTACACTAAGGTACATCATCAGCCATATGTAGGGAGTGTGTGAGTCCACTTTTATCCCTCAAATACTCTCTAGAGGCCTAAAGGTCTCATTTTTCTAATGATAGTATATCATCTTAAATTCGTTTGAGGAAGTGAGGAGAGTCAATGTCCACGTGAATGGAGATGATCTCGTAATCATTTTTCCCTTTTGAATAGGATAATGAGAGTTTCACCCTTTTTTGAAGAATCTTCGGGTTCGTCTGGTTAATGATGTCTTACATCATCAATCTAGGGTGACATCGATCCAAAGTTGGTCGATTCTGGACACTTCTGGTGTTCCAAAATAATTCCTCTGTTCGAATTTATGTGGGACTTTTGAACGTCCATTAAAATGCTCAAGTTAATTTTGTCCGGTAATAGGTGAACTCTGTTCAAACTGTGAAGGATTACATCTTCACAATGACTACTATGCGGATCATAGCCGGGTAAAGCTTCAGGCTTTATTGGTTTCTTGAGTCATTAGGGATTTCATTTTGACGAATATCCTTTGAAACTTTATAAGTTTCGGAGAGTACATGGCATCCCTCTTGCAGTATATATGTGCTTTTTACGCATTTTATTTTACTGTAAATGATTTGTCATCCTGAATACTCCTAAAATAAGGATGACAAATCATTTACAGTAAAATAAAATGCGTAAAAAGCACATATATACTGCAAGAGAATACTACTAATAATTATGTTAGAGCAACAAGTTTCATAATATGATGTGTATTCTATAAAATATATGTCCACAATTGTGCTCATTTTAGACTCATATTATGACAACAGATCAAATTTATTTTCAAAATTTAATTGTCCTCGGGTAGTAGCGAAATATACAGTCAATTTGACTTTCGTCGTTTAGACTATATATGTATATATATTTTTATATGGCATAGGTTAATGCCCATTCATTTTGCAAAAAGCATTATGGGTCTTGTCAGAATTTCTGGTCTGATATTAGGTTGCCATTGCATACTCCATATCGAGGTACATCATATCTTCCCTTTCTCATTTTTATTCAAGACTTCCCCTGTTATCAGTCGTCCTTATTGTCGTTTATAAGGAAGAATGATTATTGGTCTTACGAAGTAGACATATACAAGGGAAATGAGTTAGTCTCTATATTTCCACTTTCTAATTTATGAGAGACTTTTAAAAGTCTATTTGAAAACTCAAGTATGGTCTACAGGCCATTTTTATTGAGTTATTCAAGTATTGTGTGGATATAGATTCATGCTCAAGGGGAAACAAATACGTGGCTACGAAGTTTATAATTTCTCACTAAGCTATTAAGCCACGACTTCGGGCGTACGCTTAAAAAATAAGGTTAGATGCAAGAATCATACCTTGTAATGTGAGATTACTCAAAAGAGTTTGGCGGTGTTATGACAACAGCTGGTGTCAATATTGGTTTATACAAACCATAGATCTGAGAGATCTATTTACCGCGAAATGCGTATTTCTAAAAGGAAACGCATAAATGTTTTTCGTATAATCCATCGTACTTGTTAATTTTTATTAGTGTGAAAGGGTGTTGACTTTTGATTTGATTTTGAACTTCAGGTTCATTTTGGTTTTGAACTCCAGGTTCATTTTGTCAACTAGGATATGCTGTTAAACTTTTTGAAATCATTATTGGTTTATTGACATAAAATGTTGTCATATCATGAGCGCATCATACATATAATGTAAATCTAGTAAACTAAAATGTTGTGCTCAATTAACCAAAATTGAAACAAGTATGATGTATACACATGCTATTTATATGCTGCAGGCATTTAAATAATCTCATCGCAGACATACAGTTTTGCTACATGCATTAAAATATGTCATAGTGATTTTAGCATGCTAAATAAAAATGTACATCACAGAATCATTAAATATGCGGCAGTCATATAAATTTCTACACATGCATTTAATCATCACAGAAATTTTATAATGGAAATGAAAATTTTTCGTTTAATAATTATTGGACCACTGGGCAACGTCATACACCGTTAGGTTAGTTAACTAACGGCAGAGCGGTCGCAGAATCTTCCTAATTATTAAACGTGTAATAATCAAATAATCTAAGAAAAAATTGCGATGATTTATACAGCATTAATCAGATTATAGCGAAGGAAAATCGAATTTAAATCTGAAAATCGTTTGAAAATAGTGAATTTTCAGGGTGAAACCCTAGTTAGGGTTTTTGGTAGCGCGGATTGCCGCTACAGGCGGCTAGGGTTTCCGGACATGAGCGCGCACCGGGGGGCCGATACGAGCGGCCGCCCGGGGGGGGCGGCGGGTGTGCCCCGCCGTCGCGGGCGGGGGGGGGGGGCGCCGCTGCGGGCGGCGGGGGGGGCCGCCGCTGCAGGCGGCGGGGGGTGCCCCGTCGTGGCGGGCGGCGGGGGGGGGGGGGGGGACGCCGTGGCGGGCGGCGGCGGGGGAGTGCCGCTGTGAGCGGGGGGGTGCCTCGCCGCTGCGGGCGACGGGGCGAGCCCGCCGTCGCAGCGGCGTCAGTTCCCCGGCGCTGCAGGCGGCGGGGGAGCCCCGTCGCTGCAGGCGGCGGGGGAGCCCCGTCGCCGCGAACGGCGGGGGGAGCCCCATCGCTGCAGGCGGCGGGGGGGTCCTCACCGCCTGCGAGCGGCGGGGGGGGGGGGGGGTCCCCGCCGCCTGCGAGCGGCGGCGGGGGGGGGGGGGGGTCCCCGCCGCCTGCGAGCGGCGGCGGGGGGGGGTCCCCGCCGCCGCGAGCGGCGGGGGAGTCCCGCCGCCGCGAGCGGCGGGGGGTCCCCCCCCGCCTGCGAGCGGCGGGGGGTCCCCCCCGCCGCGAACGGCGGGGGGGTCCCCGCCGCTGCAGGCGGTGGGGGCGGGGGAGCCCAGCCGCCTGCAGGCGGCGGGGGTTCCCCGCCGCCGCCGCGAACGGCGGGGTTTCCCCGCCGTCGCAGGTGGCGGGGGGTCGGCGGGGGGGGGGGGTCCCCGCCGCCTGCGAGCGGCGGGGGGTCCCCGCCGCCGCGAACGGCGGGGGGAGCCCCGCCGCTGCTGGCGACGGGGGAGCCCTGTCGCTGTCGGCGGCGGGGGAGCCCCGCCGTTCGCAGGCGGCGGGGGTTCCCCGCCGCTGCGAACGGCGGGGGGATCCCCGCCGTGCAGGCGGCGGGAAAGCCCCGACGCGGCGGGCGGCAGGGGGATCCCGCCGCTACGAGCGGCGGGGGGTGCCGCCGCTTCAGGCGGCGGCGGTAGGGGGGTGCGGGAGAAACCCACTCTGGTTTTGGGCGATTTTTGGAAAAAAGTTGGATAAAAATCCGATTTTTATTGGAAAAAACCAGTTTTAATCTTCCAAAAAAGCGTTTTTATTGTAAAAAGTTGATTTTTAACAATAAAAACGATAAAAATTTAATTGATTGATCCAGGAAATTGGATCTCAACATATGCGCATATGAAATTTTAAATCTAGGGTTTCAGGATTACTTCTAGATCCTACCCGCCGGATCTAGCGACGTTCGGTGAAGGAAGCCCGTTCGCGTCACGTTCGTCCGTCGGCAGGGGTTCGGTTCAGCCTCGAGCGTGCTGATAACGTGTTGTAAACCATGGCGGCTACGGAACCCCGTAGCCCTGTATTTATAGTAATAAGGTTACATAATGGGTGGATACCCACTAACGGGTTGGGCCTCCAAAAGCCCGTTTATAACAGTTTCATATCCAATCAAAAACAAATAACCCAAAGGTCCATTTATATGGTAACATTAAGCCAATGACAACAGGCAGAAAACTACACTCTTAGAGACAATCGACTGCCTATTTACAAGCGGCATTGGCCCCTCGACAATACAGCGAGATAACAAAGACCATCAGAACATCGTGAGGAACTATCAATCAGCGACAATACACCGAGTTCTAGGGCTGGATGTGTTCCGAACGTGCAGCAGCGTTTTTTGTGTCGGATGTTGTGCTCTGTGTAGCTCGAAAATCATCTAAAAACATGTGACACTTTTCTTGCTGCAGCTTATGATTTACTTCCCTTGAAGAATCAACAGTGGATTACAAACTATCAAACTTATCATGTTTTCTCGTATGTTAACAAGTTCAGTTATGGTTTATTCTTGCACCTTAGGTTTCTTCGGATCAATATCTCCTATCAAACATGAGGATGAGTGGATAAACTTATACAACAGTTCATCCTCGTTTTCATTGTGACGGCCCGTATCCGAAACTACACGTATTTTCATATTGATACTATTAAAATGATTTCAAATGATTTCAAATACATTTAAATGATTTCAAAATACGTCTATACTATTTTTAAATATTTTTCTATATTTTTTCATATTTTTTTGAGGCCAAAACGACATATAACCCGCAAACTCGCAACCAGCGATCGATAGACGACTTTTGCCCAAAAACCTACATTTTAGTAGCTCAAAAATTTAAACAAACCAGATTTTCATGATCCGTATGACTTCACAAACCCGTGGTATTTTTCCTGCAAGTTTTCAGAGATGTTTAGTTTTAGGATCAAAATCGTAATTTGTACACCCAGTTACTAATTACCTTTTTATCTCTAACATAATGTGTACACCCAGGTACCACATCCCATTAACCCAACCAACCCCACCCACACACGCTCTTCATCCCCCCCCCCAAAAAAACTCCCTTCATTTCATTCACAGCAAACACCCCCCCCCCAAAAAAAAAAAAAAACAAAAAAAAAACAAATACCCACACACATAACTCATGCCTGGAGGAAATTAAAAACACAGCCTTCAGTCTTCATCTCCCACTCTTCTTCTTTTCATAAGCCAAGCCAAACAAAACCAACTTCCTTCTTCTTCTCCTCCTCCTCCTCCTCCTCTTCTTTCTTAATCAATCTCTCCCCCTCCTCTCCCCTCTTTTCGAGCCGCACCACATGTAGCCACGTCAGCAGGGGGGACGCAACCATGCGGGGCTGTTGCACGCGTGGGGGAGGTGGTGCAGCTGCGCGCGGGGGCTGCTGGAAGAGGATGGTAGGAGGAAGAAAATGAGAGGGTGTTAAATTTTGGTATGCTTCATATCTGAAATCAGATCCGATTTTCGATTTTCCTCATCTCAATTTCAGACTTCTGGTGTTTGATTTGGGTTTGATGGAGCTGAATTGTTGGTAATGGTTGTTTGATTTTGAATGAGAAGCTGTGGGGATGATTAGGGGGTTGGAGTGTTGTGAAGTTGCAAATGGTGGAGGAAGATGATGCTCGTGTTGTTGTTGTTGTTGATTTATGAACTATGCAATGTGTTACGATTTGATGAGGGTGGGTTGTCTGTGGGGGTTGCTTGTTGGATCTCACCAACTCATACGGTGGGTTAATTGGATAGGGTTAGGGGTTTGATTAGGGTAGGTGGGTACGGTTGGGTTAAGAGTAATTAATTAAGATAAAAGTAACTAATTACGATATGGTAAAAATATTATTCAGCAGAGGCGCTCGCGTTGACGCGTAGAAAAACATACGGACAAAAAACACACGGGCGACTGAAATAAAATACAGGCACACAGGAAAACAAACACGCCTAAAATACAGGTCTTTCCAATTAGTTATATTGTGGCTTATGTTATTCTTTTTATGTATCATTATTAATTGTATGGACTTGGTTTGTAAGGGCCAAAATGTCCCTTTTATCTTTCTGCCCTTTGAGACATTCGATTTGGTTGTATAGACTTAAACTATTTCTGTGGCTTGGGATTATAATAATGTAATTATCATATGTTGTGGTTAATGGGATCATGCACATTGTGATATGCTAGACGTTCATCGTATCTGCTTCAAAAGGAAGATGGAAAAAAGTACACTCCCCTTTGACGTAACTATGAGCGGGCTTGTCCCGTCTCGCCTCCTAGTAATTTGGAAAGTGAGGCGTGACAATAATTGTCCTTTTTGACTGCAAATGACTTCAATTTCTTCTCCAATTGCATGTTCTTCGCCAATGGGTAGTTTTTCATAAAATGTCCATGTTTTCTGTAATGAAAGTAATGAATTGATTCAATAGTATTTGTTTAGAAGAATTATTAACATGATTAAACTTATTGAAACAATTAAACCTTTTGGGCATCTCTGCTTTTCTTTTGGAATTCTTGATATACTTCTTGAAGACTAACCATCGAAGCTTACTCCTTATCGAGCCCATTTGTCGCTATCCTCATCAGATTTGACAACAATTGTATTGGTGGTCGTTGCATCAGCCTTTTATCTTGATTCAATCATTTTTAATGCAAGCCCATGAGACATAAGATTTCCAATCAACTCCTACATATCAAGTTTGGTTAAATCTCTGGCTTCTACCTAGATGGCGGTGATTGTTGGACAGAAGGTGCTTGGCAATGCTCTCAAAACCTTTATCACTTGATCAAGGTTCGAATATGGCTTCCCAATAACCTTCAAATTATAGACGATGTCCTTAAATCTCGCATACATCGCCTTATTTAGCTCAGAAGGTAGCATGCAAAAATCATTGTATTATGTGCTAAAAGGGGCTAATATAGACTCCTTCAACAGTGATATTTCCTCGTGTGTAACCTCCAAAGTGTGCCAAATTCATGTATAGTAAGACATCGAAAACATGATTAAATTGGTTTTTATCAAGTGCACCAATACTAGCATCCATGGCTTACCAGTAAGAGAACCAAATTTTTTACCAGTGCATCCCACATTTCTTCATGTTTATCAATTTCAGCGTTTTCTACCTTAATCAGTGGTGGAGTATAGCCGTTGTCAACAATTTTCCAGACATCGTAATCTATCGACATAAGATAAATATTCATTCTAGAGTTTCAGTAAGAAAAGTCGGTGCCATTGAATTTGAGTGAGAAAAGTCAGTGCCATTAAATTTGGGCGGTCTAAAAGTGGACTGACATTCAACAAAAGCTAAATCGGGGATATTTATCGTCTCTAGACTATATGCTCAAATATGATATGATACTGCTTGTTGAACTGTATATAAGACTAGAGAGTGATTAGAGTATAATATTGCATTATTTACCCTTGATTTTATGGCATCCCCATGTGTTTTTATGATTAATTGAGTTCTATATTATTTATTTCATGGACATCCAATATATTTAAGAGTTCAACATATTTTAAGGAATTTTATGAACTTTTTATAATGCTTCAATGTCATGTTAAGAGCATTGAAGACCGGCTATCCACATATAATCAGCCGACTGTATTTATGCATCCGACGGGTGGGAGAAGTACTCTGATACACAAAGTTCAGCTCTCCCATACGTCTGATACATATAACCCAGACACCTGACTCTTCAATATAAGGCCTCTGGCCATGCTTCATCAGATGTTTGGGTCAGTAATCATAATTATTTCTCACTAGAAATAAATAGCCGTCTGATGCACATGTCTCAGACGGCTAGGCAAGTCCCAAACATCTAACAAGACCATTGTAGACACCTGATTTCAACTCATTCAAGCAGCTACTTACAAGCTTCAGATGTCTGACAACCCAATTCAAGACGCTTGATTGACTCAACCAATACTTGAAGCATCAGATGCTCCTAACAAGACTACTTCAGACGGCATCTTATCCAATCTCACTCCAGATGACTGAGAAGTCCATTTCAGACGATCGACGACCTAATCCAGCTTTGCAGCGATTTTTCTCGTCCAGTTTCCATCCAATCCAACCAAAACTGACTACCATGGCTTTTAACTTGATGACCATTGATCTCAGATCAGATGGTTTAGATTTGCAGGGGGGTTGGAAGCTATAAATTACATTCTCATTAGGATTGGGGACTATCTTTTGTAATCTTGGTTTTTGGTCCTTGAGCTAAGCAAGTGGAGGACATGGAGAGTTGAGGTAGAGGCTTGTAAAAGAGTTGGTTGGTGACAAAATTCTAAACTTTCTCTTGTTATTTGATATTTTTGTCATTTTAATTGATTGGGATGATGATTTCCTTAGGGTGTGTTTGGTTTGAAGGAAAATGAAAGAAATAAAAATGAAATGAAAAGGAAAAATAAAAGGAAAGAAAAGGAAAATGAAATGAGATTCTTTCTCATGTTTGGTTACCAAGGAAAATTGGGAAGAAAGTTGAATGGAAAATATAAAAATTAATGTTATTAGGCTGCTCATTGAATATGAATAAAAAATAATTTAAATAGTTACGTTGTAAATTCAAATCATTTTACTATCATAATAAATTAAAATTTTATTTTTAAATTAAAAACTTATTGGTTATTTTGAAAAAATTATTAATTTAGTAAATAATTTGCGAATTGAAACGAATAACTCGTTAACACTATAAATAATTATGATTCTTAGATAATATATTATTTAATAGTATACGAATAATTTACAAATTTTGTTAAAAAGTTTGAAATAATTCGGAAGCTATTTGAAAAATTCGTGCATAATGTGTGGATTTTTCAAGCAACTCTGAATTTTTTAGAAATTCATGAATTATTCGCACAATTCATGCATACATGAAAATAAATTAAAGATTCGTAATTTTTTTGGAAAATAGAGAATTATTCGCGACCTATATAAAAAATTCATGAATAATTCAAGAATTTTTAAAAGATCGCGAATTATTTGTGAATTTTTAAGAATTCATAAATTATTCTCTATTTCGAACAATTCACGAATGAATATATATTGAAGTGTTTTTTTTGAAAAATTAGTCAATTATTCGCGACTTATTTGAAAATTCGTGAATAATTTGTGAATTTTTCGAGTAATTTGCGAATAATTTTTTGAAAAATTCACGAATCATTCATGCTTTTTTGATACAAACTTATCAATAATTCGTGGATTCATTAAAAATAACAACTAATAATGTTTGCTAAAAAATATAAATACATAAAAGTGTGAGAAATTAGTTTGCCTCTCTTTTCCCTCATTTTCCTTGGGTCAAAAAGAGAAAAATCTCAAAGAAAAGTTTTAATAGAAAATTTCCTTTGTTTTCTTTCATTTTCATTTTCCTTTGCTTTTTCCTTCCAGCCAAACAATGGAAATAGTTTTCCATCTAACTTTCTTTCCTTTTCCTTCAAACCAAACACACCCTTAATGAAAGATACTGTCTCCTTTGTTGTGTTTGGCCAAAATTATTGTTGTGTGATGTGGTGTAGTTACGTTGATATATAGCTTTGAATCAGGTTATATGTATGCATTGGTTTTATTGTTTATATTGCTCAAATAAGTGATTTCTATGTTAGTACTTTCCTATATTAATCCAAAAGATTGAAAGGAAGTATTAGAGATTGATCATCTCAAAAGGATGTATTACACCCACACTCATGAAATCTAATATTTGTGCAATTACACATAATGTTCAAATGTGTAATTCACCTCGTCACAGGGATCGGGTCGTATTGTCCAACGGGCCTCGGCCCGGCACGTGACCAGGTCAAAACCCGGTTGGGCTAGGACCGGGCCGGGCCGGGCCGGCCAGGTGGCCCCTTAACTCCTACAGAGCTGGCGAGCTGCAGTCCAGTTCCACCGTCTACGCCTGCTTTTTTTATTTTCCATTGATTTTTTTCGGACCAAAGCTCTCATCTCCAATGGCTCTCTAGCCAAGATCTCCCCAAAACTTCTGCATAGCTTGAATCGAAGTAACTAAAAGAAAGAAGACGGGAAGGATTTTTTTAAAGACAGAAATAGAAGGAAAAGAAAAACCCTAGAATAGCACGATGTCCCCTAAGCAACCCAGTTCGGATCCTAGAGGCTCTCGTTCAACTTCAGCCGGGTACCGCAAAACACCTTCTCTCTCTTCACAATGATGTGTTTCAAGAGTTTCTAGATGTTTAATTTGATTATTTTCGATTAATTTTAGAGGTAGTAGCTTTCATAATCCATTTGGTTCTGTATATTGCCCGCAATCTTTGTTTAATTTGTTAACACAGTGAGAATTTATGGACATAGATTTTAATGAAAATGTGAACGGTTTCTAGATATATGACTGTATTTGGTAGAAAATATTAGAAATTTGAAGTGAGTTTGGGCCTTTTTTGGGATCTTTAGGGTTCATTGTTGTTGTTGTTGTTGTTGTTTTTTATTTTTATTTTATTATTATTATTATTATTATTATTATTATTTTTTTTTTTTGGGGGGGGGGGGGGGGGAGGTATTTGGGTTACTGGCTATAGAAATAAGCTTATTTTATGAGAATTTCGTTTATTTGTCTGCTTCATTATATGAGCTTAAAGTACATGATCGATAAGGCAAACATTTGGATTGATCCTAGCTTGAGAACTGGTTGGAGAAGTTCGTTAACCTGTTTGTGAACTGCGTTAACGTACAGTTTAATTTCATATCTGATCATATTTTGATGGTTGATTGTGGTGATAATCCGCACCATGTACATTCTAATCACTGGCTTATGTCACAACCTGCTTCCCAAAAACTAAGAGAAATGGAAACATGGCAAGCTACACGTATCTACGCCTTATGGGATCCACCCTCTTGACTTAAATACGTTAAACATCTGTAATGAAACTGCAAGTTCTTTGAGTATAACGAATAATGAGCAACTACAAAATATCATATATTCTACAAGTCAAATATGGAGGTAATAAAGAATGATAAGAAATGAGCATAAAAGGCTACAGTGAGCTATAATGAATATGATAATATGGATCTAAGATGAATATGAGAAGGGGTAAGAAGACTTACGTGCCGAGTATGCCCTTCAATAAAGTCTTATTCTGCAAGGTTTGTCCTACAAGAAACGTCTTCCTAAAAATCTCCATAACCAATGGATATTTTCAAGAAGAACAAAGCAAACAAGTTAGTAAGTCGATGCATGTGTAAATTTCTTCAACAAGATAAACACCATAAAACATAAAATGCATGGTAAAATAGCAGTATGTATAATAAAAGACATGATGAGTATATATAATGCAATATGGCAATGTATCCAATATCATCGATATCAACTACTTAAAGCATGAACCGTGATAAGAAGTAATAATCAGACAAGTAGTACTAAGTAGGATAAATACTAATAAGTTCGTATCACTAAATTATAACATTAATAGTACTGTGTTCATATTTTAGCGTTGAGCTCATGTTCGAGGATACAATATACAATGTAGGTATAATCTTGGTTACGGACTCTCCACTTGCAAACCCATAGGTACCAACAGTAAATAACATCACATTAATTATCGGAGGAAAAATATAGATACAATAGTATAACCATATCTCCATTGTTGGAAGGTGAAAAATAGAGACATATTGGTATAGTCCCATCTCCATTACTGAATGATGAAAAATACAGATATAAGAACTATTGCTACTGTCGCACTATTTGAGACCATGTATTTACCATCCCAAGTGTCATGTAACAATGCAGTGTCTATTAAAGTGAACTTGTACAGTACTCATATATGATTATTAGGAACCATATCATGAACATGAAATCAATGAAATCAAGTATAGTAATTAGGTACACTGGTAATTACAATATCGGTATCATGATCAGTGAACATGTAATCATGTACAATGGTAATTACGGTATCATGACCAATGAACATGTAATCATGTACAGTGGTAAGCAGTGAGTGTTGTACATTAATCGATAAAATGTCAGGTTCAATAATCATATATATGATACACTATCAAATATGATTATGTAAATAGCGAGTAGCTTGGTATCATGTACAATAAACATGTAACAATTATGATGTCAGTTACTACTTACAGTAAACATGCATGATAAATCGAATATTGCAAACATGCATGCTTTCCATTACTAAGATATGTAAGGCACTATAACTTACATAAACTATAAAGCTATCTAATTTATCTTAATTTCTATAGAAGTTTCCTTGTCACTTATCATTATTTATTACCCATCTTATCTTTCAGGTCAAACCGTCAAATTTTTACCAATATAGAAGTTTTCCTGTTGCAATTGATCAAATGATAATAAAGTGCTGCTAAAAGGTTTACTGTTAATAGAAGAAAGAAGTTTGAATGAGCAAAAGATTACTAAAAAGATAAGCTCTAGATTGGTAGAGATTGATGCAATGCTCATTTAAATACAGTTATAATGTTTGGTTCTTTCAAACTTCGATATCAAATATCAAGTATAAGAGACGTGCACATTAAACTAGATGCTTATTTGGAAACAATCGTATTGATCATTTATGCCATTACTCATTAGAGCTCTCACATATTGATTTGAGTTAGATATTAGTTTCCAAAAATCATGTTGCCCATTTTTAAAAATTTCTTATGAGCCTAATTGTGATGCAAATCATGTAGGAAAGGTCTTTTCTGTTATTAAATCTCATCAATTGGATATTAAACAATTGGGAGTGAATCAAAGAGAGAGGACAGCTACTTAGCTGAGAAGGTTTTACATAAAAGAACCTATAGAATATATGTGGGCTCTTGGTGCTGGTGGTGGAGGTTTTCCCCTGGAGTTTTTTTTTTTTTTTTTTTGGGGGGGGGGGGGGGGGGGGGGGGGGTTGTGCCACGCTGGCGCTTGGAGCTGTTCCTTCCAACACACCAAAACGTGGATGCCACTGTACCTTCTATGTTGATCTGCCGGTGCATTTGGCTTGTACCAGGAATTTGTATAGGGCCAGCTGCTCAAGCTAGTTTATTAGCTGTCAATTTCTTATTATTATTTTTTTTTGGGGGGGGGGATGCAACTTTTAACCAAGCTATGGAATGGAAATTATGCAGTCGGTAGCCGTGACTAGTTAGTTTATATTAGTTCTAAGAGGATTGTCTTTCAGGCTTGGATTTGAAGTTCCGTCCATGGTTGGCTTCCATACAGTTAAAATAATACTTTTTTGTCTTTGTTATTTATGCAACCTAACTAGGGCTATGCTAGAGTCCATATCGAGTCTCTTTCATTTTTTGTGGTAACACAGAGTGTAAGAGATGGTTATGAAGTTTGATATTTATATATGCGAGCGGGAGGAAGAAATATGTGCGGTGAGCTTTAGAGCATGGTTTATTCTTGTTTTCCATGGTTTGGCACAAAGGGTGATGACTGCTTTTAAGTAGAGACTCTTATGAGGATGTGAACGACTTTTAAAACTTCTTTTGTTGTCAATATATACTCTTTTGTTTCTATTTTTAGGTTTTGTGTTCTTCTAATCCTTTGAATAGATATAGTTGTTGTTTGACTTATTTTTTCTTTCCTTTTAAATTGTAACATCTTTACCATTAATCTACTGTAATTAATAGGCATGTCTTTGATTTTCCGCGTGGCCCTATTTGCAAGAAATCCCTTTACTAAATGTTGATTTTGATTTAGGCAAACACCCTTGCAAGTAGTACATGTTATTGGTCACTTCATGAGAATATGGTCTGTCTATTCCATGTATCACTATCTTTCCCATCAAGGAGACCAGGTAGTGGTTTTCCTTTTTAGCTGCTTGGTTCCTGCTTCCATCATCTTCCTGGCGTTTCAGAAGCCCTGGAAGGGGAGACCTCTGGCCAATTCACAGGTCTTTCATGTCTATCTCTTGTTTTTGTCATGAAGATGGAAACTTGTGTACTTTTTGATCAAACACTGTCTTAGTTCGGTCTACATGCCATCTTTTTTTGTAACTTCTGGAAGGAATTGGCATTTCAGGTTGTTCCATCTGTTGTTAATGGAGGAATAATGTCATTATACTTCATATTATGGGGAAAGGGCCTTTTGTCATGCGGGCCAGTTATGTAAGTGTTTTTTACATGCATGAAAACCATATACGAACAGTTCTTCAGTTTGCAACTCATGTAATGATGGTATTGTTGAGATCTCAAAATTTCTTAATGGATTTTTTCCTCTTATGCTCATGATGTTTTCAGGTACACTGCCATATCTTAACGTCATCAACAAACTTACTATTAACTTTTGCTTCATATGTATTCTTGTCTTGTTCTCTTGTCTAATTCATCGTTATATGTCATTTTTCAACCTAGGAAATACTTACAAAATAAGTGCTAAGTATCAAATATAATTAGATTTAACAGGTTTTAAGAAAAAATATCCAGTTGTTGGATTTACAAATCTTCTTTGCCATCCAGTCTCAAAAGGATACATATGGTCATCTATATTTTCCAAACGGTCTGCATAGCTCATCGCCCATTTAGGATTGTCCTCTTTACCGTGGCATAAACCTCGGCAATCTTGACTTTCACAATTAGCTTCACGAGTGATGCTCAAATCAAGGTCAAAATCCCTCACTTTCTTGTTTTACATATCTTGGTACAACATCACGACATTGTACTTTTGCTCAATGGTCATGCGATCAACATTATCCATGGGGCTTCGTGATGGGTGATCATTCGGTCAGTTCCATTGTTTCATTGACGTATTTGAGCAACTGATTATTATCCGAGTTGTGGGATAATGTTGTGCACTGTCTAGAACATCTGTCAATAGAGCTATATAATTTGCTGTTTTTCTTGGATTCACTATCTTATGTGATGCCAGTACTTGTCCGTATCCTTAACCTAATTACATTTATCTCATTCTGTTCATTATGGACATAATTGTCATAACCTCTACCTATCCTTGCATATTGGCTCGAGGATCCTTGATTCTGCTCTGTATAATAACATAGAACCTTGGCGCTCTTCTCATAGAGACTTTATTACTTGCAATAAGTGATAGGTTGCTTTGCGGAAGTGAAGATCATGTTGTGAAAAGCATGTATTGCTGCCAAGCGTGCTAGCCTTATCATGGCTGTTTCCCTTCAGTTCCCTTTGGTCATTCTCAAAATAGTTAGACTGAATACTGATCTTTAGTTGGTATGCCAGAAATGCTGCGCCTGACAAGCTTAATATGAACTTTTAAAAGCAGTGTCATTAGTGGTTGCCGGTTGTAGTTGTTCTCATGCTCATTGGTACCTTGATGACCTAAGAGACATGTTACAAGATAGATGCAACAAATGCTTTGTCTGTTGTAGAAATCAAACAGACGCTAAATATCATAAAAGATATATATTTTGGTTGTAAAGGAAGGTTTCCTTATCTAATCATAACTTTAGCTTATTGAAGATATATTGACTAATCTAATCTAGTATGTTATTGATTATGTCATAGTGCAAGAAAGGAAATGCATGACTAGCAATCTAATGATTGGAATGGGAATAATGAATTGAGTGGTCTTTTCAAATACATCATGCATTATCTTTTGTGTTTATGAAGTCTTTAATGCAAATTAATTATACTTCACAATGCAACCAAATTTGATAAATGGAAACTTTCTTAGAATATTCTTTGAGAGTAATATGATTTGGATCTCTTGTTGTTAACATCAGTAGTAATAGTAGCATCAGCATCAGCATCCTTTCGAGGACATCCTGCAAGGATTATGAGTCTTTTCAGAGCTTTTGAAGTTCAATAAAAAATGTAGATTCTTATTAGTCTATAACATTTTATGATATTAAACCTAGTATCTCTCACAAGATGTGTTCTAATGGAATTATCTCATCATATATTTGTTTTTTAAAAAGTGCTCTTTGTACTGAGTTGTTGTCTCATCTCTTTATAATGAGGCTTCAGTGCTCTGCTGGCGGAGTATGCAGGTGCTGTTCTTGGAGTTTTGTCAGCAGTACTATATGGGAGGAGAGTTAACATCTGGAAGAAGGTAAGTTTTCCTCTGCTATTCGACATAACTGCATGCTTTTAGTTTTTAATTCCGAGGTTGCTGCTTGATGGTCAATCATCAACCATGAGTTCATGCTTATTAATCAAATCTCAAACTTGACAATACTTCTTGTGGGGGTGAATGCAGACCTTGTTGACCATATATTAACTTTCTACTTTATTTGTTATCATGAAACATGTCTTGTTTTAGTTTATTTGAAATTTGGATAAATATCCAGTTATTGATCGGGGTTCTTGCAGTTCATGGCTGGTAAAATTTAGGCGGTCTTTGTTTGTGTGCCAGAAGATGCTTTTAATTTGGACAAATCTTCTTCTAGCTTGCTGATTAATTCATTTGGTGCTTTGCCGGGGATAATCAGCGTCTAGCGAATTGGCTTAGCCTTTGCTGTCTTCTTTAATGGGCATTTAGGAGGCTATTTTTAACAATTTCTAATGTGAATCTGTGATGTGATTTATGTATTTTGTAGGTTGGTGGACTGGTTGCGATGCTAGCATCGTTTTATTTCTTGTCTAGAGGGTGGGCCACAAGAACATATTCACCATTCTGTATCCACACAAACAGTCTCATATTGTTATGCTCTAATTTGGGGAAAAATAGATTTTTTGATCTGAATGAATACAGTTTGCATTGAAAATAATTGACATATACTTTTACATTTGGAATTCTTGTATTAAGAGATCCTTGACTTGATATGCAACTCGAAGATAACACTGGTTCGGAGCCAGCCGTTCAGGCAGAACAGACTTTAGGAATTCAAGAATTGGTGGTGCCAATATCAGCTGGAATCCTATCAGCTTTGAGAAGGGTGATTGCACGACGTGTGTCACTCAAGGTACAATCATGCCCATATGAGAGTTAGCACCTGACATTTTCAATGTATCACTTTGTATTCATGTAAGTATGCAAGCGTGCATACAAAGTATATTACACGGCTAATCAAGATATATTTGGTTTTCTAGAATCAGCTTAAAAGGAGACTTCATGCAATAACGGTTGCTTCAGCTGCATGCTTTCTTTTTCCACTGGCCATGTGGGATACTATCTTGGTAAGCATCCTTTCGGTTTTCATATTCAATATTCTGGAAAACGTATAGGATGGAATGCAATGTTTTTTATTTTAAAAATTTTGTTCTGTTTATTATAGCTAGTTATATATTTTGTTATTAATCAATTGCAGGGTTCAACATCTGATAGCATTGTTAAGTTTCAGCTTCCAAGTTGGGCATATTTAAGCATGGTCTTGTTTGGAATTGTCTTCATATTCTATATTGACAATGTAGCCGAGGAAAGGTAACATGCTGCAGTAAACTCTCTTTATGCGATACTGTGTTAGGCACATTGTATCAAATTCACATTTGTGATTTCTTCTGCTAGTTGCATTTTCTTTCATAATAACCAATGACCATGGTTCACCCAACACACACATGAGGAATATGGAGATGAGCTAGCCAAGGCGGAAATTTTCTCATTGGCTAGCTTACACAACCCCACCTCTCACTGTTTTTTCGACGATCGATCTGTCATGTTCAACATCAAACCATTAATTTTCAAAGAAACCTTGTGAGTATTAATTGTTCATAGGAACCTTATGAGTTTTTTCGACGTCCAATCTGTCATGTTCTAAAACATCAAACCATTAATTTTAAGGAAACTTATGAGTTTTAATTGTTCATCTAGCTATTGTTAAATGTTCTGTTAATGTGAAACAGTTAAGCTTGTGACGAGTGAATGAATAATCAAATCCTTTTGGATTCACTTGAAAATTGATGGTTTGATATTTTAGAACATAAAGATCAAAATGAACGGATTGGATCGAAGTTAAAAAAATAAGGGGAGTTTGGTTTTGATGCTAGCCAAGAAATTTCCTATTTGGCTAAGTAACGCCCATATATATATATATATATATATATATATATATATATATATATATATATATATATATATATATATAATGGCTATCATACGCCATATGAGAGCCTCTCTCATGCGCATTCTCACCTAAAGCACCCAAGCACAACTAAGTACAAGCCCATGCGGGCTTGTACTTGAGTACTTTATGTTAAAGGGCATATGAGAGAGGCTCTCATATGGCGTATGATAGCCATTATTCTCATATATATATATGAGGAATATGGGCCTGAGCTGATAGTGCAGGAAATTTTTCCTGAGTTGTCAGTGATTCGGAGCCGAAACATCATTTTTTCCAATTTTTTTGTAATGTGTCCTATAACTTGTTAACTACAGCCCCACCAAATTTCAAGTCAATCCAACACTTTTTGAGCCTCCGTTCATGCGTTTCAAAAATGTTGCGTTGACAGTTCTGTTTGCTAGAGCGGTTTTTTGAAACATATGAACGGAGGCTCAAAAAGTGTTGGATCGACTTGAAATTTGGTGGGGAGGCAGTTAACAAGTTGTAGAACACATTGTAAATTTTTTTGAAAAAATAATGTTTTCAGCCCCTAATCGCTGACATAGCAGGAAAATACGCTGTCAGCTCAGGCCCATGTTCCTATATATATATATGAGAAATATGGATGTGTGTTGACAGCGCAGGAAAAATTCCTGTGATGTCAGCAATTTAGTGGTTGAAAAAGTATTTTTAATGTGTTCTACAACTTGTTGACACCCACACCAATTTTCAAGTGAATCCAACGCTTTTGAGCATCCATCCATGTATTTCAAAAAGACCGCTCAAGTTATGAAACTGTCAGCGCAAGAAATTTTTTTTGGTTGGCAGCACAGTTTCATTATGTTTTTTTTTCTTTTTTAAGGGTTGTACACATTCTAAAACCATAAAACCTCAAATATGGGTGAACATTAAGGGGATTTGACACTCCATCGGCTCGTTACAAGAAGTTTTATTGTTGTGAAAATGTTGAACTTGTAATGGTTGTATCGATGGGCAAATAGGCATGGATTAACTTGATTTTTGATATGGTGATCATTCATGATGTGTAGTTCAATTCCAAAAATAAAAATAATAATAATGAAAATGACTCACCGCATGAATTTTTCATATGCTGACACCAAATTTTCACTATTTCTCATATATATCATCATCATCTTAACCTTCATACCAAAAATTAGGATTGGCTCTATGGACTCGATAGAAGTGGAGAAAATACTAAAATAATAATAACAAATATAAAGAAATAACAACAATAAAGTAAATAATAATAATTACTACATAAAAATAAAAAGAAATAATAATAATAAATAAACACAAGACAAGTTAAAAAATCATGTCAGATCTTAATCACATCGGTCTGTGATAGCGAATATTTGTTTTCCATGCATTACATCTAAAGATCTCGTCTGTCAAACTAAGATACTAAATATCACTTCTCATTACTTTCTTCTATATCTTCTTCGGTTTACCTCTCTTACTCTTAATTTTAACAGTCATATGTTACGTTTTTCAAACCGGTGCATCAATAGATCTTCAATGTGTATGGTCAAACCATCTCAAGCAACATTCTCATTATATCATCTATAAGAACCATGCGTACATTCGTTTAGATATCCTCATTTCTACCTTATTTTTTCTAATGTTTCCATACATCCATCTTAACATTTACATTTTGATCACTCCTAACCTTATTCATGCTTCTTGGTAAGAGCCCAACACTTTGTACAATATGACAAAACTGATATAATCGTTATCTTATAAAATTTTCATTTTAACCACAACGATACATGCCGATCGCATAACAATTATGTTAAGGCTCTTCATTTCAACCAACATGCTTTCATCCTATGATTAACATCTTTTTAATATATGCATCCTTTCTGGATAAACAAACCGAGATACTTAAACTACTTACTTATCGATATACTTTTGCCATCCAGTTTAATCACACTATACTTACCTTACTATATTAAACTTACATTTCTTATACTCCGACTTGTTCATGCTAAGTTTGAAAACTCAAGTCTCTAATGTCTATCTCTAAAGTTCTAACGTTGCATTTACATCACTTTTGATCTTATATTTCAAAATAATATTATCTACAAATAATATATACTAAGGCATCTCATCTTGAATATACTTAATGATTTGAACATCAATATAGCAAATAGGTGTGTACTTAGAGCCGAGCCATGATGTAACTTAATGGTATTCTGAAAGTTATCTATTACATTAGTGACTGCTCATTGATACTTGTTTTGAATTAAATTAACATACTTTAGATGGATCCCCCCTTTTATATATACCCACCGTAGAACATTTCTGATAATTTTATCAATGCTGTCTTTAGATCAATAAAGACCATATGCAAAACTCTCTCTTGCTCTGTATTGCTCTATAATTTGAGCAAGCGTGTCTCCAACCGTGCTTAAAACTTCATTTTGAAGAACGATGGGGCTCCAACCCATCTTCATTTTAAAGCCAATTTTGAAGGGGATGAATGATGCCCATTTAAATATGAAAGATTGCTCTATAATTTGACAAAGCACGCCTCCAACCGTGCTTCAAAACTTCATTTTGAACAATGGAGTTCCAACCTATCTTCATTTTGAAGCCAATTTTGAAGGGGCTGAATACCGCCCCTTTAAATATGAAGGGGCACTATTCACCCCTTCACATTAGCATCTCATGCAATTTGACCATTTTGCCCCTTTATTAAGTTAAACATGATTACTTAAAACTATAATAATTTATAAACCATATCACTAAATTTAATAATCTTAGTACCATTGGAAAGATCACGATAATACCTATAATATGAGACCAATATTGAATATTTTTCGAGCAAGTTTAAAAAAATTATATTATTTAATATTTTCACCAAAATTATTATATTTATAGAATAATAATAATTTTATATTATTTAAATTTATCTAATAAAGAAATGTTGATTATTAGATTAATCCATTTCTAAAATAAAGTTTTTTCTTTAAGTAATTCAATAAAGATAACTAAAAATGAAAAAAATAGGTTTTGAAGAGGGTGGGTTGGAGTTGTCCATCTTTCATAATGGAATTTTGAAGCATATTCCATTTTGAAGGGGAATTTTTGAAGGAGATGGTTGGAGATGCTCTAAGAAGACGAATTGCCTCTGTTATTAAATATCTCAGCATAAAATCAAATTAATTTTGTGATATGATGATATTTTTTCTCAAAATAAACTTAGTCATCCTCTACCACAGCTTCATGGAATGACATAGTATTCTACATACATAAACACGTACATACACATGGAGAGAGGGAAGGTGGAGAGAGAATACTGAGTATGATATGACCTATATGGGCACTTCTGTCATATGATACAAAAAATGTTCACTCTTCACATTGTTTGTGGATGATAGGTTATATTCTAAATTTCATGTAAACCAAAGATATACTCAATCCAAATTCTTTGATCTGCATGTGAAAAAATTCCAATTGTAATAAAATTGTATGATAGATCAAGTGGTTGTAAGAAATGCGCTATTTTCACCGTAAAAAAAGGTATGGGCACAATTCCGAAAACATTTGATTTTTTATTGTTATGCTAATTTAAACATGTAGATCAATATAAACAGTTCATATCGTCCATGGGATGGCCCATGATGAGTTTTCACGAATAGTTTGAGAACCGTTCACAAAGGGTGCGTCACTTCTATATATATATATATATCTATTATACATTTGACAACGATTTTTGAATTCTAGGGCTGACTAGGACAAGATAAAGAGTGACAGAGATTTGATCTTGAAAAATCAATGGTTGAGATTGGATTTTGTGAAAATTTTGGGGGAAAGTGCCTTGGAAACCTAAACTTTGAAATTAAAAGTGTATTGGGAAAGATTGTGGAGAATCATGATCCACTAAACTAAACAAAATAAAAAATTTATCGTAAACCAATTTAGCGGAACAACAAATTAGCGTAAAAATAAACTGATGTTTGTTGTTCCGACGCCCGCGCTGAAGGCGCCCTGCTAAATTTTTTTGCAAAGATTTGTTGTTCTGCGCCAAAGGCGAGGGCGTCAAATTTGTTGTTCGACGCCGAATTTGTTGTCCACGCCGAAGACGCCCGCGCCACTAAATATTTTTACGCTAATTTATTGTTCTGTTAAATTTTGGCTGTGTAAATAAGTTTTCGGGGAACAAAGATTTCGCGAAGGAAATGTTAAATGAACCGTGCCCGCGGGCACGGGTTATGACTAATATATATATATAGGGTAGTCTTCGCCTGCGGAACAGTTTCGCACGCAGCAACATGCGAAATGCAATGCTGGCCATTCGATTTGATCGTACGGCTCGCGATGACTAGCTTCACGTATCGAGTGCCCGTGAGAAAAAAAATTCCTACGAAAATTACGCGACTGCCACATCTTTCCTCGAGTCTCTCGTTCTCCGCCGCAGCTTTGCTCAAACCCTCGATAATCTCCTCTCAGACCCTCACGAACCCTGCTAGATCTCCGCCAAATCTGTCATCGGAACCCCCTCGTCTCTCGACCGTCACTCGATCTCAGCCCCCATCAACTCTCAAGCCCTAATGAAATCTGCCCAAACCCTAACGCTCCACAATTGATTTCTACGATCTCTCTCAGAATATCCCCGTGTGAAGACCCTCTTCGATCGCTGCTCCTATGATCGGTGTTAGGTATACTCTATTTGCTTGATTTGGGTTTCAAATTTCTTTTGCATGTGTGAAATTTGCCAGTATATGGGTGTAAGATAAAGGGAAAAATTTAGGATGCCACTTGGTTTTGTTGGAACCACAAGTTGGGGTTATGATAACTATGGGCTAGCTTTCTTTTAAAAAAATGAACCATGATATGAAATATGAATCTGGAAAAAAATTAGAAATCAGATAGTCATCATTTAATCTCATCAGTGATGAAATTTGGCAAGATAAGCCTATATTTCTAACAAGAAGGTATCATGCTGTTTTCCAGTTAATCCTTGATGTGCAACATCTAATTAGTGTAGTTTAGCTGTTCATTAATATTAATCCAGAGGCATCTATTTGACTTGCTAAGAGAGTTATTTTCAATCTGCACGAGAACTACACGAACATTCATCAGAAAATTCCGGATGTGTTCTTTGAAGGAGGTGCTCCGGTTCTTCCCGATAAAGGAATTTGTCTAATCGACAATGTTTAATAAAATGAATGATTTTCTGTTTTCTTCCCCTGAAATAAAGCAGGTATTTAAAAATTTTGGGAAGAAACACATGAATGTAATGTTATTTTGGTGCAACTTTCTGGATGGCTAAGAATTGTGTTTATGATTGGACGGACAAACCCTGCCCATTCTTTCACTGATGGTGTTTATTAGGTTGTGTTAAACTCGACGTCCCCAGACTGTAACTGAAACCATTGTTAACAATTTGTGTCCTCTTCAACTTCGCCTTTATCCCAAAAAGTAAGATTGGTTTTATAAACTTAGAAAGAATGTTGGATCATGATATCAGATATTTATTTTCCACTTAAGGTTTTATAAACTTAATAGAAACAATTTGTGTAATTTTGTTTTGTAATTTATGCGAGATGCCTACCACTTAAGGTTTGCAGCGCGTGGAACAAGCTCAAAGTCATGCTTGCTTAGTTAGCTATTGGCATTAGCTTTATTGTATATGATAAATTGCATTCAGATCCATTATAATAGGCACGCAACTAATAACTCCAAATGTATGAAATTAGCAGCAAGACTCGCTCTTTGAGTTAACCCCAAAATGGTAGTTTCAAGGAGTCTAAATGTAACTTACTCTTTATTAGTCAGTTAATTCATGGCGGTCGCAGTCCTTGTCTCAGGGGGCTCAATGCTAGATTTATAGATTATGGGTTATTAGTCTCACACGCACACACCATGGACCAAGGGGTTTGAGTGCAATTTATCATTTGTATACTTTGGAGCCTAGATTCCTATGTATACTATCTTTCCTATCTCATTGGAGCACTTAGCACGCACCAACCTCCACATAAAAGGATGCATCTCTTAATGCTCTAATGTTTTATCAACCTGCAATCTGAATGTTTTGAATGGAAAGTGATGTCAGGGTACAACATAAATGATTCCAGGTGCAAGCATTTGTATTACCAAATTTTATTTTATCCATTCCAAATTTATATTTAGATTGGTTTGTTTGCATTGAATTGGAACTAATGCAATTTCAAATCCTGGAATGGAAAGTCCAAGTCACGTTGCTTGGTTTCTTCTAACTGGATAGTTTATTCTTCACATGAAATTCCAGTTTTGCAGTTCTGAAGAAACTGTGTATTTTAATGCACTTGGAAAACGACTAAATTTAAATGCCTATTGTTTACATGCACTCCTCCACTCTGGAGGCAAAATTTTTTATCTGAATCCTGTTAATTGAATGATCAAAGCATTATAATGTATGCCAGAATTTGCATTCATGTTATGCTATTGTTATTGCAAGTTGCTCATGCTAATGTATGTCAAAACAATATTATGTCAAAGCAAGTTGCTCATGCATGCTATTGTAATTGCATATGCCATGATTCAAACAAAGAGGGAAATGATTTTTGCATGTTATTGCATGCTATGGTTATGTGTGCTATTATTTTACCATTCAAATAAACATTGCTTCATGTGTAATTAACTTAAGTATTTGGTTATTGGAATAGGATGAAAGTAAATAGTGGGAGTTCCCAAATAGATTGTCAAACTGTCGGTATAATGCAAGGAGTATTCATGCCGACAGTAAATTTGTTGTGAAAGCAATGTATCATGTATAAGATGACAATTGATGTACAACATTGGGTTTTGATGTGGAGTTTTGTTGAAGAGGTTGATGCTGATAAGAAGTCAATGGTCTTGTTATGATAGTGCATCTGATATTGTTGCTGGAAGTGTTGCTGCAGCTTTGCATTTGTTAATTTGTTTTTAAAGGAAATATGCTACTCAGTTTGCTCTGATTTCTGTGAACTGTGATTTAGATATCATCATTCATTTTTTGGCAGAAAACACTGGCCTATTGAAAGGTTTTTTAGCACTCCAAATTTGTAATATATATGGAGCCCAATTTTGGATGAATTCTACTTTCGGCAAAAACTTGTTGCTATCATCTGTAAGAGTTTGCTGCTTCCAAATAAGCTCTAAAGGAAAATGCTAAGATTATGTAACATCCAAACATAGTTTAAAGACACAGAGCAAGCACACACATACTAAATTATCCCAAGATTAACAACATATAACAAGATAGATACTGTTTTTTATTAATTCTATATGATTACATAAGAAAATTTCATCAAAGTATGGACAACTATGATACATTACTTAATTGAACCATACCCCCCAACTCAAAAAAGAAAAAGAAAAAAATACCAGAGAGAATCCTCATTTCTTCACTTCCTGTCATTAATTTACAGAAAAAACTATATACAAAAAAACTACTTCAGCTTGGTTGATTCTCTTTAATTCTAGGATATCCTGTGCTGGATCAATTCATATCATCAATTCATGTGCTATTATCAATTCCGGTCATCAATTCACTAAATCAACTGCTTCAAATTTTTTTGATCCTCTTTGTCATCAATTCATGTGATGGATCCATCTTGACGAGAGGATTTGGGTAGTTTACTCCCAACTCAAGACCAACAGCTTCAAGTACAAATTTTTGAGCATTCTAGCAAGATCGCTTATATTCTTCAGAACCTACAAGGCAATAGACAACAAAGTATTATCATAATGATTAAGTACCTAAAATTAAGTAACTGAAATTGAGACATGTATAGAATGCACATCAACACGTATAGTAAAGATGGACGCTGATAAGGATTACATGCTGAGATTTAGTACCTAAAATTGAGGCATTCGCTCTTTTAACTTTTTTCAGTGCCCATGCAGCATGAAACATAACATACCAACAAGATTGTATCAATTCTCAATTAGTGATTTGTAGTAGGAGTAATAGAAGGCACTTAATGTTGCTTACAATCAAATCATAATATTCAGAGAGATCAATGCTTACAGATGCAAGTATTGGAGGCAGAAATATTTTTAGAACACCTTAATATTCAGAACACCTTAATATTTTAGAACACTAATTAAATGCACATCAAGGATTAACTGGAAAACATCATGATACTTTTTTGTGACAAATATAGGATTATCTTGCCAAATTTCATCACTGAAGAGATCAAATGATGACTATCTGATTTCAAATTTTTTTCCAGATTCATATTCCATATCATGATTCATTTTTTTCCCAATAAAGCTAGCAACCCAAAGTGTATACATTCTGTTCAAAAATTTCAAATTCTTTAAAAATTTCAAAGATAGTTTTTGATATCATTATCATATGCACGGCATTCCATTAATTTGCATAATTATTGATGTTCGACAATCCCAATTCATCTAGTGTCATTGGCAGAACATAACACAATAACCCTAAACATAAAGCTTGAAACCATCAAAATCCATTTTTTTTCAAGATCAAAGCCCTGAACATATAATTTAGAGCTAGAGTAATGAAAACGCACGGGCTTATCCTTCTTACCTTGCTGAAGAATAAGAGGAATCACGGAAATGTGCGAAGTTGAGATCGAATCCCAGATTTCGAGTGGGGTTAAAGCGAGCGAGGTTGCTGCCGAGAGGGGATGCGAGAGACGGTTTCGCAGCGGAAAACTTCGCAGCCAAGTCGTGAGGGTCGAGAGACGAGGGGTTCCGATGAGAGATTGGGCGGAGATCTAGCGGGGTTCGTGAGGGTCTGAGAGGATATTATCGAGGGTTAGAGCGGAGCCGCCCATGAGAAGCGAGAGGAACGAGAGACTCAGGGAAAGATGTGGCAGTCACGTAATTTTCGTAGGAATTTTTTTCTCACGGGCCCCCGATACGTGAAGCTGGTCATCGCGAGTCGTACGATTAAATCGAATGGCCAGCATTGCATTTCGCATGTTGCTGCGTGCGAAACTGTTTCGCAGGCGAAGACTACCCTATATATCCTCTCAGACCCTCACGAACCCCGCTAGATCTCCGCCCAATCTCTCATCGGAACCCCTCGTCTCTCGACCCTCATGACTTGGCTGCGAAGTTTTCCGCTGCGAAACCGTCTCTCGCATCCCCTCTCGACAGCAACCTCGCTCGCTTTAACCTCGCTCGAAATCTGGGTTTCGATCTCAACTTTGCACATCTCCGTGATTCCTCTTATCCTCTAGCAAGGTAAGAAGGATAAGCCCATACGTTTTTATTACTCTAGCTCTAAATTATATGTTTAGGGCTTTGATCTTGAAAAAAATGGATTTTGATGGTTTCAAGCTTTATATTTAGGGTTATTGTGTTATGTTCTGTCAATGATACTAGATGAATTGGGATTGTCGAACATCAATAATTATGCAAATTAATGGAATGCCGTGCATATGATAATGATATCAAAAACTATCTTTGAAATTTTTAAAGAATTTGAAATTTTTGAACAGAATGTATACACTTTGGGTTGCTAGCTTTATTGGAAAAAAATGAATCATGATATGGAACATGAATCTGGAAAAAAATTTGAAATCAGATAGTCATCATTTGATCTCTTCAGTGATGAAATTTGGCAAGATAATCCTATATTTGTCACAAAAAAGTATCATGATGTTTTCCAGTTAATCCTTGCTGTGCATCTAATTAGTGTTCTAAAATATTAAGGTGTTCTAAAAATATTTCCGCCTTCAATACTTGCATCTGTAAGCATTGATCTCTCTGAATATTATGATTTGATTGTAAGCAACATTAAGTGCCTTCTATTACTCCTACTACAAATCACTAATTGAGAATTGATACAATCTTGTTGGTATGTTATGTTTCATGTTGCAGGGGCACTGAAAAAAAAGTTAAAAGAGCGAATGCCTCAATTTTAGGTACTAAATCTTAGCATGTAATCCTTATCAGCATCCATCTTTACTATACGTGTTGATGTGTATTCTATACATGTCTCAATTTCAGTTACTTAATTTTAGATACTTAATCATTATGATAATACTTTGTTGTCTATTGTCTTGTAGGTTCTGAAGAATATAAGCGATCTTGCTAGAATGCTCAGAAATTTGTACTTGAAGCTGTTGGTCTTGAGTTGGGAGTAAACTACCCAAATCCTCTCGTCAAGATGGATCCATCACATGAATTGATGACAAAGAGGATCAAAAAAATTTGAAGCAGTTGATTTAGTGAATTGATGACCGGAATTGATAATAGCACATGAATTGATGACATGAATTGATCCAGCACAGGATATCCTAGAATTAAAGAGAATCAACCAAGCTGAAGTAGTTTTTTTATATAGTTTTTTTCTGTAAATTAATGACAGGAAGTGAAGAAATGAGGATTCTCTATGGTTCTTTTTTTTTCTTTTTCTTTTTTGAGTTGGGGTATGGTTCAATTAAGTAATGTATCATAGTTGTCCATACTTTGATGAAGTTTTCTTATGTAATCATATAGAATTAATAAAAAACCAGTATCTATCTTGTTATATGTTGTTATTCTTGGGATAATTTAGTATGTGTGTGCTTGCTCTGTGTCTTTAAACTATGTTTGGATGTTACATAATCTTAGCATTTTCCCTTTAGAGCCTATTTGGAAGCAACAAACTCTTACAGATGATAGCAACAAGTTTTTGCCGAAAGTAGAATTCATCCAAAGTTGGGCTCCATATATATTACAAATTTGGAGTGCTAAAAAACCTTTCAATAGGCCAGTGTTTTCTGCCAAAAAATGAATGATGATATCTAAATCTCAGTTCACAGAAAACAGAGCAAACTGAGTAGCATATTTCCTTTAAAAAACAAATTAACAAATGCAAAGCTGCAACAACACTTCCAGCAACAATATCAGATGCACTATCATAACAAGACCATTGACTTCTTATCAGCATCAACATCTTCAACAAAACTCCACATCAAAACCCAATGTTGTACATCAATTGTCATCTTATACATGATACATTGCTTTCACAACAAATTTACTGTCGGCATGAATACTCCTTGCATTATACCGACAGTTTGACAATCTATTTGGGAACTCCCACTATTTACTTCCATCCTATTCCAATAACCAAATACTTAAGTTAATTACACATGAAGCAATGTTTATTTGAATGGTAAAATAATAGCACACATAACCATAGCATGCAATAACATGCAAAAATCATTTCCCTCTTTGTTTGAATCATGGCATATGCAATTACAATAGCATGCATGAGCAACTTACTTTGACATAATATTGTTTTGACATACATATTAGCATGAGCAACTTGCAATAACAATAGCATAACATGAATGCAAATTCTGGCATACATTATAATGCTTTGATCATTCAATTAACAGGATTCAGATAAAAATTTTTGCCTCCAGAGTGGAGGAGTGCATGTAAACAATAGGCATTTAAATTTAGTCGTTTTCCAAGTGCATTAAAATACACAGTTTCTTCAGAACTGCAAAACTGGAATTTCATGTGAAGAATAAACTATCCAGTTAGAAGAAACCAAGCAACGTGACTTGGACTTTCCATTCCAGGATTTGAAATTGCATTAGTTCCAATTCAATGCAAACAAACCAATCTAAATATAAATTTGGAATGGATAAAATAAAATTTGGTAATACAAATGCTTGCACCTGGAATCATTTATGTTGTACCCTGACATCACTTTCCATTCAAAACATTCAGATTGCAGGTTGATAAAACATTAGAGCATTAAGAGATGCATCCTTTTATGTGGAGGTTGGTGCGTGCTAAGTGCTCCAATGAGATAGGAAAGATAGTATACATAGGAATCTAGGCTCCAAAGTATACAAATGATAAATTGCACTCAAACCCCTTGGTCCATGGTGAGAGAGAGAGAGACTAATAACCCATAATCTATAAATCTAGCATTGAGCCCCCCTGAGACAAGGACTGCGACCGCCATGAATTAACTGACTAATAAAGAGTAAGTTACATTTAGACTCCTTGAAACTACCATTTTGGGGTTAACTCAAAGAGCGAGTCTTGCTGCTAATTTCATACATTTGGAGTTATTAGTTGCGTGCCTATTATAATGGATCTGAATGCAATTTATCATATACAATAAAGCTAATGCCAATAGCTAACTAAGCAAGCATGACTTTGAGCTTGTTCCACGCGCTGCAAACCTTAAGTGGTAGGCATCTCGCATAAATTACAAAACAAAATTACACAAATTGTTTCTATTAAGTTTATAAAACCTTAAGTGGAAAATAAATATCTGATATCATGATCCAACATTCTTTCTATTAAGTTTATAAAACCAATCTTACTTTTTGGGATAAAGGCGAAGTTGAAGAGGACACAAATTGTTAACAATGGTTTCAGTTACAGTCTGGGGACGTCGAGTTTAACACAACCTAATAAACACCATCAGTGAAAGAATGGGCAGGGTTTGTCCGACCAATCATAAACACAATTCTTAGCCATCCAGAAAGTTGCACCAAAATAACATTAAATTCATGTGTTTCTTCCCAAATTTTTTAAATACCCGCTTTGTTTCAGGGGAAGAAAACAGAAAATCATTCATTTTATTAAACATTGTCGATTAGACAAATTCCTTTATCGGGAAGAACCGGAGCACCTCCTTCAAAGAACACATCCGGAATTTTCTGATGAATGTTCGTGTAGTTCTCGTGCAGATTGAAAATAGCTCTCTTAGCAAGTCAAATAGATGCCTCTGGATTAATATTAATGAACAGCTAAACTACACTAATTAGATGCACATTAAGGATTAACTGGAAAACAACATGATACCTTCTTGTCAGAAATATATGATTATCTTGCCACATTTCATCACTGATGAGATCAAATGATGACTATCTGATTTCTAATTTTTTTCCAGATTCATATTCCATATCATGATTCATATTTTAAAAGAAAGCTAGCCCATAGTTATCATAACCCCAACTTGTGGTTCCAACAAAACCAAGTGGCACCCTAAATTTTTCCCTTTATCTTACACCCATATACTGACAAATTTCACACATGCAAAAGAAATTTGAAACCCAAATCAAGCAAATAGAGTATACGTGACACCGATCATAGGAGCAGCGATCGAAGAGGGTCTTCACACGGGGATATTCTGAGAGAGATCGTAGAAATCAATTGTGGAGCGTTAGGGTTTGGGCAGATTTCATTAGGGCTTGAGAGTTGATGGGGTCTGAGATCGAGTGACAGTCGAGAGATGAGGGGGTTTCGATGACAGATAGGGCGGAGATCTAGCGGGGTTCGTGAGGGTCTGAGAGGAGATTTCGAGGGTTTGAGCGAAGCTGCGGTGGAGAAACGAGAGAGAGGAACGAGAGACTCGGGGAAAGATGTGGCAGTCGCGTAATTTTCGTAGGAATTTTTTTCTCACGGGCCCCCGATACGTGAAGCTGGTCATCGCGAGCCGTACGATCAAATCGAATGGCCAGCATTGCATTTCGCATGTTGCTACGTGCGAAACTGTTTCGCAGGCGAAGACTACCATATATATATATGCGTGTATGTATATTAGTTTATATATGTATTTATGTACACATGATTACCCAGAAAAGTTTATTTAACTTTTTTTGTACGATCAGTACTAATCATTTTAATCTTCATGTTTTAAAACCCAAATGCATCAAAGATTTTGTGAACCTAAAACTTTTTACTTGTTGATCTACTTATGAAAAAATTAATGATTTTATTACAATCGGAATTTTTTCACTTGCAAATCAAAGAATTTGGATTAAGTAGATCTTTGGTGTACATGGGTTTTAGAATATAACCAATCATCCACAAACAACGTGAAGAGTGAACCTTTTTTGTATCGACACAAGTGCTCATATGTGATATCATACACATTGTTCTTTCTCCACCACCTTCCTTCTCTCCTTGCGTATGTACATATTTATCTATATAGAATACTGGGTATTAACCCACGGAGGAAAGTTCCACTATTGATCGAAATGATTAAATTTGATCTGCATGTTCTAAAATCCAAATACACCAAATATCTAGTGAACCACATGCTTGTTGCTCTTTACCCTTAGATCTATTGCATGGAAATGACAGGTCATAGGTTATGCAACTCTATGGACTATCCGAACTATTTAACATGATCTGAATTATTTAAAGGGACTAAAAACAAAAAATTTCAAATGATTTTACGCTGTTTTACGTATGCATCCCATGCATTGTGTCCATTCAAATGGCCAAATGTATAAAGTTGTATTGATCTAGAGCTTTGGGAATAGACATTGAAAATTCAACCAACCCTTGAATCATTAAGCCTTCAAACACTGGCTTTTTTGGATTTGAAATATTTTAGAGCATACAACTAAATAATTCATTACTTTTGGCCGTTTGTGTTCCGGATACTTGATGCCTTAAAAAATGCTTGCTTCTTGTTTTTAGGCACTCCAAATGATGTAGATAAACTTCAAAATGGGTGCTCTATCATCTAGTTCTAATATCATCTCTTCCCCCTTCTCTCTCTCCGTGCGCACACACATGGCATGCGCACGCACAGTTTCCATCCATCATCCAATAAATTTCCTCAGATCTGTTACCTGTCAATCTCATATACGCACACAGAACTAACATCTATTCTATAAAATAGGGATGTTATCAAGAGAAATTGGATAAGAGAAATTGAACAGGAGAATTTGGATAAGAGAATTTGGACAAGAGTATACACATACATATATATACATACATATATACATATACATACATACATATACATACATCTATTATATAAAATAGGGATGTTTTCAAGAGAAATTGGATAAGAGAAATTGGATAAGAGAATTTGGACAAGAGTATATACATCTATTCTATCCATTATATATTTGATGAAGAATTTGAATGTTGTCCTACTAGGACAAGTGACTAGGATAAAGGGGCTTATGACTAGGATAAAGGCTTGATGACTAGGACAATGACTAGGACAAAGTTTTAGGGTGAAGCTTTTAAATTTTGGGAGGAAAATTATTTGATATGAGTATGAGGTTTGAAATTTGAATTTTGAAACAAAACTATTTGGGGGAAACTTAAATTTCGGGGGAAACTTGAAATTTGGGGTAACTTGAAATTTGTTGGGGGACTCCGCATTAAATAAACCGTGCCCTATGGGTACGTGCAATGACTAGTAGGGCTGTTGACGAACGAGCTTGAACGAGCTTGAACAGTGTGCTTAGTTTTGTTCATGAACAAAATCTATGTTCAAGCTCTGTTCGTTTACTAACCGAGCTCTCAAAACATGTTCAAGCTTGTTTGTTAAGCTTACCGAACGAACGTAAACGAACATAAATGAACGTAAACCGAGCTTACCGAACGAACGTTCTGTTCGTTAAGAAGACTTATCGAGTGTGTTCGTGAACATGTTTGGGAACGTGTTCACGAACACACAATCAATCTTGTTCATGAACAGATTTTCAAACAAACGAATGAATAATGGCAATGGCCCAAAAGAGAGCTGGGAGCCTGGGAGTTTAGGAGTGGGAAGCTGGGAAGTTGAAGTGGTGGAGGTGTTTAATTCAATTTGAGGAGGTGAGTGTTTAATTTTAATTTTAATTCACTCAAGCCCTTGTTGACGAACAGCACTTAACGAGCTTGTTCATGAACATCACTTAACGAGCTTGTTCACGAACACTTAACGAGCTTGTTCACGAGCTTGTTCACGAACACTTAACGAGCTTGTTCATGAACATAAATGAACGAACATAGTAATGTTCAAGCTCTGTTCGTTTACTAACCGAGCTCCAAAAATCTGTTCAAGCTTGTTCATTAAGCTTCCCAAACGAACGTAAACGAACATATACCGAGCTTGTTCACGAGTAGTTCGTTGAACGTTCTGTTCGTCAACAGCCCTAATGACTAGTGCATTTATATACATGCATGCATGCATGTACATGCATATGCATATGTATCATAGAAATATGCCGGCTCCTAAATGTATGCATATGCATCATATAAATATGCCGGCTCCTAAATGTATGTATATGCATAGACATATATATCATAGACATGTGCTGGCTCCTAAAGGCTAGAAACTGATGAACATTGTTGGGTTGGAACCGATGTATATGCATACACATATATATCATAGAAATATGCTGGCTCCTAAAGGCTAGAAACTGTTGAACATTGTTGGGTTGGAACCTTTGGTACTTACGAACCTACTGTTTCGGGAGAGGAATAAAACCTGCAAGTTTGGAACTTCGGTTCTTATCCATATTGGATGCATATGTTTAAGCTACAGCTTGCGGTAACCAGAGTTGCAGTAACTAGTTCATTCACTGTTTGTTCATATGTAGTCAGGTGTAGCATTATATTTCCCTCCACCTTTAATTGACATTGAGTTTGAGACTGATTGAGGGGTGAGTTCATCACCTGCTTTGATTTTCTGTCCATCTAAAGCATTCAATCTCAACAATTCTTGATTTCATTTGCCTCTGACCAGTCTGAACTTGGCTTTGGTTAAGCTATGTTGCACTTTTGCTCTGAATGTTGTTGCTTTGTCCTTATCTTCATTCTATCCTAATAATAAACAGTGACAAATTCATCCAATACCTTCTAGTGCTGATGTTTGGAGTATCGAATATTAATCCCTCTTTTTTTATTGCTGAAGTTTCTTTCTGTTGGTTAATCTTTATACTGCCTTGTTTCTTACTAGTAAAATCTTTTAACTGACCCTAATTTATTTATGCAACAATTTTCCTGCAGATTGCATCTTGTTTTCTCTTCTCCCAGGCATTTAATGGTTGCAGCAGGATGCATTATTGTAATGGAGTTCTCATACAAAATGGATTTCAATTTAGTTGGTTTTCTAATTTGCTCTTTAACTTTGGGAGTTGGTACGTTTGTTATCATTGTTTCCATTTTTACGCATCAAATTACATTAGTCACTTGCTATATTTTTAGAAATTTAATCAGTTACCTGGAAATAATTACCTTGTCTCCTTTGCGTTTCAAGTTAAGTTACTGAGCGAAATACATGAGATTTTATTGTTCATAACTTTTCTGTAATTATCTTGATCCTATATTATTAGAGAGAAGCCCATACTTAGGTGATTTCTGCCTCAGAGATGTGCATTCAGTAGCCACAAGTCGTTAAATTATGTGTTTTTGATATCTGAGGTCATAGAAATTATTAACAAGACATACATCCTAGAATCCTTCTTTAAAAAAAGGTGCATCTGACTTAATGATCAAGATACAAGGTTTAGAGAAGGATATATCAACAAGAGATAGTTTGATGGATTTCTGGATAATTATTTTAAGCACCCAAGTTGGAAGGTGTTACTGGTAGAATTTCTATTCTTTCCATTTAGTTCAAATTTTCCCTTTCTTCTTCTTCTTCTTTGATAAAATGGTTGAAAGTAGGCAACCTTTTTGTTAAAGATTTAACAGATAAATACTGAAGCAGCCATCCATTTTTTCATGGTATTAAAAATTGCCATTTCTACCAGTGTGATAAGAGTGGTTAAAGAGGTGGCCGCATTCATGCATATGCCTATGCAATTCGCTCTCATGATATGACATGAATTATGCCAGTTGACTCATACAACATGAAGAATGTATGAACCATGCTTTTTTGGTTTGAATTTTGAATGAAATTTTAGGCATGTCCCGTTTTTCTTGGACATGGTTATTGAACCTCCTCGTAGAAAGTGTTAGTATGTATCTATTTAATAATCTTGAGCAATTTAGCTTTTCTTAGTGCATATTGGCTTGCTTCAATGTTAGGAGTGGGGAAATAATGTCTGTTTTGAATTTGTGCGCTCGGTAACGGTAAAGATGTTTGTTTAGTAGTAACTTGATTAATTGATCCTTTACTTTGGATTGAAATAACATATAAGCAAAGAGCCAGATTTCTATATAGTAAGGGTTAGGGATGACATCAGAATTTTTTTTGCTGAACTTGACAGCTGTACTGATTACATGTGCCCCCTCTATTAGAGGTGATGCTCTTTAAAGCGGAAACCTTAGCCAGCAGCTCTCATGTATGAACCTATTTCTTTGCATAAAATATGCCTTTGTCCTTCGTTCATATGACCGATGTTCAAGGGGTTGCCTTTTCTCTTCTTTTTGAATCTGTTATTGCAACTTGAAAATCACTCTAGAAGGGGGAGGGTTTGTTGATGGCAACGAATTATGGGGTTTTTTTTTGGGTTGGGGGGGATACTATCTATGTGTTAGTGCAATGATAACATATATGAAATTTATTCAACACAATCCGAGAACAGGTTTAATCAAACCGATACGACTAATTTAAAAGCAAGTATAATGGTGGTCTCATAACCAAATTCTAAGCGATCATTCAATCCCACAAAAGATTGCCGATTTTCATAATATATCTTGATATTATAAAATGGTCAATAAGTGCAGAAGTGATAGGGGAAGTTTGTCTTCTAGTTAAAGTCATGTACCAAAGCTCGAGTTTCAGAAGATTCCCATGTTGCTTGCTCTTGGGAACATGGCCTCTTGATGCACCTATCATTTTTATGTGTACCATGATGTGAGTTTATCTTTGATAAGTTTTTACCACTTATCTTATCAAATCTGACATTGGTAAATGGGATCCATTCACTAGGCATATATGAAGCTACCTCCTTGGAGCGCTCGAAAAGAGGTCCTTCGGAAAATCATGAAATATCAAATGGAGCATTCCAAGATCACTTGCAAATGTCCCCACTCCCAAGCTGATGTAAGTGTGCTTGTCTGTTCAAATTATTTATTTGTTAGGGGAAAAAAAGAATTATATTCTTATGTTTCTTCATTTACCACAATAAATTAATAACTAATGACTAAAATAACGTCTGTTTCTACTGACAAGGGCATGTTTATCAGTCATCTTTCTATTATATGGTAATGTAGAGAAATTAGAACAGTATTCTACCATATTCATAACCCTCACAATTTGGTTAAATGAGATAGATGTTCTTTTTCCCCATAAGACACGTCTGCGTTGTGATGCTCTGCTTTGCATGGGAGGTTTTGAACTTCTAACATATTGGCATTACTAGCTTAGTGTAGTAGGACTGGAACAGTTTCAAACTTTCACTAGGTGGGTGGAATGTAGCATTACGAATGTGTATGAGAATAAATGAAAACAGAGAGAGATTTTGAACATGGAAAATTAGCACCCATGGGTAGAAATAAGATAACAGGAAAGAATCAAAGCATCTAGGCTTTCACGCTGGCACTTTTAAATTGTATTATCATTTGCATTATAAAAACCTAAAAGCACATGTTCGTTTGACTGTTTGTCAATACCATTACTTTAATTTCATGGACAAGGTTGTTTTAGAAAATGCTACTAAATTGGAATACCATAGAAAAAAAATAAGAAATACACTGTAAGAAACATGTACAAAGTTGATTGAAATTATTATGAGACTCATTTCCCCCTTATTCCTGCTTCTCTTTTGGAAATCCACTTGTAGGACATCAGAATAAAACCCAGAAATTTTAGGGAAAATGTAGAAAATAATTTTAGGATTATAAATAAAACACGTCAAATCTATTAAGTTGCTACTGCTGAGTATATCCTTTCTTGTATCCTTATTATCAAGCACTGCTGAGTATATCCTTTCTTGTATCCTTATTATCAAGCACGAAAAATGGGAGCGAGAACAGTAGATAATAAAGAAGGGACATCAAAGCTTTCTGGTTTTATTTTTCATGGGAAAGGGGAATGAGATTGTATTTTAGCCGATTGTGATCTCTATAACAAAACAAAATTAGTGCGAAGTTCTGTTCACAATGAACTGACACCTAAGGAACAAAGGAATTTTGTGTAGGAAAATGATACGACTGTTTTGGGGGGGGGGGGGGGGGGGCATGCGACGGCTAAAGGAATAGGGCGGAAGGGCAAAATTGGAATTTTAAGGTCCATGGGTGTTTTCATAATTACTGCAAAAATCTGATTATTATATATGTGGAAATCAGGTTATGTAAGGGAGGATGTTGAATTATGAGAAAGAATTGAGAGTACAAGAGATTAGGAGTAGTAACTTAGATCTTGGGAGAGTTAGAAATTTTCTCTCGAAGTAAAGGCTATGGGAGCGGTTCTCTCCTCAAAAGAAGTCATTTATCGTGTATTCCCTTCTATTATCAATAAAAATCAGTTTTTATCCCAAAAATCAAATTCAGAGCGTATCAAATTGGTATTAGATACTAGCAGTTTCAATACGGGCAGCCTAGAGTGAGAGCATGACCGGATGTTTTAGCTCCAAAAGTAGGGTCAGAAAGCTGAAGATGCTTGTTTTTCAGGAAAAGGATCCGTTTGGATGGGTCTATCGGACGGAGAGATACTTCGACATGAAACATCTGACGGAGGAAGAAAAGCTGATGATGGCCGGCATCTGTTTGGAGCGAAATGCACTGACCTGGTTCTAGTGACGGGAGCAGAGACAGCCTGTCAGTTCGTGAGAGGAATTTAAGGACTGGTTGTTGAATCGGTTCCGAGACACGCAGTGGGCAATTTACACGAGCAGCTCCTTGCTCTCAAACCAGAAAGCCGTCGGAGACCACGAGAGAGGTTCAAGATGCTCTCGGGTCGAGTGATGGACATACCTGAGGTGGTGTTAGAGGAAAATTTTATGATGGGACTTAAGTCCAGCATCAGAGCCGAGTTACACGTACTGATGCCAAGAGGGCTTGTAGAGGCCATGGAGCTAGCCCAAATAGTGGAGGACAAGATCATTGTAGTGCGAGCCGTTAAGGAAGCGATGAATGTGGTCACATCCCGTACTAATGCTACGACTGAAGTACAAGGTCAAGACAGGTCAGGAGAAGAGCAGCGAGCCTCAAGCACATAGCAGGTTCAAACGTCTCACGCAGGGGTAGATCTAGGACATGTGTGCCAATAGGTTATGTTTCTGATGTGGCAAGAGTTTCGGACCGAGACATCGTTATCGGGATCGTGTTTTACAAGTATTGATCGTCGAAGAAGATGAACGCACATCAGCTAAAGAAGAAGAACCAGGAGTGAGCGAGCAACCCTCTTTGGAGTAGCATACACACGAATTTCATGACACTATCTTGAGGGCAATGTGATTCTTTGGGGGCGGAGTAATGATATAACCGGAGGGGCATGCGACGGCTAAAGGAATATGGCGGAAGGATAAAATTGTAATTTTAGGGTCCAGGGATGTTTTCGCAATCACTACAAAATCTGATTATTTTATATGGAAAAATCAGGTTGTGTAATGAAGGATGCTAATGAAGGAGGTTGAATAATGAAGGATGCTAAATATTGAGAAAAGAATCGAGTAGAAGAGATTAGAAGTAGGTAACTTAAATCTTGGGATAGTGATAGGAACCCTAAAGCAAATCTGGAATTTATTAGCAATAAACTGAAAATACAGATAGATTGATTACACTTAAATGTGGTAATCGTCCTCCCAAGACGTCGATTGATAGGGGACATCTGCACCCTTCGTAGAACGAGGAACCTTCTCCTCTCAAATATCAAAACACTCACAATTTTTGCATATTAGGGCCGGCTAGCTATCCCATCTATTTATAATCATCCAATTAAATGTCTAATTACCCAAATACCCCTTCAATAATAAAAATCATTAAAATGCCTCCAAAAGTGGTCGGATCTAACATTACTCTGCCCCCAAAAATTCATCTTGTACCCAAGGTGGTGCATGAGGTGTGTGGGGCTTTCTTTCCAAGCTCTGATTGCATGCCTCCTCTCGGATCAAAAGGATGAGATTGGTCTCCACCGCTTTCAACGACGTCCTAAAAAATATCGTCGGGCCAAGGCGGGGGCCAAAAGGTGTCGTCGGGCTCCCACAAATAAGCTGGAGGGTCGTCGTCTTCGTCGCATTCCTGGAAGGGCTGTCGTTCGCTGTTTTGGGCCCAAAAAGCTAAATCCTAACTGTCCAACGCCTTGGCGGGCCCGTCGTCGATGTTGAAGGGCCGGTCAACCCAATAGGGGGCCCTGGAGGGGCTGGCGCCCCTTCCCGAGGGGCGGCAACCCCTGGGGGGCCCCAGCAGGGGGCCCCAGCAGGGGCTGGCACCTCTGCAGTTGGGGTGGCAGCCCCTGGGCCCCAGGAGGGGCAGACCCCCCTGCTGGAGGGGCGGCAGCCCCTCGGGGATGCCCTGTAGGGGTGTCCCCTTGTTTAGCTGCCGGATTTACTGCCTCTTGTTGTTTCTCCCTGAAAACGACGTCTTTTGCCCTAGATCTGAGTGTTTGTTCAGATCTGAACTCTTCGCCGTTGTTGGATCTGCGTTTTCATTCAGATCTGAATCGATCCTCTTAAAAGGCGCCACGAACTCCTTCAGATCTGTGCCGTTTCTCTGTCTTCTTCAGACCTGAAAGTTCCTCAACTTTGCTTGCCTACTCTGCCGCTTCCTTGGCCTCTTCTTACTCAAGGACTTCCCCCAACTCTTGAAAGAGTTGTTTCCAAGTTTTCTCTTCTACTTTTTCTTCTAAAACCAACATCTTTAGCCCTAGATCTGGGCTTTCGTCCAGATCTAAAATTTCCGATGCCTTCAGATCTGAAATTTCCGTCGCTTTCAGATCTGAAATTTTCAGAGCCTTCAGATCTGAGATGAGTTCTTGATTTAATTGCTGCAACTGTAGGGCTAATTGCATGACGAACTCCAACCTTTCCTGCACGGATCTCCTCCACTCCGCCATGGATCGTTGCTCTATATCAAAATGATAGAAACCCTAAAGCAAATCTGGAATTTATTAGCAATAAACTGAAAATAAAGATAGATAGATTACACTTAAATGGGGCAATCAACCTCTCAAGACGCCGATTGATAGTGGACGTTCGCATTCTCCCTAAAACGAGGAACCTTCTCCTCTCAAATATCAAAACACTCACAATTTTCGCATATTAGGGCCGACTAGCTATCCCTTCTATTTATAATCATCCAATTAAATGTCTAATTACCCAAATACACCTTCAATAATAAAAATCACAAAAATGCCCCCCAAAAGTGGCCGGATCTAACAATTAGTTGGGCATTTTCTCTCGAATTAAAGGCTAGGAGAGCGGTCCTCATCTCGAAAGAGACCAGTTATCTTGCATTCCCTTCTATTGTCAATAAAAATCAGATTTCTATCCCCAAAATCAGATTTGGGTCGTATCTCCTAGTATTTACTTCGCGAGAAAAGGCCTAAATCCCCCAAGTTCTAAGTTACATACTCATAATTTCCTCTGCTCTCAATTCTTTTCTAACTATCCAGCATCCTCCCTTGCACAACCTGATTTTTCCATTACTAATAATCAAATTTCACAGGAATAACGAAAACGCCCACGGACCCTAAAATTACGATTTTGACCTTCCGCCCTACTCTTTAGCCGCCGCATGCTCCGCCCCCCAAAAAACAAAAAAAAAAAAACAAAAAAAAAACAAACAACAAACACAAGTCAGTATCAGAAAAATCACAGGGAATTACAAGACCTCAACGTCAGGCTCTCAGTATGAGCAAAAATTGCCGACCCCAGACTGTCACTGGCCCGAACGTTGACATTGAAAACCTATATATGAAGTCGGCTGAAACTTGCATGTCTACAGCACTTATTTCCTTCAGTGGAATGAAAACTATTGTTAGCTTCTTTGATAAGTGACAGTAGAAAGCGTGTCTATATCCACGTTTGAGCAATTTTCTTATTCGGACAAAAAAGTAACATTCTTTTAATTTGACAATAGTTTGAGATCTTTTGTGTTTTAGACTGTTTCTGTTAAACTGTTAATTATGTAATAATATCTCTGTTAAATGATGTCATAATGTGTGGAAAACTAATATCTGACATCATGAATAGGATGAGAATGGTCATGCCCAAAGCCCGCGTGCCACATTCCAACCTCTACAAATCCTTCATTATGCTTTAAAAAGATTGGGTTAAAAATCCTTTATTAATATGAATTGGCATGCCTAATTAGGTGTTTAATTAGGTTTTGGGCATGCCAATTCTCATCCCTAATCACGATCATTCTTTCTATTGAGTCCATATAGCCGGCCCTAATTTTTGGGATGAAGGCTATGCCGACAACATTGATGATCTTTAAATGATGGTGTTACGGCCAGAACATCGGGATAGTCAGACCTTTCGTCCTAAACCACCTAAGTACCCCATTGGCACGCCCCCCCCCCCACCGAACGGGCGGCCAACCCAATGACGAGGCGCACCTCGCCTCACCCGCTGACAGAGGCGCTTACCCGTTCTCCCCCGGTGCTCCAGGATCCATACCTGAGAACGTGCGGTCGGACCGCACGTCCACTGACCAGGCTGGCCCGGAGGCTCGTCAGGGGCCCTGCCACTGGGAGGCGCACCGCTGGATCCTTGGCTCATCGGACACGACAAACAACCTAGTACGAGGACACAACTGACACCGACGCCGCCCGACCACCTGACAAAGCACCCCCTGGCCGCTGCGCCCCTGACACTTAATGCTTTCGGCCCTGATAGTCTGACAAAAGCGCCCCTGGTCGTTGCGCGGTCTGACAAAAGCGTGGCTGGCACTCCTGTTCCTGACATCCTCGTCCGAAGCTTCCGCTGACAGCAGGGCCAGCACAGCACGCCGAGTCAGCATGCCAGGTCAGCCTTATCCAACCGCCTCCCGTCAGGTATAAATACCCTTTCACCTCCGACGGTGAGGAGGTTAGCTAATTTACTCTCAATCCTCTTATTCACACACAAGAGCAGAGGTCGTCCATATCTTTGTTCTTCCACTGATAGCTCGTCACGTGCGGTCGACTCGCTTTTTAGCCCGACTCGCGTGCCTAGCCCCCGCTTTAAGTCCTACCACTGACTTAGGCATCGGAGAGGCTAAGGGTTGGACCCCAACCCGTCCTTTCTAACGAGTTGCTCCTTGTGCAGGATAGCTCGTCCCCTCGGTCGTGCTCGCCCTAGCTCCAGCAGCTTGGCCCCCCTCGCCTGCATCCTGCTGGATTCGACACCGTGGTCAGCTTTAGCGGCAAGTTCAGCCTCTGTACCCCACAAATCACCTGTCAAATAGCTTATTCTAACCCCATTATCAGCTTAACCATCGTGCCCTTGGTTCCCCATAATACAAATTCATTGTACGCGAGTTCTACCCCGCAACAATTGGCGCCGTCTGTGGGAACGAAGGGTTACACCTATGTCAGACCCCATACCAATCACCCGAAACCCTGACCACGGCAAGGATCCCATGGATCAAGAACCACTCTCTCAGCCAGTGACTCCTGCGACTGACCCACCCCCTCGGGTAGAGGTCGAGACAGTCCAGGCCTCAGCCAGCGCGGTACAACAGAGCTTCGAGGCCTTCACTAAGGTGATGGTTGGCTTCGCAACAATAGGGACGGAAGCACCTCCCGGCCCCTCTGAGCCCCCGAACGTGAGACAGAATCTTCACCCCCAGTTCGAGGGAGAGGGGGGAGACCAGGGGCTCGTCCAGGAGATTGCGGCCCAACGGGAGCTCTTGGAGGAAGAAATGGAGATCACACGGCTGCAGAGGCGCCAGGAGGCGGCCGTCGCCGCGCAGAGGCATCGGGAGGAAGCGGCCGAGGCCGCCCGGCAATCCCTCCTGGACGACGAGACCGCCCGACGCCAACTCCGTTTTATCATCGCGAAACGCGAAAGGCTTCGGAGGGAGAACGAAGCGAACCGGGAGATCCTGGGGCTGTCAGCGGCGGGCCGGTGACGCATGAACGAGCGCGGCCCGCCACTCGCCAAGTCTTCGCCTCAAGGGCGAAGTCCACCCCGTCGGCATTTTTCCCCCGATTGTCAGGACAAAGAAGCAGTTCTTCGACAACTCCGATTCCTCGCCGCAGAACACGAAAGGCTCCCGAGGGAGAATGAGGAGCGGAGAGAGGTCCCGGAGGAGACGGCCGGGGCCGACGATACTGGGACGACCGTAGCCCGCCACCTTTCGAATCCTCCAGACGCGGAGAGAGTCCCCCAGGCGCCCGCTTCGCTATCCCCGGGGCGCGACGACCGTCGGCAGCCGAGACGGGACCGAAGCCGAACCCCAGAATGGCGGAGAGGGTACGCTCTAGAGCACCCCGCCTACCCTGAGGAGGCCACACCGTTAGCACGATGGATCACGTCCGCCCCGAGACCCATAAGATTCAAGGTCCCCCTGGCCACCTACAACGGAAGAGGCGACCCCCTCTCGCACGTGCAACAATACCGAGGGCAATGGAGGCGCAAGATGTGGATGATGCGTTCTTATGCTGGCTCTTCTCACAAATTCTGAGGGACACGGCGTTGGATTGGTACTACGGCCTACCCGCGAGATCCATTGGGAGCTTTGGCGAACTGTCCCATAAATTCTGCCAGGAGTTCCGGGCCGGGCGTACGAAGAAGAAGCTCTTGGACTATCTCAGCACGATAGTCCAGAGGGAGGGAGAGACGACAGAGAAATACATGCGCCGCTTCCAGGATGAGAGACGGGTGGTGGTGACATGCGACGATGAAGTGCTCATGCTAGCCTTCAAGACGGGGCTGCGGACTCGGAGCCTCCACAAATCCCTGCTCCGAGATCCGCCGGCCGACTACGAGGCGCTAGTCGCTATGGCAGAGAGGCATGCGCTGGCCGAGGAGACTCTCGGCACGAAGAAACTGTTCCCCCGGCGAGGCCGTCCCAGGGCGAGCCTCGACCGCATCCACGACCAAGGCAAGAAGACGGATCTCGGGGGCGCGACCAGCTGGCCCAACCGAGGCGCGACCCGACGATGCGTCATCCGCAAGATCGTCCGGGCCCGGCCCGAGAGTTCGCCCCGGCCCGGGAGCCCGCCCGAGCTGTCCCGAGGCTGGAGGGCCCCTGCGGGCCCATTACACGCAGCTCAATGCCCCCATGATAGAGGTATTGGCCGCGGCGACGAGGGCCGGACTGCTGCCGGAGCCTCCCCGGGGGATGAGGTCGGACCCAGCGAAGCGAGATCTCTGGAAATACTGTCGGTATCACCGGGACCACGGTCATGATACCGACAATTGCTACACCCTCAAGAGGGAGATCGAGCGATTGATTCAGGTGGGCCACCTGGGAGGCTTAGTGGAGAGCAGGACGGCGACCCCGGAGGAAAGGGCCTCGTGAGAAGCGCGGAGGCCAGATCCATCGCCAGACAATGGGCGAGAAGAGCCGCGCCCCCCCGGGCGACCATGCGAATAGACGTGATATGCGGGGGCCATCCTCTGATGGGGCATCGTCCTCAAGCAAGAAGGCCTACGCTCGGCAGGTGACGACGACAGGCGTCGGCAACGAGGCGAAGCGGAGAAGAGTGTCTCGACCCACCATCACCTTTACTGATGAGGACCTCGAGGGAATCGAGCTTCCGCATGACGACGCCATCGTCATCGAGGCTCAGGTCGGGACGGCCATCATCAGCCGGCTCTTGATCGACACTGGGAGCTCCTGCGACATCATGTTTATGTCGACGGTTGAGAAGATGGGGTTGAAGCAGGCGGATCTGAGGCCTTGCACGGGGCCCATCGTCGGCTTCACCGGCCACGCGGTCCCCATGGTGGGGGTGATCACCCTGCCGGTGTCACTCGGGGAGGAACCGAGGGTCGTCACCCACATGACGCAATTTGTTGTCGTCAACCTTGCGTCGGCATACAACGAGATCATTGGGCGGCCGTACATGACGGCCATTGAGGCGCTTTCCAGCCTGCTCCACCAGATGGTGAAATTCCAAACTCCACGATGGGTGCGACTAGTGCGGGGGAACCAGGAGCTGTCTCGGAGCTGCTACTTAGGGTCGACCGAGCACAAGGGCCCGAAACAGGCCTTGTCGGTTGACCCTCTCGACGAAAGGGAAGACTTCTGCGACCAACGGCCGACTCCTGCCGAAGAGGTCGAGGAGGTGCCCGTGGCCACGGAGGAGGGCAAGACTGTCTCCATCGGGACCAAACTCCCGGCCTCTTTGAGGACAGCCCTCATCAGCCTACTCCGAGAGAGCGTGGACGTATTCGCCTGGTCGCCCGCGGACATGCCAGGGGTCGACCCGACGATAATCTTCCACAGGCTGAATGCGGACCCGGGGTCTCGACCGGTCCGACAGAAGAAGAGGAGCGCCGGGGGCGAGAAGAAAAGGGCAGCCGAGGAAGAAGTGGAGCGGCTTCTCTAGGCCAAGTTTATCAGGCCGGTGGACTATCCGGACTGGCTCGCCCATGTCGTCTTGGTAAAGAAGGCCAGCGGGAAGTGGCGCATGTGCGTCGACTTCACGGACCTCAACAAGGTATGTCCGAAGGACAGCTGCCCCCTCCCTCGGATCGACCACTTGGTCGATCAGGCGTCCGGGTACGAATTGTTAAGCTTCATGGACGCCTTCTCGGGCTACAACCAGATCCCAATGGCAAGGAAGGGCGAGGAGAAAACATACTTCGTCACCGATAGGGAGATCTTCTGTTACACGAAGATGCCCTTCGGGCTGAAGAACGCCGGGGCAACTTACCAGCGGATGGTGGACATGATATTCAGCCCGCAGGTCGGGCGAAACCAGGAAGTCTACATCGACGACATGCTGGTGAAGAGTAAGAGGGCTCCTGGACCACCTTGCCGACTTGCGGGAGACGTTCCAAAGGGTTCGCCAATACGGCCTGAGGCTGAACCCGGCCAAGTGCGTCTTCGGCGTGCAGTCAGGGAAATTCCTAGGCTTTATGATAACGAAGCAAGGGATTGAGGCGAACCCCGATAAGGTGACGGCCCTCGTCAACATGGCGGAACTGCGGACGATCCGGGACTGGCAACGCCTGAATGGCCTAATAGCAGCTCTAGGGCGATTCTTGTCGAAATCTGCGGAGAGGTCGCTCCCTTTCTTCAAGGTCCTACACACAGCCTTCGGAGAAGCCAAGGACAAAAGAAAAGTGATCCCGTGGGACGACGATTGCGTTCGAGCATTTGCGGAGCTGAGGGCCTACTTGCAAAGCCCGTCGCTCCTCGTCAAGCCGGAGGAAGGAGAACCGCTGGGACTATACCTGGCGACCAATGAGGAGGCCGTCAGCTCCATCCTAATCAAAGAGGAAGGGGGCATGCAGCGGCCTGTATACTATGCAAGCTGGATTCTCCGAGAGGCGGATACTCGCTACAGTCCCATCGAGAAGGTCGCCTACTGCTTGGTAACTACGGCGAGGAAGCTCCGACCGTACTTCCAGGCCCATCCCATCGCCGTCCCCACCAGCCTGCCCCTCGAGAAGAACCTGAAGAGGTTGGAGCGATCGGGCAGGATGCTCAATTGGAGCGTCGAGCTCAGCGAGTTCGACATAACATATAAGGCCCGGACGGCAATCAATGGTCAAGCATTGGCAGACTTCGTGGTGGAATGCACTACCGAGGACCCGCCGGGGAACCAACCAAACGGACCATCAGCAAATGCCTCTCCGCAAGCGATGTGGGTGGGTGGGCCCTCGGAGCCCGCCCAGGGAGACGTAGGCGAATTATGGACCGTTCACGTCGATGGCTCGGCGACGGGGTCCGGGACGGGGGCAGAAATTGTCATCCAACCCCCCGACGGATGCCTGCTGGAGTACGCCCTGCGCTTCGACTTCCCGGCAACCAACAACGTTGCGGAATACGAGGCCGCAGTCAACGGGCTGAAGCTTTGTAGGGCGGTGGGGGCGACGAACGTGCTGCTGCTTAGTGACTCACGGCTCGTCGTCCAGCAGATCCAAGGGAGCTTCGAGGCCCGAGAAGAGACGATGAAGCGCTACCTTAAGCACATCCAGGCCGAGCTCCTGAAGTTCAAGAGGGCGGAGGTTCGGCACTTATCCCGCTCCAACAACCTCCGAGCGGACGCGCTGTCTAAGCTAGCCTCCTCCTCCGCAGCCGAGATCGGAAAGGCCATCTATGTCGAAAGTTTGCTGGCGCCCTCCATCAGCGAAGAGGAACTAATGTGCGTCGGTTGGACGACGAAGTGGATGACCCCAATAGCGAAATACCGGGAGACAGGGGCCCTGCCCGAGGAGCGGTTGCAGGCCAAGAAGGTAGAAAGACGTGCGCTGTCATTCGTACTTCTCGACGGGGTATTATACCGCCGGCGCTGCGCCAACTTTGACGTCCTGCCGTTTCTGAAGTGTTTGGGGCCGGAACAGGCTGCGTAGGTCATCTGCGAAGTGCACGAAGGCTTCTGCGAGAACCACCAAGGCGATCGCACTATCGCCCACAAAATAATGCGCCAGGGGTATTATTGGCCGACTATGATCCACGACACGGCACAGTACGTCAAGAAGTGCGAGATGTGTCAAAAATTCGGCCGACACACGGCAGTGCCTCCTGCTGACTTGGTGCCCATCGTAAGTCTGATTCCGTTCGCCAAGTGGGGGCTTGATATCCTTGGGCCTTTCCCAAAGGCCTCGGGGGGAAGGAAGTATCTGGTTGTCGCCGCGGACTACTTGACAAAATGGATCGAGGCTGAGTCGTTGGCACGTATCACGTGGACGGATATGAAAGGCCTTATTTGGCAGTCCGTGATATATCGCTTCGGGATACCCCGCTTTATAGTGACGGACAATGGAAGACAGTTCGATTGCGAATGCTTTCGTGACTTCTGTGCGGGCTGGGGAATCAAGCTCCATTTCGCATCGGTCGCCCACCTGCAGTGCAACGGAATGGCAGAGGCCGCCAACAAATGCATTTTGGGCTCCCATGAAGAAGAAGGTAGACGCCGCTCTCGGGGCATGGGTGGACGAGTTACAGGGCATCCTATGGTCCTACCGGACCACCCACAAGGCCTCAACCGGGGAGAGCCCATTCATGCTGGCATACGGGTCGGAAGCTGTCGTTCCTGTGGAGATCGGTGAGAAGACACTCAGGCTGAAATTCTTCGATGAGGACATCAATAGGGAGGGCCTCGGCCTCAATCTCGAGCTTGTGGACGAAGTAAGGAACCGAGCCCTGACAAACCTCGTCCGGCACAGCCAGAGGATGGCCTGGCACTACAACTCCAGAGTGAAGAAGCGGACCTTCCGAATCGGCGACTTAGTCCTCAGAGACACCACCTTCAAACCCGAGACCAGGAACCGAGGGAAACTGGCCGCCAAATGGGAAGGACCCTACGAGATCGTCGACATCGTCGGACCGGCCACGTACATCATGGCGACCCTGGATGGAAGCGAACTAGCCCACCACTGGAATGCGGAGCACCTGCTGAAGTTTTACCAATAATTGAGTCTTTTCAATAAAATATTGTTATTTCCGCACTTTCCCAACCCCAGCTGTCTCCTCCTGAGTATTTCAACTCGAACGAACAAGACCTCCGGGGCAGGGCCAACCCTCGCCACCCAAACCAAACCAGAGAAGGGCACGGGCCGAGCTGCGCGCTCGCTCCCCTCCTCAAGACCTCCGGGGCAGGGCCAACCCTCGCCACCCAAACCAGAGAAGGGCACGGGCCGAGCTGCGCGCTCGCTCCCCCCTCAAGACCTCCGGGGCAGGGCCAACCCTCGCCACCCAAACCAGAGAAGGGCACGGGCCGAGCTGCGCGCTCGCTCCCCCTCAAGACCTCCGGGGCAGGGCCAACCCTCGCCACCCAAACCAGGGAAGGGCACGGGCCGACGAACTCCCAAGGGTCGGACGAACGCCCGGGGCGGGTCTGACGACCTTCGACCACCCCAGCCAAGGAGAGGCACAGAATGAAATATCCACACGCTCACCACCCCCAAGCAGACCCATGGCCCTCGAAATCTCGAGCCTAGGAGAAAGGACATGGGCACGCAAACCGGGACAGACCTGACGAAATCCGAGGATCGCTGAACAATGCCTGCCGGGTAAACGCCGGGTCCCGATAAAGCAGGCCCCCGATGCGACTTATCGAAGCGAGGGGACGCTCGGGAAACGCGCCATTAATGACAACACGTCCCCCGAAGAGACTAGGGCTGACGAATCGCCACAGGCGCCACCTGGCAAAAGCGGTTTCCAAAGGGCGTGATTCTGATGAGCCTATTAATAATGCAAGCTCATCGCATTAATTAGGGGGGAAATCGTCAACAAAATCCCCTTATAAATACCACCCTCAACCTCCCGAGGGAGAAAACGAAAAAGAGTAAGAAAATATGGGAGACCGGTCCCAGTGCCCTCCACCAAGTATGAAAAGGCCCGAAATGCCTCGCCCGAACAAAAGGGAGGCCACTGGCCACCAATGGATCCCGCCTTCCCGATCGGCGATCGCTTCCACACGACGACCACCGATAGGCTATTCCTCTTATAAACAGATTGCCAATGTGCTATTCCTCTTACACAAGGGGAGCTCCACCTTCCACCCCTCCATCTGCTCTGAACCAGATGAAACAGTGGAAGGTTGGCACCTGCTCGCCCTCGACCTTCCCCGAGAGGCCGGCCCGCCGTAGAACCCCCCCGGGAGGCGCCGCCCCCACCACCTCGTCCGCAGCCCCCTCCCGGGTTTCCCTTCGATGTACGGACCCCCGGAGAGGCCTTGCAGCCGGTCAGCACGACGAGGGGGGGCAGATATGACAAAGCAATGGAGGAGAAGGAGGGCAGCCCTGCCGACTGGGATTCGCTCACCCTTGCCTTTGTCTTCCCATCGAGGCCGGGCCGCAGAGGACCCTCCCGGGGAGACGACGCCACCTCCGCTGCCTTGTGCTCCTACCTCCTTCCGAGAAAACTCTGTAAGAGCGATCTGATGGAGGAGAACAGCAAGACAGCTTCCCCGGTGAATCCAAGCAGCCTAGGAGACCTTGCAACACTTCAGCACGGAGGACGCGCAGAGGAACACTACGAGCAACGGAAGACAAAGAGGCCCGCCCTCTAGAGAGGAATCCGCACATCCTGATGCAGTTTACAGCAGGAGGGAACAACTCCACAGCCCGCCAGCGGATCGGGTCGTACTCACCTAACTACCGAAGACCTTGCCAACACCTCCTGTAAAAACCAAAGTTGAATTCCTGTAAATTTAAATGAAAAAGACTATTCCTAACGAATCCCTAATCACTATCCGAGCATGCTTTAACTTAAGAACGATCCCCTGTCAAATGGCGGGGCGAGCTCACGAAACTGGGCCACCCACCACGGCGGAGAGAAGAGGGGCCAAGCGGCGCACTCCCCCCACAGGTATAACTCGGGGCTTCCGCAAACAAAAGGTGGCGAAACCGACAGAAATTACATATATGTAGTTCGAACCTTACGACAATAGCGGGGGCCGACGTAACGAAACGAGAACTCACTCAGACCGAACCCGCCGTTCCCTTTAAACAAAAAGGGGGGAGAAGGGCGAGACAAGACCTATCTTATCGGGCCACTGCTGCCGAAGCTTCGCCGCTCGGTGCGGTAACCGAGGGGTCGACCGTACTATCGATAGCCCCTATCCATGCAACGGACCCAGACACGCTCCGACTTCCGCCCTCTTTTTTCATCACAATGATCGCGCCCAAACAAAACAACTTCACACCCAGCCTCGTCCCACACCCGGGTCCAAGAAGGGCCCGACCATCTTCACGACGGCCAGGGTTGTTGGGCGTCACCTGCTCGGGATCGGTCTGCGACAACGACCCCCCAACCTTATAAGGCATGACTAGGCGGAATGCCCCACCTCGACCCGAACCAATGGTCCTCCGGTCGGCCCAGAGCTCACGCGTCTGCCATCAACATACCGTGTCAACATCTCCCTCCTCCAGACCTGGCGCCCTCGGACAAGGGAATGTTGGGGGCAATTATACCCTCGCAAAAAAGCAAGCGGTCCACACACTCAATAAGGAGAAGGTAAAACAAAGGCAAGATCAATCCAACCAGTTTATTTCAAATAGCGAGGCTGTTCATGGAGAACACCGGGTATACAACATTACATCGACTGCCCGTCCGAAAAGAAGAAATCTCCCCTTAGGGCGACATGCTCATCACGGTAACGGCGGATAAAGGCACGACCGGTTCGAACTACATTGGGACCAACAATCCTGGGCAAGCTAACCGACCCGCATCAGGTTCTCCCACCGGCGGTGCGCCTTGGGCAGCCCCGCCAAGACCTGCGCCCTCACCAGGTCCTCTCCGGTTAGCTCCACCCCCTCGTTTGCCAGAGGGTTCAACGCCCCCCAATCCGACATCAGCACCGTGTCGGCCGGCATCTCGACGAAGACAAAATCCTCCGTCCACCTACCGACATCGGCGGGCACCCCGACGATGAGCTCCCTCCCGTCCCGTGCGCAGATGCAGTGGTACATCCCCCCTTCCAAACTACGAAGAAGTGCTGGAACAAAACCAGTGACGGACTCAGGGAGCCGGCAAAGCATAGCGTAGCAAACCCCACCAGCAAACCCCAGGAACGGGGCGCCAAGGCGAAGATCGGTACTTCTAGGAAGTCCATCAGGCGTGGGAAGTAAGGGTGGATTGAGAATCGAAGTCCTAACTTGAAAGATCGGATGTAGACCCCGACTTCATTATCCCCAGGCAAACACACCCTTTCCTCGGGTTCCGGCACCCGCGCTTCGTAGGGCGAGCACACATACCGCTCCCGAATCTTCCAAATGTTGATCCTATCCGGCTGGTACCAGACAGCTGCTATCGCCCTCGGCACGACAGGGCGCCACGCTCTCCTCCGCTGAGGCCTCTGCGTCCCCCCACCACCTCTCCTCAGACAGTGACTCCTCCGTCACCACACTGCTACCCGTTCCAGAGTCGGAAGGGGAAGCCATCGCTTAAAGGATACCGGAATTACCCACCAAGCGGCTAAGCTGAGAAGGCGACCGGGAACGGACCCCCGGCGAAAGCAACAGCGACAACCTCAACAAACGATCGACAAAAACCGGAAGGTAGGAAAAAGAGTTGAAGCCGGAGCCGACGATCCCCTCCCCTTACTTATAGAGGACAACATGCCATCAAAGTGGAGTAGCATTACGTCATCCGAGCCGAATCGGGCTCCTGCCTCGAACTCGAATGCCGGGGGCAATTGTTACGGCCAGAAGATCGGGATAGTCCAACCTTCCACCCTAAACCACCGAAGTACGACGTTGGCACGCTCCCCCCGAACGGGCGGCCACCCAATGATGGGGCGCACCTCGCCTCGCCCGCTGACAGAGGCGCTTACCCGTTCTTCCCCGGTGCTCCAGGATCCATACCCGAGAACGTGCGGCTGGACCGCACACGTCCACTGCCCAGGCTGGCCCGGAGGCTCATCAGGGGCCCTGTCACTGGGAGGCGCACCGCTGGATCCTTGGATCATCGGACACAACAAACAACCTAGTACGAGGACACAACTGACACCGACGCTGTTCGACCACCTGACAAAGCACCCACTGGCCCTGCGCCCCTGACACTTAATGCTTTCGGCCCTGCCAGTCTGACAAAAGCGCCCCTGGCCGTTGCGTCGTCTGACAAAAGCGTGGCTGGCACTCCTGTTCCTGACATCCTCGTCCGAAGCTTCCGCTGACAGCAGGGCCAGCACAGCACGCCGAGTCAGCATGCCAGGTCAGCCTTATCCAACCGCCTCCCGTGAGGTATAAATACCCTTTCGCCTCCGACGGTGAGGAGGTTAGCTAATTTACTCTCAATCCTCTTATTCACACACAAGAGCAGAGGTCGTCCATATCTTTGTTCTTCCACTGATAGCTCGTCACGTGCGGTCGACTCACTTTTTAGCCCGACTCGCGTGCCTAGCCCCTGCTTTAAGTCCTACCACTGACTTAGGCATCGGAGAGGCTAAGGGTTGGACCCCAACCCGGCCTTTCTGACGAGTTGCTCCTTGTGCAGGATAGCTCGTCCCCCCGGTCGTGCTCGCCCTAGCTCCAGCAGCTCGGCCCCCCTCGCCTGCATCCTGCTGGATTCGACACCGTGGTCAGCTTTAGCGGCAAGTTCAGCCTCTGTTCCCCACAAATCACCTGTCAAATAGCTTATTCTAACCCCATCATCAGCTTAACCATCGTGCCCTTGGTTCCACATAATACAAATTCATTATACGCGAGTTCTACCCCGCAACAGATGAAATTGTAAATAAATCTGCTCTGGCGCACATGAAATTAACAAGTTTAATCTTCATGTCGTTGGTATGTCTAATGATGTAAATGACTTGTTTTTTATTTAGTTGTGCATATGAACCCTAATCCAGTGCAGATTTATGCGCTCGATGAATATTTTCAGATATTGTCTATACTGGGTTTTCCCGTCAGTGATCTCTTTGGGTATCGTGATTTTAACAAACGGGGGATTGTCCATGCTCAGAGTTTGCTATCATTGTTATAAACTGCAGTTTAACTTTGGAATTATTGTTGTGAATAGAATGAAAACATGAGTCATTGATACCTTGATCTGCATCTGTGTAGGACGATGCTATCAGTACATGAGGCTGGGAACATGTTATAATTTGATGTTGTGGCGGTCGTGCACAGCTTTTATTTCTGTGGCAGCATTAAATGCCATTTCATTAATTTTTCTTGTATTTTGTCATGCCTCAAAGCAGGATTTATCTAAAAATCTGGTGTTTGTACAGAAACCAACCTCGTCAGGAAAGAGAGAAGAAAACTGTATTGATTTTGCAGTAGGCTGATTTCACAATGCTACTCTCAACCCTTTAATATACACGATTATTTACTTTTTAGGTCAATGTTGTGAGAAGATTACATTTATCTTTCACTGTTTTCAATATAATATTATGTTATTGGTTTCATGATATGTTGTAAGAGATGGAGTAGCTTGTGTCGACGTCCACACAAACATGATTCTTGTTGTGAAGGGAAAAGTAGGGAAATAGGTGTAGAGGGTTAAGAGCCCCATACCCTTGTATTTATAGCTTTCAATAGTGGGTTGGATACCCAATTGGCCCAATGGGCCTATTCATAATACTTCCCTTTATCCAATCAACATTGAATAAGAGATGAATTCTTCAGGATCCGAGTTAGGATAACTGCCTTGTTAAATAAAGAACAGTTAATCCATAATTTCCCCTGTTTTGGGGATGTGTCTAGGGGTGGATACTTCAGGATCCAGAGTCAACGAGGTTGCCTCGTCAAAACCTTGACTACGGAAAACCCTGTGGGAAAAAACCTGTAGACAAGGGAAAAGAGTACAATTCTGCGGTTGACTCCCCCTCATCTGACCAAGCTTCAGGCTTGCAGATTTCCAATGAATCTATACATCAGTTTCCTATGTATCTATGAGTTCATAGTCCTCTCATCCTGACCCAGTTTACATTTACTCACTCTCTTCATCCCAATCCCATATACAAGTTTCTCAAAGATACTAGTAGGCAGGGATTTGGTAAGCAAATCCGCCAAGTTATTACATGATTGGATCTTCTGTACCTCAATCTGCTTTTGCTTCTGAAGGTCGTGCGTCCAGAAGAACTTGGGGGAGATATGCTTCGTCTTGTCGCCTTTTATGTAGCCGTCCTGTAGCTGGGCTATACATGCTGCATTGTCTTCATGAAGTGGAGTAGGCGCAAGAACGCCGGTCATCAAGCCGGTGGAGGCGAGGATGTGCTGAATCACAGAGCGTAGCCAGAAACTTTCCTTGATTGCTTCGAAGATAGCTAGGAGCTCTGAGTGAGTGGATGAGACGGTCGTCATGGTCTGCTTCACAGATCTCCAGGATATGGCTGTGCCGCCATAAGTGAACATGTATCCTGTCTGAGACTTCTCTGTATGAGGATCGGACCTGTATCCTGCATCAGCATAACCAACTAAACCAGTTGATGCCCCTTTCTTGTAGAATAGACCTAAGTCTATGGACCCTTGGAGGTAGCGCAGAAGATGCTTTACTCCGGCCCAGTGCCGCTGTGTAGGTGCAGCACTATATCTGGCTAGTAAGTTGACTGCAAATGCTATGTCAGGGCGAGTGCAGTTAGCCAGGTAAAGGAGTGCACCGATAGCACTTAGATAAGGCACTTCAGGGCCTAGTGCTTCCTCCCCCTCTTTCAGCGGCCGGAAGGGGTCTTTATGTACATCCAATGATCTGACGACCATTGGAGTGCTGAGGGGGTGTCACTTATCCATCTGAAACTTTTTCAATAAGTTCGATGTGTAAGTTGACTGATGTAACAGGATCCCATCGTTAAGATGCTCTATTTGAAGGCCTAAACAGAATTTTGACTTTCCGAGGTCTTTCATCTCGAAGGTTTCTGTCAAGCTTCTAGAAATCTCTGCGATCTCTTCAGGAGATCCGATGAGGTTCAAGTCGTCCACATAGACGGCTATGATTACAAATCATGTTGCCTTTGCTCTTATAAAGATGCAAGGACAGACTGGGTCGTTTGTGAATCCTTGTTTTGTAAGGAAATCGCTCAGTCTGTTATACCACATCCTTCCATATTGTTTTTGACCATATAATGATCTTTGCAGTTTCACTGAGTAGATGTCACGTTCTCTCTCTTTTAGTGCTGCAGGCAAAGAATAACCGTCAGGCAATCTCATATAGATGTCTCGGTCTAGGTTGCCATATAGGTATGCAGTAACCACGTCCATGAGCTGCATATCTAAACCCTCTTGGGCTGTTAAGCCAATGAGGAATCGGAAGGTGATCGCGTCCATGACCGGGGAGTATGTGGCTTCAAAATCCACCCCTGGACGTTGGGTAAAACCCTGCGCTACAAGCCTTGCTTTGTAGCGAACGATCTCATTCTGATCATTTCGTTTTCTAACAAATACCCATTTATAACCCACAGGTTTTACACCTTTTGGTGTCTGGACTATGGGTCCGAAGACCTTGCGTTTGGTGAGTGAATCCAACTCCACTCCTATTGCCGCTTTCCACTTTGGCCAATCATCTCTGCTTTGACATTCTGTCAGAGAGCGTGGTTCAATATCATCGTCGCAGTACGCGACGTTGATGGCAATATTACACGCAAATTTGTCATCTATGGTTGTGCTCTTTCTGTCCCAATACTCCCCAGTTCGTACATAGTGTATCGAAACTTCATTTTCTCCCGGTTTTTCCTCTTCATGAGAGTTTGGGAGAGATGGGGTAGCAGGGCTTATAGTAGCATCCTGTGGTGGTATTTGTTTACCATTGCCAAGGGTCCTACTCTTTCGAGGGACTTGGTCCTTGGATCCCGGTGGTCGCCCTCTCTTTTTGAGAGGTCCAACCATTTCTGCTGCAGGCGGATTGCATCCATTTTGCGGTATGTCAATCCTAGCTGGAGTGTTAGCAGCAGGGACGTGTGATTTGACAATCTTCTGGTTGTCAGTAAATTTGTCCGGCAAGAGATGGACAGTGTTTTGGATGTGGAGAATCTTCAGGACCTCCTCCTCGCACTGGCTTGTGGGCGGATCAAAGTGACATAGCGTCTTTGTATCCCAAAGATACATTCTGAAGCTTCGGGCTTCTTTGTCTGTGAGCCTAGTCTTGGAAACGATGTTTCATCGAATTCACAGTCTTCTAGACGTGCCTTGAAAACGTCTTTCGTAAGGGGTTCTAGTAATCTAATTATGGAGGGGTGTCAAACCCAACATAAATGCCTATGCGACATTGTGGACCCATCTTTGTCCTTTGTGGTGGTGCTATGGGGACGTATACTGCACAACTAAATATTCTCAAGTGTGAGACAATTGGTGTGGCTCTAAGTGCTAGTTGCATTGGAGAAGATGACTGACCTCCAGAAGGTCTTAATTTTATTAAAGATGCAGCATGCAAAATTGCATGACCCCACGCATTCACTGGCATCTGGGATTGAAGTAATAATGGACGAGCAATCCATTGCAGTCTCTTAATTAGAGATTCTGCTAACCCGTTTTGGGTGTGAACATGTGCTACAGGATGTTCGACTTCAATTCCCTGAGCTTGGCAGTAGTCTAGAAAGACTTGTGACGTAAACTCCCCCGCATTATCCAGACGAAGTTTCTTTATCTGGTGGTCGGGGAAGTGGGCCCGTAACTTGATTATCTGAGCTAAGAGCTTAGATAGTGCTAGGTTACGGGTGGACAGTAGACACACATGTGACCACTTAGTAGATGCGTCTATCAGGACCATAAAGTACCTGAACGGACCACTTGATGGATGTATTGGCCCACCAATGTCTCCGTGGATTCTTTCCAGAAAACTAGGGGACTCCACGTCCACTTTCAGTGGAGAGGGTCTTGTAATCAGTTTACCCTTGTAACAGGGTGGACACGGGAATTTGCCTTTTTGAAGAATCTTCAGGTTCTTCATGTCTATGCCCCTGGAGTTCTTTATGATGCGGTACATCATAACAGAGCCAGGGTGTCCCAGTCTACTGTGCCAGAGTTGGAATTCTAGTGTTTGGGGGCACTGCAGGTGCTCCGCTAAGCATGTTTCTGGAGTTTGTATACTTGTTTGGTAGAGTCCCGAGGGGAGTCCCTTGAAACGTTCCACAATGGTTTTTGAACCATTTGTAAGAGACGTTACAAGCAAGTATTCCCTTTTATCTTCCTCGACCGTCTCTAAGTGATATCCGTTTAAACGGATATCTTTAAAGCTTAGGAGGTTTCGGATAGATTTAGGGGAGTATAACGCATTTTTAAGTGTGATTTGTGTGTTACCGGGGAGCAATATAATTGCTTCCCCTGATCCTTCGATTATGTTTGCTGGTCCTGAGATTGTTCTCAGTGGACCAGAATAGCTACTCATGCTCGTGAAGTAGTCTATGTTTTGAAGGATCGAGTGCGTCGATGCATTGTCCACTAGGCAGATTAATTCCATATCTAAAAAGAAAGGCATTCAAGCAGTAAATGATATGAAAAGAAAAGATCTACTTTCATAAAAATAAATGCTCAAAATATTGTTTGACATGGAAAATAAAACTAGATACGATGCATAAAAAGAAGATACATTGCTAGTACATAAAAGTGGTCCAGAACTAGAGAGTGTCATCTCCCATGAAGTCTTCAGGAGTCCATGAGGTCTCTGGCAACGCTGCGCTCTCAATCAGGTTTGTCTCAGCTCGAGGCTTGAGGCTTGCCTGGTAGAGGTCCTGGAGGTGTTTCGGGGTGCGGCAGATTCTGGACCAGTGGCCCGTCATTCCACATTTGGAGCACTTGTCCTCCCAGTCTTTCTTGGGAGTGCCACCTTTGTTGGACACCCTCTTTTGCTTCTTGTCCACGAACTTCTGGTTCTGAGGAGGAGCTGGGGGAGTGGCCTTCTTCCGCTGCTTTTGTTCTTTTCATTTCTTGAATTTCGCCTTTTTGTCCATCTTCTTCTTCTGGGAAGACTGGAAGTGAGCCTCTGCAGGAGGTGGCAGTGGAACGGAGCCAGGAGGGCACAGGTTGTGAGTGGCAACCAACATGTCTCTGTTCTGTTCAGCCATAAGCAGGCATGAAAGCAGATCAGAGTACTTCGTGAACTTCCTCTCACGGTATTGTTGCATAAGGATCATGTCCTTCTCGTGGAAAGACGTGAACGTCTTTTCCAGCAACATTTTCTCCGTCACCGTTTCACCGCACAACTTCAGGCATGAGGTGATACGGAAGAGAGCTGAGTTATACTCCGCTACGGATTTGTAATCTTGTATGCGGAGATGAGTCCACTCGTACTGCGCACGGGGGAGTATGACATCTCTCTGATGTCTGCACCTCTCCTCGAGTGCGTCCCACAGCTCGTAAGGATCCTCTACAGTGAGGTACTCGTCCTTCAGGGTCGAGTCTAAATGTTTCCTGATATATATAATGGCTTTCGCCTTTAATATATCGGAGACTTCCTCTGTATGAGGTGCTTCCACTGAAGCATCCTTGTCGGCTGAGGCAGTACTTGTTGTTACCTTCTCAGTCTTTGTGAGACTGAAACCATGAGAGCGCAGATGAAACTTCAGGTCCAACTGCCAACTCAGGTAGTTTGACCCATCGGCCTTCAGGACCGAAAAGTCGACATTTGCAAGTTTGGCCATTGAATGATCTAGCAATATAGAAAAATAGCATGTATCATTTAAACTGAGTAAAATAGACATCCACACATGTATTTCAGACATTTTTCATAGCATGGATCTTTTTAAAGTAAATTTAACATACATGCTTTTTACAGTTTCATAATGTGAATAATTAACAAAGGTTAACATTCACGCATTCTGTTAGGCAGTTTCATTGTAACATTAAACATGTTATTAAAATATTTAACATCCACGCAATTAATGCATAAGCAATGAAAAAGAGAATGACTTAGGACTATGGGGATCAGCCAGCCGACACTGAAATAAAAAGAAGTACAGTCCGAAGTTACATCAAAAATTGCATGAAAGAATAAAATACAACTCGGGAACTTCAGAGAGAAGCCCATATCTTCATTGTGCGTACGCCTTCAGCTCCTTGTTGGTGTCCTTCGGTCTTCTTTTTACATTTATATCCTCACTTACAAATTTCTCTCAAAAAAAGAAAAATTGCAGGAAATTAAAAAGTGTCGGAAACCTGGCTGATCCCTAAAAACATAGCCTAATTTGCACATCCACGCAGATAATATATTGAAAACATACAACCACGCAGATAATCAATCACATGCATGTAAAGATTATTTTAAATAATCTAAATTGTGTGTGACGTGCTAAAAATTTATTTTGAAAAACTTTTACATTTGATCCATATTTTAAAGTTTTGTTTACCGCTTTAAACCCCTTTAAAGTTTCTTTTAATTATTTTGGGCTTTTTAGGGCCAAAAATAAAAAGAAGAAAAATTATTTATTTAAATGGGCTAATTTTTCTGGCCTTTTGGGCCATGAAAACAACCCATTAGGGTTAATTGGGCCTCCCCCGAAAAATTGGCGCGTTTAGGGTTAGGGTTTCGGAAAAACCCTAGGGGGCCCGCGGCGTGTCGTCGCGACGGCTGGCCGCGCAGAACGCGGCCGCCGTGGCGGCGGCGGGCCGCTGCTGCGGGCTGCGGCCGCCGCAGCGGCGGGCCGCGGCATGGGGCCGCAGCCTGCAGGCCGCGGCGCAGGCCGCGGCTTCAGGCCGCGGCGTAAAATCGCCGCCGGCGGCGCTTGTGAAGCGCCGCCGTTTCGCCCTACGGGCGTGCGGATTTTTGAATCAAAGGTTGGGGGGTAAAAAACGGATTTTTCAAGTATTTAGATCGCTAAAAACAGATTTTTATTGCTTTTAGGCATGCGGATCTTAAAAAATGTGATTTTTACCGTGTTTTTAAACACTTTTTGATCCTAAAACATGCAGATCTAACGTGAAAAGCAAGTTTAGATCTAAAAAGTTTTGATTTTTACCTCTAGATTCGACAAGGGAATCTAGTCGACGGTTGGTGAAGGATGCCCTTTTCGCTCCACGTTGAGAAGATTACGATCTTCTTGAATCTGAGCAATTGATGGATCTCCTTCCCCGCGAGCCGCCGTCTCCTCCAACGAGCGTGATCTTGCTAATAACATGTTGTGAAGGGAAAAGTAGGGAAATAGGTGTAGAGGGTTAAGAGCCCCCTACCCTTGTATTTATAGATTTCAATAGTGGGTTGGATACCCAATTGGCCCAATGGGCCTATTCATAACAATTCTGCCGAAAATTTAAACATTGATGTTTATGTTTCAAAACGTCAAAATATTAAATATTAGGTTGATATCTAGAAGACGGTAAAAGTTATGTTGCTAAAAAGCCATTAATTTTTCAATGAAGAGATCGATGAACGAAAAGAAAAGCTAAGCTTTGGGTTTGCTCATATTTGGTGTTTTTTCGAATTTCTTGCCTTTAAGGCGTGTTGAGGCAAATCGACATTAACATTCAAAATTAAATATTGAGTTTTTAATTATAATGAGCACTTACTCAAAAAGATGATGACAAGACTCACGGAGCCAAAAGTGTTGTTGAAAGCAAAACGAAGAAATCATGGTACATGGAGTCAACGAAGAGCAATTTGGAGCTCAGGCAAGGCACCAAGCTTAAAGAAATCAAGCATCAAAGACAAGACCATGGAACCCCAAGAGACTACATCAAAGAGCCTTCAAGTAAAGATATTTTGTATTTTGATGTCATCAAAGAGCATTCAAGTGAAGATATTTTGTATTTTGATGTAAGTTGTCTTGACTTAGATCTTAGTATAAGGCTTTATATTGAAGCAAACACACCATTAGGATCACTTTTCAAAATTTTAGAGAGCAATCAGCTTCTAAGACATGCTTGGACTAGTCGATCAATGTATATTGACCAGTCGACTACTTGACAGCCAGTCGACTAGTAAGTGTATATGATTCGACTACAACTAGCTATTAGGCCAACGTTGGAGATCTGCAACCGGTCGTTTATAGCCGTTGTGAAGGCTGTTTTTTTTTTGGTATTCTACCCGACCAGAAACTTGGCCTATAAATAGGGGATGTTGCTGGGATTTGCAGTAAGAATGATTTTCATTTTAAACATGTTTTCAAAAAGATTTACATGCTCATTCGCTCTAAAATTTCTTAAGCAAAACCCTTGATTTCTAGCCTATTTACTTCTAAAGTCTTCCAAAAAGCTTTTACGCGATCCCTTTGTCAAATTCACTCTTGATCTCCCTAGGCTTTCATCCTTACTTCTAGAGATCAAAGAGTTCTGGCCTTAGCCACTTCTCACGCATTGAGCTTCAATTGCAAAGACTATAGGTACAGTTGTAATCCCCACCAAAGCAATGCTTGTACAATCGTCAATTATGAGATGGTAAGCATTTGTGGTATTGCTTGGTGTTTGGAAAAATCCACGAGTGTTGTGGTCCTCTTGTTGAAGATGTGTGATTGAAACTTGGTGAGGTAGGGAAATTCCTTTTGTAGCCGGGCAAGTGTTGTAAATCATTGTTGTTGGCAAGGTGTTGGAAAGTTCTCAGGGTTGAGGCAAATGTACTATTCTATCTTAAAGGGTTTGATTAATGGAACTCTAAGCGCGACTTAGGACCGGATGTAGCCCAAGATTTTGGTTGAACAAGTATAATTCCTTGTGTGTTAGATTGCTCTCATTGTCTCTTGTCCTTATATTTCTATACTTGCAATTTGTTTTAATTTTCGATGCTCATCTTTATTTGCAATAATTTGAAATTGGTGATTAAGATCCAAGTGAGGGAACACTCATTGGAATCTTAGATAGAGTCAAGATGGATTAAATTTTAACATTAGATTTTTATTTGATATACACTATTCATACCACCATTAGTGTCTATTTGCCATCTGCAGGAGATCCAACACACTCTTCTTCATCCGCCTCCGCTTCCGCATCATCATCTCGCAAGTAAACACGAAAAAATCCGAAAAAATCAATTAAATCCAACAAGTTCAATTCAATTCAAACGTGTAAAGGAGTAAAACTGAAATTTAACTTAAGGATAGAATGAGTATTAATACACGGAAAGAGTGGATTTAATGATGGGAATGTTTACCAAAAATGGAAAGCAAATGATTGAGACGGAGACTACATACACCGAACCCTTTCGGTGTAGCCAATGATTAATTCCTTTGTTTGGAAAAAAATCAATACAAGTAATCACATCAGTTTCTCTCTCTCACAGTTTTATTTTCAAATACGGAAACTATTCTGCATACACCGAACTATGTTCGGTGTATGTAGTCCTTCTCATGATTGATTTGTCCCACTCTCTCCTATTTTATTTTTTTTTATGGAAAATTCTCTTATCCATATCCCAAATTTTCGGTGTATACAGCAATCTTCCTCCCATTTTTTGAGGGCATGGACGGGATTCAGGGTCCGATGGGTCGTACCCGACAACGACCCGAGTTGTACCCGACCGACCCATTTGCCACCATGGTACTTTTAAGTAATTCCGATAATAATGTTCCTGAGATTCGTCGCATAGTCGCCGATAATAAAGAGAAAAGCCTGCGGCATCGGAGAGAATCAGATCGCCCCTTCTCTCTTTCTCAAAGTCCCAACGCCCCGATTTCATAGGTACGTGTCCTTCCTTCAACGGGGAAAAAAAGAAAAATCCATTGTTAGCTTTTATTCAATTATTCATCAATTTATTTTAGATATTATCGTTCGATCTCATCTATAATTGGCGTACAATTTTCGTATCAGTCATGGATGTTTCTAGGGCTAATCGTCAGTTAGTAGATCTTGATATTTCATCCAAAAGTGAGATTTTATCGATTTGTGGGCGGTTGTTGTTGCTGGATCTGAGATTTACCGAAGTTGGTTGATGCATCAAATGCATGATTGAAAGTAGCGAACTAGTTATATGTGTGTGTTTAGGGTTCAATTTTGAGAAACAATCCCGATGGCAGCAAGAGATCTATACGTGGCATCTGCTTCGTCATTGCTAACATTTCCCCCCTAATTTTTTTGAAGCCAGTGTTCTCCTCTTAGGCTAGAAGCGAAAGCGATAAAATTTGCAGACTCCGTGGTCAACAAATGGTCTTTTTATATATAAAGAAGATGACAATCAAAACAATAATGGAACATGACGACACGAATTTTGTAGACTAGTCACCATTTATGATCTAAATTCCTAAGACGGTGGTTAATGAGACTTTAGTGTTGTTAAAGTGCCACACACTAATACATTCACAAACATTAGCATCACATTCGTGGAGGAGCAACATGGTATGTACCGGTTTTCATTTTGTTTTCTGGATTAAGCCACAATCCCAATAACCTCATTGCGACTATATCCAACTAAACAAAGATTAAAGGTCTAACTCTATTCTGATTTTTCAAATCATAGCTCCACCAGAATTCAAAACAAATCATGCTTTTCTGTTCTAAACAAAAGAAACAAAACAAAAAGGACATAAATTCGTGATGGCATTAGCACTACTACTGACATTCACCTTAAAAATTCAGGTTAAGTTGTAGAAGCTAGAAACCGGACCCTGTATCCTTGAATATCTCGCTTATGTGCAAATCTTGTTGGTTAGGCAATGCATATCCTTGATTGTTGGTGAGAAACCAACTGTATTCTTAAACATGATATTGTTTCTTGGAATATTCATGCTATATATAATATCTTGGATACCAAATCTTAATAGCTACATACAGTCTATGTAATATAGATAGATGTCATTGACAGGTATGTGTGGGGCGGATACACCACATCTACTGGAAGTTTTTATCTATTGTGTCAAAACTTGCATGATGGATATTACTTTGAACAATATTAAATTTTTTTTCTAGATGCCATCTGATTACTCCCATTGTGTTTTTAAATTGCCTCACCTCATTGTTTAGCAACAACCCTTGAGAGTGCTCAAAGTCTGAGCAACGTTTGACTTATATGTACCTTTCACGGGGAATGTGCATGCTTCCTTATAATGCCTCTGTTTTTAAAATATTATTACTATGAATTGAAACCACTCTTGGTTATATATTGGAGCTTTAATTGCCAAATATATAACTACCTGTATTAGAAATAAAATAGGATAGAACAAAGAAATGCATCTCTTGGACACATTCTCTGAAATAGCCGACTAAACATTTGACCATATCTAATAATGCTAGTATTGTTTTCTTTGTTTTCGTGCTATTTCTATGGAAATGTTAGGATTTAACCTTTGACACGTTCTTTGTCTCCAAATTTATTCTGCATATTCCATGACACTTGCATAGTTGGTTATTTCTAACCCAAACTGAGTGATATTGCTTCCTTTCTTTTGGACACATTATCTGAAATAACTGGCTAAACCTTTGACCATCTCTAATCATGCTAGCATTGTTTTTCTTTGTTTACGTGCTATTTCTGTGGAAATGTTAAGATTTAACCTTGATAAGCCCTTTGTCTTGAAATTTATTCTGCATATTTAGTGTCACTTTCATGTTTGGTTCTTTCTAGCCCAAATGAGTGTTACTGCTACAATAAAGCATTATATTTTAGGGTGTAGAATGTGCATGATGTACTTCTCCATTTCTCTTTCTTATCATATTGTTTATTGCAGCTTAATTTGTTGATTTTTGCTTTGCATCCAGCATTCTTCTAATATTGCGCTTTTCCATATTAAACTTGCAGATCATTATAAATTATTCATGTGTCATGAGCTGTAGAATTATGATTTTCTTCTGTTATTTTTTAATTATTTAACTCAAACCTGATATTCCAGATAATATCAAATGATCAAATCACTTTATGGGCACAACAATTTTCATGTCTAGATGGAGAAAACTTTCTTAATTACCATGGTTCACCACATGATGACACTTTATTTTCTAATATATTTAATCATCTTTCTCACAACTGTATCCTACTGAAACTGACAGGTTGAGAATGGCTTCCAGCAATCGTCAAGGTGGAATCCGGGATTTATTAGCTGCAGAGCAGGAAGCTCAGCATATTGTCAACAATGCTAGGAATGGTACCTACTTCTCTTACAAATTTTTCTGCAGTTTTAGCAAAAGACTTACTTATCTTTAAGAAGATCTCTTCAAATAATTCCTTTCTTTATACGCTCTTGTTTTCTAGAAATATATTGTGAATCACCTTTTGGGATGGACATGTATATAACCCTAAAAGAGAGAGGGAAGGACATGTAGAATAAAGATTGGATACATTCTTATCAGGACAGACCTACTGTTGCCCAGAATGTTTAGAGAAATGGGGATATTATGTGACGTGGATTTGTGTCCGAAGCAAATGGAGGATATGGCCAGCAATTTAAGATAAGAATCATGAGTCCATGACGCACATTTGCGGACTTATTTATTTGGCATGAACATGACAGAGCCAAGAAAGTCTTAGTCCACTACTGTTAACAAAGCCAGTCCTATTTCTGTCTTGAATGTTTAGAAGAGGATATATGGAAATAGCAGTGGCAAATTCATATGATTTTTATACTTATCTGATGTGGTGCTTCATGAATATGATACTCACTTTAGTTCATGGATTAAATTCAGTACATTGTATTGCCTTGTAAGGTTGAGAAAAATGGTTGGGATAACATCTAACTCATCTGAGGGTTGCATCGCTAGAGATGTCACATAATCTTTTAGGAGCATTTGGGTAACCGTGTTGCGAAAGGACATGAATAAAACTAACCTGCATCTGTAAAAGCATTCTCCTTTTGGTCAAGTTCTGTGTACCCTGATATAACCTTTTATACGAGGGAGAGGTGCGAGCTATTGAGTTAGGTTTATAACTACAACCCCTTAGTTTTGTCACTTTCATAGTCATGTTCATGTGAAATGGAATTGCCTATAAAGCACAAGGCTCTTTGGGAAGATCAAATAAATTTTATGGTTAACATGAGGAAACCCATCCAAAGTGGGTAAAAAATCATGACCACTGAAAAGTAGTAATGGGAGTAAGTTTTGATATAAATTATATAAAGGTCGTTGGTATTTGAAAGTCTATCTCATCTATCGGATATATTAAGTTGATGCAATTGGATTAGGAGATGTCAATTAGGATTGGAATTTGGTGGACAAAGTTGAGATGTTCCGTCTTGTCTCATGCAAACAAGATGTCATTACACACAATGTTAAGATCGACAATAAGATTAGGTAACTGTAGGGTGATGATTGAGGATGTTGGAATTATTGGAGGACCACCTCTTGAAAACAAGACAGTGGCATTCATTTAGCATATATAGTTAATAAATTTAGATACATTAAGTGCCAATGGGAAAATGAGATGGGAATTAGGTTCATGTTGAACATGACCATAGACCACCCTTTTTGTTACAATTTATTGCTAGAGCAATTTTTGAACGACTCATTCGATCTCTCATACATGTGTCATAGCTTTTGCTCCAAGCTGACGTCATGGTTTGGCTTGTTTCAATGTCATATAACCTGTATATCTCATGTGCATTGTCCATGACCAAGCCCTGACTGAGGATGATGGGCTATCTCTACTATTTTTACTTACCCCTTAGATTCTCGGGCTGTCTTGATTTGCCAACTTCTGTGTAAAGATGGTGTCCTTCCGGTTGGTAGAGTATTTTCTTTGAATTTGTTACAATATAGAAGCAGAAACCTCTACCCTCACTGCAACTTTGGAGATTCAGTGTAGTTACAAGGTCTTTGGTAGGGTATTATAGCAAAATCATACTGGACACAATTAAAAATGGTAGATAAAAAGTATTGTCGATAAAAAATTCAAGTTGGTGAGCCACTGAAATTGACAATGTAGGTGGACCACATCTATCGCTCTCTTTGGCAGCTTATTAACTCATTCCCGTTTTCCTTAATATAATATAATAATATTAATCACATGTATATTACATATATATTAGGTTTTTAATACCTTGGATTCATATTATACTAGATCTGATTATAAGTTAATTGAAACCTAATTCCAAGTTTATGGCCCTATCCTATTCAAACCCTAGTATTCTCTCCCTCTCATACACAACCATCTTCTATCTCTCTCTTAAATTCTAGACCACGTATTACCAATGGCGATAGGCCTTCCACCAATCTGCTGCCCACCTGCCCGCATGCCATTGTCGATCGACATCCGACATCCCACCTGCTTCTCTATCAATTTAAAGGCAAATTTTATCCCTTTCCTTTCCTTTCATCCTCATCTTATTCTCTCTCACTTTGACAATGCCCCTTTGATTCTCTAGGCCTCTTTAATTCTCCCCTTTCTGTAATGTCATGCCTATTTAATTCTGTCATCTCTCTCCATTTCACTATTTACTTCTCTCTTGCAATTCCTCTCTTAATTTTTTTTGACCATTTCCTCCGTATGGCTTCCCCCTTTCAATCTTCTTTTTTCTCAAATTCTATGCCTCACTCCCTTTCAATCTTTATAATTCTCTCCGTCAGTAATTCTCATTCTCTCCCTTCCCCTCTCTAATTCGCTCCCCTCTCCCTCTTATAATCTATTTTATTTTTCTCCCTCAGCCCTTTCCGTCTATCCCTCGGATTCTCTGCTCTCTCACTCTGAGTTTCATTTCCTTACTTTTCAGGTCTCCTTGGTTGTTGCTACCCGTTCAATCCAACCAAACAAACCTAATCGATAAAGTCGTTTCACTTCTGGTTTGGTTGGAGAATTGAATTCAGTTGATTTGGTGCAGAGTTTGGTTCAGTTCTGCAGTAATTCTACACAACTGTTCAAACCGAACCAATGCGCACCCATTCTTCCTTTTACATTGAGTTTTTTGTTTTGTGCCCAAATTCTGCTTATTCCATCCCCATGAACGATTCCTGTTTTTGCTAGGATGAATAAAGAATAGATATGCATGCACATTATTGTTCTAGCTACTTAGCGGAAATTAGACATTCTGCCCATGATATTGGTAGGGTTGAAAAGTATCTCAACCCAAGTACCATATGAGCTATAAATGATAAAGATTGCATTATAAAATAAATAGCAGCAAGCAACCACGGAAACCACCAAAGTTAATGTGGATTGGCCAAAATGCAGGGTTATGCTTGCAACCAAGCAAGATGGATCTTCCACTAATGAAATCAAAGAAGAGCAGTAATGACCACATTACAAAGCTCCAACGAAAGCTTGAGGATCCAACAAAACACTTTGGAAAATTACTGGCATTATGCAAGGACACATCAAGCCACCCAATCTCAGTTGTGATGTGGAATTTTGAATTCTTCAGCCCAAACGAAGTCATTGAGAAATCCGACTTGCTTCCCCTTTTCTCCTTTCTTTGCTTTTCTGCACCAAGATTTCACACTCGGGTGAGAAAGAAGATGATGGAATGATATCACTGTAGGATGAGTACTCCCTCTCATGTGTCCCAAGACCAAATTGGCATGAGTCCAACACACCTCAACGAGTTCAATTAGCTTGACCCAACATGACATATATCTTTGAACCAAATGATCCAGAGACCAAACGTTGTTGGATCCAATTATGAGTATAGGCCCAACCCTAAAAGATATGTAGGATACTTCCTCCAACCACAATTTTGCATGCCCAACATTGTCAGAAATAACGTGTCAATCTATGCTCGACACATAAAAATGTTTAAACAGCTATTTCACCTCAAGGAATGTATTCATGAAGTATGTTACGCCTCCCGACAAAAGTTGTTATTTTGTAGGTTATTTACATAAAAAAGTAGTGTTAGTAGTTAAAGATGCATGGTAAAAAGAACACACTTATTGAGCCATATCTTGTGTTCAGATTTTGGGATCTCTGAAATACCTTCCTGCATCAGTTTGAAGTTCATGGCTATGTCTACAAATCTTGTCATTTTATAACGCTTGAAAAAAACATTGCCTTTAATGTAGCCTTTTGTCAATTTAAAACTGACCGTGTTGCTTTCGTATTATATGCTTGTACTTCATAAAATTTAGTTTTTGAACATATGTGAAGTGGCTGTGTGTTAAAGTAATTAATCTGAAGAGTCCAAATACACTTTTATAAACTTTGTGCTTCTAAATACATTTCTTGCTGACCTGTTGTTGATGAAGTAGCCTTGAGAGTGGAAGTAATATCTTATTGAGGAAGTAATCTCAAGTGTGGATGGTTGAATAGTTGATTGCCATTTCATTTTGACATCATTGATCGTGTTTTAGCTTATGGATTGTATGAAATGAGAAAGGGCATATGCTGTTTCACACTGTCGAATCTAACATTTTTGTTGGTTTTAGTTTTACAGACACGTGTTGGCACTACATTTGTCATGTATCAAAATTTGCAGTTTGCAGCGTGCACACATACCCTTCAGGCACGCATGATGCACGTGACAAATTTTAAGAAATAACAGTAAATGATAGCATCATTAATAATGAAAGCAATAACATAATGATATATTTTAAAAACAACATTGTTTTTTTATTTTTCAACCAACATCAAACCATGTTATGAAATTGGGCGTATCCACCACAAGTCATAATCTTAATTAACTAGTAATTGTTTATACTAAATAAATGAAACTTAATCAAAAAAGAATTTCATTAATGGTAATCAAATAAGTCATAATCTTAATTAAATTATATTGGTTTCACAATTTTTGATAATTGTTACTTAATTATTTAATTGCTTTAGGTATTTTTAGTAAAATTATTAAAAAGGATTCTTAATAATACTTGATATTTAGTTTAATAGATTCTCGAATTCAATGTGAATTCATAAATGATTACTTGGTTTTAGTGCCATATTCTTAGATTTTTGTGTTATAGCTTTTCCAATAATTAATTAATAAATACTAGTTAAACAAGGCTTCTTGATTATCATTAAATTCTATCTGAATGCCTTTTTCTAAGCTTTAATTGGTAGGTTTACTAATCAAGTAGGGATCCTATATAACAGCTTGATTCTAATCAAATATTCTTAGATACAATTAGACTCCAGTTACAATTAGACTCCAGTTGCAATGAAGTTTCTTTATGTAATGTTTTCTAATAAATTAGGAATTCATAATTAATTCATCAATATTAATCAAACAAGGCTTCTTTATCATGATTAGATTCTAATTATAAGGACCTTTTTAAAGAAATTCTCTCAAATTGTTTTTGTGAATCCTAATTACTTAAGATTTAGTTACCTTATTCTATTTTGATAGTTTGTTTTTAGTTACAAACATAAACGTAAAAACAAACTAAAATAATGGAAAGAACAAATGAGAAAGGAAAGGAAGAAAAGAAAAAGAAAAAAAAGAAAAATCGATACTAATTGAATAATGTTTCTTGGTTATAATTAAATTTAAATATGAAGGGCTCTTTTTCATGAAATGATTTAATTAAATTGATTTCCTATCAAATAAGACTTCATACATAATTATTTCGTTCCAGTCAAAATTTTCTAGTTACGATTAGGTTCATGTTACACTTAGTTATTTGAGTGATGGGGGAATTTATAATTAATCAATTGATGTTAAACCAAGGCTTCTTAATTATAATCAAATACTTAGTTGAAGAGCTTTTTTATGAAATGATGTGCAGTTTTTTAATTAATCCTAATTAATTAAGATTTACTAACTGAATTCTATTTTGAAAGATTGTTTTCTAAATAAGAAAAAACGTACCAGGAAAAAAGAAATTTAAAATAGAAATAAAAGAAGAGTGAAAGGAAAGGAAAATGAAAAAGGAAGAAAAACATGCATAATAACAAGAAATTTTTCTCCTGGTGTGGTCGCAAATCACCAACCGTTTTGTTAAAGTTCAAAGCGCCACCTAAGCAGCCACCTGACCAACGTTGCATTTTGCTTTGCTTGCATATGCGGGCGACAAATATTATATCTTATTTGTTAGGATTCATATAAGGGAACCAACTCTTGATATTTTTTTCAAGATGTGTATTTATTTAGGAATATCAACAATTTCGATGCTCTGTTAACTGATAAAAATTAAAATTCTTGCTTTATGTGTGCGTGTGAGAGAGGATAAGGTAGATGAGCAGTGGGTGTATGAACCTTTCTATACCGTCCCTTAAAAAGTTCATGTTCCACCCATTTATAATCAGCAACACCTGTGTTGATTTTTGCATTTTGAAACCTAAATATAAGATAAATTGAGTGAACTTTAAGCTATCTTCTTTCGGATCTTGACGGGAGAAAAGTTCTATTATCGTAAAACCATGCGTGTGTAAAGAATATAAAATTTGATTTACCTATGTTTTAGAACGTACATGAACGTTGTCGATCATTAGAAAATAATGTAAAAAGTTGAGTTTTAAAAACAAGTGTAGGAAATTTCCTATATCGATAGCTCATATATTTTATTATATGTATGCATGCGTGTGCATCATATGCCATATATACGTATGTATATATGATAGAGAGAAATTGGTGATGTATGTGTGTGTATCATATGCCATACATGTAGCTATTTATATAGAGAAATATGTATCTCATATATATATATATATACTAGCAAATAACCCGTGCACACGTGCACGTGGACTGGAAAAAAATGTTCGGGAAGGGGGGAGAATAAAAAGTGTGGGTGTGTGTGGGGAGGGTCCAGGGGAAAAATGCAAAACCCGAGGTTGTATGTGCAAAATTCCACACCTCTTCTCTTATCTCTCAAAATCTCATCACTTATCCAATTTCTCTTGTCCAAATTCTCTTGTCCAAATTCTCTTGTCCAATTTCTCTTATCCAATTTTTCTTGATAACATCCCTATTTTATATATATATATATATATATATATATATATATATATATATATATATATAGGAAAATTTTCAAATGAGAACATTTCGCACCGTGCGAAAATGTTTTTAGTTTTTTTTTGAAATTTTTTTTTTCAAAAATTCTTTTTCCCACCCTCATTATATGTTGTTATACCCCCCTCAAAAAATAATCAATGAGAAATAATGTCATTTGGCCTTCGATCAAGGCATTTCATCAAATTCGCACGTTTTGAGACCGTTAAATTTGTAACGGGTGGATGGGTGCTCTAATCCCCAACGGGTTCACCCATTATTTTCCCTGGGGTATATAATTGTATGGATTAAACATCAAAAAAAGAATTTTTGAAAAAAAAAATTTCAAAAAAAAGATAAAAATCTTTTCGCACGGTGCGAAAAGCCTCTTTTTCGCAACCGAAGATCGCCCTATATATATATATAAATAAAAGAATATTATGTATCATATGACATATATGGTTAATTCTTATATACGCCTCCAAAATTTCACCCTTCGTTATTTTTTAGATGATTAGAACCGTTCATTTTTATCTACATTTTCTAAAATTCCAAAGCCTCAAATTTCAGGTGAACCCAATGGTGTTTTGCCCAATGGTGTTTTGCATGTTGATCCGTTTGTCGCAAATTTAATAGTTTTGCATGAATGAATAGAACTTCTGCACATGTGGATGAACCGGTAAAATTTCTCTTGCTAAAGTGTGTATGTATACACACACACATTTATAGAAGCGATCCTTTGAGAATGGTGGTCTAACTAAGATTCGACAGGACTCTACGGTGGGTTATCCCATGCATGATCTAATCCGTTCATCTTGATCTATGCCGAAATTAACGTCTCAATAAAGATTCAAGTGATTTCAAACTTGTTTTACTAGGCATCCAGTGATACATTTCTTCAATTGCTGAAAATTGTGTATTTCGTGCAACCACTTCATTTATGTGCAAACATGTTTGGGAATCTCATGATTTTCTATTGACTAGCTCCTTTAGCGTGTAGATCAAGATGAGTGGTTTCAATCATGCATGAGATGATTCATCATTAAGTTCTCACAAAGTTTAGTTTGGGAACCATTCTCAAAAGTATTTCTTCTCCCCCCTCTTGCTATTTGTGTGTGCATGCAAGCATGTAGGAAAAATGGTTGTGTGGACGTCCGCTGCAATCTTAGCTGTGCACATCCACTTAAAATGGGTTTTCGAACTGATTTGGGATTCTTAAAGCTGGAGTTTAAAGTTGGGTCAAATTTAGGCTTTAGCTGTAGCGTCTCTCGACTCATTCTGCTTCTCATTGTCATTATTTTAATCAAAACATCCCCAATAAGAATACAAAATTAGGTTTTTGTTTTGCGCTGTCATTATTATCGAATTAGTTGGACGGTGGAGATGAAGGTAAAGATGAAGGATTGCAATGATTGGACCCGGGCCATCACCAGTGCTGATGGATATGGCAGCGAGAGTTGCGGCGCAGTATGGTGGAGATGGCCATAACGATGGACTTGTGCCAATGGAATGAGTTGTGAAGATGGATGGCCTGACGTGGTCCTATAAGTACTTAAGGAAATTAGAGGAAGGAGGATGAAGAAGAGGGTTATTTAAAATGGAGTTTTGCGGTTACCCATTCAATATCAACAAAAAAAGACGCAACTTCTATCATGGGGAAGATCTAAAAGAATGGCTGAAAATTAAACATGATATTTCTTTCCTTGTTACTGACAACATGCATGAATGAGAGTGAGTACAGCTTTTGCTAATGGGGTGGTTTGACATCAGCATCTTTCTATTCTCTTGTTTTCCTCTGATTGGCAAGGACTTTTCTTGTCAACTACCATACATGCACATGCCATGCCTGTTTTATTTTGGATGAAAATTATATTTATTTTGCTTTTATGGCTAACGTCATTGGTAAATTAGTAATAAATATATATTAAAAAGACTAATGAGTATGCACTACAAAATACTAAATATATGTAAATTCAAGAATAATTTATTTGAAATAATCTTTAAAACGAACAAATTATGATCTACCGATACTTCAATTGTTGATTTGGAAATGTCACCAATTATACGACATGTTCTCAAGTAGTGCCGTGGACTATAGATATCGGTAGATGCATTGCATACTCTCACCCGTTAAAAAATATGTAGAATGTTCTTCTTTTACTTATTTTTATTATGCTCAACATCTAATTTAGCTGGTTTTAATATCAAGTAAGAATCACTAGTTGCTAGTCAAATATTCTTCATCGTTGTTAGATTTTTATATGATTGGATTTTGATATAAAAAGAAATTTTATAGTTAATTTATTAGTGCTTTTTAACTATAATCAAATAAGGTTTCTTAAATATTTTTATTAAATAATTCAAAGCTAGTACTTGATCCTAATTAGTTGCGAATTACTAAAAATACGAAGCATAAAAACAGAAAAAATAGTATTCGTTATTGTTAAATTGTCATTTGATGGGTTTTTAAATCAATTAAAATTCTTAATTTTTTATTCTGTATACAAAATATGATTTGTTTTAATTCTATCAGTTAAGGCTTCTACATTATTATTTGTTTCTAAATTGAGGTTTTTTCTTTTTTTTTTCTTTTGATGAAATACTTCAATAGTAGTGGCCAGTTCCAATTGATTAAGTCAAAAAATTTAAGTTGCGAGGTTTTAGGAAATAGTAGAAGACTTAAAAAAGACTTAAAATAAAAAATTTGAAGGAAAGAAAAGAGAGAGGAAAAGGGGAAAACAACATCAAAGTCAGTTCACTTGGATCCAAAATGAATTTTTAAATAAAAATAAAAGTGGGGGGAGAGAGTGGGAGATGGAGAGTCATTTGTGTGTTCCAGGCCTCTGGAATCAACGACCTCATCGTTCATTTGGAATGGAACAATCACCAGCGCCAAAGTCACTCATTTGCATTTAGGGTGACTAACATATTATATACATGATATGAGAGATTGTGGTATGCAATAAAACTTGACAGCGGACATCTATTCATATAAAACCTACGGCTGAGATTCTGTATTGACAGGCAACATTTTTTCGGAGTATTACTTTTTACATGAGTATACATTTATGATTTCTTTTTCTTCACAAGTCAGAAGAAGATATATGACATACACGATAGTAAAACAGACTAAGCATATTGTTTTCTTAGATGACGAGCTAAATTACAAAAGGTTTGCTAATTTATATGTAATGCAGCGAAAATGGCCAGGCTAAAGCAGGCAAAGGAAGAGGCCGACAAAGAGATTGCTGAATTCCGTGCACACATGGAAGCTGAGTTCCAAAAGAAGCTTGCCGCGGTACATTCCATCTCCATTACTTTCATCATTTGATTTTATGTATTGTCTCAAGTATATACTCACTCTTGATGATATTCATTGGGTTGGTATAACAGAGCAGTGGTGATTCTGGTGCAAATGTTAAGCGGCTCGAACAAGAAACAGAGGTGAAGATCCGCCACCTAGAGGGACAGGCGTCGAGCATTTCGCATGATGTATGCCAAATGCTTTTGAGGCACGTGACGACCGTGAAGAATTAGCTGGCTCTGGTGGCGCGGCGAAAGATGGTTCTGAAATCTTCCAAATATTAGAGAATGGTTATATTTTTGAACCATTGTTGATAGGCATGTATTCTGTGCTTGGAAATAAGAGGCTGATGCCTCCCCCTTAAAATCCCTAAATTTTACTGGCCGTTTGAAGTTATTCCTGTATTGATTATTCAAACCTCGTGGCTTTGAAATGGTATTTTCAACCATGTGGACTGTTACCGATCATTTTCTGGAACAATGATCCAATTTTTAGGACTAGAAAGAGGCTGTTTGATATTTAGTGTATCTTATGTTTTAAATTTATTTTCATATATATTATTACTTTTTTGTTTCTCAAGCAGCAGCAGCTGCTGCTGCTGCTGTGTGTGTTGGATTATTATGGTTTGTTCGATCGCTGTTTCAGTCAGCTATGACTGTCGAGCTTCCCTTGGGAGAGAGCATTTCCTTAGCACAGATAGATACAGAGAAAGTAACGAGTTTTCTTTTGTTATTATTTTTGTTATGAGAGAGACCGATAAATGGCGGTAGGAAACAAATGATAAAATCAAATAAAGACCAAACAGTGTTTGCTGCATTGATGGGCTTGGCATGTGATGTGCCCCAGCTACACGGACATTTGAAAATTGGGTTCAAATGGGCCGGCGTCACACGGCATCCCAATTTTGACTGGTTGACCCTAACCGACTCGTTCAGCCCCTAATAATGACCATATCCAAATTGGATCCGAACCACGAGTCCATTGGCTCAAGCCTCAAATCTAGCCACAGGCTTCTGCTTTGACTTCGTCTTCATCACTCCTTTTCTCTCTTTTTTCTTGCCTGCTTGCATCATGTAATGCATAATGGCATATGCTTTTTGTACTTCATTTTTTAGTAATTAAAATAAGATATATTTTAGTCTGAAAGATAATACTTAATTATATTTTTTGTTCAATAATATGTTTATGCAAAATTTATCAATGTAGGACATTTTGGTTGGCTAAATTTTGGTGCAATGAAAAAGAAGCCGCCCAAATTTTGATGGTCCAATATATTTTGTTGGTGTAAATGCTGAAAACAACCATAACGTTTAGCATATTTGCCGAGGAGCAATCGCTATAGCGGCGCCTCTCTGCTCCCTTTTGGGAGCCGCGGGACTGAGCATACACTCGTGCACCATACCGTTTTCCGTTGAATGAAAAAAATAATCCTTGTAATTATCCAACAGTGCCATCGTCCTAAATTATATAATTTCTTGATGGGTGCCTAATGACACACGGAGCTAAGCCTCATAACATCAAAACACTAAATATCAGCTAAACTTAAGAGGGTTTGATCGTTTATTCACGCATCGTAAAACGACACACGGAGCTAAGCCTCATAACATCAAAACACTAAATATCAGCTAAACTTAAGAGGGTTTGATCGTTTATTCACGCATCGTAAAACTTTTTGCGATGGGTAGATAAACGAGTAAAACACATTTGCTCCACCAGATATTTGATGTTACGAGGCTTTATGATATGAAAATCAAAATGAAAAAATTACAAGTGATACACATTATTCTCTTTACTAAATCCGCTCTTCCTCTGTTTTTCTTATCAAGAAAAAAAATCAATCAAGCTCGGAGTCCTCTCAAGGATCTCCTTTTCTTTGCTGATTTTCTTGTCGCTATCTCTAAAGCTTCCCTATGACCCATTACAATCTTTCGGTGCCCTGCATCAACATCTCTCTCTCTCTCTCCCCCCATCATCCACTCCCTTTGAAATCATCGAATCCTTCGTCTTCTCTCTCATGCTTTATGCCCATAGAAAAGGTTCGTTCATGTAGCAAAGCTCCTCTCCATCTCCCAACCCAATTCCCATGTCAATGGCCATCGAGGATCCACCATCCAATAACTCAAGCCCACGGCTCTCCTTCTCGCAAGACCTCATCCAACCCGGTAGCCCGTTTTCTCCTCAGGATAAACCCGCAACATCCACGAATCCTGATTTCGACTTCAACGTCGGCATCGAGGCGGCATCGGACCACGATCCTTCGCCGGCCGACGAGCTCTTCTCCAACGGCAGGATCCTCCCTATACCCATCAGAAACCCGAATCCGAACCCAAACCCGACAGGGAGCGCGGACCCGGTAGCAGGACCCGGCAGCGAGAAGAGCGCCGGGAAAAAGTCGTTATGGCAGTTCGGGCGGAGCGCCAGCCTCGACTGCGCCCGCACTGGGATGGTCAAAAAAGTCAACTTCTTGAGGAGCTATTCTGCCGGGTCGGATCCGAACCCGAGTTCAAACCCGAAATCCCAACCACAGGCAAAACTGAACCCAAACCCGAAACCGCCGCGAACGAAGGGAGCAAAGAAGAGCTACTACTTTGAGGGAGAGAAGAGGACGAGGGCCGTCCCGTTGTTCCCCAAAGAGAGAGGGTTGATTGGATTTTTACTGTGCAACTGCGTTGGGGGTGGTAATCACAAGATTAAAAAAGGTATTGATTATTATTGTTCTCCATAAATTTTTTTTTTTTTTGCATTTTAATTTAAAGGCTCATTTTAAAAGGGTTTTTAATTTATTTTTTTAAGTGTTTGTGAGGTTGGTGAGATGGAGATGTAGGATAGCTCTGTAAAGGTTCTCTTATTCCTTGCTTTTTAAAAGAGAGATTTGTATTGCTGGGAGCTTGTTGTTGTTTGTTGTTTGTTGTTGGGATTTTGATTTGAGAGGGAGATTTGCACTGTGTGTATTGTAACTTGACTTTGTATCATTTGCTCATTATATTGTATTCATTCATTTTCTTTTCTTTTATATATATATATATATATATTCCTTTTGCTGTTGGGCTTTAATTGTAAGGTCCAACATATGGATCATGTTGGTCACAAAGGATAAATTAGTATTTACAGTATGTTTAGGTGACATAAAGCATATCCAATGCAAGTAGGAATCTGATTGCAAGATACTCTCATTTATTTCTACAAGTGTACGTCTCAAAACTACGTGGGCTTATGGGCTTTATTGTATGATCTTTGTGAAGCCAGCCATTGATTGGGCCATGATCCATGGATTTCCCATAGGCATGATCCGCGGTCGCGATTTAGGAAGTATTCCTATTTCTCTTACCCATGGTGGTGATTGCCTTCATAGGTAAATACTCGTGTACAAATGGGATTCTGATTGCAAAATACTAAGTGTATTTATAGGAGTATACGTCCCAAAACAGTTTTAGGCTTGTGGGCTTTATTGTATGATCTTTGTGCAATCAGCCATAGATTGGGCCATGATCCATGAACTTCTCGTGGGCCTAATATTGAGACGTAACCCTCTTAAAACATTTTCTTCTTATGATGAGAGTGTGTGTGCGCGCGCGCGCACGCTCACGTGTAAGATTATGAATCAGAGAGAGAGAGAGAGAGAGAGAGAGAGAGAGAGAGATTATGAATCAAAGATCTGCAATAATTGTCGAAGTTCTCGGGGAAATGATGCTATCCTGTTAGTTTTCTTCCAATTTAACTAATAGCGTGAGCCTTATTGGTTCAAATCCAAACATTCCCTGAGTATACATGTACATCTAATGCAATTCGTAAGTGAAGTGTTTGACCAAGCCAGGCACAGCCCACGCAAAACCATCTGAGCTAAGAATTGGCACAATTTATTTATGGGAGTTGCTACCGGCACAACCATTTTTGCTCTGTGCACGATCGGATTATTAACAAGTTTGACATTATTCCTCTTTTACCATCATCTGCGAGAGGGGGCTGTGTTGTCAGAGGTGGGAGCGGCAAAGGAACTGGGGAGGTCGGAGGGGGGCAGGGGAAGAGGGATAGTGGAGATCGTAGGAGGGAGAGTCGGAGGAGCAGATCGGAGGAGGGAGAGTCAGGCTGAGGAAGTTGGAGGAGGGGGCGGCAGGGCTGGGGAGGTCGAAGGAGTGGGCAGCTGTTGTTAGGCCGTTTTACTCACGCACACAAAACCAGGGACAATTTCGGAATTTTGCCTCAGTTGTGCACAGTGAACAGTTTTCAGTGGCAAACTTGTATATACGTGTAAAATCGAGAAGAATATGAAATATTTTTGTATTGCTTGATGATCAATGGTTACAGGAGAAACCCCGTATATATAATCACGACTCATTAGTAGGCATAAAAACCTAAGAGACACATAAACTAGAACCCAAGAGACACACTAAACAACACCCCAAGAGACATTACAGAAGAATCAAAGAATCACAAACCTATTTTCTAGACACTAATAATTATCTTTAACACACACCCCTCCCCCACCCCCCCCCCCCCCCCCCCCCACACACACACACACCCACACACACCCCTCCCCCATCCCCTTTCACCCCTCCAGGGGCGGAACCAGGATTAGACGACTGGGGGGGGCCGGACGGCGTTGCAAGATGACATACAAACTGCATTCGTAAAGCATACAAATGCGATGGTGTACAAGTCGACGAGTCCAAAGAGATAAAGGAGGTGGTTTTCCATTATGTCTAAGTATATTTGAGATGACAAAATGAAAAAAAAAAGATATGAAATTCATTGCTCAGGCACCATGCAACATATGTTTTAGGGATCAAGTAAGAAAGCCAAAAACAAAAACATGTTTTAATTGCATGAGAACGAAAATAAGTTTCGAAAATTCAAACTAGATTACCTTAAACTAGCAGCAAATTATCCCAAGCATTTATTAAACACAAAATTGTTCACATATTAACCAAAATATGAACAAGAAATTGACGCTCACGCTGCTTACATCATTAATTTGCAAAAAAACAAAATTTTAAAAATATAATCATTGAAACTAACCTAGAATTAATTAATCTTTTCAATTTAAGGGAATGGAAGAAGCTTGTTTTGTAACTAGAATTTTAGTTAGACTAAGTTAGCCATGAAAATTTAAAAACGCTAATTATAAATCACAACGTTCACTTGTGTAATCAGACAATTCATATTTTTGTTTAGACATTTTTCTTTTATCAATTATATGCTAACTCAGCTATAGTATAATCAAAAACATGAAAAAAAAAAGAGCATACGTTTCAAAAGAAAATATTAAAAGAAAATATTCAGAAAATTGAACCCATCAAGATTCGAACCTAGGATCACTAGCCTGGGAACGAAACGCACAACCACTAGGCTAAGATAACAACAATGAAATGTGAGGTGCAATCATTTACTTAAGCTTGCCATGCTGCCTTATATACATATATTACTCATGAAAATTTTGAAAAATGGGGGGGGGGCCCGGGCCCCCCCAGGTCTAACGTAGGTCCGCCCCTGCACCCCTCCCCTCCAAGCAACAAAACTCGGCGTGTAACTTTGAGTTTGGAGATGAATTGCATTAACTAGAAAGAAGATCAAGAGTGAGAGATGATGACGACATTGAATGACCGTGGAGTGAAAGACGTAGGAGGTAGAAAGTACAGGGCACGGTGGTCGCAGAGTTGTGGAAGCCGCAGGGGGCCAAGGAGGTGACGGAAAGGGGAAATGCCACTTGGGGCCGATGATGTACAATAGAGGGCGATGAGGTGCCGCAGGGGACGAGACCGGTGTAGGCTGATGAGTTGCCGCAGGGGGCGGAGGTTGCAAGGGACCGATGAGGTGCCGCATGGGGCAAGGTCGCTCGGGGCTAATGAGTTGACGCAGTGGCCGAGGCCGCAAGGGTCCGATGAGGTGCCGATGCTGTCGCATGGGGCGAGGCCGCTGGGGGCTGATGAGTAGACGTAGGGGGCCGAGGCCGCAGTGAACCGATGAGGTGCCGCATGGGGCAAGGCCGCTGGGGACCGATGAGTTGTGACTAGGGAGGGGTGCCGGTGTTATGTTGCAGGGGGCTGAGGCCGTTGGAGGCCGTGCTCCGATGATTGAAGAGGAAACTATGATGCGACTCCAGTGATTGAGGAGGCCGTGCTCCGATGATTGAAGAGGAAACTATGATGCGACTCCAGTGATTGAGGAGGCCGTGCTACAGTGATTGAGAAGGAGGCTGTGCTCTGGGGATTGAGGAGGATACTGTGCTGCGACTTTAGTGATTGAAGAGGCTGTGCTCCAGTGATTCATGCGATAAGAATGCGACGATGTTGTAGAAGAAGGCACCGATCTGATCTGATGAGTAAGAGTGCCGATCTGATCTGATGAGTGAGGACGCCGGTCTAATGTATTACAAAGGGCTGGAGTGATTGTCCCTCCCTCCCACTCTTGGGGGAAGGGCCCCTCTTGGGGGAAGGGAGAGTTGGCAATGGAAAAGAGCTTAGGGATCAGTTCAAGAGCATTGGCTCGGATATCATGTAACATTGAGAAGAAGATGAAATGATTTTGTATTGCTTGATGATCAATGGTTAGAAGAGAAGACCACGTATATATAGTACATGACTCATTATTCGGCATAAAAAACTAAGAGACTATATAGTACATGACTCATTATTCGGCATAAAAAACTAAGAGACGCATGCACTGGAGCCCAATAGCCGCATCAAACAACATCCCAAGAGACGTTACACAAGAACCAAAAAAGCGCAAACCTATTTTTGGCCTGGGCCCGTTCAAAATCCCCCCCCCCCCCCCCCCCCCCCCCCCGCGGGCCGGCCGGCCGGCCGGCCGCCAGGCCATTTTGCCACCCTGACCTCTTATTGGGTTGGATTCGGGTATGACCCTTCTAGATCAGAAAACCCGACTACGCATTCAAAAGATGGATCACCAACAACCTAATCTTGCCCTTCAAATCTGTTTGTTTTTCTGATCGAAGGAGACTGGCAGACATTCCTACCTCGTTTAGGATCTATACACAAGACCAAGTTCAGATCTCCAAAGTAATTATAAATATAAGCTACAAAAGGAATTTCTAGGCAAGGGAGTAAGAACGGAGGTCACAACAATTGAAGAAAGCCCAACTGACTGAAAAAATCATGCAAAAATATGAATGCAAGAACTATTTTTCACACCCTACACCCTTTCTTATTGACCGGAAAACCCCTAAAATAAAGAAACTCAAGGATCAGCTTCCTTCTTTAACTTCTTCAATAAAATAAACTTATTAGAGATCTCTTACCAGTAGGAAGCCGCATCCAGTTGCCGCCGACTCTTCGTTGATGGATCATCTGCAAGCTGTAGCAATTGACCCAGAAATCCTTTAGAAGATGGAAAATTTTCTTGAAGCAGCCTAGGGCCAACACCATAGACCACCACAAAAGGGTTTTTAGAGATCTTCCGCATAGCCCCAATGCGAAGGAAGCACAACCTCCGGCCTGCTCATGAATATGAGCATAAATTTTGGTTTGCATGTCTCTAACTCACTCCAACTGATTAGTTGCACCTGTATTATTCCATCTAGTTCGATTTGCTTGAGGCCTTCTCAGAACTCTCAAGACAACATAGAAAACATGTCCAGATTGAAGCTGCTAACTATCACGGATTCACGGCCCATGATGGATGCACCAAGAAACTTTAGTAGCCCAGAATTAAACACTAGATTCAAAAATACAAAACTTTGATATAATGTTCATTAGCAACATAGTGCTGAATAAACTGTTAACAAATTATGTGCATGGTTCTTGAGAGCTAACTGGAGTTGGCACTAGCGCCAATCCATTCACAAGTCTGTTTCTTTGGGAATTAGCATCTTCCATCTGTTTGTTATGTATGTACCACTCCCTCATGTTATGAAGCACATGCACGATGTAATGAATAAGAATCTAATCGATTTCACGAAGATATTCTAGCTTGATCTTAGATTCAAAGTTGCAGTTCTTCTCTTTAAATTTACCGTAAATGATTCAAAGTTGCAGTCTCAAAATAGTTCTTGTGTGTATCAAAAGAAGTACATGGTGTTGACAAGAAATTTGATAAAGAGGGGATGTAGAGAACAAACAAATATAAATTTCAACACAAAGGAGCCTTTTTTTTCACGCGGGAAACAAAATTTAGAACACATTTATTATATAATTCACAAATTTGCATATCAAATGTGATGTGATACAAGCACCAAACTAACCAAAGGGCTGAAAGATTACATTGGGCAGCCGGCATCTTGCAAACTCTTCAAATAACTCAACTTATTTGCACGATCCTAAGTTTTCTGAAGAAAAAAAGGAACAAAAATGAAAATGTTAGATCTCAGCCAGTTGAATTATACTGTAAGAAAGAGAGAAATGGCCGAAAAGAGAATTAATCACCTCGACGTCAATTTTGTACAAGTCTGGTGTTATCTCAGACAACCACAAGCCCGGGAAAAGCGACTGCGAAAAAATTTACAAACAAAGAGACATGAATTAGTCAACTACTCAAATTTATCATAGGTTGCTAATTTAAATCGCTGAATATTTATTCACCAATTCTATCCAATTGGTAAAATCTGAAGCCAATTTGATATACAAAAGACCATGTAGATAGATGCGAAATTTCTTTAGAAACACAAACAAAAAAGATAAGAATTTTCCGAAATATGGCGAGCAGAAACGCATCTCAGCTTGAATGATTTGGAGTTTGAATAACGGAAAGGCAAAGAAATTAGCAATACAAATAATCTAAAGGATCGACCCAAAACAGAGTTAAAAGAAAATGGATCGATTACTACATTATATGATACAGTTCTCAAAATAATAAAGAGAGAAATTTTTCAGACGATGAAGAAAGTACTGATCAACAAAGAATCAACTAACATCTCCAAGGAGAAGAAATTATCCTGGTAAATTAAAGAATGGTGTGATCCATAAAATCGCAATCTTTTTTCAAAAAACAAAATGCAAAGTTATCTGTTAAATCGATGAACCATGCGATCCAAGGAATTCAAATATATCTAGAAGAAGCCCACAGTTTCTTCACAAAAAAAAAGCCCACGGAATCAAAAGAAGCATATGAAATCAACTACAAAAACTTTTTGTTTTTCAAATGGAACAAGAATAATGCGATCAATCAAAAGAACTAAGCGATCAATCGAAGACCATTCCGTTTCCCTCAAATCTCTTAAAAATGAAAACCGAAATCAGCTCAAAACAATCGAAAAGAACAACGATTCAACTGAAAAGCAAAACTTGAAAGAATGCTCACTTCATCATAAATCCCGTCAAATTCATGAAGAAAAGACCAAATTTAGCGCTAAAAACTTCAAATTTTAATTTCTTTTCTTTCTCTTACATCGAGCTGCCGCTGGATATACTTGGCCCTCTTCTTGGGCCTCCTCGGAGGCTTCGATCCCTTCATCTTCCCAAAATCCTCTTCGATCTCCTCCCTCGTCAACGCGACAGAAAATTTGCACCTTTCCCCCTTGTAATTCTCCTCCCCATCCGATCTCGCCATCTTCACCGAATTGCCCTTCTCCGGCTGCAAGATCCTGGGCGACGGCGGCGATGGGGACGACGACGAGCTCCGATTCAAATTCGGGCTCTGGCTCTGGCTCGGATACTGCTTCTGGTTCGGGCTCGGGCTCGGGCTCGCCGACGAGATCCGATTCGGATTCGCCCGCCTGGTCCTCAAATTCCACGGCCTAGCGGGCGACTCGGCCTCCTCCTCGACCCGTTTGGGCTTGGGCTTGGGCTTAGGATCGGATTCGGACGACGATTTGTTGTTGTTGTTGTTGCTGCTGGGAGAGGCGGTGGGGTTACCAGCGGCGGAGAGATTGACGCAGCGGAGGACGCGCTGGTTGCCCCAGGAGAGAGTTGGGGGGAACGAGAAGTTGTGGAGGGAGCGGCGGCGGCCGTGGCCGTCGGACGACGGAGGGGAGGAGTGACGGAGGGCGGATGAGGCGGTCCGCTTCTCTGCCGGCGATGGGAGGCGGGGACGGCGAGGGGGGTCCTCGGTGGCGGCGACCATTAGGCGGCGATGTGACCCGAACTCGTCTTTTTTTAAGAGAGAGAAAGAGGAGGGAATGAGAGTGGAGAGGGACGGAGAGAAGAGAGGGTGATTTTAATAACGTTCGGTTTTGTTCGCGAAGGGTTTTATATTATAAGCGGTGTTTTTTCGGAAAGGACCTTGATATTCATTGCTTTGCGATGTTAGGCTCCTATTAGAAAGGAGCTTTTACCATTTATAGTAAAAGGGTGTGGATAGTACTAAAACACCCCTTGTGATGGTAAAATTGTAAAAACTCATTTATAATTTCGAAAAAATATTAATAAATAATTTCTGCTGGTTCTTGTAATTTTATCACGTTTAATAAAGTTTGTGTGATGTAACTTGTAAGAGTTAAGCGTGTTCTTTCTTATTCGCTCCTCAAATCTTCTACCATGCATTGAAGTTCTTGAATATTTTTTGTGATCATTTGTGTTAGTAAACGGGCACAAATCTAGCTGGATTATCCGTGTACCCAATCCATTTGGCGTCCTCAACCCGATATCTCCGGCTCATAGCGGGGTATCCTCGAGTCAGCTGAAGGGGTCGTTGACCATTGGACTGGCGCTAACATTCAGGGGAGAGTTAATTGGGCCGAGTAAATGAACAGCCGTTAATTCAAATCCCAAAGAAAATCGTGCCTGAATCAATGAGCGACGGTTACACACAATCAAGGAGAAATTAAGAAGGAATGTAAAGTGGTTCAAATTCCAAGGTACGAGGTCTAAGACATAAAACTCTACTTTCTCAGCTGATATTTCTTGTATATTCGAGCTTGCGCCGCCAGTCCTGATACGAACCTCAGTGGGTCGATCTCAGCCGCAACAAGCTCTGTATCTTCCTTAAGTTGCCACACTAACTTAAGCATCAGAGGGGATTTGAGTCGGAACCCAAATCCAACCCCCTTAACGTGTCCATGTGGTGCAGATCGACGATCATCATCCAGCGTCGAGGGTCGTTACCGAGCTCTCCAGCCTCGAACGATCGATGCATCTGTCGCTCGAATGTCGATCGAGCACGCATCATCTTCAACTACAGAGCCCGACCTGGGTTCTTCCAACCAATGGTCCCACTCCATTCGCTGACGAGGCTCTGACCCAGCACCAAGAGTCTACGTCAGCTTGACAACTGTCTCGGACAATTTTGGCCTCAACAGTTTGCATACATAATAAATAGAAATTAGATCATAAATCTTTGCTTCAAGAATAAGATAAGATTTATGTCTAAATGCTTTTCTAAAAATACCACTTATGTATTGACCGTGTCTAAGACATGTTAACTAAGGCAACGTCATCCGTTTTAATCACATTCCAAAATGTACAAGCTTTTACAAAATATACGATTTTAAATGCATAATATATCATGCTAAGTAAAATGGTTGCCAATCTTTCAAATTATTTACGGAAGCAGGTGTATTTATAGTCCAAGTTTAAGGGAGCATCTACAACATTACTGCTTCAATGAACACCATAATTAATTGTAATGTGGGATTTTTATACAAAAAAAAGAATTGCAAAAGGACATGCTTGGTTTAAGAGTGGAGTGCTGTTATTTGCACTACACCGTTTTATAAATACACCACAAAATTTTTTCCTTTCCAATTTTAACCCTAAGATATCTAATTTCAACACACAACACCCCATCTTAAAATTATTATATACTGTTAAAATTAATAAAGTAACTAATGTGTTTGTTTGGGGGGGGTGATCGCCGGAGTCGTTCGTGGCGACGGAGGGCTGATGTAGATCGCCGGAGTCGTTCGTGGCGTGGATCGGAGCTGCTATTGAATGGAGGAGGGGCTGGCGTTGGTTCAAGAGGAGGAAGGAGATTGGCGGGGTGCTTGACGGAAGGGGAGAGTCGGATGTAGGTGTGTGTCGGAGTGTAGATGGCGGCGATGGGCTGAAGGGGTTCGCCGAAGATGTTCGGGGTGTAGAGTGACGGTGAACGGTGACGGGGAGAAGGGCTTGAGGCGTCGCATGCGAGGTTGTGGGGTCGACGGAGTTGTGTGGGGAGCTGGCGGGAGGAAGGAGGAAGGTGGAGAAGCTGGCGGTAGGAAGGTGGTGTCCGGAGTTTGATGGGGTTCGGGTTGTTGGGGGAGCTCGCCGGAGGCGAATGGCTTGAGCTCGCCGGAGGCGAAGGGCTCGTCGGGGTTCGGGTTGTTGGGGTAGTCGGAAGCTTGGGTGTTGTGCCTCTGAGGTGAGAAGCCTGTGTGGTAAAATTAGATTTGTTGGGATTAAAATTGGAAAGGAAAAGTTTTTGTGGTGTATTCATAAAACAGCGTAGTGCAAATAACAGCACTCTTAAGAGTGGTGTGCTTTCTAGAAAAAATAATATTGTATTTGGTAATCCTAGTGAAATTATTCTCATTAAAGACATGACAAAGTTAGCCACGAGCAAGGAAGCAAAGCTTAAAATCTCAGATAGTTTATTAATTTTGTAATTTTAAGATAACGTATGTATTTAATTTTAATTATAGATAAGATAAATAAACTCAGAAAAGGTTAAGCAAAGCTTAAAATGGAAATAAGAAGGGGAAAATGAGATAAATTAAATTATCATCCTATCAATGATAGAGGTTTATACTTAAAAAATGCGAACCTTTTTAAATTCGATAAAACACATGCAAATAAGTCATTTGAGTTGGACGTTTCTACAAAAAATCCCAGGCTTGAGGCCGCACGCGGGTTTGGGCGGACCCTGTAGATCGGTAGTCAATTTGAGCCACGAGACTCGAAAGCGTACTCGTTCTTTGTTTTTCTTTCTCGCCTTCTAGAATCTGTAATTTGCAATTTGATCCCTCAAAAGGGTAAGAAACGTTAATTTAGTTGATATCTTAATGAAACAACACAACACACTGGATATTGATGAAGGTATCGGAACACCCACTGTGAGCGTAAGTGACTGGTAAGTTCCCTTCATTCTTCCATTCACACATTGTGAGTTCTTTTGTTCATTTTTTAAAAAATTATATTCTGTTGTGAACGGTTATTTAACCGTAGTTGGGTGAGATTCTGGGCTATCTTAGAGATAGGCCCATATCATTGTAAGCTCATCTGTGTACTCTTCCAAATGCCTATAAATAAAGAGCTGGGGGTTCCTCCCCCAGTAGTTGATTCATAACACGTTATCAGCACGAGCCTCTAAAAATTTTTCTTTCCACAAAAATTCTTTTCGTTCGTTGCGAAGGCGAAGGCGAGACGAGACGGGAGATCCACACGCGCGGTGCAAGGCTTCCTCAATCGAGCGTCGTCATCCGCGTAGGGCTTCGTTCAACCGTCGCTATATCCGGAGGACGGAAATAGAGGTATAATCACTAAAAACAATGTTTTTAATCATACGTATGATTGTCCCACCCCTAAATCTCGCAAGATCGATATGGGGATCGATTGTCGCCTTGAAAACGACGAATTTTTCATCCCAAAAATCAAATTTTTAGGGTTATATTATGTAATCCCTAAATTTTGCCCGCCGGCGGCTTTGCCGCCGGCCCCCCTACCCTCTACGCCTCTCCCCCTAGAAGAGGGGGGCGTCGGCCGCCGGTCCCCCCTGCAGAGGGGGGCGTCGGCCCACCCGCCGCCTCCCCCTCTGCAACCCGCCGCCCCCCCTCCTGCAGAAGGGGGCGACAGCCCAGCCGCGCCCTCACTGCAGGGGGCAGCGGCCCCCGCCGCGCCTCCCTACAGGGGGGGCGGCGCGAGCCACACTGTAATGCCCATATGTGTAAAATACTATTGCGTGTGTACACATAGTAATTTTGTTGTGTGCGTAGAAATTTCCTACATGTACGGCTATCAGATGACTCGGATATGTTTTGGATATATAAGTGAAAGTGTGTGGTTGGATAGTGGATTGGTATTATGGTTAGCGTGCTATTGGTGTTATTAGCGCGCTTAGCGTAAAATAGTAAGCTCATAATAACTGGTGATGCTGAGATAGTTATTAAAGGATAATATTGTTATTATTGGTGTTGGGTCGTTATTTTGGTCGTTATTATGTTGGGTCATTATATTGGTGTCATTCTTCCTGTTACTGATTGAGGCTTCAGCTAATTTTAACAGCTAGAGTAGGTTGGTTGAGCTTTGTTATTGGGCTTGAGTTAGTGGTTTTAGTAGCTAAAGAAGAGATGATGAGGATTGGAATGGCAAACTTGTAATACCCAAAATCCCTTCCCTTAATTCCTAATTCCTCTTTCCTTTTTCATGTTTCCATCTCCCTCACGCAATAGGGCCGGCTCCTCCATTTTCTCCCTCAACCCGCCGCACCAAGAACTCCATGGCCGAGGCTTCCCTATGGCCGAGCTTTACATGCCGAAATTCTCCTCTACTTCTTCTCTTTCTCCCCAAGAGCAAGCCCCTTCCTCTACACTTGCCAGGCCGAAGTTTCCATCCCCAGGCCGTCGAAATTGTCAGGCATGTTGCCGAAATTAAAGAGGGGGAGGACTTCAGAGATTGAAGGAAGAAAGAAATGGAAAAGAAGAGAAAGAATGAGGAGGAGGAAAGAGGAAGGGAGAAGAAGAAGTTAGGGTTTGAGATTTTGGGAGCTTGATGAAGAAGGAGGAACTTCATGAAATTGGAAGAGGGTTTGGATTAGGGTTTGTATTTGAAGAGGAGAATTGGGATTTTGGGGATGAATGATGGGTTCATGGTGAATTTCATGGAGCTAGGGGGGTTTCATCAAATTGGAAGAGGATTAGGGCTTGGAGCTTGTAGATGATGGATTTCTCTTGGAATTTGGTGGATATCTCCTTGATTTGAGGTAGGATTCCAACCACATCTCTCATGTTTCATTCATTTCATGTTGAATTGCAGAGTTGGTAATTTTAGGGTTTTTTATGTAGCACCTTGTCTTGGTGCATTCTTGGTCGAATTTATGAGTTGTGATGAGATGTGTGATGCCATGATTTTGATAGTTTAAATTTGTGAAATTGTGAAATGGCCCTCATTATGAAATGTTGGAAGCTTCTCATTTTAATTAAGTTTATATGATGTGTTGAATTTAAATGAGGCTAAGTTTATGATTCATGTTGACTTGTGTGATTTGTTTCCTCAATTAAGTTAAATTGTTCCCATTTGGATAAATATGTGGCCATGTGGTTGGTTTACCATGTTGGGATGAGTTGCTTGAAGCATTGAATAAGATTCATGTTGTTGAATAATTTTATGATGCTATTTACTATTCTTTTGATATGGCGGAACTTAAATTTCACTTGTTTCAATAGTCAAGTGAAATTGTTCTCATTTTGGTTACATTGATAAAATGAAATAGCTCTCCTTTTGTTATTTTGATTAAATGAAATTGTTTAAATGAAATTGCTTAAATGAAATTAATCAAGGCAAAGGTGGCAACTTACTCCCATTTTGTTATAATGAATAAATGAAATTGTTTGCATTTGTTGGAATTGGTGACAGCTTAATTTTCAATTTACAATCATAACGAATTTATGTGAGCGATGATTTATATGGCGCTACAATTATGCTTCAAGATGGTTTGAATGTCTTACTTCATTAATGTTGTGGAATGGTTCTCATTTGGATGGTTGGAAGTTCTATTAATCACTTTTGTTGTATGAGGAATGTGAATGATGCGAAAATGAAATGAGGAGGGGAGATTGGCAATGTGTTGTTGTTTTTATGCGGAATATGGCATGATGGTGAAATGATGTGATTAGGACACGAGGTGGAGTGCATGGGCATGGACAAAGTGCCGCGGTAGGTGGCGGGTGAACACGCTGTTGGCCACCTCTTGATCCATTAGGTGACTCCACGTGGAGGTGGCTCCACGTTGATTCGGAGTAGAAATCACGATACACTTGCACGCCGGCCCATTCATAGATCCCATCGCATCGCATTGTATTGTTTGTGTTTCATAAGCATCATGGCATCATTGAACATCACATGTGGTTCGTGGATATATGTATCTTTGTAGTTGGTGTTGTTGTTGTAGTATTTGTTGTTGTTGTTGTGGTGTTGTTGGTGGTGTTGTTGACGGTGTTGGCCTTGGTATTGTTTGTTGTTGTTGCGGTTTGTGTTATATTTGTTGTTGTTGTTATTGTTTGTAGGACACCACATATGTGCGATTAAATTCTAATTTGGGGTTGTTGTGGAAACCGTAACTCTAGTTTGCGAAAGGGTTGTAGTTTCATTAGAAATCCTAAATTCACTAAAAACTACAAGTTAGTTATCGAAACTTGCCGAAAAACACTAGATGAGGCTTTAGGGCTGTTTGGAAGTAATAAATGGTTAAAGTTTGTAAATTGAGTTAATAAATTTGCTAAAGCTTGCATGTTAGTTCAAGTTGTATTATGTTTCATATCTTGGACTTGCATTTTAATTCAAGGTGCATTCTCGTTGCGTAGTACTGTCTTACTTGTCTTATTAATCTAACTTGCATTTTGGATCATTCCTTAGTTGCATGTAAAGTTCCTTACGTGATTTCCTTAACAATAGGACAAGCTCCAAAAGTAAATTCTTTAAAATTAGCAATATATTCAAGTTGCTACTTGGTTGTATTTGGTGTAAATTGCTTAAAGTTAGTAACGTTAAATGCGGGAATAAGTTTATATCAAATAGTGGATTCATATTGCAAGACTTAATGATGGGAGTAATTTGTGATAAGGTTTTAATCTCATTATTGAATATTAATGTTGGTAGTTTAAGTCCGAAGTCAAGTTAATGGTAGTAGCTTTTGATATGCACTCTTTATGTACTGTCGTTAAGCTTGTGTCTAAATTTTGAATGGAGACTTGATAGTGTTGTGCTTATGATCATGTTAGCTTGATTGTTGCTAAGTCCTTTATGGCACTACTCCTATGATTCTTGAGCAAGGTTATGTATTTGTTTTATGATTATAGCAGGTTTCTTTTTGAGAATATTACATATGTTGTAATTGGAAAATTGATAGATACAAGAGAAACTCTGCCGAAATTTTTGCGAGCATTTCGAAAACATTCCATATCATCCCAAGCATTAGAAACCTAGGACAGGACTACATCAAAATGCCGCTTGCTACTTCTCTTTAAATTCCAATAAAATGAAAACCCGTTCAAAAAACTTAGTATAAAAGAAACAATGTGACTTGGGTTTCTTTTGGAAGTTGCTAGTGTGATATTTGGGGTGATGTTATAATGCTCGGTCCAGCTTCCTGTTACCGTTCATTCCTCCTTCTGTAGCACTCACTTTGCTATGCAGGTTCTCCCTTGCGGCAGGTACGTGACCCGTTAGCTATGTCTTTTACTTTGCCCCTACTATTATGAGTTAGATTACAGACTATTGTATAGAGTATGCCGTTCCTTTCCACCATGTGAGTTGGGTTTGGTATTCCTACTGGGTCACGCTGTGACGTGTCCCCGTTGATGTTTTTCAGGTGTTGGTTCGTGTAGTTGGAGGCCCACTAGTCCAGATGGATGAAGTTAGTTGGAGTTGAGGATTTTTAGAGAGTGTGAGAATTTTGGGTGTGAGTGATACGTTGTATATGAGATTTGTATATCGAGATGTTGTATAAACAGGTTGTGTATATATATATCAGTGTTGGATTGTTGGTTCTTTTGTGTTTCTGTGATATCTGGAATGCTACAGGTACTATCCCAGCAGTGCGCAGTGGACCTGCTTGTGTGTTGTCTTTATATTTCCTTCGTAACACCCGCCTCTTTGGAAATACCTGATACAGATTCGTACTTATCGGGTATTTCGGGGAGTGGGGCATTACATTTGGTGGCCCATGCAGGTCACCGCACTGTGGCGTGCATAAGGTAGTGCAAGTAATGCTCCCTATGGGATAGTTGTGTCCTAAAGTGGGTAGTGGCCTTAGAGTCTAGAGTGATCCATCCTTAGACCCCTAATTTTAGAAAGTCCGAGGACAGACTTTATTTTTAAGGTGGGTAGATTGTAATGCCCCTCTGCGTGATATACTATATTGTTTGTGTGTGTAGTTGCATGTATGTGAGTATAGTAGTGAAGTATTTGGATTCCTATTTGGTGTGTATGTTTTGCTTTATGTAATGAGCTTGGTGTTGGGGTGATTGCATGAATATGTGTGTGTGTGTGTGTGTGTGTGTGTGTGTGTGTGTGTGTGTGTGTGTGTATGAAGTGTGTGTGAAGTGTGTGTGTGTGTGTGTGTGTGTGTGTGTGTGTGTGTGTGTTGTGTGTATATATATATATGAAGTGTATTGGCTAGTTATTTTGTGTGTGTGTGTGTGTGTGTGTGTGTGTGTATATATGAAGTGTATTGGCTAGTTATTTTGTATTGGATATTTGCATTGAAGATTATTAGTGAATATTTGTATTGGATATTTATGTTGTATAATGGATATTTGTATGTGTATATGGATGCATAAGTGTTGAATTATGCTAATGATTATTATGTAAGAAATATTATTGACAATATTTTGCATGAAAATATTAGTTGTATGCTTATAGTAAATTTATATGTAGAGATATGAATGAATGTTAAAATGATTATATCTTAATGAATATTTGGATGAATTGATATGTATGGTAGTGAATATTATGAGTAGTGTATACTTTGGTGTATGTTTATTAGGAAGTATGAGAGTTTTTGTAATTATTTTGCAATTTTGTAGAGTATGTGGTGTTTTGTGTAAAAGGGGGGCTTATTCTTTTTCTTTCCACATCTCTCTCTCCTTCTCTAGAACTCTCATTCCCCTTCCCAATTGGAACCCAACCAGCCATTAGGTGAGCTGCTGAAATGTGTAGGGCAATGGGAGAAACAAATGGGAAAAGGAGGAGAAAAGAAGAGGAAAAAGAGAAGAGATGAAGCCCTAACCTATTCCCAACATCTACCCTTTCATTTTCCCCTATTTCTCTTCATCTCCCAGGCCAAAACCTCTCCCCAAAACAGTCCAGATCTGGACAAATTCTGTCCATGCTCTTTTCCTTCATTTTCTAGCCCAAAATCCTTTTTTTCATGCTCCTTTTGGACCTTAATGTTAGCTAGATGTATATGGGGGAGTTTGGAGCTAGAAGGAGGTGATTTCAAGACCTAGGATGATGAATTTTGGAGTGGTGATACTCAAATACGGGATTCTTGGAGCTAGGTGGGTTCTTGGAGGATTTCTTGGTGAAAGCTCATCATTTTTGGTAGGAAACCCTCTCCATCTAGTTTGTTATTCAAAAATTTCATCCAAGCATGCTAAGAGTTTATCTTTAATTATGGAGATGCATTTCTTTTCATGATATTGGTTTATTCATGCTATGAAATTACTCAACACCTTATCAAGTTGTTATTTTGCTATTGGTTTATGTTGATTTCAATTGAACTAATGAATATGTTGTGATGCCATCCATGTGTATGTAGAAATGATTATGTGATGAAAGTTGTCATCTTGCTTTTAGTTTATGTTGAATCCATTGAATAAATGATTATGCTCATTGTGCCATCCAAGTGTTTGAGAAAATGTCTACATGTAGTTAAGTATGAAAAGAGTGCTATGTGTTGAAAGCTATGGTTGTGCAATTATATGTGTTGAAAAGAGAACCATGTTGAAATTATATATGTTGAAAAGAGAAAAAGTGGGAGTGGTAATTATTACAAAGATGTAAATTTGTGGACATTGGCGTGAAATTATGTAACATGGAAGTGGGATTCTAGTGCCATGCATATTTGGAGGATGGTGGCATATATGGCATGGATTTGCGTGGGAGTTGTTATATTTATATGGTTAATTGTTATGTTGAAATGATGTGGTTATGGTGATGGGCATGGCACAAGGTGCATGACCCTTATGTGAGAGTATGAAATGAAGAGAAGGCTCCTAAGTGAAGCCATGCCATAATGACCACATTGTCCACTTATGTATGACACTATTAGCCTATCACCATGCTTAATGCTAATTGTAATAATATAAAGCAATGTATGAAATGTTGGTTTGTTGTAGTTCTTTCTTAGCATGTGAATCCTTATGCTTTTAATGCAATATGTCACTTTGTAGTTGCCATTACATTTTTGCTTCATGTTCACCCTTATGTCATTTTGTGAGATGCCATGTCATGCTAACCATGGAAGCTTTATGATCATTTTTATGTTTCATTTCATATCGTCATGACATGCCATTTATTGATGCATGCATTACAACATTGAATCAGATGGCATATGATAGTTGCATTCATGCATTGAATAATATGCTACATGGAGATGGGCAATTCCTACTGGGTCACGCGTTGACGTGCCCCCGTTGATTTTTTCAGGTAATTGGCAGTTGGAGTTCCTTGGGGTTGGAGCTGGATGCTTTGGGTAGTTTAGAGTGTTGAGTTGTACTCGTGAGTGTAAGTGATGTATTCATAACGGTGTATTCATGATAATTTAATTGATTTCCTTATGTATGAATGAAATATTCCTTGTTGTATTTTGTGTTTAATTATTGTTATCTGGTGTTGTATTTTATTAGTGGAGCATTACGTGTATTTCCCAGCACGTGCACAGTGGACCTGCTAGTATCATTGTATTGTTTCCCCTTCCTCTTCGTAACACTCGCTTTTCGGGTATCCCGGAAAGCGGTGCGTTACACACGCCCCCTGCAGCGAGGGGGGCGGCCCCCGCCCTCCACCCCCGCTGCAGGGGGGGCGGCGCCCCCCCACCCCCCACCCCCAAACCACCGGTACGGCGGCGAATTGGGGGCGGCGACGGCTAACCATAGCCGCCGCCCCCAAAGCCCTATTGGGCCTTTCAGCCCAACTGAACAAGAAAAAAATCTGTCTGCGGGCCTGAAGCCCGCAGCCGGCCTGCGGACTTCAGGCCACGCAGGCCAACACAATTACAAACAAAAAAATCTGTCTGCGGGCCTGAAGCCCGCAGCCGGCCCGTCGGCCAACAATTTTTCAAAAAAAAATGGGGGCAAAGGCTATGAATAAGCCTTAAAAGGCAATTTTTTGGGCTAAAAATCAATTTTAAAAGGGATTTTGAGGGCAAATAAATTCGTGAAAAATCACGGTAAATTATGGGGGCGATTATCTGGCATATCAGGGCTTATTGGGGACTTTTGGGGATATTTGGGATGATTTAAAAAAAGGAAAACACTTTTCCTTCTATAACGAAAATGTCTATTTTGGGCTCTTATTCAATTTGATTGAATAACCCCATTTACCTTACAACTCTTGCATCGTAATGATTTTTCCTGTAAAAATCAAATTTACAAGCTTTACATCACTGGCAAATTCTGTTGGATATTATATGTGTGGTTGTGCATTATATTTAACCTTAATAATTAGGAAGATCATGTGACCGCTCTGCCGTTAGTCACCTAACCTAACGGTGTATGATGTTGCCCAGTGGTCCAATAATTATTAAGTGATTAAATTGTTTATCCATCTCTGCGAATGTTAAATGCATGTGATGCCTATGATGAAAATGTCTGATGAAAATGTTGATGAGCACAATATTTCTGCATAAATGGCTAAATGTGGTTTTTGGATCGGCTGTTTAAGTCCCACAGTTTATTTCCTGCACTTTTCTTTTATTTTTGAGAGATATTGTAGTGAGGAATTTATGTAAATGTCAAAGAAAGAAGACTAACTTCCATAGAGACGGAGGCCACATTTGAAGCTGGAGATATCATATGAGACCCACGGGGTTTCCAAAATTGTATTTTCCTTTTAAAGCTGCAAATTTGTATAATTTGGACTGTATGGACTTTGGACTCTTTCTTGTGGGACTGGCTGATCCACGCATTTAGTTTTTTCATTGAATATTGCCTCCGCATGAAAATGTTTTCTTTGATTAAATATTAATTCATGCATGTTTGTGCTCTGCTAGATAAATGGCTAAAATTGCAAGCGTTGATTTCGAAGTGCTGGATGCATCAGGTAGAAACTATCTAAGCTGGCAGCTAGATGTAAAGTTTCACATGTGGACAAAGTCCCTCATTGCTACTTGATTCTGAGAGAATATTACATTTATTTGCCCCGCATTTGATTGTATTTTACGTATATTTAATGTCTATTTGGTCTCTAATACGTGTATTCTTGAAATATCATTTAATTTTAGTGCATATCGCTTGTTTATACGCAAAATACCATTTTTGGGCCTAATTTTGTCTCCATTTTATTTTTCAGGAGAAGCTTGCAATTTTCCGAATCCAACGGCTATTTTTCCAAATTTTTCAGAGATCGGAGCAATTTTTGGAGATTAAAAAGGCCCAGTAAAGCTATTGGAAAAGAAGAAAAAGAAAAAAAAAGAAAAAAAAGTTATTCAATTGGGGGGCCCCACAGCGGGGCCCACCCGCCTGTGACAGGCGGGCTTTGACCCGCCTGTTAACAGGCGGGCCAGCACCCGCCTGTCACAGGCGGGTGGGCCCCGCCTGTCACAGGCGGGTGGGCCCCGCTGTGGGCCCCCCAATTGAATAACCTTTTTTTTTCTTTTTTTTTCTTTTTCTTCTTTTCCAATAGCTTTACTGGGCCTTTTTAATCTCCAAAAATTGCTCCGATCTCTGAAAATTTTTGAAAAATAGCCGTTGGATTCGGAAAATTGCAAGCTTCTCCTGAAAAATAAAATGGAGACAAAATTAGGCCCAAAATGGTATTTTGCGTATAAACAAGCGCTATGCACTAAAATTAAATGATATTTCAAGAATACACGTATTAGAGACCAAATAGACATTAAATATACGCAAAATACAATCAAATGCGGGGCAAATAAACGTAATATTCTCTCAGAATCACTACTGTGACTGAAAAAGAAAATGTTAGCGACATAGAGAAGGCGCAAGCCATCATCTATATTCGCCGCCATGTGGACAAGACCTTAAAGGCTGAGTACCTTACGGTCGAAGATCTACTTGAGCTATGGAGTGCCCTTGAGGACAGGTATAAACATCAGAAAGATGTTATACTCCCAAGTGCACGACACGAGTGGGAGAACTTGAGACTGCAGGACTTTAAGTCCATTGCTGAGTACAACTCAGCACTTTTTAGCATCACCTCACGCCTGAAGTTGTGTGGTGAGAAAGTCTCAGAAGATCGCATGCTGGAAAAGACGTATACGTCTTTCCATGAAACAGATGCGATACTCATGCAGCAATACCGTGAACGTAAGTTCACCAAGTATTCTGAGCTGCTGTCATGTTTATTCATGGTCGAGCAAAACAGAGAGCTTCTTCTCGCCACTCACAATATGCGCCCTCCCAGCAATGCCCCCCTACCAGAAGCTCACCATTCCTCTTCCTTCAAAAAAAGAGATATAATAAAAGAAAAGAAAGACCACAGAAAGTGGGACACCCGAAAAGAGCCAAGGGCCAAGTACAGCAGCGAAAGAATGAAGGGAAGCGCAAGTTCACCTTGCGCAGAAATGACAACAAGAAAAATGATGCACCCCCCACCCAAGAGGGATTGGGAGGACCAGTACCACAGCTGTGGCATGACAGGCCACTGGTCCAGAGTGTGCAGGACCCCAATGCATCTCCAGGAGCTGTATAAACAAAGCAAGAAAAATAAAGCTGAAACAAACCTGGTGACGTCAGATGCTCCAGTCAAGTTCTCAGCTGACGACTTCGAAAATGATAACTTGCTTGATTAGCCTTTATTTTTATCTTAGCAGTCTGTTTTGAGAATAATTTATGTTATGAGAGCATTTGAATTATGTAATTTGTTCTGAATGAAAATGTTTATCTAAAAATGCATGTGCCTATTTGATTCACCTAGATGAACTGCTCGCATGACTATTAGTAGACAGTAAACACATACAATTTTTCAATATAAAAGCCCAACATTAGGGCCATATTGAAGATCCAGGAAACGCAACATAGTTGCCCCCCAAATGACACAAATAATAATAATAATAATAATAAAGGATGCATTAAATCTCTCCGAATTCCAAATGAAACTTTCTAAGATTCAAGGACATCCGTTTCAACGGATTCCAGTTGGAAACAGCAAATGTAAATGAAAAAAAATTACAGTATGCAACATCTCAAGAAAAAGGAGTAAAATCCATACTTGAACGTTTTGAGAGCCTTATAGGCCTCTACCATACAAAGATTCGGAGAAAGGAAGCGGAATTAAAGGAGCACCTGAAGTGCCCGACATCAGCCAAGTTTTTACTCTGGCATGATGGACTTGGCCACCCTGGATTTCTAATGATGCACCGCATCTTATCCTGTGGGTATGACTTGAGGAACCAGAAGATTCTTCAGACGGGAGAATTCCCTCGCATCCCTTACTATAAGGGAAAACTAATTGCAAGGCCATCTCCACGAAAAGTTGAAAAAGAATCTCCACGCCCTCAAAAAGAATACAAGGAGATAGATGTGGATAAAATCCACCACCCCTAGTGGGCTATTTCGGTACTTCAGTGTACTGATAAATTCATCCTCAGAACACTCGTATGTGTGTCTACTACAGACCCGCAACTTAGCTTTTCCAAAGCTATTGTCACAAAAATAAAAATGTTGCAGGCACATTTCCCAGACAATCAAATGTAGAAAATAAGTCTGGTTAATGTTGGGAAATATACCTCCCGGTCAATTCAAGAGTACTGCCAGGCAACGGGAATAGAAAATGATCACACAAGTGCCGCATGTTCATACCCAAAATGGGTCGGCAGAGTCACTGAAAAGTAGACTCCAATAGATTGAACGTCCATTAAATCCCGATTGCTGATGGATGCAAGGGGACATGCAAATACTGCATGCTGCATCGTAAATGAAAGACCCTCTGGAGGTCAGAGTCTCCAATGCAACTTGCATATGGAATGCCACCGAACATTTCTCATCTGAGAATCTTCGGTCGCACAGTGTTAATCCCCATTGCACCATCACAGAGGACCAAAACGATCCTCAACGTCGCCTAGGTATCCATGCAGGGTTTGACTCACCCTCACTTTTGAGATACCTAGAAATCCAAACGGGGGACGCAGTTAAGGCACATCTTGAAGACTGTGAGACGAGTTTCCCCAAAATAGGCCCAGATACTGGAAAATCTGGTGCGAAGCAAATTATAACGTGGGATACAAAAAGCTTGACCCACTATGATTCGGTAACAAAACAAATCTGAAGGTGCGATCCTGAAGATCCTCTAAAGAACAATGTTCACCACTTACCGAACTCATTACTGACAACCAGAAGATTGTCAGATCACACATCCGTGCTGCAAAAACTCCAGCTAGGATTGACATCCCCGAGAATGGATGCAATCCACCAGCAGCAGAAGTGGCTGATCCTCAACAGAAAAGAGGCAAACCACCAGGCTCCAAGGACAGAAACTCCTGGAGACCTTAAGACAATACTACCACAGGACAATAAGCTCATGTCCATACCCTCACCCTTCCCGCAATCCACTGCAGAGGAACTGCCGGGAAAAAGTGAAATTGAAAGTAAATGTTGTACGTACTGTGGAGTTCTTGGACAGATAGAACATAAATTGTCGACAATATATTCACGTATCATATTGCCGTATACATCGCAAAAGCGATGATGTGTATAAATTATCGTTCCATACTCCGTTGCTTGAATGCAAACGTAGAGATTGGCCAAATGTGGAACGGGACAATAACAGATGGCTGGATCCACTTATGAAACGTAAAATGTTCGGACCTGAAGTCCAGACACCAAAAGGTGTCAAACCTGTGGATAAAATAAAGTATTGCACACATAAGAAAAATAAATACAAAATCGTATGCTATAAGGTACAACCCATAGCCCAAGGGAAAATTTCGCTGAAACTAGGGATCGAACAATCAAAATGAGCATGTCTCATAAATGATGCCTCGGTCTCCCTAAGTTATCAAAAGCGAATAACTTACGATTTGGCGAAGGAAAACTTTGGATATGCTGTTATTGGATGTTGTGACGGCATACCTTCGTGGATACCTTGGTAAAGATAATTTCCACATTTCCTTAAAAGCCTGAATAGACTTCGGGACGTCTATTCTATCGAAGAAAAACAATGAAAATAACGTACAACCAAGAGAATTGCTTGACAAAATAATAAGTCCTACTGAAGGTTGTCTTTGCATTTGAGCAAAGAGCAGGATTTGAGATCATAGTTGTAAACAACTAAAATCTTATCGGATCTCCGGAAGAGAAAACCGAGACATCTGTTCAAGCCTGACTTTTAAACCTGAAATAAAAAAGACCTAGGCAAATATAAAGTCATGGCTCAATGAATCTTGTTACATACGCCTAGAAGTGCGTTGGAGAAATTAAAAGGACCATTGTCATCCAAAGTACACCTCCTGGAGTATACTTAATGGATGTACAAAAAGAACCATTCCGATCGCTGGAAGAGTTGGAGGATATAACTGGTCCTAAAGTCCCTTATCTAAGTGCAATCAGGCACTCCTGGCTAACTGCATGTGTCCCGATATAGCAATTGCAGTAAACTCATTAGCCAGAGATAGTTGGCACCTAAAAGGGCCATTAGACCGGGGTTAAGCCTTCTGCGCTTCCTCCAAGAGTCGAAAGATTTGGACTTACAATACGAAGTAGCATCTTCCAATGTTTATGCAAATGCAGGTTACAGGTCCGGTCGCTATACTGAGAAATCACAGAACGGGTACCCACAGTGGGATGGCCATTTACTCCAGATCTGCAAAGCAATTCATGAAGGCGACATCACCCTATCATTCCGAGATCCTCACCACATCAATGGTGTATTTGAGGGCGCCCGCTGGTACATCACATCCCAGTGACGATTGGGATAGAGGCTGGTATTGTGGAGCTGACCACATAGTCTGAAGACCACATCAGAGGCGACGATACTTAGCACACCTCTCCAGAGTTTCTGGATTCAGCAGCTACTTAATTGCAATAACTTTGTAATCTGTGTATATTTTCGGAATGTTGTAAATAGGAGTGATGAGATAAGCCTAAGAGATCTGAAAGCCTAAGAGCTTTTTCAGATCAGGTGGAGTTGAGGAAATTTGTACTCTTTTCCCTTAGCTATGGTTTTTCCCACTGGGTTTTCCATAGCCAAAGGTTTTAACGAGGCAAATGACATCAACTCTGGATCCTGAAGTATCCACCCCTCTGTGACGCTCAGAATCCAGAAGTATTCATGAGCAGAGTCACCTGTACAAATCAGGGGGAGTTAAAGAGCGTTTGTACTCTTTTTCCTTAAAATATGGGTTTTCCCACTGGGTTTTTCCATAGCTAAAGGTTTTAACGAGGCAAATCTCACCAACTCAGGATCCTGAAGTATCCACCCCATGTTAGACTCTCCTACGCTCAGAATCCTGAAGTATTCACGAGCAGAGTCCACACCTATGGCTGGATAAGGGGGAGTGTTGTGAACGGTTATTTAACCGTAGTTGGGTGAGATTCTGGTCTATCTTAGAGATATGCCCATATCATTGTAAGCACATCTGTGTACTCTTCCAAATGCCTATAAATAAAGAGCTGGGGGTTCCTCCCCAGTAGTTGAATCATAACATATTCTATTTATTTTTTGAAAAATGCTTATATGTTTTTACGATTTAAGAAGGGAGGAAGACGGTTATGAGGTTATTATCTAACTTCCAAAACACAAGAAATACAACAATCAGGCAAGTTCAACAAGAAAACTCCCTTTGCGATGAAGAGTATTATCACATTTCAATTTTGGTTTTTTTAGAATTCGGTCACCAAAAAATGGGTTATTCGAAAAGAGTCCCTCAAATCATAACATTTGCTATTAGGTCCCCCAAATCATTTAAATCACTCGAAAAGAGTCCATGCGGTAAAGAATTGTTAAATCTAAAGGGAATATTATGTCTACTCTAACAGAAAGAAAAGGTGAATTACCCGTTATACCCCCTGCCCTCTTTTCATCTCCCATCTTCCCCTCCCTCCCAGCAAAGCACTGACCAAGCCACCAGCACTGATATTCAACGACCAAGAATCGTCCCATCACCGGACGGCGGACACGGGCTTTCAAACATTGTAGCTTCTCTATCTTCATCTCGGCCTCTTTTGCAACTTTATAAACAAGCTAAACATGTTCAAATGTGGCAGCAAATTTATGGATATCATTGCCGTAGATGTAATGACCCGCTCTCGGGGGGCCATTACTTATTTGATTTATTTGCAGGTCTGCAGTTTACCAGTGAAATCAGTATAGCCACAATCCAGAGATGTACCAATACTCAAACCAGCGTACATTATTACAGTCCAAATTTAAAGTACAACAACACGCATCACTCTCTCACTAAATACATAAAGAAAATACAGAAAGAAAATGCATAAAGGAAAAACATAACATATCACACACACACCCCCCCAACACAAGCGGCTAAAACTCTGCAATCTCCGGGCCGAACTCTGGCTTTGCAAACTCAGGGGCAATTTCTTCGATCTGGTCGTCGTCTGTCGATGCCATAAATGGAACCGAAGGTAAGTCACAACAATTCTAAATTTAGAAAAGAAGCAGTGTACAAGTATGACAAAGGTAACTATGTATGAGCATAGCAGAGTGAAAAGTAAAGTAACTTTACACACCTGAGTGGTAAAGGTAAACAACACTGAAAGGAGAGAACACCTGTACGTGGGAGTGCAAGTGTAACAGGCTACTGCTGTAGCAAAAAGTACGACCAGTAAAGTACGGTGACTGCACAGGTGTAGTAGGTAAAGTGTATGTGCTGTGTAAAGTAAAGGTGAGTGTGCAAAAGTAACTACACTGCGTGACTCAAGTCGGAGAGCACAATATGTGACCATTGAGTTCATCTCTTGCCTGGATGCACTTACCCAGACGAATGCCGAAACACAGGCAGCTAGACAGGCTGACATGCAGCATATTTATATTTGCCGAAACACAGGCAGCTAGACATGATGTCGAAACCCAGGCAGCTAGACATGAAGATTAAACTCCAGTCACTCCCGCACTCTCTCAAACTATGAGTTACCCCAAACCCCAGTGATGTGTCATGTGTTACACGAGATGTTCCACAAGATGTTCCATACGGTGTATCACATGATGCTAGTCAAACCGAGACCACTGGTTGACTTTCTTATTGAAAACCAGAAAGTTGTAACTCATTCCAAAGCAGACTGTGCCAAAGAGAACTGAGGATAGAGACAAGTCCAACAACTGTAATATCGATTCCATGCTTCGAGCATGTAATAGTATTTGTTTAGTACATAATCTACCCAAGTTGATGGCTGTGTGCTACAACTACCAAAGTTGAAAGTTGGCAAAGTGATCTGTAGTTGATTTCTTTCCTATTAGATTAGGTCTCCAGTTTGGTTCAGGGCGGATAGCCGTTCAGAGGCTATAAGTAGTGTTCTTAAGTTCGTACGAGGACACTAACTAATTTTCTAATTTTAAAATTCTTCGTGACTTACGAATTTCGAGGCTGTCGCAGCAAACCGGAATTAGATCTAGGGCTTCCATGGAAGTTGGTGCACAAGAATTGGTACCTGCAACACAAAAATCATTGATTAGAAGACACGACATTCTTATCTAAATAATTTGATCGTTCTGATTTTTTTAAAAAACTGATGAAACGGTGTCGGAAAACATTCTAAATTTTTAGATAGGCTGAAAATGAAGAACATAATTTTACTGCAAGGGGAAAATATTTTCAGAAGTCACTGGTAATTTTTATAATTTTCAGAAGCTCAAAAATCACTTTTAAAAGCCAATTTACTTAAGTAACGTAATCCTTCCATAATTTATTTCGGATGCAATACTAGTCGGAAATGTTTAAGTGAGCAGCCAAAACGACCGTCTCGAAGAGTTCTAAAACATATTTTTTATCACTTATCAGTGTACTTGAAAATTACAAGTTATAGATTTTAAAAAGAATTTTACGTATTTAAGTTTTAGGGTTTAAAATTAATTCTGAAAAAACTAAGCATCTGATCGAGATGAGACCAGCGCCATTGGATCTAGAATATTATTTCCGGTTTTCTGGAGCTAGTCTCACATTTTTCTAAGATCTATATTTTTAGTTATGAATTTAAAACCATAAAATCCCTTTAATTAATTATTAAAAACATAAATACGAAAATATGTATTCGTATTATACGAAATACGTTCAAATAACTCAGCACCCTCGGTTCCGATCGTCGCCGGGGGGTGTCGTGGGCTCTCCGACGTCGGAGGATGGCTGGAGCTCAGAGGAAGGCGACGGACACGACAGGGAGGAGCGACGACGGGGGAGCGGCGATCGAGGGCGTCGGTGACCGACAGAGACGGCGGCGTACGTGAGGCACTTCGGAGCTGTCGGGGCGCTCTGGGGTGCTCCGGGCGGCGACGACGAAGGGGGGGCTTCGGCGGAGGAAGAGGCAGCGTCGGAGGCGTATGGCGGTGGTAGCGTGCTCCCGCGAATGCGAAGAGCGAGAGAGGGAGAGGAGGAGTGGTGCGTGGCTTCGGGGGGTTCTTCGGGGTGTGTCGGAGCGGCAGGGGTGAGTCGGAGGGCGACAGTTGACACTATCGGGCGGCGGGCGCTCGGCGAAGGCGGCGGTCAGACCCGCCGAAGGCGAGAGCGGGGAAGAAAGAAAGAGTGTAATGACTGGTTTTTCATGTATTTGGATTATCTATTATATATATATGTTTTGGTGGATTTTCTCCTTATGTGTGATTTTCCATCTCCGTAGCTTTCGTTTTCGTTCGTTTCGTTGTGATTCTTTAGCTTCTTCCTTAGATCGTTGGGTTTGGAGTAAGTCATTCGTGACGAGCTTCAAATCGCTCATATCTTAGAGATAGGTTGATCTTAGAAGCCGTAGGGATCTTCCCGGAGCTTCGCGCTTCGATCCGAGACTTTTCGTGCACCTTAGTTGGTTCAAGAAGGGGGACCAACCTACTAGATTGCAATCTAGTCGGTCAGGTACTCTAATGGAACCGACTAGTTCATTGAATCAATTATACAGGAGTTACTGTTTGCTCTTAGTCGGTTTAAGAACAACCATCGACCGACTAGATGTGAAACTAGTTGGTCAGAACTTGCTCTCAGACCGACTAGTTCCTTTGATTAAATTCACCTAAGTTACTGTTTATCGTTAGTCGGTCTAAGAACGTTTTTCGACCGACTAGGTTGCAAACTAGTCGGTCAGCCATTGTTCTTTAACCGATTAATTCATTGACCATTTTGACGACCTGAGTTACTGTTTGGTGTTAGTCGGTCACAGTTGGTCGACCGACCGACTAGTTCTCGAACTAGTCGGTCAACCACTCTTCTTTGACCGACTAATCGACCCCGTAAACCTAGGGTTTGCCCAGCCACCGCACGATTTTCTATTTAAGCATCCGATCGTTTCTCTTTCTTTCTTTCACTTCTCTTGGCTATTTCCTTCCCCCTTGGAGCTCTGATCTTCCCCAACACTCCCCAATCCATCCCTTCACCCCCGGAGCCCCCTCTCACACTCCATTTGCGCCGGCCATCTCCTCTAGGCCACCGGCCAACCCCCAAAACCCCACAAAATCCCAATTCTCCAGATTTTCTCCCCATTTCCAGATTTGAGCCGTAGTTCTTCGGATCGTTCTTCCGTTGCCGTGCTTGCTCGGCATCATCCTTCCGCTACGATACGGGTAGTAAATCGATCATTTAATATTCTCATAACCCACTTTGTGATTTTTATTAAACCCTAGTTCTGATATAGTTTTGCCATGGCAGCGATCCCAACCCCGTAGTCTAACATTTTGTGACGTGCCTTGTTGATCGTCATCCTCGGTGCTAGGCAAGTGAAACTTGCCACTTAGGGTTTTAGGCCATGTTTTAGGCCATTTGCTTGTTGTAGGCGTAAAAGAGACTAGGCGACGAAATGATACTCGCCTAGGCACAAATTTCAGGATCTAGCTTGACAACGAAGCTTGATCCGACTACTATTAATTATTGGCACTTGTCATCCATGCATCCTATCTGCCATGTTTAAATTCAATTAACGGTACACGAATTATCTGTACATGCCATGCTATCCATGTTGAATGTTGCATTCGTAGCACACGCTACATTACTTGTACTACTTGATCCGGCTAGGCACCCGTTATGCGGGCATAACCCTACGCCATACGTGTCAAAAACACTTCCTGGCTCGTGATCTAGAAGCGAGCATACGTGTTCGGGGGTAATGCCCTGGCTCGATACACGTGGAGGGGTAGGGATAAGCGATCACCTGAGTTTACGAGTTGGCCTGATCCGCCACTCTAGCCAGAAGACGTAATCTCTGTGCACGACGTGTTTACTTGACGTGACTTACATGACTTGTACTTGTCCGTGTTTATACTTGTAAAACTTGTCATCCATGCCATACTTGTTACTTGCACTTTACTTTACTTGTTACTCACATACTAAACTTGTCATGCTATGCATCATACTATAACTGCTAGGTTGTTAGTCTACCTTTCTTTCAGTTTCCTTGCCCAAGTCTTTTAGACTTGCTGACATGTGCCCCTTTACTCTTTTGGGTGACACATGTTGGATCCTGAGCCTGAGGTTGCTGCTGAGGACGTGGTGTTCGCTGACGCTGAGTCAGAGCCCGCGTTCATCGAGGAGTTTGAGGACACGGGCGATCAGTCGTAGAGACTGTTTGTGTTATCGTTAGACTGCTTCTGTTGTCGGTGCGTAGCACCAATACTTTGTGCCGTGTTGGTTTTTGTTGGCCATGTTTTGGGCCTAGACTCTTTCTTTTAGCCTGGTGGCTTTTCTGGATGTTGAACTTAATTTTAATGTTTGGACATTGCTGAGATTTGGGATTTTATTTCTGTATCTCCTTGTTTTATTATCTTGTTCTGCTCGTGGTTACAGGGACATGTACATGTTTTATTGATGCTTATCATGCGTGTAGCTTCACAGCTCCACGTTTGAGCGGACTTTTTCACGTCTCGCCTCCATTTTAGGGAAGCGGGGCGTGACAAAGAGTGAAAGAGAGAGGGGGTGGGTTTTGCGTACAGGTCTAGAGAGAGAGAGAGAGAGAGAGAGAGAGAGAGAGAGAGAGGTGATCGGGGGCACGGGCGTGAGTTGGGCCTGGGAGAGAATGTGTGAGTTACGGGGGGTGAGAAAGAAATGGTGGGGTTTATTTGCGTGGGTTGGGAGAGAACGCGAGATAGAGAGAGGTTTAAAACGGGGAGAGAGATAGGCCGTGTGCGTGAGTTGAGGGGGTTTGGGTTTAACTGAAAACATATAGAGAAAGATTGGGTTTAGTTTGATTAAATTGGTATAGAGTGGTATTTATAGGGTAATTGGGTTCATGAACCCACCATTAGAAATTAATATGGTGGTTAGAGCTTTTTGACTAAATATTTAATAGGAGTGGTTAGAGCTTGACTAAAATTTAGAAGAAACTAAAACGCTTCCATGTTTTAGTGTTGGGAAAAGTAATTAGTAAATAGGTGAAAGTAATTAGTAAATGGAATGAGTAAAAAGGTAATTGGCGAATGTAATTATAAAATTACGATTTAGCCTCTGGAGTCAAACGACTCCGAAAAATTACGAAAACATACCCACGGGATCGTATCATCGCGAGAATCGCGAATACAAGATCCATTTTGGGGTTTGAGCTACGGAGATGCTAGTTTTAGGCCAAAACGTTTAGGAAGCGAGTTTGCGGGTTCTCTATTGATTTGACTTCAAAAAATTACGAGATTAATATGGTGAGTCCTAAATGATCTTAGAATGATACCATAGAAGTTTGAAAACGTTTTGATGATATTTGTATAGAAAATTAATTCATAAGCCAAAACATTAATTATTGAAAATGAATTTTTATAAAAATTGTTTAGATGTTTTTGATGAAATCTGAATTTACTGAAATACACCATAACTAATCTAATGCTTCAAAATATTTTTATAAGAAATTTTGAAATCACTTAAAACTCCTGATCAACCATTATAAAATACTTTCTAAAAAATGAAAATATGTTAAATACGTAATTAAATGTATTAAAAAATACGAGTCACAACAGAGGATATCAAAAGATTGAAGCTGATGCTGTCTATGGTGGTCATGGTGCGAAGTGCTCAACCCGTCGGTAGTAAACTGGCCATCTTCTTTGATGTTGCCATACATAACTTGGGTTTGATTTTGATTGTGATTTGGGATAATTGATGATGGTTGAAGGGAGCCATTAATGAACTCTGACCATTTGCTGGCCAATTATCCAAAGGGAGTGAATTATCCAATTGATGATGTTTGAAGGCAGCCATTACTTTTGATGTCCCCCAATACTGTAAGCCTGTAGGTGAATTATCCAAAGGGAGACTGGTTGCAGGTTTGAAACCTGACAGGCTTGAGTTTGTAGCAAATGAAACAATGGTTGATACTGGATTTGAATTGAAGTCTTGATTCATATTGAAAAGCTTGGAGATATGGTTGAACCAGAGATGGGTGTTTTGGTTCATTGATTGTGCAGCATTGCAGTCACGACTGTAAGCGACCTGCGGAAGAGGGAAGTAGCCCACGGAATTAGCCATTCTGTATGTCGTACCGCGACCGCCACCTCGCTGCTCGACGGGTCTCGCTCGAAATCCATCAGCCTCATCTCGTTCTCGAGGAGGAGCTCGAGCTCGAACCCATTGTCTATGTTACTGTCATCATGAACCAGATTTGAGCTCCTCGTCGACCTCCAGCTGGGCGGCGCTCCCTCTAGCGTCATTATCAGATTCTCCCATAGGCCCTATCCGCCTCGGATCCGACCCCACCGGCCATGATCAGTCGAGCAATAGCAGGTTCGGCGGCAGCGGGTTCCCCATGGGAACCACGGAGGCCTCGGCAACCCCCCACCGGAGAGGAGGAGGAGGGGCCCAAGGGTATATTGGGTCACTTTAATACGGGTACGGGTAAACTCAAGTATAACCATAGGTAAACTAGATCCGAGTTAAGCTTTTTAAAAGATTCCGTTGAAAAGGATTCTTTTTGAGTGATTTAAATGATTTGGGCGACCTAATAACAAATACTATGATTTGAAGGACTCTTTTCGAATAACCTATTTTTTGGAGACCGGATTCCAAAAAAACCTTCACATTTTTTACGCTCTTTTTTGTCCTTCCCTCTCATCGGCAAGAAGAGCACGACCAAATAAAATAGACTGTTTATGCTGATTGACAACTGTAAAAGGTGCAAACGGCATCATGAAACTATTTGTCTTATAAGTGACATCAAATACAACAAAATCTCCAAACTGGCTGTATGATGTCATCGCCCTTCCATCAACCCAAAATATATTTCTACATACATTTTCTTCATCATGCTTAATTGCATAATAGAACTGAGAGTCTGTAGCTTGCCTTTTAAGAAATTGTTCAATTACTCTAATGCATTCCTTCCCGATATTGTTCTTTCTTGCTACTCTCAAATGATTAATGCATTGTAGCGTAGTAATATTGACATTACTACTACTCGTGGCATTTTGAATCCTTGCAATCTTTGCAAGTCATACTCCACAGCCACGAAACTGATCAACTAAATTCATACACGTGCACCCGTAAACCCCTGCGCAGGCACGACGCCAGCGAACACACGCTAAGGGTTTCCGGATCCGTCGCCAACATTTTCCATTCGGCTCAACCCGAGTTGAAAACACGAGTCAAAACTCAGACACTCCGCGCGTGCACCCGTGAACCCCCCTGCGCAGGCACGACGCCAGTGCACACATGCTAAGGGTTTCCGGATCCGTCGTCCATATTTTCCATTCGGCTCAACCCGGTTTGGGCTCGGCTCCTTGCTTGGGCTCATGTGCACGCGAGCTACCACCAATTTCTAGCCCATGAACAAGTCCAATAGCCCATATGAAAGAAGCCTATTATATACCCACACAAGAGAGTGTGCCTATCCAATGTGGGACTAAAAAAGAGAGTGGGAGTGAACAAATGGCCAAAAGAGCCATTAATTCCAACACCATATTCTCCAACAAAGTCCTAGAAAGTTTCATCCCTTATCGACGGCTATCACTAGCCGGCGTCCTATCCTTTCTCCACTTGAATCTAACTTAAGCATCAGCATCTGATCGGAGGGCCACCCCCTCCGATGAAGCTAACGCGCTTTCTGTCTATTTTGATTGTTAGCAAATGACTTTTCCCTCTCAGCCCGACGAAACCGTCATGTCCGAGCTCTTTGCAGCGGGATTCCTCGTCCCCAAGGCCTAATCTGGGCCCCGCAAGAATCATCCATCAAAACCACTCATATCATGATCTCATACCTACCAAAACACTAACATCCTAACATCCCAAATTACCATTTAGAAAGCAGATGAGTTATTAAGTTAGCAGTTTTTGAAACAAGTATATCCAAAGCCAAACCAGAAAAAGTACTGCCTATGATTTTTAAATCCAAACCTGACTCGATGTCTTCAATGGTTCCTGAAATCACAATCCAAACATAATTTTATGATTCAGGTCTGCTAGCAGTGTATCCACAGCCATCCGTATCTGCATCTAAGTTAAAAGCACTATCTAATTTTTTTTAAAAAAGAACAGATATAGAGATTATTTTACAAATATAACAAATTTAATGGACTTGAAAACTCAGAACACATGACATCGAACAATAAGTTCAGAATGTTATAAACACCAATGGACTTCCTTCAATACAACTCCCTTTTTATTTCATTTCATTATCTCGTACCACATGACACACAAACTAATTAAGCCCGACTCAAGCTAAATAATCATATAATCAAATCCTTGTTCAGACTCATCAAGTCCTCGATCAGACGGTTCATATCCTTCCACGAAGACCCTCCCTCCTTCGCTGCCGCCCTCGCCTCCTCTCCGAGCTTCTTGGCCTTCCTCCTCATCTCCATCGCATCCTCCCCCTCTCCCATCACCCTCTCCACCGCCCTCGCTATCTCCTCCCCCTTCTTCACCGAGGCCGCCGTCTCGGCCTCTTCGCTCTCGTCGCCGATGCCGATGCCGACTCCGACTCGGACTCCGATCCCCAGCTCGTCCACGACCAGCTTCTCGTTGAAAGGCTGGTCTCCGAACACGGGCCAGGTTATCATGGGCTTGCCCGCGCTCACTCCCTCTAGCACCGAGTTCCACCCGCAATGCGTCAAGAATCCTCCAACCGAGCCGTGGTTCAGTATCTGCACCTGCGGTGCCCATCCTTTAATTATCAATGCCTTCTCATTTTCCGATATACTCTTTTCTAGCCAACCGTCCTCTTTCACCACCCAAATGAAATATTGCTCGGACCTCACTAGCCCCGCCGCCAACTCGCTGAGTTGGCTCGCTTTAAACTCGGCCTGGCTCCCGAAACAAACGTATAGGACCGAGTCAGGCCTTTTGGAATCGAGCCAGGCCAGACATTGGTGACGATCTTCGCCGGCGTATCTCGTGTCTCCGTTGCATAACGAGACCGGACCGACGAGCCACGCCCGCCCGCCTAGAGAGCTACAGTAATGCTCGGCGAACCCGGCCTCCAGCTCGTAGAAGCTGTTGACGAGCACGCCGTGGCTCTTCGCCTTGGACTCGTCCATCTGGTCCATGACCGGGTTGAACCGGGTCCGGGCGCGGAGCGGCCCGGGCAGCTGGGACCGGGTCATGGAGACCGGGCGGGGCAGGCCGGGCACGGTGAACGGCGTCGTAGCGTCATCGTCGCCGACCGAGTCTTGGGGACGGTGTTTCTTGATGGAGTCGATGGCCGAGAGGGAGAAGGCGCTCATGCCGTGGAAGACGAGGCGGGGGACGCCGAGCTCGGCCGCGACGTCGGCCGTCCATGGGAGGAACATGTCGGAGACGAGGCAGTGGGGGCGGTGGGAGGCGAGGAGGGCGAGGAGGGGCTGGTGCAAGAGGGATAGGGAGGATTGGATGGTGTGGAAGTGGGGGAAGGAGGAGGGGGAGGAGACGGAGTCCCAGCCGGAGGGGAGGGGGGAGGAGGGGAGGGGGAGGAGGAGGAGGGAGAGGGATGGTGGGATGAGGTGGGAGTTGGAGGGGGTGGTGATGATGGTGCAAGAGATGGAGGAGGAGGATGAGGAGAAGAGGCTGGCCATGTTGAGCATGGGGAAGAAGTGGCCGGAGGTGATGTAGGGGAAGAAGAAGACTCGAAGCTTCGAGCCCGGGATCGCTTCGGTCCCCATGGCGGTGATGTATGTGGGAGGTTGGGCTCAAGTTCTTGGGGGAGAGAGGGATGAAGATGGGAGAGGGTGATCAAGAAGAAGAGGAAGAAGAAAGAGACGAGGGGCTAAACAAGTAGTGTGTAATCTTTGATTTTCCCCCCCAAACCTGCTATTTATTTTCTATTTGGTCCGTTTATATTTTGTTTTCTATGAGGGAGGTTTCAGTTTTTTTGGGGTCAAGGGGTTCAATCGAAATGAAAGTCAAGTGAGGGGCGTGACATAAATTTGTTTCCCATAACTACTTCGCTTGTTGCAAGGAGGGAGAAGTGCGAGCATGAGAAGAGCGTGAACCGAGTCCATTTTCGGTTGGAGAGCATCTCGGTCGATTATTCTCGCCAGGGATTTTGGCGAAACATGCATGGATCGAGTCCAAGCTTAGATAAGGTGGGCTTTGTCATGGGCCCCGTTTAGATTGGCCTTCAATTAAAAAGATTTTCGCAGGAAAAACATTTTGAAAATTTAGGCTTGTTAGCATGTTCTTAAGTTTTAGTTGGATTGCCACTTTTGTAAACAAATATAATTAGAGAATCATAGGGTATATAAGTTATCCTTTTCACATACGAGTATTCTCCATCACATAGGGCATGCGAGACAAAAGGTACATGTAACTCTGTGTATTTTGTGGTTGAGAAAGTACAACCCATCTTAAAATCTCTCATATGCCGCATAATACACATTATTGCTACATTAGTAATGGATATTGGTAGTATATCATCTTTTTAGACGCAGTAGCCCAACTCGGCAAAAGGCCCACGAATTCAACTTCAAGACAGACCCAAACAAAACTGGCCCAACTAAGGATGATTACTAAAATGTCAATCGACTTTGTCGTATAACCACCCCCCCCAACCCAAAAACCAAAAACCCCCCCCCCCACCCCCCCCCCCCCCCCCCAAAAAAAAAAAAAAAAAAAAAAAAAGAGGATGGTTCTATTTGTCTCTGTTTATTTAAGATTTCTTTACATCAACTCCATTGGGTTTTAATTTGAGTGTTGGATGAATCAACACTGGAATCTACGTCTGGATTTGATTTGCTAACATTCTTGACTATTATGGTATGCATGCGAGGCGACATTTAGATTGTATATTGATAAATCACACAGATCGTTCCACCTGTCCACCATGGCATCATTGGTGCTGCCTGTGGGATGCAGATGCAAGCATGTGTAACACATGGAACACTGGTGGTATAGTTCAAGCAAATGGAGAAAAGTATGCTATTCATACCCCTATACCATATACGATAAATGTGACGCCCACCGTCGCCTTTGCGGCCTCCCCCATTGCCTAGTTGCGTGGTAACGGAGGCATTCAATGCATTACAGGGACAGAGGGCATTGGTATATGCATTACTTACTCAAGTGCCATATCAACGAGCACATTAACAAACCAACATGCGCCTCAACAACAATAAAATCAAAACATCGTTAAACACGAGGTGCATTCACACCATGCTCCTCTAATATACTAAAACTCTCATTATCACAACCAACACTCGGTGATCGATCTAGCAAGATAAAACCGTTGGATATTGACCATTAAGTCTAATATAATTTTGATAATGATCGTTGCTAATGAATTTATTTGTTTTAAGTCTTAGATTAAATTTCCGATTATATTTTGATGGAGATAAATCAATAGGATGCTTGAGATGATGAGTCAAATGGGAGAATGTTAGCTCAAGACAATTGCATAGCAACACAAGCTTGAATAAACATTTTTATGGTTTTCTTTGTGTAATTTTCATTTTATACTTAGATGATTCGTATGTCTTGTAGATGCATTTATTCATACTTCAAAATACTTTTCAAACTAACAAAATTTTTAGAAATGTTTAGAAATGATTGGAAATGATTTCCCAAACAATTCAAGCTATTTATCCATGAATCATGATAAGAGTCGACTATTTTTGTCACGTCCCGCTTCCCATTATACTTGAGAGCGAGGACACTAGCAGGTCCGGATGGGCTGAAGCGATGAAGATTCAAAACCCAATAAGCGTTTGTGAATATAACTAAAACTATATGCATGAACTTGCGTGCATTTCAGAACAACAGAAATAACTAAGAATTTAAAGCCAACATCCAGATAGAGTGCACAAAGTAATTAGGACCCCAAGCATGGCATACAACAACATAGTTCTACAAAGGTGGGTATACACCCTACAGAAATGCAGTAAATGAAATCCGAAGAAGCGGTAGATAAAGCTCAGCAACAGCTAGTCCTTCGTGGAGAGCACTTCTGGATCAGCGTACTCCTGGTCCAGTGAGTCAGTTCCCTCATTCAGCTCGTCCTCAATATAACATGTCTCGTGTTCTGACATACATTCCAAACAACATAAAAATGTATGTCAGTAAGGACCTTGTCAAGCAATAATATGATTAGGACACTCGGTAAGTTTTTCGAAATAGTTTACATGGCAGTTAAGCATTTATAAATAAACGAACAATTGCAATTCTAAGCAGTTCAAACAAAGATTACATTAGCATGATAGTTCTATTTCTAAGCAGTAAGAACAGTTTTCTATATTAGCATGGCAGTCCTATTTTTAAATGGAAGCAGTAGCAGTTCTATACGTTATATATGTCCAGTATAGCATTTTCAAGATGTTCAAGAGTGTATTCAATTTAGTGTACTAAGCTTCACGTCGTTAGGCGGCAAGTAAGTGAATCTACCTTTAAGTGCCCCCGAAGGTGACCCGTTTACTTCCGACTAGTGCCCGCGAACCCAACCCCACATATGTGTACTTTCTGGACCACGAGCCAGAATCAGCCAAACCGGCCATCAGAAGTTGTAATACTGGAACACGAGCCATACTAGCCAAACCGGCCCGCACTAATAGCCAAATCTTGGCATGCAATATCTATGATTAGCTAAACCGGCCCGCACGTTCTATAAGTAGCAATTATTTCAAGAGGTTCATATATCTACAGCAGTGTTGCATTTCACATCGTTCAAGGCATTATCAGTTAAAATGTCCCCAAATATGCACACACATGTTTTTATCTCGCAATACACAAAAGTATGCAGTTTTAGATCACATTAGAAGAAGCGGTATTTAAAACCAGTAGAAATTACACACTTGTCTGTTTGGTGATTTTGGTGTCGCTGTGTTCGTCTCGTCAAACGTTATATTATGGTGAGGTCGGTTTCTGTTTTGTTCAACACGATACATGGTTAATAAGAAGTTATACAACTACTGACTCGTGTAATCAATTGATCGTTTATATAATTAAGCTTATAACTTAGAGTATAACATATACTGAAAAGTATTATTAACATTTTATAACTTAATTAACTTAATAACTTGAAACTTAATAACTTAATAATTTTAAAACTTAAAATAGCTTAATATAGTATTAATAACTTTAACTAATTTACTAACATTAATAACTTTATAACACATACCCAATAATTTTATTAAACCCAATAGTTATTAACCCAATAAGCTACTTATAACTCAAATAAACCCCCAAAACCCAATTAAAACTCATTTAAACCCAAAACCCAATAGGCTACTTAAACCCAAAACCCAATAAGCTAATTATCTTAGTAAACCCAAACCCAATAAGCAATAAACTTCAATTAAAACCCCCCTATATTTTATACCTGCTGTCTTCTCCTTCCCCTTCTTATTTCTATCTTCTTCTTTTCTTCTTTCTTCTTGTTGCACGGGGGAAGCTCGGCGCGGCAGGCGGCGACGCGCTGCAGGCGCGCACGGACTAGTAGCGGGGGTAGCTGGGTGGCGTGCGGCGACGGTGCAGGAGCGCGCGGGGGCAGCTGGGCGGCGTGCGGCGACGGCGGCGTCGCGCGCGGCAATGTGGTGGCAGGGAGGGTTGGGTGAGGGCTGAGGGAGAGAAGAGGAGGGATTGGTTCAATTTTAGATTTGAGAATTCAGGTCTGAAATCTGATTTGATTTCTGATTTCTTTGATTTCTTCCTCTCTCAATCTGATTTCAGATTTGATTTGGGGTTTGATATGGCTGAAAATTGATTTGGGTTTTGAATGTTGATGTGGGCTTGGTTGATTGAGAATGAAAGAGGAAGAATCAGGGAGATGGGAGGAGGGAGGTGTTGATGCTGTTGTTGTGTTGTTGATTTATGAACAGTGAAAGAAGGGTTGGGTGAATGATGACGGTGAGTTGGTCGTGGGTTCAATGGTGTAAGGTTAGGGGTTTGATTAAGGTAGATGGGTACGTTTAGGGTTAAAAGTAAACGGGTAATTGGTTAGTTAATTTAATTAAAAGTAATTAGTTAGGGTTTAAAAGTAAGTGATTACGATATGGTAAAAATCCGAAAAGCAGGGGCACGTCGACGCGTAGAAGAAAAGATCATTCGACGAAAAGTCACTCGGATGACTGAAATAAATAAAAATACAGGTACGCACGAACTCAAACACTCCTAAAAATACAGGCCGTTACAATTTTTGTCATAAGAGTTGACTGTTTTCTAAAGGAAAAACTAGTTTCACTCAGTTGCTGTTGGGAGTCGACCGTGGCTTTGCCATGAGTCGATTACCATTAATACATCGGTCGACTACTGCTGGAAAAAACACAGCCCCACCTTTTATGTAAAGGTGTCGATTTTTCCTTTATGAGGGTGTTTTGGTCCAAGGTTTGTTTAGGGAAGAAAAAATGCTGAAGACGACATTGGCAATTTAGAAATTTTTTAAAAGGCGAAAATGGTATCAACGTGTACGATTTTAAATCTTAGTGTATTTATATAAAAAGAGTAATGGGTATCATACGCCATATGATACGCCATATGAGGCACACCCTCGTATGCCACTCTCACATAAAGAGGGGTGGGTACAACAATTACAAGCTCATTTGGGCTTGTATACGCCCCTTTCTGTGAGATGGCATACGAGGGATGCCTTATATAGCGTATGATACACATTATTCTCTTATATGAAATTACATCAGGTGTATATTTCAGTTATTATCATTATTTTTTAGAAAAACAAAATTCAACTTGATAAGTATGTGGACGATGGGCAGGACAATAGAGAGGAAACATGATGAAACGTAGAGACAAATTTGGCAAATTCACGAGTCTTATGTAGATACTTTAGTTGGTTAAATTGAGATTAATTAATGATCTTAAGGGCAAGGCCATGGGGGGCTTTTGCCAAAATGTGGTTGGGAGGGATTTTGGCCAAAATCCCCCTCCAAAATGCGCTTCATACCCAGCGGTGGGCTTTTCCCAAAATGCAAGGGTGGTGATTTTGGCTGAATTTTCCCAAAAAAACACAAATTTTTGAAGGAAAAAAACCATTGTTTCAATAATCCCACATTTTAAACCCAAAATCCTCAAAATCCCGCATTTTAAGTGGGGCTTCTCATTGGAATGCTTTGGAGGGGGGGCATTTTGGAGGGGGTTTTTTTTTGAAAAAAAAACCCTAAAAATGCCCCCCCCCCCCAAATGTGCCAGCTGGACTTGGCCTAATTTGGTTGAATGTTTGGTGATTAGGTTTAATTTGTTTATTATTTATATTGAGGATGTAGTTTGTAGCATAAGGGCAACATATAAGATTGTAACGTGTTGGGCCATGTGATGCATTTGATAAAGATGACGACCGAGTAGCACTCTAAAATGCATGCAAAATAAAATTTCTAACGGTGTTAAATTATTTTTCAAACAAAATGTTTAAATTTTTTCCCTAATGAGGCCCACATCTCCCTTTAATATTAAATAATTTTAAATACTAAATCGTTTTAAAATACTTGTGTGTTGTGAACGGTTATTTAACCGTGTTGGTTGAGATTCTGGGCTATCCTAAAGATAGGCACATGTCTTTGTAGCTCATATTTGTATTCTCCCCTATTGCCTATAAATAAAGAGTTGGGGGCTCCTCCCCTAGTAGTTGATTCATAACACGTTATCAGCACGAGCCTCTAAAATTTTTTTCCACAAAATTTTTTCGTTCGTTGTGAAGGCGAAGGCGAGAGGAGACGGGAGATCCACGAGCGCGGTGCAAGGCTTCCTCAATCGAGCATCATCATCTGCGTAGGGCTTCGTGCAACCGTCGCTATATCCGGAGGACGGATATAGAGGTAAAAATCACCAAAACGATGTTTTTAATCATACGTATGATTGTCCTACCCCTAGATCTCGCAAGATCGATATATGGTTTTTGTTAATCGCCCAAAACGACGAAGTTTTCGTCCCAAAAATCAATTTTTAGGGTTTTACGTTGTGTAAACCCTATTTTGAACGCGCCGGCGGCGTTGCCGCCGGCCCCCCCAAACGCGGTGCCACCCCCCTGAAGGGGGAGGCGGTGGCTGCCGCCCCCCTGCAGGGGAGGCGGCGGCCCGCCTGCTGCAGCGGGGGGGCGCCCGATGCCCCCCTGCAGCTGGGGGGGCGCCCGATGCCCCCCTGCAAGGGGGGTGGCACCCCTCGCCCCCTGCAGCGGGGGGCGGCACCCCCCTCGGACCGCCAAACAGGCGGCGAATTTGGGGGGGGGGGGGCGGCTAACCCTAGCCGCCGCCCCCAATGCCTTATTGGGCTTTTCGGCCCAACTTCACAAAAAAAATCCCTGTCTGCGGGCCTGAAGCCCGCAACCGGCCTGCGGGCTTCAGGCCCGCAGGCCAGCATAGTTACACAAAAAAAATTACTCTGTCTGCGGGCCTGAAATCGGGCCACTCCTAAGCTCAGGTGACCGTTTATCCCGACCCCTCCACGTGTATCGGACATTGGTTTTCAACCAACACATGAGGCCCGCTTCTGGACCACGAGCCAGGAAGTGTTTTAAACAAGTATGGCGTAGGGGTGCACCTAGCCGGACAAGGAAGTACAAGTACAAGTATTGTAGCGTGTGCTACGAATGCGACATTCAATGCATGGATGACATGGCATGGCAAGTAGTAAAGCGTACAGGTAAGGAAAGTAAACGTGACAGTTTAGTATGCATGATCAACAAGTTTAAAGAGTTGGATCTAGCTTCGTTGTCAAGCTAGATCAATTTAGGTGACGGATCTAGTTTCGTTGTCAAACTAGATCAAGTAGGCGTCTAGCCAGCTATCATTTCACTGACTAGTCTCTTTTACGCTAAAAGCAAGGACGTGGCCTAAAAACATGGCCCTAAGCAAGATTTGGCAAGTTTCACTTGCCTGCAAGTACAACGTCCGAGAAACACCGTCCAAGGGAGTCCAAGTCACAAATAACCTACGTGCACAAGTCCACCGGCCTAAAGTCCATATTATTAATCTTGATTAGTGAATTTAAAACATTTAAAATACTTTTAAAACATCAATTTTTAGTCTTGATTAACAGGCAATAGGTTGGGGGTCCTAGGGGTGCAAAGCGTTACCTCGACACGACGCGAAAGCTACACTGGCGTCGGGTAGCGACGCCAGGGGTTGGAATAGAAGCACGCGCTCCAAGTCCTGATTCCAACATAGATTCCTCGCTGGAAAGTTTAGAGCATCAACCGGAGCAACGAATCCAGATTCCAAAGTTAGCACGTGCGACGACGGGCTACGACGTGTCGCAACGTCGTACACGGCGAATCGTTGGAGAGAAAGCACCTAGGTGGGGCCCACAGTAGTCCTAGGCACCAATGGGGGACCCACAATCCCTCTGGAGAACTTGGGGGGGCCCACGGTGGCAAGTGGTGCAACGGGTGCGGGGTTGCGACGAGTTGCTCTCGGTCAGACACGCTTGGTGCGGGTGGTTCCATCGGTCGGGCACTAGGGGCGGGGCTGTGCAGCGCTGCGGGTCGGTGAGGCCTTGGTTCTCTCGGTCGGAGCGGGAGAAAGTCTCGGTCGGGCGCCTCGGATGCGGGGGCTTGGGCGCTGCAACGTGGCAACCGTTGCAACGTTGCGGGCGCGGGGGATCTCTCGGTCGGTGCGGGCGGGAGTGTCGGTCGTGGCGGGGATGCGGAGCGAGGTGCTAGCGTGCGGCTGTGCGGAGCGGGATGCGGGGGAAGCTCTCGGTCTGACCGAGAGCTTCTCTCGGTCGGTGCGGGTCGGTGCGGAGCGGCGGTGCAGATGCGGAGATGCGGGCGGGGGCCTCGGTCGGAGCGGGGAATTTGGGCCCGTTCCGTCGGTCGGTGCGGGGATGCTCGTCGCAACATTGCGACGATTCGTCGCAACGTCAAATTTGGGTTTTGGAAGCGGCTAGGGTTATTTTCTTGCGAAAATAGGTCTTCCTAGGGATTGTTTATATAGTGTAGATGGGTTGACTAGGTCTAGGGCTAATCCTAATGGGATTAGGAGTTTAAAATAATTTAAAATTCAAATCTCACCAACTCCAACTCACCCAAGGCTTAGGTGGGGTCCAAATGAGCTGGAAATTGGCTCAAAAATTATTTGAAACGTTTTAAACTCAAATAAATTTTCTTTGGCCGAAATTAATATAAAAATTAATTATTAAAAATATTATAAACCTTGTTAAAAATATAAAAGTGGTCAAATAAACTCCAAAAATTGTAAAATAAATATCGGGGTGATCGTGATGACGAAAGTGAGCTAACTAAGAAGACGGATCTCAATTTTGACATCGGATGACGAAACTAAAAATAGAAACGTCTCCCGTCAAAAGTGAAAATCGCCACATCTCATCGAATAAGATTAAATTGTGAGAAAACGACTCGAGAAACGTCGTTCCAAAATAGTGCCACTATTTAATACTCTCAGAGACGTTCACAACGGCATATCACACGAAAGTGTTCACGAACAAATGAAGTCTAAAATAAACACGTGCACGGTCAAAAGCACGTGCACGAACAATGTACAACGAAAAGTGGTCGTTACATCCTCCCCACCTTAGAATAAAGTCCGTCCTCGGACTTTCTAATATAGCTAGTCGCTCTAGTAACTACCCCAATCAAGTCATTATAATTCAAACCAGGTATAGTCATTACAAGTGCTCATATATGCACTAGGTAGTCAAACATTAACACTACCAACATGTATGTGTGTGTCTATATATATATATATATATATATATATATATATATATATATATATATATATATATATATATATATATATATTCACGTATGTCATACACTTATACCTATTATAGTCAGTCAATTTCATACATGTATTTCAATCATATACATATACGTACATCCCTTATATAACTACTACTTAGCCAATAACAAAACAATATTTCAGATACTCATATAAGTATGGTCTCACACTTAGCAAATACAATCATTGCTCTACGTATAGCTAGCTACCTATGCACAAACAACATGGGTATACTACCCTCTAATATTTCCTAGTATACCTCCAACACATCAACTCATGTAGTCACACCATACCATAATTAAATCCAGTTTTGATTCCGAATGAAAAGTGTCATTTTCACCCCGTATTTCCTTGGGTTTTAGCGTATATATTTCACATATAGGCTCTATCTAGCTCGTAATTGTGCATAGTCTGTATATTAGATCTTATCACTTGTTATACTTAAAACCCACTTCTTGTCACTAATTATTGCATTTCCTATTTTTTAGGATTTTTCTGGAATTTATGGAGATTTATCGGAAGCAAGACGAAGAGAAGAAGAATTCTGCAATGCCTTCTCTTGTGCAGAAATCTGCTGTTATTCCAATACATATTCCGGCCTCATGATATTTTTCAATCAAATTTCGTGAGGTCCCGATTCCAACGCCGCCTGGAACACGTCATTCCGAGGTCGGATGATTTTTCTAGAATTTTCGCAAGACAGGGTGACGGTGCTGAAAATTTCTGCAGCTTTGCCCCTCTTGTGAAGAATTCTGCTATCATTCCAGTATATATTCCGGCCTAATGATATTTTTCAGTCGAAGTTCGTGAAGTCCCGATTCCATCGTCGCCTGGAATACGTCATTCCGAGGTCGGATGATTTTTCTATAATTTTTGCAAGACAGGGTGACGATGCTGAAAATTTCTGCAGCTTTGGGCATTGCTTGCGGGTTTGTGCCAGAATCCGACCCGTTTGACTTAATTTCAGACCCGTTAAGATGTGAATGAGTTTATATTACGAATTTGGGGGGTTTTCAGCCCTAGTTCTTATTTTTGCTAAATTTTGGAGGGGGAAGAAGAGCTTGGAGGCCATGGGAGGAGCTTGAGGAAGCTTGAAGCTTGGAGGAGCACTTGGGAGAGGAGGATTTTCATCTTGGAGTGACACTTGGGTGAAATTTCTCCAACCTATTGTGTATTTGATTTAGATTTTGTATTGTAATTGGATGATAGAATTTGAGTAAAATCTTCTCCTTTTCATTATGAATTTCTGAAATCTATCTTGTGTGATTGTGTTGTGCTTGTTGTTGTTGGGTTGTGGTTTTCATCTCTAGCACAATTTCATTGTCTAATTTGTGTATGAAACCCTAGAACTTTGTTTATTAGAACCCTAAGGGGGAATCCAAGAAGAGGATAATCCTAGCGGACCCTCTCTAATGTGCTTAATTGATTATTACTCATGTGAGTTTCATTCATTACTTATTGCACCCCCACACATTCGATGAAATGCCGTATTTTCCGATTGAGCTCCCTTAGCCGGGAGATCAATTGAGTTATATTTGGGATGAATTTCCACGCCCACGGCCTCATTTACACACACACACCACATGAGTCCTCCTTGTTACTTGCCGATTCGGCTCTCCACCCTTAGCCACTTAGGTTAGATTTTTAATTTTCACCACACTTTTTCTCACACTCATCCACCGTTAGTTGAGGTAGTTGTAACACACTTTATTTTTCGTTATCGATCAATTTTGTGAACGTAAAACGACTTGTCCCTGTGATCCGACCCGGTACTCACCGGTTATTTATATATTGCATTGACGCTCCTACGCTTGGGAGCGGAAGGCGTGCACTTGCGCGTTTTCCGAGTCAACCAATTGGCGCCGTTGCCGGGGATAACGGTTTTTATTAGTAGCAATTTTTGATTGATTTTGAAAGTTTTAGTGTGATACTCCTATCTCTTAGTGTGTGTCTTTCCGTTTATTTATTTTTCACTTATTGAGTCGTTTGGTTGTTTACTTTCATTTTTCTTGAATTTTTTTTAAAACAACAACATGGCATCTTCTTCAGATTTTTCGGACATTGATTTGGAGGATATCCCACTTCCGCCATACTTTCATGGCACGGAATGGGAGAACCCTCATTTACATATTAAAAATTTTGAAGAGTGGATGTTTTCATGTCTTGGTGGGAATATTGATGATGATTGCATATATTTTAGATTCTTTCCCTCTACTTTGCAAGATGATGCTAGACTTTGGTTTGATTCATTGTCTCTCGACTCACATTTTACTTGGTTGTCATTTCAGGCTGAATTTCTCCGAGTGTTTTTGCCTATCTTTTTGGAGCAGGTACAGGGGCGGCAGTCCATGGAGCAGTACATAGCGATCTTCGCCCAGGCCGATGGAGAGGCCTACCATCAGGCTTGGCAGAGGTTCACTGATTTGGTGCTTGCGTGCCCACACCAGAGTTTCCACGAGGATCACCTCCTGCAGATATTTTATACTGGATTATCGCCATCTGGGCGGGATTTTGTGAAGATGAGTTGCGGGGGAGAATTCTTTGATTATTCGACCGAGGATTCCTGGTGTTACCTGAGGGACCTTGTAGAGTAGGAGCAGACTGTGCCATCTGGAGAGCAGTCACTTGGATATGAGGATATGGCCAGTCCCAGTTTCCACTTCAGGATGCAGAGCTGCAGGCCCAGTGTCAGCTTGAGGAGCCACTTTTGGGCTCTTTTCCTTGCGACCCCATAGGATACAGAGCAGAGCAGGAGGATGGGTTGCATGAGAGCCGGGTAGAGGACATTGAGCATATACATTTTGAGGAGTCGGAGGAGACAGATGATGGAGTGTGTGTCGACCACGACGGTGACACGATGCATTTTCACTTTGAGGTTGAGGATGAAGTGTATGTGCATGATGACCGAGAGCAGATTGAGGACACCATGGGGCCTGATCCACATTCCACTTCAGAGTTAGCTTCACAGGTTGAGGCGGTTGAGTACTTTGGGAGGACGACTGAGATAAACTATTTCTGGGATGGCGAGGATGATGCGTGCTTGGATTTTCCCGAGACGAGTCTACCTCCAGTCACGTCACTGATGTCACTTCCCTCGCCTCAGGATGCGCACTTGCCAGTCATCGAGGAGATATGTCAGGAGCAGTTACCATTTGTGGGGAGTGCCGCAGAGATAGTTGATATTGATGTCGAGGAAGAGGATAACGACGGAGATTGTGACATGGTATATATTGAGCCCGAGCTTCCTCCTACTCCAGTTTTCTCTCTGCAGCCACTTCCACCTCCTCCAGAGGCCGTGCATCATACCGAGCCTAGCATCACATTTCAGGGAAGTTCCCACATTTCTTTTCCCTCCACCTCCGAATCAAACTATTTAATTCCATATCAAAATGATTCGGATTGTCGTCATTTGATTGTAAATTCTTTTATTCATTTCGACGACCCATTTTGGCAAGCTTTTCACTTGGATGGGCGCTCTGGCCCAATTATTTTTGACACGACTTATCTCCCCCATTTTGCAGGAACCTATCACAAGGAGATGCTTGGGGTTGTGTCGCTTGTCATTGATGCCCACAATGGAGGTAGGGCATCGGGCGTGGCGATGCTCGCGGAGGAGCGTAAGGATATGATCGAGCAACTGCCACCGCCGTTATAAATACGAGATCCGCCTTTTGCTAAGGTGTATTCTTTCCATGTAGTGTAAATAAATAAAAAGTTAGTTAGTTTGCTTTCGCATGTTTGCTTTCGTATTTTTTTTTCTTTTCTAGGATCTTTTGCCGAGATCTAGTACTCTTCCAACATTGAGGACAATGCTTATTTTAAGTTGGGGGGAGAGTGTTAGAATCTCTAGGATTGTTAGGATTTTGAGCTATTTTTTTTTGAGATCTCTCTATGTTTCTCCATCACCTATTGATTTTCATTGCATATCATATTTGGCCTTCTCGTTCCTATGCCGCTTGCTTTGTTTAGTCCCTACATGTTTTCATGTTATGCTATTTTTTCGGATTATCACTTTGGTATCGATTTCTCGATGTTTGATTGGCACGTTTTCATTTCTTTTCCAATTTGGAGTCAAATGCTACTATGCCATGTATGAATCTATTTTATACGTCGTGATATCTCTTTGAAATAATTTGGAAAAAATTTGGTATAAGTGGTCGCATGATGTAACGACCAGTAATTTTCAACAGTTCAATTTACGTATTTATACGTATTTTTAAGAATAAATTTTACATTATAAATGTTAGTCAAGAATTTTCTAACAAAAATGATTTCAAAAATTCTTATAAAAATATTTTAGAGCATTAGACTTATTATAAAGTATTTCAGCAATTTCAGATTTCCTCAAATGCCCAAAACATTTCTGTTAAAATTCATCTTCCAAAATTACCGTTTTGATTCGACGAATTTATTTTCTATACAAACGTCTTCAAAACGATTTCAAACTTTTACAATAACATTCTATGACCATTTAGGGCCTCTCATATTAATTTCGTAATTTTCTGATGACAAATCAGTAGATAACTCGTAAACCCACTTCCTAAATGTTTTGGCCCACGACTCGTATTTCCGTAACTCAAACCCTGAAACGGATCTCGTATTCGCGATCCTCGCGATGATACGATCCCGTGGGTATGTTTTCGTAATTTTTCGGACACGTTTACTAGTAGGGGCAAAATTGTGTATTTTGACATTATCTACTAATTACGTTTTAACGTTTTTACTTAACCCTAATTATTTTAACTAAGCCAATTAGGAGCACATGTGTTTCATACCGAATATAATTCTATGGTTAGTCAATACTAACCAACTACTAACATCTATTATCTACCTAACACCACTAATTTGTTTGACTAAGTATTTATTAGGTTTAATATTTAATTAATTTTATTAACCTATATAAACCCTTCCCTAATCTCCCCCTTCCTCACAAAATACTCTACCCAGTCACACTTACGCACAGCCTCTCTCTTCTCCAAACAAACCCATCCCCAAGGCCCGTACGCACTCTTCTCACTCTCCCTCCCAGTATCTCTCTCTCTCACTCCCCTTCATTTTCGATCGCCGCCTTCCCCATGCCCAAGCGCCCGGCCCCTCCGTCGCTGCCGGCCTGCCAGGCCGCCGCCCCCCTTCGCGCCGCACTTCAAGATCGCCGGCCCCCTCACACGTCGGTGCCGCCCCCGTAAGCCGCCTTCACCCGCGACACCGCCGGAAACCGCCGCCCTCGCTTGCACCGACCTCGCCTCCGACCTCGGCCGCCGTCGCCGCCGTCGCCCCGACCGACGCCGCCGCCTCAAAAGCCGCCTCCGTCGCTCGCCGTCGACCGCCGGCCACCCAAGCCGCCCCGCCACCGTCGGCTTCGAGCAACACCGCAGCGCCGACGCCGCCGCTCGCCTACCGCCGCCGTCGCCCCGCCGTCGCCCTCACCCCGCCTTCGCCGTCGTCTCCAGTCCCCGCCGCCGCCGCACAAGCCTCCCCGCCGTCGCCGTCAGCCCCCCCCGGCGGGTGCGTGAGTTGCCTCAATGACAGACTCGTAAATACGAGGAAATTTCGTATTTTAGTAATTTTTAAATGTTTATTAATAGAGTTTTATGGTTTTTAATCCATGACTAATTATACAGGGGCCAGAAAAATGTGTGGATAGTCCCAGAAAATCAGAAACGACATTTCGGAGCCATTGGCGCTGGTCTTACCTCGACCAGACGCCTATTTTTTTCGGAATGATTTTTCGAACCTAAAGATTAAATAGGTTTAATTCATTCTAAAAATCGTAACTCGCTAGTTTTACCTACACTAATATGTGATAAAATTATATGTGACAATAGACTTCGAGACGGTCATTTTGACTACTTATTCCTGTAATTCCGATTTGTATTGCTCCCGTAAGAAATTACGGAAGATACACGTTCCTTAAGTTTTTCGGATTTTTAAGCTATTTCTAAGTTTTTAAAAATTATAAAAAATTACAGAAGCTCCTGAAAATTCTCCCCTCTTGCAGTAAAATCTAAATAATTATTTTAGGTTTATATAAAAATTTTAAATATTTTCTGACACCGTTTTAACGAGTTTAAAAATCAAACTAACTAAATTGTTTAAATAGAAAAGGTCGTGTTTTTACTAATTAAGTATTTTGTGTTGCAGGTACGGACTCTGGTATACTAGCCTCAGAGGAAGCACTAGATCCTCTTCCGGCTTACTACAACGGTATTAATTTTGGTAAGTCACGATAGGTTCTAACCTTAGAAATCTAGCCACTGTGCTCGTACGAACTTGTAGCACCGCACTACTACGTGCTCGAAGCACGGAAACATACGCCACTTACTTGTGTTGGACTTGACTTGGAACATTTCGTGGAACGATCATGTAAAGAACTTGTACTTGACACATCACCGGGTTTTGGGGTAACTCATAGTTTGCGAGAGTACGGGAGTGACTAGAGTTTGGTCTACCTGTCCTGTCGCCTGTGTTTCGACGCCCTGTCCTGCTGCCTGAGTTTCGGCAAACCATACTGCTGCCTGGGTACCGGCATTCGTCTGGGTAGCACCCAGGCAAGAGACAAACTGAACGGTCACATATTGTACTCTCCGACTTGAGTCACGTAGTTTTAGCAGAGCTTGCACGGTTACTTATTTACAGTCATGCACTTTACTTTCTGCACTTGAACAGACACTACACCGTACTTTACTTTACCTCTGCTTGTCATACTTGTACAGTACTCCTTATCTTTGTTTAGAATCTTTGTGACTTACCTTCGGTTCCACTTGTGGCACCGACAGACGAAGATCTGGTTGAGGATATTGCTCCAGTGTACGAGGAGCCTGCCTACGACCCAGAAGCCGCGGAGTTTTAGTTATCTGTATTTGTGTGTTGTGAGATGTATTTCCATTCTGTATTTCCTTTCCGTACTTTTCCTTTCATGTATTGGTGTGTGAGAGTGCTGGTTGTTGTACTTTAATTTGGACTATAATAATGTCTGTAAGCTGGTTTGAGTGTTGTTGGTACATCTCTGCGTTGTGACTATGCTGATTTCACTGGTAAACTGCGGAACCTGCGCAAATATCAAATAAGTAACGGGCCCCCCGAGAGCGGGTCGTTACACATGAATTGGGATGAATGGTGTAGTTTTTGGTTGGATTGGATTTGGCCAATTGTGCATGCTTTGTTTTCTTCTTAGAAGTGGGTGGAGGAGTTGATAATTCATGTTGGAGAATGAAAAAGAGAGTAGTATAATCGAATGGTTTTTCTAATCAAATCGAGTAGCCGGTGCCCCACGAAACATTGGGGAGGACGCCAAAGATGATGTTTAGGGAATCATTCCATCCATTTGCATATATAGCGTCATCGCATGTATGTAAATGTGCTCGTGTTTGCATTTATGGCGTTATCGCGTGAATGCAAAACATAAACATCAAAAAAAAAGAATACAAAAAGAAGAAAAAAAGAAAAGAAAAGAAAAATGAATGAAATAAATGAGTGAATAACCAACATAAATGATGCAATCTCAACTCCCACTACTTAGAAGGATTTTCTTTTGTTTTGGCCATTTCCATGAAAATTTGAAAATTTTGACATCGTGATATTTCCCGATACGTGTGATACGGTGCTTATTACTTCACTTTTCTTTGAATTTGATTGAGGAGAATGTCATTTGTTGTTTACTTTCATACATTTGGTATATTGGCTTTGAAATTATTTGGAAATACCATTTTGGGTGTGTCATGAGAATATTGTGAGTTTGTGCATGTTTTTCAATTTAATCCGAATTTATCGCAAATTTTGCTAGGGACTAGCAAAAAGCTAGTTGAGGGGTGTGATTCCGAATGAAAAGTGTCATTTTCACCCCGTATTTCCTTGGGTTTTAGCGTATATATTTCACATATAGGCTCTATCTAGCTCGTATTGTGCATAGTCTGTATATTAGATCTTATCACTTGTTATACTTAAAACCCACTTCTTGTCACTAATTATTGCATTTCCTATTTTTCAGGATTTTTCTGGAATTTATGGAGATTTATCGGAAGCAAGAAGAAGAGAAGAAGAATTCTGCAATGCCTTCTCTTGTGCAGAAATCTGCTGTTATTCCAATACATATTCCGGCCTCATAATATTTTTCAATCAAATTTCGTGAGGTCCCGATTCCAACGCCGCCTGGAACACGTCATTCCGAGATCGGATGATTTTTCTAGAATTTTCACAAGACAGTGTGACGGTGCTGAAAATTTCTGCAGCTTTGCCCCTTTTGTGAAGAATTCTGCTATCATTCCAGTATATATTCCGGCCTAATGATATTTTTCAGTCGAAGTTCGTGAAGTCCCGATTCCATCGCCGCCTGGAATACGTCATTCCGAGGTCGGATGATTTTTCTAGAATTTTTGCAAGACAGGGTGACGGTGCTGAAAATTTCTGCAGCTTTGGGCATTGCTTGCGGGTTTGTGCTAGAATCCGACCCGTTTGACTTAATTTCAGACCCGTTAAGCTGTGAATGAGTTTATATTACGAATTTGGGGGTTTTTCAGCCCTAGTTCTTATTTTTCTAAATTTTGGAGGGGGAAGAAGAGCTTGGAGGCCATGGGAGGAGCTTGAGGAAGCTTGAAGCTTGGAGGAGCACTTGGGAGAGGGGGATTTTCATCTTGGAGTGACACTTGGGTGAAATTTCTCCAACCTATTGTGTATTTGATTTAGATTTTGTATTGTAATTGGATGATAGAATTTGAGTAAAATCTTCTCCTTTTCATTATGAATTTCTGAAATCTATCTTGTGTGATTGTGTTGTGCTTGTTGTTGTTGGGTTGTGGTTTTCATCTCTAGCACAATTTCATTGTCTAATTTGTGTATGAAACCCTAGAACTTTGTTTATTGGAACCCTAAGGGGGAATCCAAGAAGAGGATAATCCTAGCGGACCCTCTCTAATGTGCTTAATTGATTATTACTCATGTGAGTTTCATTCATTACTTATTGCACCCCCACACATTCGATGAAATGCCGTATTTTCCGATTGAGCTCCCTTAGCCGGGAGATCAATTGAGTTATATTTGGGATGAATTTCCACGCCCACGGCCTCATTCACACACACACACACCACATGAGTCCTCCTTGTTACTTGCCGATTCGGCTCTCCACCCTTAGCCACTTAGGTTAGATTTTTAATTTTCACCACACTTTTTCTCACACTCATCCACCGTTAGTTGAGGTAGTTGTAACACACTTTATTTTTCGTTATCGATCAATTTTATGAACGTAGAACGACTTGTCCCTGTGATCCGACCCGGTACTCACCGGTTATTTATATATTGATTGACGCTCCTACGCTTGGGAGCGGAAGGCGTGCACTTGCGCGTTTTCCGAGTCAACCAAGTTTCACTATATATATATTCACCACCACTATAGTTTTATAATATATAGTCATTCAAATGCATGCAAATAGTTCACCACGTATTCACATCGGTCCTATAACTGTATTTACGACACGCCACATATACCATAGTCACCAATAACTATAACTAAGCACATACTTACCCGTGCATGGTGCACACCCACGCACGCTAACTTTTCATTCACGTATACCAATCATATCATTATATAACTAGCACATCTACACACCTAGTTTAGCTAGTATACATACGTTCACACGAGCAAGTCCTTGGTAATCAACTATACCAAGACCAACACCTATAACTATATACTGGTGTAGCGACCCACAATCATGTGCGTAATACAACCAGGCACAAACACTTCTATCACTATACATACATCAAACATTGCTATATTCAAACTACAAACATACATTCAATATACTTAGAGTATATCCACTCAAGCTTGAGTGAGACTCAAAACGCATATCAGAATATTCTACATACGTAACACTGCATTTATACCTATACCAATACCACTCCAATATATATATATATGTCTACCAATACAACCATATACATACCATAAGTCAATCACACTTAATATTTATTCAGATAATACTCACATAGTTCAATCACTCTATATACCATAATAATAATACAGACATCAGCACACGTATAATTATAATACACTCCTTAATACATACGCATTCATCGTATAGTCGCGCATATGTAACATATATATTCACACCATAGCCTACTACCTATAATTAGTATACCAACACCTATACATACATAGTTAAGATGTGCAATAGTCGTGTATACCTCTGTATGCACCCAAACAACATCCGTAAAAGCAAGCAATACCAATTATAATCCTACTACCATATGTATATCACCTATATACTCATACAGCAAAACATAACTACTTACATCTAAGCACAATACATATCTACGTACGAGCACGTGCTCATACGTACTAACATATATGTCACATAATAGGCCTACCCGTACACCTATTATTATCACACCTAACATGCACATAGCTTTACCAATCATTTTATTTCAACCATTACAAGTATCTCCAACTACATACACCCTATTAGATAATCCAACACTAACTCTTATATACACAGGCATCCCTAGTATGGTATAGCTAACCACACACAAATCTATAAATACTAACACATAAACAACTTCATAATATCACGAATGACTCTGAGTATATATATATATATGTCACACAATAGGCAAGCATCAATATAATATGGGGGCAAACTCATTCAAGCCCACGTACACAACTTGGGTACGTGCACTACGACTACGTCATAAGGTCCAAGGGCTTACTAACAACTTAGAGTTGACACAGGCATCGACGGGCACTAAAGCCTAAGCAATAGAGGGAGGTCGAGGTCGAAAGCGTGACGAGGGAAGGATCGATAAGCACGAGTTCAGATAGGACGAATACAATGAGACAGCTTGGTTAGACGAAACATTGACTCAATGGTGATATTTAGGTTGAGGGAAAGGGAGATGTAGTGATGCTTATATAGAATACAGAAAAGAAAATATGGTAAATAGCATAAGCTAAAATACGTGGAGTTTGAAAACTGTCGTTCTTCAAAAGTTAAAATCCTCGCCTGTAAAGAAATATTTGGAGATCGATAAAACGAGTTGTTCAAAATAAGTTTGGGTCGAATATTCATAATAAGAGAAAATGGTTTATTGGCTTACATAAAATCATTAAAAAAGGAAGTGAATCATTTACGCGAATATTAAGGACGGGGTTTAGAAAATATTATACGTCAGTAATTAAATATAATTTTGGCAAAAATTTTGGAAATTTAAAGAATGAAATTAAAGTAACTGAAGAATTGAAGCTCGTTTTAAACGCTTTCAAAGTCTTTAAACCAGGGAAAGAAAGTTTAAAATGATCAATATTGGAACTACTTTTAGAGAACCAGGGTTTGCCAAAAAATGAGAAACTGATTTACACAAGGTTCTTAATATACGAGCACAACAAGTCTGGTACGGATATAAAAATAATTGAAAGTATGTATGGTGCACGGAAAATAATATTAACTTAGTAGTAGAATTATCGAAATTGATAGCAAGGCTTTAAAATCGAATCATGGAGGCTCTAATTCGGGGAGTGGGTATGAAATAGTAATTTTACAAAAATTTGTAGTGGACAAAACGACGAGCATAAAATCGACTTGCTGAAAGCTGAATTTCCACGTGACTTGAAAAGTATATGGATGGCATAAATCGGGAAGGAAAGTTGTAAATCGAATTGGGCAAAATAGAAGTACGGTTCGGAATAAAATTAATATAAGAAGGGACGACACATTTATATAAGTACGAAAAATATAGGCTGGAAGAGTACCATAAGCCAGTATTCAAAATTTCGACAAAGTTTTAAGAATTCGAGTCAACGAAGGAGTATGAATATATAAGATATATATATTCAAATTGAGCAATTTAAACTTAGGGAAAGAGAAAATCGAAAAATACTTTCAGGAGATTCAATGTTTGTAATGGAGATGTTCGTAAATTGACGACGATCGTCAGGAGGCGATCTCGTGAATCGAGGCAAGGAAATTGGTCAGATGATCAGAACATGCATACGCCTAGGATATGAATCAGGGGAATCTACGGGGAAACTCCTACGGTCGACCAACTAAAGACTAAGAACTAAGCGCTAAGTCTTTCTGAGGAGCTAGACGGTAATGAAATGCGTTCAGCTTGGTCCGAAGTCGATGAACCCAAGCGAACGACTAAAGGAAATTCTAGAAGTCTACTATGGTCAGAGTTAGGCAAGAACCACTAAGGTAACTCCTACGACGACTAAATCAATTGCTGACAGGGAGTCTAACTAACAATCAGGGGCCTCTAGCTAGCAAGCACAGACGTCTGACTAAGTCTTCTTACCACCTAGCGTCATAAGAAAACGTCTAGACTCAGGGCTTATGACTCGGATGTTGCAATTTATTTAATGGACATTCTGTTATTATCGTTGGTTCGTTAATTCGCAATTGCAAGACTGGACCTGCATGGGCCACCAACAAAACCTGTCACGCCCCGCTTCCCAAAAATATGGAGGCGAAGCGTGAGAAGGTCCGCTCAGACTTGAAGCTGCAAAGCTGCAAGTCCGATAAGCGTCAATCAACTTTAATTAACAGGTCCTTGCAACGCGAACGAAACAAAGATAATAATAACGAAAAGAGACAAAAGAAACATATCAGAATATCCATAATAATAAATCTCAACATCGCAGAAAAAGCCACCAGGCTAAAATAAAAGAGTCTAAAAGAGGCCCCAGCATGGCCAACAAAAGTACAAAGTACGAAAACAAGGTAATGGTGCAAGCACCGACAACTAACAGCAACCTAAAGCAAAAGTAACTCAACAGTCTCTACGACTGGTCGCCGGTGTCCTCGAACTCCTCGACGAACGTAGGCTCAGGCTCAGCGTCGGCAAACACCTCGTCCTCAACAACTGTCTCTGGCTCAGGGTCTAACATGTGACACCCAAAAGAGCAAGGGGCACATGTCAGCAAGTCTGGAAGCCTTGTGCAAGGAAACTGAAAGTAGGTAAAAGTAAAGCAACCTAGCAGTTCTAGCATGATGCAATGACATGGCAGTTAAAGTAATGAGTGCAACAAGTAAAGTAAAGTAAAGTAAGGTACGAGCATGGCATTTAAACATGGCATGAATCATTCACAAGACAAGTACAAGACAAGTAAAGTAAGCACCTCGTGCACAGAGATTCCGCCTTCTGGCTGGAGTGGCTGATCGGGCCACTCCTAAGCTCAGGTGACCGTTTATCCCTACCCCTCCACGTGTATCGGGCATTGGTTTTCAACCAACACATGAGGCCCGCTTCTGGACCACGAGCCAGGAAGTGTTTTTAAACAAGTATGGCGTAGGGGTGCACCTAGCCGGACAAGGAAGTACAAGTACAAGTATTGTAGCGTGTGCTACGAATGCGACATTCAATGCATGGATGACATGGCATGGCAAGTAGTAAAGCGTACAGGTAAGGAAAGTAAACGTGACAGTTTAGTATGCATGATCAACAAGTTTAAAGAGTTGGATCTAGCTTCGTTGTCAAGCTAGATCAATTTAGGTGACGGATCTAGTTTCGTTGTCAAACTAGATCAAGTAGGCGTCTAGCCAGCTATCATTTCACTGACTAGTCTCTTTTACGCTAAAAGCAAGGGCGTGGCCTAAAAACATGGCCCTAAGCAAGATTTGGCAAGTTTCACTTGCCTGCAAGTACAACGTCCGAGAAACACCGTCCAAGGGAGTCCAAGTCACAAATAACCTACGTGCACAAGTCCACCGGCCTAAAGTCCATATTATTAATCTTGATTAGTGAATTTAAAACATTTAAAATAATTTAAAAACATCAATTTTTAGTCTTGATTAACAGGCAATAGGTTGGGGGTCATAGGGGTGCAAAGCGTTACCTCGACACGACGCGAAAGCTACACTGGCGTCGGGTAGCGACGCCAGGGGTTGGAATAGAAGCACGCGCTCCAAGTCCTGATTCCAACATAGATTCCTCGCTGGAAAGTTTAGAGCATCAACCGGAGCAACGAATCCAGATTCCAAAGTTAGCACGTGCGACGATGGGCTACGACGTGTCGCAACGTCGTACACGACGAATCGTCGGAGAGAAAGCACCTAGGTGGGGCCCACAGTAGTCCTAGGGACCAATGGGGGACCCACAATACCTCTGGAGAACTTGGGGGGCCCACGGTGGCAAGTGGTGCAACGGGTGCGGGGTTGCGACGAGTTGCTCTCGGTCAGACACGCTTGGTGCGGGCGGTTCCATCGGTCGGGCACTAGGGGCGGGGCTGTGCAGCACTGCGGGTCGGTGAGGCCTTGGTTCTCTCGGTCGGAGCAGGAGAAAGTCTCGGTCGGGCGCCTCGGATGCGGGGGCTTGGGCGCTGCAACGTGGCAACCGTTGCAACGTTGCGGGCGCGGGGGATCTCTCGGTCGGTGCGGGCGGGAGTGTCGGTCGTGGCGGGGATGCGGAGCGAGGTGCTAGCGGGCGGCTGTGCGGAGCGGGATGCGGGGGAAGCTCTCGGTCTGACCGAGAGCTTCTCTCGGGCGGTGCGGGTCGGTGCGGAGCGGCGGTGCAGATGCAGAGATGCAGGCGGGGGCCTCGGTCGGAGCGGGGAATTTGGGCCCGTTCCGTCGGTCGGTGCGGGGATGCTCGTCGCAACGTTGCGACGATTCGTCGCAACGTCAAATTTGGGTTTTGGAAGCGGCTAGGGTTATTTTCTTGCGAAAATAGGTCTTCCTAGGGATTGTTTATATAGTGTATATGGGTTGACTAGGTCTAGGGCTAATCCTAATGGGATTAGGAGTTTAAAATAATTTAAAATTCAAATCTCACCAACTCCAACTCACCCAAGGCTTAGGTGAGGTCCAAATGAGCTGGAAATTGGCTCAAAAATTATTTGAAATGTTTTAAACTCAAATAAATTTTCTTTGGCCGAAATTAATATAAAAATTAATTATTAAAAATATTATAAACCTTGTTAAAAATATAAAAGTGGTCAAATAAACTCCAAAAATTATAAAATAAATATCGGGGTGATCGTGATGATGAAAGTGAGCTAACTAAGAAGACGGATCTCAATTTCGACATCGGATGACGAAACTAAAAATAGAAACGTCTCCCGTCAAAAGTGAAAACCGCCACATCTCATCGAATAAGATTAAATTGTGGGAAAACGACTCGAGAAACGTCGTTCCAAAATAGTGCCACTATTTAATACTCTCAGAGACGTTCACAACGGCATATCACACGAAAGTGTTCACGAACAAATGAAGTCTAAAGTAAACACGTGCACGGTCAAAAGCACGTGCACGAACAACGTACAACGAAAAGTGGTCGTTACAGATACGTTAGATTCGTGATGCCCAGACACATGAATTCACTTCCTAGATGCTACAATCCCCAATAAAATCAACACAACGTAAGTGTCCTAGCCGAGCGTCGATATCTGACGGTCCTAGTGGCGAGCTCTAAGCCCTAATCTTTTGTATTTTATATCTTTCTTTCTTTGTGTGGAACAACTTGCTTGCGATGTTGAGTGACATAACCTTCGCATCCATCACCATTACGACCATCCATATTCCACATCCACCAATAAACCCGCAAGTCTAACTCAACCTAGGAATAGATAGGTAGTATAGCACCGCTTCCACGTGTTCGATACCCGCTTGCCACTATATTGTGCGCTTGTGGTAAACGACATCATTCAGGGTTACATTCCAGACGCATCATTAGTCACCTAACCTAACGGTGTATGACGTTGCCTAGTGGTCCAATAATTATTAAGTGATTAAATATTTTATCCTCATGTGAATATAACTGCATGTGATGTCTGTGAATGAAAATGTTGATGAGCACGATATTTCTGCATGAATTGCTAAATGTAGTTTTTGGATCGGCTGTTTAAGTCCCAAAATTTATTTCCCGCACTTTTCTTTTATTTTTGAGAGAAATTGTAGTGAGGAATTTATGTAAATGTCAAAGAAAGAAAACCAACTTCCATGGAGACGGAGGCCACATTTGAAGCTGGAGATATCATATGGGACACACGGGGTTTCCAAAGTTGTATTTTCCTTTTAAAGATGCAAATTTGTATAATTTGGACTATGGCCTTTGGACTCTTTCTTGTGGGACTAGCCGATCCACACATTTAGCTTTTCATTAAATATTGCCTCCGCATGAAAATATTTTCTTTGATTAAATATTAATTCATGCATGTTTGTGCTCTGCTAGATAAATGGCTAAAATTGCAAGTGTTGATTTCGAAGTGCTGGATGCATCAGGTAGAAACTATCTAAGCTGGCAGCTAGATGTAAATTTTTACCTGCGGTACAAGTCCCTCATCGTTGATGTGACAGAAAAAGAAAATGTTAGCGATATAGAGAAGGTGGAAGCCATCATCTATATTCGTCGCCATGTGGACAAGACCTTAAAGGCTGAGTACCTTACGGTCGAAGATCCACTTGAGCTATGGACCGCCCTTGAGGATATGTATAAACATCAGAGAGATGTTATACTCCCAAGGGTGAGATATGAGTGGGAGAACCTGAGACTGCATGACTTCAAGTCCATTGCTGAGTACAACTCAGCACTCTTTAGCATCACCTCACGCCTGAAGTTGTGTGGTGAGAAAGTCTCAGAAGATTGCATGCTGGAAAAGACGTATACGTTTTTCCACGAAAAAGATGCGATACTCATGCAGCAATACCGTGAACGTAAGTTCACCAAGTATTCAGAGCTACTGTCATGTTTACTCATGACTGAGCAAAACCGAGAGCTTCTCCTCGCCACTTACAATATGCGTCCTCCCGTCACTGCCCATCTACCTACAGCTCACCACTCCTCTTCCTTCAAAAAAGAAGAGAGATAATAAAAGAAAAGAAAGACCATAGAAAGGGGGACAACAGAAAAAAGCCAAGGGCCAAGCACAGCAGCAGCGAAAGAATGAAGGGAAGCGCAAGTTCACCTGGCGCAGGAATGACAACAAGAAAAATGATGCACTCCCATCCAAGAGGGATTGTGAAGACCAGTGTAGTGGCATGACAGGCCACCGGTCCAGAGTGTGCAGGACCCCAGTGCATCTCTAGGAGCTTTATAAACAAAGCAAGAAAAAGAATGCTGAATCAAACCTGGTGGCTACGAACAATGCAGTCAAGTTCACAGCAAAAGACTTCGGGTCAGATGATATGCTTGATTAGCCTGCTACATTTATCTTAGCATTTTAGCATTTTATTTTAAGAACAATCTATGTTATGAGAGCTTCTATGTAATTTGATTTCTGTCGAATAAAATCTAGTTTTTCTGAATGCAAATGTTTACTCATCTTTTTAGATGGGATGCTCTCATGACTGCTTGGTAGACAGTGCGTCGACACATACGATCCTTCAGCACAAATGCTATTTCCATAGCATTACTCCGTATAAGAGCCCTGTAAATACAATTTCAGGGCCATCGGACATAATTGAAGGTTCTGGGAATGCAACCTTGTTGCTCCCCAATGGAACAGCAATAAAAATTAAAGATGCACTTTACTCTCCGAATTCCAATAGAAACTTACTAAGTTTCAAAGATATCCGTCTTAACGGATTCCACTTGGAAACAGTAAATGTAAAAGAAAATGAATTACTGTATGTAACGTCTCAAGAAAATGGAGTTAAAACCATACTTGAACGTTTTGAGAGCCTTTCATCAGGCCTCTACCATACAAAAATTCGGAGAGAGGAAGCAAACCTTACGGAGCACCTGAAGTGCCCGACACCAGCCAAATTCTTACTTTGGCATGATAGACTTGGCCACCCCGGATCTGTGATGATGCCCCACATCTTATCACAATCTCACGGGCATAACCTGAAGAACCAGGAGATTCTTCAGAAAGGAGAATTCCCTTGTGTCCCCTGCTATCAAGGCGTATCAACTAGTGATCAATGCGATAGAGGTTCTGAGGCAGAAGCTGGATGCAGTTCGCCTTCAAGATTCGGAGGAGAATGACTTTGGTGAACTGAGCGTGATGAACCGCCCCTATCCAACCCAGCCCAACGACGGCTGCTGCATATACGACTCCGATCGAGATACTGGCCTTCTTTCATGTGCTCATCCCACTCGATCCACCCTCCTCCCGAGCCTCCTCCCTGCTGTCGTCACTAATGATGTTGACCGCTTTCTTATCAGCGTCTGCAGACGCCGGAGCTGAAACTGGGGACCACCGCCACGGACAGGGTGCATGGCAAACTTGTTAATAAATGGTCTGTGAACTCAGCATATATTTTGAATGGCAAACTCGTAAATAATTGGTCAATGAACTCATCATATATTTTGAATGGCAAACTCGTAAATAATTGGTCTGTGAACTCAGCAAAAGAGTCTGTGCCAATAGCAATTCTCTTCCAGGAAAATTCCAAAGTTGTGTTTGAATAAACTGTTCTGCTTTCTTTTCTTTCGTCATGGAACATGAAAGGCCAACAGCAGTCAAGTTTGTTACATTTGAGAAGGTCCAACAAAAGCGGCAGCAAAGCGGCCCAACGACCAAAATTAAAAAAAAAAAAACTTGGACGAAAAATTCTACAACGTCCATCTGTACTTTAAGAATCGCGACGAGAGGGAGCCTTCCTGATCGGTTCACCTTCGAATCTCAATTGGCTCGTAGCTGAATCTCGTCTGCGAATTTGAGAGTAATTTTTTAAGTTGTTCCTTTGAAACGAAGCAGCCTTTTGAAACAAGTGAACAGATTTAAACATCATATACAAATTCAACGGCTGCGATATCACCATCGTCAACATCATCACCATCATCTCTTACTTCTAAACACATTACCTCGCTGTAAGAGAGACGGGGAAGGAGCGATTTTTTTCCATTTTTTTTATTATCCTTTTTCGGTGAAAGGGGAGGGCCTTCATTTGGCCCGATCCGATTCAAAATTCGAGGGAAATAGATCTGTAGAAATTTGCAAGATTTTGGGAATAAAAATCATCATGAAATAGCAGAACATTTTGTTTTAGTGGGAGAAAGAGGAACAGAGGGAGGGATCTTAGAGAGAGAAAGCTCGATGGCGTCGGGAAAGCTGGAGGGCCCGTCGGCGCCCGCCGCCCGGCGAGACCCGTACGAGGTGCTCTGCGTCTCGAGGGATTCTTCCGATCAGGAGATCAAATCAGCTTACAGGAAGCTCGCCCTCAAGTAAGCCGCTCGCTTTCACACACTCTCTCTAGGTCAGGGTACTTGAAAATTGAATTTTATGTTGATTATTTCATTGATCCCAAAGATGATAATTTTGTTCAGTATCTTGAGATTTTAGGAGGATGATGGATTTTAGGGTTTAAGGGGAACATTTTTGCTCAAAAACTTGCAATCTACATCAATTGTTAATTAGAACGTTTGATGCTGTTCACATCATTTCTTTGCAATAACGGAGAAAGCAAGCAACGTGACTTATTTTGTTTACTTTCTTGAATTGGAGGGTTGATGGAGAAATGGTTGTAGGAAAATTATTAAATAACCTTTGAGCATTGACTGTTGATACCATCTTAATTTGAAAGGATGCAATAACAGTCGCTGAGGTGGAAAACTATGTGCAGGGGAGGTCATTGTCAAATATATATATTAATATATATTATTTGCAGTACAAATAAATTCTCCAACAAACGGATTATCTCACCTTCCAAGTAAATGTCATTGTTATTTCAGTCTTATAAACATAAATAACTTTTTAAATTAACTTAGTTTAGATGACCTAAACCTAGATTATTTTTTCTTTAAATTTGCCTCCTAGTTTTGATCTTACCAGCTGAATCAATTTTAAATTACAAGATTTCGGTGTAATGAAACTTCAATGGGTGAGATTCTAAATGTTTGATTACCGGATGAATAGCAAATAGGAACCGATGACTTAATCCAATTGTGTTCCTTCATTGTTGGAGTTTGCTACAAAGGAAGCAAGTTCCTACTTGTTACTACTACTTGTATCATGAGATTTACGTGGTAATGTTCCAATATGGTATTTAGTTGAAGTTGGATATTTGCTGGTTGTTAGAGTGCTTCAAAGATAATCTATCTTGGTGTCTGTCGTAAACACCACATCCCGAGGGAACTGCTTAATCACATGATGCACTAATAAGTAGATGTGACCCAAAACAATATAAAGAAAAATAAAGGATAAAATCAAAATAAGTAGAAATGCAGTACTCTACGAAATGAATCCATGAATCAATGTTGTCAACCAAACTGCGGAAACTACAAGATAAAATTACTATGAAGAGAGAAGCATAAAAATGTTGATTTCCCCCCTTCTGTACCACAATAGTCCTTGGCCTATTAATTAGTTCAGATATTTATATCTGACTAAAGTGACTCCAGAAAAGCATAAATTTATGTGTTTGATGTAGTTAGAAGGAATCAAAGTGAATGCGGGAATTACAGTTTGATAAAATTCTCTATCACTCCTCAAATCCCTTTTCTCTTTCCATCATTCATTTATACTTCCCATCACCATCGTTTGTTTCCTTGGAAGCATACATTTCAGCTCGAGGTATATAGATGGAAGCAAAATTAACAAGGGAATTGATCGAGAAATGAACCATACTTCACTCTTCAACCCGTGACAGCTTCCTCCATCTAGTCTTTTTTTCTTCATTTATCACATCACCATCCTCACTACCGCTCCTTAAGTGCTCCCTTTTGATATTTGTTTAACAATGGCTAATGTTTTTCAGGTGTTCCCATGGCTTCGTTAAGACAAAATAAACTCCCATCTTTAAAATTTCTATATGAATTAAAAAATCTGGATAATTATCTCAATTTTGAGGATAGTTCTTTAATTCATCGATCATAATAGCACTTAGAACCTGTTTTTATCATGTTCATATTATTATCATTATGTAAAAACTCAATGTAAAATTTCTTACCACAACATTGGACAGAAGATGACTATCCATTTTTGGGAGATCAATTGCTAGGATGATGCTCAACCTTACAAATTGCACCTTTAAAGCTATGCAGCATTTGAACACCCTTTGAACACCCTGACCTTTAAAATCATTGGACAGTGCAACTGCCTTGGGATACTACCTCAAAGTAACTTTTACCCATGAGCATGCTAAATCATCAAACATTATTGGAATGCTAGACCTAAATGCTTATGGTCATCTTAATTGAACTAGAGGATTATAAAAGTTGACTTAACGCCAGCAAATAAGATTCATACCTTCGGTCTTAGATTCGGTCTTAGATTCACACGCTTCTCAATAATATCTTGATGTTTTGAATCCAAGGATGTTGAACACTAAACTTAACTCTATATGTACTGAATTAATACAGATATATGAAAGAACTAGTTATAAACCGTGCTCGCGGGCACTGTTCATTTAAGATTTTCCTCCGCGAAATATTTATTTTCTAAAAAATTATTAAAATTTAAAAGAACAACAAATTAGCGTAAAAATATTTAGCGGCACGGGCGCCTTCGACGCTCAACAACAAATTTGACGCATGCGCATTCGACACGGAACAACAAATTCGGCACAGACGTCTTCGACGTGTAACAACAAATTAGAGTAGAATAACAAATTCGGCGCTGAACAACAAATTAGTGTAAAAAAACCCGTGCCCACGGGCACGCTTCATTTAAGATTTTCTCCTGCGAAATATTTGTTCCCCATTATTAAAATTTAAAAGAACAGTAAATTAGCGTTAAAATATTTAGCAGTACTGGTGCCTTCGGCGCGGAATAACAAATTCGGCGTAGAACAACAAAAAAAATTTTAGCCGGCGCCTTTTGCGCGGAACAACAAATTAGTGTAAAAAAAATTTCGCGGGTGTTTTCGACGCGAAACTGGTTCACGGGCTGCTTTCAAAGTTGGACCAAATTTCAAAGCTGGACCAAATTTCAAAGCTCACATTCATGGTTTCAAAGCTTCATTCATTTCAAAGCTAAACCAAATATCAAAGCTGGATCAAATTTCAAAGCTCACATTTATGGTTTTAAAGCTTCATCTCAACCTTCCATTTTCCATGTTCAAATCCCAGCCACTCTTTATCTTTGTCAGCTCTAGAATTCAAAAAAGGTTGTCAAATGTATAATAGATATTCTTTTGCTATCCGTGATAAATTTATAAAGTTATAAGTTTGTAGTCATCCAATATTCCTTGTAAAATCTTCTTGACAACTCATGAAAACTTCCTTATTTTTTAACAATGCTACTAGGGGATCCATATTTTAATTGTTACTTAACCAAGGAGTGACTTGAGAGAGCTGAACTAAAGAAAAGGATTCTCGGAGCTGACCCCAAAAGTTTGGGAGAAGGGTTTGTTGTTGTTGATATTAGCGGAAATGCATGTAGACATCTTTCTTTGTCCTCATAGGATGCAAGAAAGGTAACTAAAGCCTCTCATTTGGATCTGAATTCACTGAAATCCTAGGCCAATCGAATAACTATTCTGAGTATTATTTAGTTTCTTTCTTAGTCGTTGTGAGCACATCACATTGCTTGAGGTTCACTTATTGTTAATATATTAATGTTAGAATGCGAACAAGATTCAGACATGATCACAATTAATGATGTTGATGAGGTCACAATTAGTAACTGAAACAATTTCTAACCCAAAAGGTTAAACCCAGGAGTATAGCCATAATCCCTAATTTATGGATATTAGATTCTTTTAATTTTTTTTTCAACGTGGGACTATTATTCTCAACAATTAGCATTTCTCGGACAAATTGTGTGTGCAGTTTGTAGCTATCTAACATCACATGGTGTAGCATATATGACTGCATATCTGCACCACAAGCTTCTAGCGATTTCCATTTACAACATGTAAAATTTCACGTAGACGTATGCGCAATTGGTTATTTGTAAGAGAGTCCTTTTTGTATAGGCAAATGAACCACATCATTTGTATTTAGGTTTTGAACAAATAACATTAAAATCTTAAGAGGAGTCTAAGCCTGTTGCCATCAAAATGACAATCTATAAAATATCTCACAGATAAGGATCATAGGTACTAAATGATAGGACAAACTTATATAATCTTAAAACATTAAATGTTTTTATATGGGGATGTCAGCAATAGGATGGGCATGCCAGCTCAGTAAGTTTAAGAAGACCAGAAACATGGTGTAAAAACAGAGAAGATGCTTTTCTAACATTCTCCCGGGCAATAAATATTTAATCTTTTGTTTTTGGGACCACAATATAATGTCTATATATGGTAAACATTAATATTTCATGCACTTTGGTAACTTCATATTGGCTAGCTTCATTGTCTTCCTATCATGAAGCTTAAACGTTGTTTAATATGTTATAGTAAATAATATTATTTGATATATGTATTTCATTATAAAATATGGTTTACCATATAAAATGATAAATTTAGCTCAACATATGAAATGCATATTGAAGTTTCCAAGAAGTGTCCGATATTTCTTGCTGAAGTGTCGTGTTTGGAATGGTGTGAAAGTCAAGATATGTAGGGAACTGGCCCCTACATCACAGGGGTATATAAGAAGCCTCTTGTGAACTATATGTCCGCTCCCTGATTTAGTGTCATGTGACCACTGACCCTCATTCCTAAGGCAATACAGATTTTGTAGGAATTAATGCACTTTGATGTTCAATGAGAAATAACTTACTGACTTTTTTATATTTGTAGTTGGCCAATGGCCATGGCTTACCTTTTCACAGGTTGAGTTGTCTTCTTAACAAATTATCATTTTGTATGGTCATTGTCTTTATATTCCCCCTCGGTCATCTAGCTACAAGATTATATTACAATCACATCGTATTCTATATTGCTGAACTCTTATTTCTCTGATGGTGGCTTTGAGATTTACTCGTGTATTGGTTAGTTATGATTCAATGCACATTTTGCAGCTTAAATGGCAAATAACTAGAATTTTCTTATAAACAGGTATCATCCCGATAAAAATGCTAGCAACCCCGAAGCTTCAGAGCACTTCAAAGAAGTTGCATATTCCTATAGCATCTTGTCTGATCCGGAGAAAAGAAGGCAATATGATACTGCTGGCTTTGAGGTGCATATTATTATGACAGTTTGGAATGTAAAAAGTGCATCTTGCTTACTTGTTTAATTAAGTGCTCGCAACTTATTTGAAATACTGTATGCTTCCATTATGTTTCTATGACCATATGCGCTTATAATGATGTGATCAGATTAATGAACTTCTTTATAATTCATCAATAAATCTTACTAGAAACATTTTAATATGTTCTCCTAAAACAGCTCATCATGTTTAGAGTATAAGCATGTAGTCCTTTAGTTTAAGGTGTTTGAAATTGTTACCAACTTGATTGGTTATGAATCTTTGGTTACTGGCGGAGTGATGCTAGTCACATTACGATAAACAAATTACATTTATTTACAAGTTTGCCATTTCATTTGTTAAACTTCTAAAAGATAATGGCAAACTTGTAAATAAATGTACCATGTTTATCAAAATGTGTAACATGCCTAGCAGCACTCTTAATGGTGTCCTTTTTAGATCCTTCCAGAGTTTTAGGTACATTTGTGAGGATGCTTAATCTTGTAAATGTGGATGAAACAGTGATAGAGTAGACGGCCACTCAGAAACATGCAATTTCTAGCTGACATGGTTTAGCAGCTATATTCCAAAGTCCGTTGGAAAAGGTTTCCTCTATTTTGTGTGGGGTAACTGTTAGAATTTAATTATTATTTCTTACAACTTTTGAACTCTTACTAACATGTTAGAGTTGGTAAATTTATTGTAATTGTGTTATAAGACCATCAATAGTATATGGACTTAATGCAATGGATCCACAGTCTCTGGGTTCGAGCTTCACCTTGCTCAACCCTACAATCTTGCTACATATTTCTCAACGATCTTGCCACACATTTATCAGGTGTCACGTCAAGTTGTATCTAGGATGTGTCTGATGTATGTGTATTCACATTTTATGATTTATTGTAAGCAGTGCAAGCCTACAATGAGTCTGCAGTGTCTGACGCAAGTTATTTGGTTTTTTCTTTAATCATTCTCTGTCTTAGCATGTCCATCAGTTGTATCATTTCAACCAGGAAAAACCTTTACCATAGACATAACTTCCTTGAAGAGTAACTATAAATGAGATTTTAATTATTCGGTTCCAACTCCTCCTCCCTCTAGCATTTTGCCTGAAGTGAGGAATTGCTTCATTTGTATGAAAAACGAGATGAAGAATGTTTGAAACCTGACAAATAAAAATCCTATACATGTTTAAATGCTCAACACTGAAAACTGATACGATTTGGGGGTCAAATCGTATTTAGGGCTGAATTTAGAAGTGAAAAAAATGGAAAAGAGTGGGATTTTTATTGAAACAACGAAGAACAATGAGAGATTTGATCTTTTCAGGAGAGATCACTCCCTAACTTGAATTATAGGATCAAGTTTAATCCCCCACTAACCCTAGCCGTCATGGCTGTTTAATCTCAATTCTTCGATAATCAACAATTAGGGGTTTTGGGGTATTTATATGACTCATCTAATTATTGCTAAGCGCACACACCGTGACTTAAGCAATGACTAAAGATGCTACAAAGCAAATAATAAGCTAAATAAGATAAAGTGGATAGCTCTAATCCTGGCTCGTGTCCGCTCCACGCGACGTGCCCGACCTCTGGTGCCTCCTCCTGTAGACGACCACATCATTACTCCCCCCCAAAAAACGAATCTTGTCCTCAAGGTTGTAGTCTGGAAACTGAGCCCTGATGGTATCCCCCCGCTCCCAAGTAGCCTCGTGGTCAGGCAAACCCAACCATCGTACCAGCACCTCCCGACCGCCCCCCCTCAGTGTGTCGTACCTGCAGAATATCCTGGGGCTCCATCATCACCTCCGAGTCAGCTGTCAATGTCGATGGCAGAGTGGCCACCGGTGTCTGTGCTCCAATCGCTCGTCGTAACTGAGAGACATGAAAAACTGGGTGTAAGGCAGATCCTGGGGGCAATGTTAGTCTATAAGCCACGGATCCAATCCTCGCCTCTATCTGAAAAGGCCCATAAAAGAGCACGACCAACTTCTCGTTACGGCGTCGGGCTAGTGACATCTGCCGATACGGTCTTAGCTTCAGATAGACTCGATCTCCTACTGCAAACTCCATCTCTCTACGATGTGCATCCGCCTTGGCTTGCATAAGCTGCTGAGCCCTCGTCAAATGCTTCTTCAGCTCCTCCAAAATTCCCTCACGCTCCTCGAGGTACTGATCCAACTGGGACACTGGGGTTGTCCCACGGCGATAATGGATCAGCGCTGGTGGATCCCTTCCGTACAACACCCGAAACGGTGTCGTCTGTGTGGCTGAATGGAAGGAAGTATTGTACCAATACACCGCCCACGCCAGCCATCGATACCAACTCCGAGGGCAATCCGATACAAAACAGCGAAGGTAGGTCTCAACGCTCATGTTGACGACCTCTGTCCGTCCATCCGTCTGGGGTGGTAAGCTGTGCTCCTCCTCAGAACGGTCCCCTGCACTCTGAACAACTCCCTTCAAAACTGGCTCATGAAGACAGTGTCCCTATCTGATACTATGGAATCGGGGAACCCGTGTAGACGCACCACCTCCCGCATAAACGCCGTAGCCACTGTCACTGCAGTGTAAGGATGTCTCAGCCCAATGAAATGTCCATACTTGCTCAGTCGGTCTACCACCACCAAAATCACCGAGTATCCCTCCGACTTGGGTAGCCCCTCCACAAAATCCATACTGATCCCCTCTCAGACCTGCTCAGGAAGAGCTAAGGGCTGCAGCAGCGCTGCTGGTGCCATGGCCAAGTATTTGTGACGCTGGCAGACGTCACAACGGGCTACCATCTTCGCGATGTCCTTCTTCATTTCCCTCCAGTACAGCTCCCTAGCCACTCTCATGTATGTTTGCTGGATGCCAGAATGCCCCCTATTGCACTCCCATGGAACTCCTGAAAAAATCAACGGAATATGTACTGAAGCCCGAGGTATCACCAACCTTCCCCGATACAACAACCGACGTCCCTCCACCGAATAGCCTGGGTGCTCAGCCAACCCCTGAACCAAATCATCTCGGACTCTAGACAACTCCTCGTCGGCATCCACCTCCCTCCATAAAGGCTCCCAATCTGCTAGCAGTGGTACTGACAAGGCTGCCAAGGACGTAACATCCTCCCGCCGTGATAGTGCATCAGCAGCCATGTTCTCCAACCCGGGCCGATAGTGTATCTCAAACTTGTAGTCCACAAGCTTAGATTACCACTTCTGATAGTCTGCCGCCACCAATCTCTGCTCTAGCTAATATTTCAGGGACCTCTGATCCATGCGCACAATAAATGGCCGCCCCAGCAGGTACTGACGCCATTTCTGAATCGACAAAGCAATCGCCATCAGCTCCCTCTCATACACGGACTTCTGCTTCGCCCGTGATGACAAAACCTGACTAAGGTAAGCCACAGGTCGCTGATCCTGCATCAGCACTGCTCCTAGTCCGTACCCCGAAGCATCGGTCTCTACCACAAAGGGTCTGCTAAAATCAGGAAGAGCCAGTACCAGAACGGTCGTCATCGCCCCCTTCAGGGCCTCAAACGTCGCAGTCGCCTCCTCGGTCTACTGGAACCCATCCTTCTTCAACTGCTCAGTCAGAGGCTAGGCAATGGTACTGTAGCCCTGCACGAACTTGCGGTAATACCTCGTCAAGCCCAAAAATCCCCGCAACACCCTTAGTGTAGTTGGCCGCGGCCAATCTAGCATGGCCTCTATCTTGCTCCTATCACCTGCTACCCCTATTGCTGAAACCACATGCCCCAAGTATTCCACCTTCTCCTGGGCGAACGTGCACTTCTTCCTATTGACATACAGCTGGTGGGCCTGTAGCTCCTGTAACACAGTCTCCAAGTCTCGCACGTGCTCCTCCACTGTAGGGCTGTACACCAATATGTCGTCGAAGAACACTAAGACAAACTGCCGTATGTAAGGCTGGAATATCTTGTTCATCAACGACTGAAATGTAGCAGGTGCATTTGTCAACCCAAAGGGTATGACGAGGAACTCATAATGTCCCTCATGAGTCTTGAAAGCAGTCTTCTGTACGTCCTCTGCCTTCATCCGGATCTGATGATAACCCGACTTCAGGTCAATCTTCGAAAAGATCGACGTCCCATGTAACTCATCTAACAACTCATCTATCACCGGTATAGGAAAACGGCCTGCCACCGTCTCCTTATTGAGGGCACGGTAGTCTACACAAAACCTCCAGCTATCGTCCTTTTTCTTCACCAAGAGCACCGGGCTAGAGAACGGGTTAACACTCGGTCTAATCACTCCCGCCTGTAGCATCTCCCTGATCAATCGCCCGATCTCATCCTTCTGGACATGCGGGTACCTGTATGGCCGGACACTGACGGGCGCTGCTCCCTCCCCTAGCACGATGGCGTGCTCGTGGTCCCTCTGTAGTGGAAGTCCCTGCGGCATCTGAAAGACGTGCCCATAGCTGTCCAACAACTCCTCCACCTATGGTGACGCCCTCTGCTCCTGTGCCTCTGCCCCCAACTCCTGATAGGACACAAAATATGCCTCTCCTCCTACCGACACTGCCAGAGCCAAGGACTTCAAGGACGCTGTGCGACAACACAGACTGGGGTCCCCTAGCAAAATCACAGTCCTTCCGTCCTCCCGATACTCCATCCTAAGCATCTTCCAGTTGAACTTGGTGTCGCCTAATGAAAAGTTCATCTCAGGACTTCGTTGTTGCGATCATGTTCTACAGCTGTTGATAGTAGGCGAAGATGAAGAGAAGAGAGATGAGACAGTCGGAGACGAGCATCTTCACGTAGAGTAGCACGCTTCACGAACTATATGCAACACTTTGAGGACAAGGTGGTTCTTTGCAGGCGGAGTAATGATATGACCGCACAAAAGGGGAAATATGAAGTTTTGTAGTTTTGGGGTATTTTCGTAAATTTTTAATTTTAAGAGGGTCTTTTTGTAATTTTTAGAGCTTAGGGGGTTTTCTGTAATTTTGGTTATTTTAGATTAGTATTTGTAGGCGATGGCTAGGGTTTGGATTTTCATGTTGAATATTGAGAAAGAAACCATAAATATTGGAGGTTAATGCGTTTCCTTCGATGTAAAAGCCAGTTCTTGGGAGATTTAGGCTTTGATTTCGAATCAAAACTAGGTGAATAAGTTTCTCTCGAGAGAACTCAAGTTATCTTGTATTTCCTTTTATTTTCAGCTTATTATCAATAAAAATCCAATTTCCCTCCCAAATCTTCTCTTTCTAGCCCTAAAAATCCCATCTTTACTTTAAAAATCCCAACTTTTCACCAAAAATCCTCTCTTTATCTGGCAAAATCCTAGAAAACTCATATCACTGCCTAGTCCCCTTGGATTTTTTCCGAAGTTGTTTGTATTCGATATGATTTTTAGCTTGGATTTGAGTAAACTTGAACTGCTTATCTATGGTTTTTTAAAAAAATTATTACAAAGCATGTCATGAAAAAATAATTGTTTGCTTTAAAAGATGCAAAAGCACTTTTCTTTCAACGGAGACGCATTTAGGAAATTGGAGCAATTCATATTGTATTGTCCATGATTAAGTGTGAGAGAATGTGGAAGCAGAAGAGGAGTAACATGTAAGATTTTGTGGTGGGATTTGGTGAAGAACTAATTTGGAAAAGACGCTTCCATGAAATCTATAGTGTATCATGATGCATATTGGTAGAAGCATGTCCTCTGATAATTTCTTCAAATTCATGAAAGATAGAAAAGCATTCAGCACATGTTTGTTGATTAGTGGAGGATGATCTGGAATAACAAACTCAATGTGATCAATTAGATCCAGAGGCATTTCTCTTGGCAGTTTTAGTACATGCTCAACTAATGGCCCGACATTAGGCTCGGGCTCAAGTTCGAAATGCGTCACAAGACTAAACTCTGGTTCAAGATCAATATTTGATTCAGACTCTACCTTTGGCTCGGTCTTCGGCTCCGGCTGTTGCTGTGGCCCTAACACTGTCTCAAGCTTTAGGTCAGACTAGACTCCAACTCAGGTTCAGGCTCAAGCTTTGACTCACTCTTCTGGTCAAGATTTGGCTTCATCTCATGTTCACGCTGATACTTTGCCTCAATTGTTGGATCAACCCCGGTCGTGGGCTTTGGACTGAGTTTACTTTGTTCACTTTCTCATTGTGAATCACTTGAAGAATTCGTTTCTTGCTTTCTTTTAACTCTTTTTCTGACCACATCTCTACCTTGGGCTTGAAGTTTGCTGTGGTGACTGGGAATGTATCGATGCTTGGAAGAATATCGACATCGAAGAGCGGATCTGAATGTTGACCATCGATGATAAGGAACTCAAAGATTTAAGCATCAAGATAACGCTTCTCCACCTAGCTCCACCTAGCTTAAGCCATGCATACTTATATTTTGCTTCGTTAGATAAATCAAAACGGGAGAAGAGCTATTCTAGATAGTACTCCCTTTCATCATATTCAAATTTATCCTTGAATATATAAAAGATTGTTAATTGTCTCCACTTCTCAAGCTCAAAGTTTGTTTGAGGAGCATAGTCATTGTAATAATAATTGGCGTAATCATAGTATCATATTGTATAATAGATCTTCTTACTACTGGTTTTCAGGGCTAGAAAAGTGGTTAAAAGTGGTTTGCTGTTGCTTTTTTTGAGGTCATAAATGGGCTGATTTGCCATTGATTTTGCTTCAATTTTGGGTGGCAGAAAGGTGCTGTTTGATGTCGCTGTGAGGGCTGGTTTTGTTGCTGATTTGGGGCTGGGAAGGATGTAGATTTACATAAGTTAGTTGATGTATGAAAGAAGAAAACAAAACACCTCGAAACTCGGTTGATGGAAGCGAAGCAATCGGAGAAGTCTTTTGGAATTTCTTGCTTCCGCGGTAGAAAAACTGGAAGAGAGCAATGCTTAGTTGCAAGATTCTGAGCTAGATCCTGCGTGATGAGATCGATGATCTTTGCACCAATCGTTGTCAGTTGAAGAGGGGAACATCCTCTTGGTTGCCTACATGATGATTTCAAGGCGCTGCAGGTCGTGAGCAATGGCGACATGGCAGAAGAAAATCCAGATGAAGAGGGATGCCTGATAGGTGCGCTTCTTTAAGCGTCGCATGGGCTGTTTAGAAAGGCAGAGGTGCTCAAGTGATCGTCGTCGTCTTCGTTGAGGGTGGATGCAATATACGTCGGTTGAAATGGTTGGGGAAGGAGGAGGCTCAGGCGGGCTGTCTTGATGGTGAATGACCCGTGTAAGTCTCATTCGCTTCTTTTTTCGTTGGCTAAAGAGATAGGTATAGAGAAGGGAGTTGGCGAGAGAGGCAGGGGGGCGGCGAAACAATTCAGGGCATGAGAGAGAGAGAGAGAGAGAGAGAGAGAGAGAGAGAGAGAGAGAGAGAGAGAGAGAGAGAGAGAGGACACTGAGATTCGCCGCAGAGAGGGGCATGAGGTTGGGCGGCGACGAGTGTGGTTTGGGTTTTTTTTGGATAGGCGGGTCGGGGAAATAGAGAGGGGAGGTGGTGCGGGGTTGGGGGTTAGGTGAAGGTTTTGGGGTTTAGTTGGCTTTTCTTTTGTTTCATCTTTGCCTTTTTCTTCGGAAAATCAGAGAAGGGGCAGAGAGGAAAGGGAGGGCGTTGTAGGATTGGGGGTTTTTGATGGATGGGGTGGCGGCTAGGAATAGATTTTTTTGGATTTTTTGTGAAGATATGAACTTTGAAAGAGCAAATATATGATCTTTAGCTCTGATATCAAATTGATGTAGGACGAGAGATCTAAAGAGGAAAACTAAAAAAAACTAATTGATTAATGGTTTTAAAATGGGAAATTAGGTTTGAATAAATTGAGATAAATAAGGGTGTTGCGAGTTTCTCAACCAGGCCATCCTCCGCCCATTCCGACAAATCAGCATGCCAGACATTTAGAGAGCTAGAATTCTTGCCAAGGCTCTCGTGCGGACACTCACTCGCATCTCACTAGAAAGATTTAAAGGAGATTTTTTTTCTCATACCAATTTCTTTTGTTCATCCACTCATTGATTGATTTACAAAGTAACAAGTCTAGGACCTTTATATAAGCTTACAAACTCTGACTCTTCTTATTCCACCCAATGTGATACTAAAATTCTAAAAGACCAAAACACTCAAAAGACTCCAAAAATAACTAAAGACTCAATCTTAAAAATATAATAAAATAAAACTAAAATCGTGATCTCATCCATATCAAATTTGCTCCAAGTTCAAACTTTAAAATTTTGTTGTACTATTTGTTCTACATCAAATCTTTCCTGTTTAGAGAAAACTCAACCTCGAGTTTTGAAATAACATAATATGGTAAAACTTTTGCCATCGTATCAGGAGTAATGATCCAGCGATGGTAAAAATGATTATAGGAAAAAATGCTATATTTAGTAGTTTGCCGCTGGTGGATGATTAAATAATGAAATCTAGATGCTCGAATTGACGATCAACAAGTAACTTAGATGTCGGCTTCAATACGAACTCTATTTGAGGTGTTAATTCAGACACACTTAGAATTTGGTTCTGATTGTAGCGTTATCTTGTGATTGTAGCGTTATCTTGAGATTGGGCTCGAACTCATGCGTACAAGTTGTCTCGGGTTTGATCTTGAACTTAAGCTAGGCTAAACTTGGGATTAGATTCATGCGTAAAACTTGGCTTTGGTTTGATTGGGTGCTCAAGCTTGGGCTTAATCCTTGACTCGAGCCATGTTACTGATCCTAAGTTGCGCTCGGGCTTTGGATCTGACTCGAGCGTTGTTTTCATTGTTTGCTTTGTTTGTAACTTCTGCTCTTTTCTGATCAGCTTATGTATAGCCTTTAAAATAGATTCTGTTCATTCTCAAACGATAGTGGGCATTTGGCTTTTGATGATTGGATCGGATGTTAAATTGGTGGTGGGTTACAGAGATATTGATGTTAAAATCTTCTCTCATTAAAAGCCAACTACAATCTTCGCCATATTACTCTTACCAAGGGTGAGTTTCACTTACTAACTTTTGTCCGACGTATCAACATTTTTCTTTGTTCGATAACTTGGAATCAGAAAACGCTTCTAATAAAATTCCTAACTTTCATAATTTTCAAGATCAGAATATCCACAAAATCCAGGATACTTATAAATAGATCACACTTAGAAAATCGTAAAGAATGATGATATGAGCGTTGATACTTTGTGATAATGAGTCTTGTTATAGCTCATTGATGTACCAATTTCTCTTAATTTTGACTCAAATTTGCTTCAAACAGCTCAAAAATGGATGCAAAACAACTCAAAAAGTATCAAAATAGCCTCAAAATACATCAAAAGTCAATGTAGCAGTTTTGCAAGAGTTCTGTAGCAGTGCGGTACTATAGCAGATGTAGCACTATCGCAATTGCGATTATTATAGCAAACTTTTATATACTTTTGTCTTTTTTTGATCTTTTAGCCAACTAAAGGAAAACCTAAACTAAACTAAAAGAAAAAAAAAGATGATGGAGGGGAAGATAGGATTTGTAGGTTTGGTACCAATTGATGAGGATATGTAAGGGGAATAAAAGGATTTTTAACTCTGATACCGATTGACAGAGAATGTGAAATCAGAAGGGGATCACTACGGCGGGGTTTATGGTGGGATATAAGAAAAAACTACTTAAGGTTCTAACCTAAAGAATAAATATAAGGTTTTATGCCTCTCACATTGGAGATAGGAATGCTCACCAACTTCAATGCCTCATGCATTTCATATTCCTTCAGACCTCACACCTTGATAATTCATCGCCCACTTTTACACTTAGTATGCAAAAGTTTTCAAAGATTGCAAACATAGTTTACAAAGCTCAAATTTTTATTCAATTAATCTCTCATAATTTAAAAATTCAATATAGACCCATATTTATATGTTAAAAAACGAACTCCTATCTAGACTCAAGTCCAGACTCTTAACGTGACTCAAACTTACAAATAAAAATAAAATAAAAGAGTCTTCCTTCAAATGGAAACTCAAAAGGCTAAAACAAATATAACAAAGACTCAAATACAAGATGTATATAAGGACTCAAAAGCCAAAAGAGTAAATCGACTCAAAATCTTAAAGAAAATCGAAATGTAACTTTAATTCTTAGAGAAACAAAAAAGGAATTTTAAATGTAATAAAACTTTAAAAATACTAAAAGCCTAAAGTAATTAGTACTTCTTCAGCATTGAAATCCTTTAACATGATAGAATTTGCTTCAAGTTCAAACTCCCAAAATGGTTGCACTCTTATTCCACATCGGAGTTCCTACTGCAAACCACAACAACATCTCAAACAGAGGTTTAGGTGCAGTAACTGTGGAGATTGACTTCATTTGCAATTGTGGATTGGAGATTAACTCTTTTGGAACTTACGGATTTTCTTTGAGCTCTTCAACAGAAATAGTAACAGCTATCTATTAATTACTATGATTGCTTGATATCTAAAATAATATTTAATGTTCCTAGCACTGGTCAAAAATACATTAAATGGTTTCGTTATTGCTTGTGTATATTGGTTCATCATAACAGAAAGAAATATTTGGTTGCTGGTAGACGTGGATGATGTATTCTTAATGAAACTGCGACTATGTAAGAAGAGGAACACATGAAGCACTTATGATCACCTCCTTTTCAGCTCATTGGATTTGCACACCTTGCAACTTATATTTTACATATCTTTACACTAAATTAATTTTGAAGCTTTTCAGTCAATGATAGCTATTGATGCAAGCAGGAATTTATTATGGTCGGCTAAAGCATTGGTTATCCATACGAAATATTTTAGTAAGAATTTCATGATGTATTTTGTCGTAGGCTTTAGAGAGTGAAGGCATGGATATGGAGATTGACTTATCTAACCTGGGTACTGTCAATACAATGTTCGCAGCATTGTTCAGGTGACATGAAGTTAAGCTTTAACTATCATTTGTTTTTTTGGTCCTGGAAGTTATATGTGACTGGTTGCATCTTTAGTAAGCTTGGGGTTCCAATAAAGACAACTGTTTCGGCTACTGTTCTTGAAGAAGCTCTAAATGGTACAGTCACGGTTCGACCTCTTCCACTTGGAACATCCTTCAGCGGAAAGGTAATGTGCCAATCTCTGATTTTTTCTTTGATTCCTACTTTCTCTTACCATTGTTATCTAATTCAGGTTGAGAAACAGAGTGCTCATTTCTTTGGCGTAACAATAAACGAACAACAAGCTCAAGCAGGGATAGTGGTCAGAGTTACATCGGCATCGCAAAGTAAATTCAAGGTACACATATAAGATTTTCACTTCAGTGGGTGTATGAATTTCCATTTTGTGTCGAAGGACTACTGTTGTGCATTGTTTTCTTTGCCAACATTCTATTAAGATGCCATTCTCTGGTTACTTCAAGTTGTCTCTAAACTAGCAATACACTCTAAATTATTTTTTTTATTGTCACAGCTTCTTTACTTTGAACAAGAGGCAACTGGAGGTTATGGATTAGCTTTACAGGTGAATTGAGTAATTCTTTTTGCTGTTGTCTTCACAATTTTTCTTGTTCTAATAAATTGAGAAGGTTACAACAACAGTTGAATAATTCGAAATTTCAACATATTATTTCCTCTGTATTCTCCGCAGCTATTTTTTATTAAAAAAAGATTTCGATGCATTCTTTCTTAATACATTTTATATGTTAAGCATCGAAAGTGACATATGCAAAATAGCTTCTTTGCACTTGTATACGGGCATTGGTAGTAAGGGCCAAGGCATCTGATGACCAAAAAGAAGCTATTATACCCCAAAGCCCTTGTATAAACCCCGATTATATGATTGTGACTAGGGGTGGCAAATGGATCGGGTCGGGTGCGGGCTGTGTTAAGTTTGAACCGACCCGAATTAGGGTTTATTTGAACCCGGTTCGAATTAATTTCGGTCAAAATATTTTGTACCCGTACCCGACATTGAAAAAATCAGGGTCACCTAAACCCGACTAGCTTTAGTAA